>JAWWES010000051.1:2711763-2759983 GCA_035583135.1 Lophotriccus pileatus
GACAGGGATGGGGGTGGCTGATGGGTGGGGTTTACCTGTGGGGAATCCCTGGCGGCTGGCTGGGGTGGGAGGCTCTGTCTGTTGGAGGGGTCTCAGAGGAAGAAGTATCCCTGTGCAAAAGGGGTGGGGCAGTGTTGGGAGTGGATCCCTGAGGAGCCTGGGGACAAGCAGGCAGCTGGCAGAGGCATGAGGAGGGGGCTCTCCATCACAGACACTGAGCTGTTCCATCACAGACACTGAGCTGTTCCTGAGACACTGCCCTCCAGTTCAGGTGGAAACAGGGCATCCTTTGGCGGGGAAGCACTCAGCCTGAGAAGCTCTGGAGAAGCTGCTTTCAGACAAGCAGAAGAAGCACCTCTTTATCCAGCTGCCCAGACCTGAGTGCTCTGCTCCTTCCCCCATGTGCAGGTGGTGAATTATGCGCCCTTCACGCTGCTCCCATCCGCGGTGCCACGGGCCTTGTTTGAACAGGCCTATGCTGTTCAGCAGGATTTCAACCTGCTGGTGGATGCGATCAGCCAAAACAGAGAATTCCTGGAGCAGACTCTGGCCAGGTAACGTTTTTGCATGTTGCATCTTAAGGGAATATTTTAAATGCCAAGCATTTGTCACCCTGCGGGCATTCCTGCCTTCCATCCGTGTCCCACAAGCTGAGGTGGGCAGTCCTGTCGTCAGCAGAAACTGCCTCCTTTGCTGCATTATTTTTCCTAAGATGAATTCCCATCAAGTCTGTGTGCTTGGAGATCTCCTTGGGCCTCAGAAATTGGAACATCTGGCCAAGAGCTGACTCCCTGCAATGATCTGCAATGTTGCCAGTGTTTCACGCTGGTGAATTCTTACATGTGAGCTTGTTGGCCCCTGGGCCTTAAAAGCAAGTCACTGGAATCTTTGTCTTGGGATTGAGAAGTCTCTTTTAGTCTTATTTGCATCTACCCATGGCTGTCCAATAACCAGCAGCTCTGCCTGCCCACAGTTAGGAGGGTGAGGTGTCCCTGTCCCCACATGGACCTCTCATCAGTCATCTCTGCTTTCCCATCCACAAGTTCTGGCTGCTGGGAGCCTTTTGAGCTCTGGCTCCTGGACTCTGCTGAATTTATCTGTGGCTGTTGCCATGGGCTGGAGTGACCATCCCTGGCTGTGTCCCCCATAACTGTAGGCTGATGCTTTCACAAATCTCACTCCCCTTCCTGCTGCCTGATTTATGCTGCCTGCTCATGGGTGCTGCAGGCTCTCTGGCACCGGGACAGAGCAAAGAAGGCTGTTTTCCATCATCCTTTTGTTTTGTTAAAGCCTTTGAAGCTGTTTCAATGCTTGTGCCTGTTCCAGAGCTGGCTGCAGCCAGAGCTTGTGGGGGCAGGTTTGTACCTGTGCTTAAGGAATGCAGCACCTGTGGTTGTGTGTGCTCAGGTACTGCCCTGTGCCAGGGCAGTTCCCTGGAGGTGCTGCTCAGGTAGCTCAGGGATTTGGAACCCTGAGGAAAAGCCAGACCTACTCCAGCAGGGCGGGGATTTGTAGCCTGACGGGACAGGGGGAATTGGATGAAGCTTCTGCAGCTTCTCTGAACTCTTGTGTGCAGGCACAAGCAGGGAAACTGTGTTTTCCTCCTGTGGCTGCAGAATTCTGCTGTGTTTCTTGCCTTTGCTTGTCTCATCTCTGCCCTGCCAGTGAATCACCTCTGCCTTTTGTGAGGTGAGGCCTTCTGTGGAGTGGCAGTGCTGGGCAAGCTGGGTTTGTGTGTGGTTTTACATTGTGCATTCATGGGGAGATGTTTCACAGTGCTTTATCACTTTGCTTGAGCCCCAGCCCTGCTCCTTGTGCTGGAGAATGTCCCTGCTAAGGGTCTTCTTCTGGAGAAGAGTTAATTTTCTTGTTCCTCTATGGCAGCATCAGGGAACTGATCTGGTCTGTGTTTCCCTCCAGCACCATCAAGGTCGATGACTTCACAGCTCGACTCTTCAGAATCTACATGCAGGTTCTGGAGGAAGGCTTGGCTCAGGTACCTTGGCAGGGGATCCTGGTGGTCTGTGCCCCTTGGCACTGAGGTGGCATTGCTGGACTCTGAGCCAGGCTGGTCGCTCCCTTCGGTGCCGTGTCTTGTCACAGCCCACGAGTTCAGGACCTTGCCCTGTTTGAGTTGTGCCCTTTGGTTGGTGCTGATAGAAACAGTCATGCCTGGAGTGGGAGGATTTGATGTGGTTTGTCCTCTGGGAGCCTTGGGAGTGTGCAGGGCAGGGACATGTGTCCTGTCAGGACCTGCACCAGAAGCTCCTTTACTATCCCGAGTGTTGGGAACTCCTCTGCTGCCCTGGGAGGGCTCTGGGCCCTGGGCAAGTGGCGGAGCACCCATGGGCATGACTGGCAGAGGTTTTTATCAAAATGAAGGTGACAGGACGAGGGGGAATGGATTCAAACTGACAGAGAGTAGATTTAGATGAGGTATTAGGAAAAAACTCTTCCCCATGAGGGTAGTGAGGCCCTGGCACAGGTTGCCCGGAGAAGCCGTGGCTGCCCCAGCCCTGGAAGTGTCCAAGGCCAGGTTGAACAGGGCTTAGAGCAACCTGAGAGGCTGAAAGGTGTCCCTGCCTGTGGCAGGGGGTTGGAATTAGATGGTTTTTAAGGTCCTTTCCAACCCAAACCATTCTTTGAATCTATGACTGGATCTGCCAGGATTTTGAAGTGAGGTCATCACAGGGATTTGCAGTTAAAGGCAACAGGAGACCCCACCACCCCTCCCCTCTGTTTCAGACTGTGTTTTTAGGCATCAACCGCTCTGATTACATGTTTGACTGTGGGCTGGGTGGCACAGCAGCTCTGAAGCAGATAGAAATAAACACCATTGCTGCCAGTTTTGGGGGCCTCACCTCCCGCACAGCCGACGTCCACGGGTAAGGGACCCCTCTGGCACTGCTGCAGCTGCACTGCATGGGCTGCTGCACTCCTTGTCCTCATATGCTCCCCACACTCTGCTCCCTTGCTCCAGATGGGGCTGTCGTGACATTTACAGCTTTTTTTGTTCCAAAGGCTGGTGTTGAAAGTGCTGGGAAAGACTAAGGAGGCGTCACACCTGCTGCCCAACAACCCAGCAAAGGGACTGGCCTTGGGAATTGCCAAAGCCTGGGAGCTCTATGGTTCCCAAAGGTAAGGAGAGAGCAGGAGAAACTGAGCAGGAGCAGTGCAGGAAGCCTGGATCACAGAGATGAAAAGCTGGTGATCCTGGATGCATGTGCAGGGTTTGTGGGTTTAGTGGTGCCCCTGGTATTTCTTGCAGTGCTGTGGTGATGTTTCTGGTGGAGGAAACCCAGAGGAACATTTTTGATCAGCGATGCGTAGAAAATGAGCTGTGGAACAGGTAAGGATTGAGTTTCCGTGGGGTGGAAAAGGTTCAGTTTTAGGAAAGGGAAGCAGAGAAAACTGCAGCCTGATCCTGGTGTTTCCCTCAAGGCAGGAAACATAGAATGGGTCCCTAAACAGGGACTGTCTTGGGCTGCAGGATTCCCATGGCTCCACAGTACAAAGCCTGGGGTTATTTGTGAAACAACCTACAGATCCTCCTTGTCCATGTGTGATTTCCAGCTCAGGTAACTGTGCCCATCCTACTGACTGTCCCACTGCTCTGTTGCCAGGAACATTCGTGTGATCCGGAGGCGGTTCAGGGATGTGTTTGAGAAGGGGTCCCTGGATGGCAGCAGGAGGCTGTATATGTGAGTATGAGCCAAGGTGCGCATTCCTGCCATGTGCTGGGCACACAGGGCTGGCAGGGGGAATTCTCCAGCAATTCTCCAGAATTCTTCACACCCTGGCAGTGTGTTTTGAGTACAAATAGTGACTGACTGAGGCAGCAGTTCTCCTCCATGCTCCAGGGTGCTGTTTCCTCTTGGAGCTGACATGGTTTTGTTTTCAGAGTGGTGAGATTTTGCATACACAAAGCTTAACTTCCCTCCCTTGGGCCACAGCCTTCATTGCTCTGTGGGATCTTTACCTCCTCCATATACATCTGCTGTGAACAGCCCTGGCTGTTTCAGAGGCTTCCACAGAGCTATTTCCTGGTTACTGCTCATGTGATGCTCTGCCAGAAGGAGCTGGGCTGGATTGTTAGTGCTGGAGGAGGAAATGCTCCATGTCCTTTTGGGATCTCTTGGGATTGAACTCAGTGTCTTGCCCACTCCCTGTGGAGACCAGGACGTGCAGGTCACTGACTCTTTGAGTGCTGGTAGTTGGTCCCAAGTGTGACATTTGTCCTCTTTCCAGGTAATGTGCTTGGAGCTGTACAAGCCTGAAGGAAGACATGGTTTCATGCAAATGTTTTTTCTGTAGTTAGGCTGGTTTGACCTTTGGTGTCTGTGCTGGGTTTGATTCATGAATACATTTGTCAGGGCTGGATAGTTGAGGGGAAAGTGTATCCCCCTGGGGCCATTTCCTCTCCTCCTGTCCCTTATTCCCTGGGAGCAGAGCCCGACCCCCCCCCCCCCCCCCCCCCCCCCCGCCCCGGCTCCCCCCTTCTGTCAGGGAGAGAAAATGAGGTTCTTGCCTCCCTGCTGGGCTGGGTGTCAGAATTATTGAGCCTTTGGTTAGAGCACAGGCCAGGTATCAGCTCCCCATGTCTCAGGACAGGCCAGCCCAGCTAGGCTCAGTGCAGAGGTGACAAGGCTTGCAGGGCTCAGTGCAGAGGTGACAAGGCTTGCAGTCCTCAGGCAGGAGCAGAATAGCCTGGGGGCCAAGGAGAAGGGGCAAAAGCTGTAACATTTTGCATGTCTGACCCCGTGGTGCTGGGGATCGGGCAGGGCCTGGCCTGGCTCTGTGAACACTTCTGGTTTCTGTTCCAGAGACAACCAGGAGGTCGCAGTGGTGTACTACAGGGAGGGCTACGTGCCTCAGACCTACGACCAGCAGGTCAGTGCCCACCATCCTGCTCGAGGAATCACCCACTGGGCGTTTGAAATGCCCCCTGATCCCAGGGGCCTCTGCCCTGTCCAGGGAGGGGTCAGTCCTGCCCAGCATGGGTGAGAGCACTGGGGAGCTGTGCCTCCAGGGAGCATTGGGTGACCCAGGCAGTAAGAAAAATGTGTGTCTTCTTTTCCAATCACCACCCACAGGTGGTCTCTTAGTGCAGCACTGAATTGATGCTGTACAATATGGGTATTGGCACCTGCTTAAAGGGTTTAGACTTGATTACAGATCACTCTCTGTGCTCTCTCAGCACTATGAGGCTGCAGGTAATAATGATACAAAACAGATCTTGCTGTAGCCTGGAGGTGGCAGCACTGGACAAGCTGGGGAGGGAGAACTGGCAGAGGCAGTGGATTAACCTGGCTGTGCTGTTCCCAAAGGTGGGATGAAATCCATCTCTGCTTGTCTGCAGAGCGCTACTCCCACCCGCCCATCCCTGCCAGCAGGGAGGGAGGAGACAAATCCTTTGTGGATAACTGAACAGAGGAGAGCAGAGAAAACTTTGAGTGTTGTTTCTTTCCTGACGGGGGTTTTGCTCTGGTTGTGCCCCAGAACTGGGAGGCGCGGCTGCTGCTGGAGCGGTCGCGGGCGGTGAAGTGCCCTGACATTGCCACCCAGCTGGCGGGCACCAAGAAGGTGCAGCAGGAGCTGAGCCGCCTGGGGACACTGGAGAAGCTGCTGCCCGGCCGCCCTGAGGCTGTGGCTCGGATGAGAGCCACGTTTGCTGGACTCTATTCCCTGGACGAGGTGAGGGGCAGCGGGGCTGGATTGGGAATGGACATGCAGACATGTGTTTGGCCTATATGATGTTGCTCTTAGGTTCAGGAGGTGAGGGGGCTTTGCTGTGGTCCTGTGAGATCCCTGTTGATCCTGCTGAGAGGGGCCTCTCGAGGAGCCCCTGCTGCTCCATGGTGCTTTGCTGTTCAAAAATCCCAGAATCATTTAGGTTGGAAAAGTCCTCCAAGGTCATCAAGTCAAACCTGTGCCCAATCCTCACCTTGTCACCCAGCCCAGAGCACTGACTGCCATATCCCATCATTACTTGGACACCTCCAGGGATGGGGACTCCACCACCTCCCTGGGCAGCCCCTTCCAAAGTTTTGCAGCCACTTTCTGTGAAGAAATTCTTCCTGATGTCCACCCTGTTTCCATCCTTTCTTTCCAGGGTGAAGAGGGTGACAAGATAGCTGCCGCAGCCATTGCCAACCCCGAACAGTTCGTGCTGAAGCCGCAGCGAGAAGGTGGAGGTATGAGCTGTGCTGGGCCCCTGCGTGGTCTGCTTTGTGGTTTCTGCTGTACCCAGCAGAGTCAGGAGCTCTGTGCTGGCTCCTGGTCCTGGGCTGAGGGATAAAAGGTGGGGTGTTGCTACTTGTAGCCATGGGGATTAGTCATGGCAGTAAAGTAGTACCACTCTTGGGGCAGCTCCTGAGGCCCCAGTGTTGGGTGTGGGGAGCCCAGGCAGCACCTGGGGAGGCAAAGGCTGGGTCATTTGGGCTGCTGGGCCACAAAACGGGGCAGTGGCTTCTGCTGGGCTGGAAAGTGCTTGATGTTCTGGTTTTGTTGTCAGGGAACAACCTCTATGGTGAAGAGCTCAGGCAGGTTCTGCAGAAGATCAAAGACAGCCCTGAGAGAACCTCGTACATCTTGATGGATAAGATCAAACCCCAGCCAGCACTGAATTACTTGCTGAGGGCCCACAGTCCCCTGCAAGTGTCCGAGTGCATCTCTGAGCTCGGTATCTTCGGTGTCTATGTCAGGTGAGGAACGTGCTCGTGTTCTGGGAGTGCTTCCCTGGTTTTCCCCTCTGTGCTGCCTGAGCACAGCAGCAGGACAGATGTCTGGGGAGGTGTAGGTGCAGGGGACAGGCGTGACTGTTCAGTCTGTGCCCCTGGCAGAGCTCTCTGAGCACGTGTTCAAACACTGACCTGCTGCTCTGAACCTGCTGCCAAACGAGTTGTTGAAAAACCACAGAGCCTGTGCTGGCAGCCACTGGCGTAACGGCCATGTGGAGCCAGCGTGTCTCATCCCTGACTCCTGGGAGCACTTCCCAGGTTCTGGTTGCAGCCACATGAAGCCCTGGTGATCTCTGAAATGTCTGAAGGGGGTCATGTTCAACACTAAATAGCTTCTGATTTTGTGTAAAAGCCTCACAGACCCAGAGAAACGTTCCCATAGCGTTCAAGTCCTTCTTGTACGGTTTTAGGAACAAAGGCGCTCTGGCAGCATTCAGACTCTGACACTGCCTGTGTGCAAATCCAACCAGGATGGCCAGTGGAGCCCAGGCACTGTCCAGGATAAATGCCAGGAGCTCTGTGCTCTGCAGGAACTGAGCCTCCCTTTCCTTTGCAGGCAGGGCCAGGAGATGGTGCTGAACGAGGCCGCCGGGCACCTCCTGCGCACCAAGGCCATCCAGCACGCGGACGGCGGCGTGGCCGCCGGGGTGGCTGTGCTGGACACTCCCTACCTGGTGTGAGGAGCTGTGTCCCACCCACCCTCCTCACCCGCTGCCTGAAGAGCTCATCTGCCACAGGAGTTTCTCCGTAGGGTGCACTTGCCCAAGGTCTGTTGTGCTGGGAGCTGTGAGGAAGGACTGTGTGGACACAACTGCTCCAAGGTCCTGTGTGCCAGTGCCAGCTTCTCCTCTGTGATTCCAGCTCCAGGGATAAGGGGTTCCCTTGCTCTGCCTGCCCAGGGGACCCTGCCCCATGCACAGCTGAGCTATGACCTCCCGGGCCTGCCTGGGTCTGGGTGTCCCCTGGGGGCAGGGGTGTGTACAGCAAAGGGTGAGGTGCCACAACAGCCCTTGGTGCTGCTCCCACTTCTGTGCTCCTTGATGCTGCAGTCTGCAGACACACAAAGCCAAGGAACGAGAGGAGAAAGGTGGATGTGCAAGTAACAGCCTTCATCTTCACACAGTGCCTCAGTGCTTTCCAGGTTAGACAGGAGAGCCCAGCTCCACTTGCCATGGCCCCTCCAGCCCTTGCTGTGCTGCTGCTGCTCTGATTCTTACTTTTCCCTGTGCCTCAGGGTTCCTGCACAAGGGACAGCTGCCCTGGGCAATTTGCCCAAGGGCCTTTTGCTTGCTTTTTTTTGCTTTTGCTTTGCCCAACTCCAGTTTTGTTGGACTGGGTGCTCACCTCAAGCAGTGCCTCTGTGCCACACAAGGCAGGCAGCAGTGCCTCCCACAGCCATGTCCAACAGATCTCCACAGGCTGGCATAAGGATCCCTCAACAATGGGGGCAGATCCCAAGGGGATGGTGAATTGGAGCTTTGTGTCACAGCCAGCACATTATTAAACCCTGAATCCCCCCAGGCTTGTGCCAGCACATCCCACTACAAGATCATCTTCCCATGGAGCCCTGACCTTGGAAATAGTCCTGCTGGGGCAGGCTGAGACTGGGAGCTCTGTGGCAAGGAAGCCAAGGAATTGCAGGAGAGGCTGGGCAGGCACAGCTCCAGCACCTCACTGTGGGACCAGCACCAGCAGCCAGATGTTTCCCTCCAGGTTTCATGGATCAATGGGAACAGCACAGCAGTGGAGGGACAGGGAGGAGCATGGGCTCTACTGCTCAAGGTGTTTTGCTGCTTCCTTCAGCTCCTCTTCCTCCTCAGCCCTGAAAGCTGCACCTTTCTGGCAGTGAAGAGCCCAGGCAGCTTCAGCCCGACCCTGTCAGTGACAGAGCAGCAGCACAGAATTCCTGGAGAATGAATGTGTTGGCTCATGGCATCAACCACCCATCAGTCACCTGGGTAACAGCCCTGTTGTGCCTGTGTGACTGATCCTGGGATTCTTGGAGGTTTTTTTGGGGGGTTGATTACCCCCAGCCAGAGATTAAAAGGAATGTGCAATCTGACCACCCTGCTTGTGCCAGGTTTGTCTGAGCCAGGTGTGCAGATACCCATGGGTGTGCCTGGGTGGGGACCAGAGCTTCTGCCCTTGCTCCAGCTGACATTCACAGCCTGTAAATCCCAGTACATGGAAAAGCATCCTGCTGGCAGGACCTGCCTCACCCCATCCCCAAAGCCAACCCTGGTTATGGCACGGCTGCTCCAACAGCACTGAGCACTCCTGTCTCCCTCAGACCCAACCCACAAGCCTGTTTCCATTTTGTTTTCTTGAATTTTATTTCATTTTGCATGAAATTCTCGCTGTTTCCAGCCAAAAATTACACAACTGACAAAAAAAGTAACAGAGGAGCAGCGAGGATGTGGGAATCCTTGTCACCAAGGTGGCACAATCCAGTGGTACAGAGCTGTGGGGGCACGTGGGACCCCGGCAGGCACCCAGGGTACAGGTGACACGGGTGCTGTGCCAGTGAGAGCAGCAGGTTGGGAGTGAGACTTGGGACTTGGCTGACAGCCCAGCAACACCTGCACTGAGCCCCCCACCCCAGAGGCAGCTGCCTCCTCCTCCTCCTCCCCAGCCCGAAGTCAGCTCAGGTTGCAGGTAAAGCCTGTTACGCTGGCTCTCACCAAAACAGCTGCTGCAGCAAGTTTTAAAGCCCATTTCTCTTTGGTTTAAGTGCAAAATCAAATGGTCCACATGCAGTTTTCATACAGACATTGCAAAGGAGGTATCGGCCCACAGCCGGGGTTCAGTGTCCTTCACTGGAAGAAGGATGGCTTTGGCAGGACCCTGTGGTGTTCAGGCTCCTGGGCAAGATGGTTGGGGGTCTTTAGCTCTCAGCATCATAAAGCCGTGTCAGATTTGAGCAAACACTAACTTTGAACATCTCCCACCATTTTTTCCTGGTGAGGAAACGTGGGACTCACACAGCCCTGCCTGCCTTGGCTTCTCTGCTGTTATCAGTGGTCGTGGTGCCTGCCCGGTCACCTGCCGTGGGAAAGGTGCCTCTGCCTGGCTGCTTCCCCACCATCCTTTGTTGTAACAACCCCCAATTCTCCCCCAGGAAGCAAAGGGAGAATCCAGCTGTGAGGTGGTGGCAGGACGGCAGATGGAAACAGTGCTCCATGCAGCACTTCACACCAAGGCTTTTCCCCTCTGTGGCTCCCTGTAGTGCCCATGGCCAGTGAAAGACCCACCATGCAGGTAGGAAGCAGCAGATCTTGGTATCAAATTGCTCTAAAACCTGTTTAAAGGCCAGAGCTCCCTCAAGGTTTGCCCCACTCCAGGCTCCAGGACCTCTGCTGGCAGCAGGCTTGGACAGTGGGTGCAAGACAAGCTGAGCTGTGCAGTGATGATGTGAGAGTGTTTTCAGTGCTCCTGCAGTTTGCAGCACCCCAAGGAGAAAGGGACGCTTATCAGGTGTGTGGGCAGTGGCAGATACACCTCCCTGGCCTGCCTGCATTGAGCAACTCCAGCACCACTTCCCCTCCAGCTACCAAAGTTCCTTCCCACTGTGCACAAGGTGCCAGGGCCCCTCAATTACATAAAGTTAATTAACACCCTCTACTGCCCCCCCCCAAAATTAAATTAAAATCAAGAATGAGGTGCTGCAAAAAGGGAGGAGGGTGAGTCCCTCTGTGCTGAAGCTCAGATGTCTGATATCCACCTGGAACACGATGGACACCCTCTTGCAAGGCATGGACACACACGGCCTCTCCACAGCTGGATCTCCTCATCCCAAGCATTGGTACATTTAATTCAACAGGTGCAGGTTCCCTTCCCAGGCAGGCAGTGGTTGGTTGAGGGACCTGCTCATCAGGACACTGCTGCCACAGTCCTGCTCAGCAGCGACAGGCCTTGCTGCTACTGCTTCGTGTCACACCTGGTGTTGAAGAGGTGTTTTATGATGCCTGGGTCTGCCAAGGTGGAGATGTCCCCCAGGTCTTGGTCGTTTTTGGCAATCTTACGTAATATCCGTCTGGTGATCTTCCCTGGAATGACAGCCATGAGAGGGAAGCAGGGATCAGAGTCATTGCATGGTTTGGGTTGGAAGGGGCCTTAAAGATCATCCAGTTCTACCCCCTGCCATGGGTAGGAACACCTTCCATAGCCCAGGTTGCTCCAAGCCCCATCCAACCTGGCCTTGGACACTTCCAGGAATGGGACAGCCACAGCTTCTCTGGGCAACCTGTGCCAGGGCGTCCCCACCCTCACAGGGAAGAGCTTCTTCCTTATATCCATCTAATCTACACCTGCCCTCCACCAGTGTAAAACAATCACCCCTTGTCCTGTCACTATCTGCCCATATAACAAGTCCCTTTCCCCAGGAGTCAGGATCTCTCCAGCATCCTTAGCAGGAGTGGGGAGTACCAAGACCTGCACTGAGGTTGCTCCCTGCTAATTTGAGTGGCCTTGGACAAGCAGTTTAGGGCTGATGTCCTTCCACTGCCAGGAACTGTCCAGTCCCCCCCAGCACCACCACTGGCCCCTTACCTGAGCGGGTTTTGGGCAGGCTGGGGGCATATTGGATGTAATCAGGTGTTGCTATCGGTCCAATTTTTTCTCTGACTGCAAAAAAAGAGGTATTTTCATTGTAGGGATGAGGAGATACCACACATCATCTCCAGTCAGGATGGCCAGGTCAAGGCACAGCAAGCCCAGCTCCGGGGGTACCTGGCAGGGCAGTGTTTAGGGCTGCTGCACTGGAGCCTCTGCACTGTGGGAGGGGGCTGCAAGACCTGCAATGCCAGCAGGGCCATGAGCACATCTTCCCAAAGGCAAGAGCACGCACTTTCATTCCCTCCACCTTCCAGAGACCTCTACAATGGTTACACCAACCACTGTATCTTAACAGAGCAATGACTGATTCACTGTTGGGCTCCCACAGGGAAGCTGCCACGGGTCCATTTTGGAGCACAAACACCCAGAGCATCAACCCAGAGCAACCCAAGGATCCCCACAACAAGTCCCATTGTGCCAGAGGGAGCGCTGCTGCAAACAAAAGCCTGCTGAGCATCCCAGTCCCTCCGAGGGCTGCCAGCTCCCACGAGGCACAGATGGCATCACATGAGCAGCCAAAGGCTGGGAGAACTAATTTTAGTCTTGGCCAGCCGTGCTCTCTAATCAAGGGGGCACCTTGTCACAGTTGTCCCTGCTGCATTCCCCAGACCACACAAACCTCGTGCAGCACCCAAGCCTTTAACCCCTTCACCCCCTGCCTGGCCTCCCAAATATTTGGCTGTTGCTAACCTTGTTTTTTCAGCTCATCAATCAGGTTCTGGGTGAACTCGTGGCCCTCCCTCAGGGTCACGAAGCAGTAGAGGCACTCTCCCTTCAGGGGGTGGGGGTGACTGACCACGGCAGCCTCTGCAACAGCTCCGTGCTCCACCAGGGCCGACTCCACCTCCGCCGTGCTCAGCAAGTGGCCTGGAAGCAAGGGGAGGCAGTGCTTTACTGACCTGCAGGAAGAGGTCTGCGGGTGGAAAAGGCCCTGAACTACAGGTTTGAGAGCATCGGTTTGATCTGCTTGAGAAGAGACAACAGTTGGAGGGAGAAAATCGTTCCAGCAGTGCTCAGAAAGCTGCCAGGTATCCCTCGCCTGCAGAGCGAGGACACATCCCCTGGCTGCTCCCCCTCACACCTTTAGGCTTCTTCCCTGAACAGGCCACAGCCACAGGATTAAACAAAGCACAAGATGAGGAGGAGCTGGATTGGGCAAGAGGAGACCTGTCCACATGGTCAGCTGAGAGGTGCAGAGTGTGGATCTGCAGAGTCCAGGCTCCAGCTCATCGCTCTGGGGAGGTGGGATGACACTCCACATTTTGGGATAGGGCCACAACTCACTCCTGTACACTTCTGCTCCTGTTCCTGTGCTCTGACATCCCACCCTGGCACTGCTGTCACAGGAAGGTGGTCAACTCCCAGAGCCATCAGCTAGTGCAGGATTAAGCACTGCTGCTCAGATGAAAGGATCTGGTTTGATCCAGGGACAAGGACAGCAGCATCTCAGAGCTGCAGGACATACCTGTAGGCTACAGCCTCCAGGAAAGGAGGGAGGGAGCCACTAAATACAGTGTATGGAAAATGATGGGCTGAGAAGCAGCTGAATCTCAAAGACTCAGTCAAGGGAGGTGGGAGAATCTCCACCTCTGTAGGCAGAGCTCCAAGCAGCCTGATCCAGCTTTGCGGTTAGCCCTCCATGGAGCAGCAGGCTGGATTAGGGACCACGTGGTCCTGCCCAACCCCTGTGGCCCTAATCCTTCAGCACAGAGGTACTGTGGCTGGTTACAGAAGGTTCCTTCCCTCCAGAGCATTGTCTCCAGGGGAAGTGATGCAGAAACTCACCAAGTCACGGCCTCATCTGTCCCTGAAATAACCCTGACCCAGCAAATCCAACCACTTTGAGGACAGGCTGCTGGGCAGAGTCACGGATGCAGAAGCATCCCCCATAAACCTGTTAGCTTCTGTAACCAGTGTCACAAACAGACGCACAAATGTCTCCCCCACACAGGTGTCAGAAAGCACACTGGTCCCCACTGAAGACAAAACTCCCACTTACCAGAAACATTCAACATGTCATCAATTCGCCCCGTGATCCAGTAATAACCATCTTTATCTCTCCTGCAACCTAAGAATAGGCAGAAACAACAGCGTGAGGCAGCAGTGCCAGCCCCTGGAGCAATTGGTAAGGGATTCTGAGGGCAGGACATGGCAAGGTCTCAATTGCTGGCCCCTGTGGCCACACGTGTGGGCCATCTCACCGTCTCCTGTCACGTAGTACCCAGGGAACTTCTTGAAGTAGATGGTTTCGAACTGCTCGTGCTTGCCGTACAGCGAGCGCATGATCCCTGGCCAGGGCTGCTTGAACACCTGGTGGGGAAAACACACTTCTGGGGCACTGAGAGCCAAACCAACCACCCAGGTTCGCACCACGGTGACAGAGATGCCAGAGAGCAGCACTCAGACACCTGCTGCCCAGGGCTGATCCACTGGGAAAGTCTTGCCAGGCTTGGCAAGGGGGAAGGAGCTTGGCTGAGGTGTTCCCCTCCTCCTGCCCTGCCCACAAGTGCATTTAGTGATGAGCTGAACAGTTTGTAAAAGCTCCCAACCATTTATGGCACTGGGGGGAGTTCCCAGCACCCACTGGAGCCCCTTGTGTGGACACAGAATTAGGGGATAATCACTGAGGTTCGAAAAGACCTTTAGGATCATCAAGTCCAACGGTCAACCCACCACCTCCATGTTCACCACTAAACCATGCCCTCAAGTGCCACATCCACACATTTTCTGGACGCTTCCAAGCATGGTGACTCTACCCCTTCCCTGGGCAAAAAGATGTGTGTATGCTACTAGGAGTGCCCCAGGGCTCATGGGGAAAGTACAAAGGGAGGGTGGGAAGAGCAGCCCTTCCTTACCAGGTAGCCTTCTGCCTCTCCTTCCAGCTCTTCCCCTGACTCACTCAAGATGGCAGGAACCACACCAAAGAAGGGGAATGTCTGCAATGGAGGAGCAAGGAGGCATGGAGGTGAGCCCACACATCCAACCCCTGTGAACCAGAGAGAGCGGGGAGGCAGGGCAAGGGCAGCTTTGGAGAGGTGTGGTACATAGAGCCTGTGAGTGCAGGGGGCCAGGCTGATTTTGGGTTGTGATTACCTCCCCAGATGTACCACAGCCCCACCACCCCCCTGGCAGGCTGCAACCACGCATCCATGGTACAAACAGGGCCTTGCTGAGTCTCCTGGGGAGCCCTCCCTGCCCCTGGGGAGGAGAACACAAGTACTCACAGCAGAGCCTGGCTTCATGGGGGTGGCAGCAGGAAGGGGTGTCAGCATGTGGCCTCCCTGCAAAGAGAGGCAAAACCAAGTGAGTGTGGGCACTGCCAGCCTGTACGGCAGCTGTCAGCATCAGCTTGGTCACATCACATCCCAGTCAGACACAGGCTGCTTGGCAGGGGTGGAGATGGGGCCTTGGGAGGGATATGGCAGGGGACACAGAGCATTTTTCTGGGCACAAAACTTTGGAGCTGCTACAGGAGAAAAAGAGGGGGAGGAGAGGAGGGTCCAGAGCAGACCTTGGAAGAGACCCTTTGGAGGGGAAGGTCTCCCCTTGGAGCCTGTTTGAGGTCCAGGAAAGGAAGAGAAGAGGAGCCACCACTCGCAGGCCACACCAGAGTCTCCCAGGCAAGCCAAACAACTGGTCCTCACAGACCCAAAAACCCACTATGGCAAACCTGCAAAGAGACCCTGCAGGCAGCACAAGGGAGGGAGAGATGGCAGGGACCCCCCAAAGAGGACTCACCGTCTCTGTCTGCCAGAAGGTGTCCACGATGGGACACCTCTCCTCTCCCACCACGCAGTAGTACCACAGCCAGGCCTCGGGGTTGATGGGCTCGCCCACGGTCCCCAGCACCTTCAGGGACTTCCTGCTGTGCCTGCAGAGAGGAGGGGCTGGCAGGGGCTCAGCAGGCCATGGAGAGCAGCAGCTGTGAGCCCACTGCACAGCAGAGCCTGCAGGAACCCATGGGCTACCCAAAGTGTACTTGGGCCTTCCAGGCACAATTCAGAGCCTTCTCAGCTCTTTTACATGGGGGACAGAAGGAGACTTTGGCTATTTTGGCATCTCCCAGTCAGCTCTGCCGTGGCACAGCCAGAGCCAGGTATCCCTGTGCCACTGGGACTCACTTTTTGACTGGCTCCTCCCCGTACTTCATCAGCAGCCGGATGGCTGTGGGTGCTGTGTAGAACTTGGTCACCTTGTACTTGTCGACGACGCTCCACATTCGCCCGATGTCCGGGTAGGTGGGGACACCTTCAAACTGAGAGGACATGGGGCAGTGACACAGCTGTTCCTCACTGCTCCCCACCTGCAGCACCTGCCCAAGCAGGAGCAGCCACACTGCAGTTGGACCCCAGCATGAATGCCCACAGGAATAGCAGGGGCACCATACACTGAAACCAGCCAAGGTCAGGGACCCCCCTTACTGCTTGCTTGGGATGGATCTGGCATCACCCCACCCTCAGATGTCCTAGCAGAGGTCCCCTGACAGCCCCTTGCAACACCTGGATGGCCAGCGCAGTGACACAGTCCCACCAGCACAAATGCCCACATGGGAAACGATGAGAGGTCCAAACACGGTGACAGAACCACGTAAAGTACCAAGAACCCCAAAAAAGCCTTCCACCAAAACAACAGTGGTTTTGCTGCTTGCATTTCCCAGGGGACTGTTGGGCACAGGTCTCTGGCTCCCTGATCTATAGGCAAGTTACACTGCTAAGGGAGAAGCAGACACAGGAGTTAAACAACAGGTTGTCAAATCAGCATCAGCAGGGAAAGCATCACTCCCTGATCCAGCTTTTGCATTACCCCCCAGCAGCCCTGGCTGCACTGAGCAGTGACCAACCTCCCTCACAGAGCACAGGGCATTGCACACCATCATACTGCAATGCAGGGATGTAGCTCAGCACCACCATCTGCACTCTGCTGGAGTGGCAGCACCCAGCACTTACTAACACACTGGTTGCCCCATTTGCCAGGGGTCCATAGGTGAGGTAGGAATGGCCTGTTATCCATCCGATGTCGGCCGTGCACCAGTACACGTCCTCAGGTTGGTAATCAAACACGTACTTAAAGGAGGCGGCAACAAAAATCATGTATCCACCCACAGTGTGCAGCACACCCTGTGGGGAGAAGGCACATCAGAGTCAGGGAGCGCTCCCACCTGAGCCCGAGCCCTCCCAGGCCAAGCTGAGCATCACTGAGCTCCAACAGCAGCTGAGCAGGAATGACAAGCACAGCCTCTTTCCCAAGACATCTGTGGTTCCTCCTCCTACTGGGGCCTCCCACCGTGACCCTCACCATTTCTCCAGCTGAGGTGTTACTGTGGTCCAGCCTGTCCCATGGCAGGGAGCTGGGAACACACCTTGGGTTTTCCAGTGGAGCCGCTGGTGTAGAGGATGAAGAGCTCGTCCTCGGCATCGCACCACTCAGGCTCACACTCAGTGCTGGCACTGCCCATCAGCTCATGCCACCACATGTCCACAGCTGGGTCCCAGGGGGTCTGAGGAAAGCAGGAGATTAAAAACAGGCTTGCCCAAAAGCAAGAGAGGGAGGACAAGGAGTGCAGCCTTGCCCCGCTCGTGGGCTGTCGAGAGGGATGCTCACAGCATAGCCTGATGCAAACCATGCATCAGGGCCATAGCTCCCAATCCAGAAGCTCCTTTTCTCAGCCCACAGCCATGAGGAAAACCTTTAAACACAGTCTGGCTGCAAGACCTGAAGCAGAGTGTCCAAACCACAGGTCACGGCGATGGATCCCTCTGGGCAGCAGCAGCACCAGGAGAGGCCCTGCAGCAGCAGCTGCTCTGGGCTCTCCCCAAAACCAGGCTCCTCCTGCCCTCTGGGGCTGCCCCAGCCTCACAGCGAAGCAGCAAGCACAGCCACACAGCCACTTGTCCCACACACCCACTTGTCCCACACACCCTGCAGGGACCCCCACGGCAGCACGGCCCAAGACAAACAGGGACATGGTGGGCTCACACCGCCTGGCCCTGCAGACCCAAAAAAGCCTGTTCTCTGCATTTTAAGGTAATTACCCTGATAAGAAGTGACTGCTCCAATGCAGAGCCACCCAGCACTGGCTGCCTGAAGGTGACAGAGCCACCAGTTCTTGAGGTTGACGGGCAGAAGTCACCCCAAGGGTTGTGCTGCCTGCCCACCTCTGCAGGGTGGCACAGCCAAGACTTAACTCCCCCTGGCCTTCTCACCTTTCCTCAGAGCAGCCTGGGGGACAACTGAGCAGGCAACACTCCCCAGCTTGAGCTCAGGCCTCCACTTCCTACATCTCTGCAAGGGCAGGTACCTGCACATGCCCTCCTTGCAGAGCTGGAGCTCCCACAGCTCCCTCAGCGGGGTGCACAGGGGCACAGAGAGCAGCCACGGGGTCTCTCTGCAGCCCTGAGGATGTTCATGTGCCATTTGGGCACTGGGACCCCACAGCCCAGCACGCAGCTCCTGCACAGTGGTGCAGGGACACCGGCTGCTCGACAGCTTGGCACAACTGAGCCCACCTGGAAAGCTTTCACGGATCCCCAGGGCTCCTGGCTTTACCCGGGGAAGCGCTTCCACAAGCCTGTCCCACCAGCAAGGCACCAGGTAAACGAGCCCAAGGCAGGCTCGCACCAGCCCATCCAACGGTTGCCTCTTCCATCTCTCCTTCAAGGAGAGGAGCACTCAGCTTCCTCTGCCCCGTGAGGAGGTCAGACCCATGGCACAGCCCCTGAGGCCAGGCCTGCCTCTGCCTGCCTGCTCTGGGGTCCTGAGGCCACAGCTCCTTGGATGAGGCAGGCAGAGCCCACACGCCGGCTCTGGAGCTCCAGGTTTGCTGCCTGTGGCCAGGAAGCTGCAGGTGATCCCTGCCAGCCTCGCCCCAAAGTGTATTCCAAGAGCTGCTTTGGAAAGGCAGAGTGTCCTCCACCCTCGCCCGGAGGGCGCATCCCAGGGGCTCTGCACTCCCCCCTCGGCACACCCACCTGCACCCGGGGGTTCTGGGTGTGGATCTGTTGCTGGCAGCAGTTGGTGGCACTGCATTCACCCCCACACCGTGGGCAGCTCCAGCAAGCAGTGGGTGGGATCTGTCACTAACATGCACCTGCTATCCCAGGTTAGGAAGGCACATGTGGCTGTGCAGCTGGAGCAGTTAGGGAGGTGGGGAGCTGGAGGGGAAGCAGAGGGGAGGTGCCAAAAAGAGGAAGGTAGTGCTGTGTGTAAATACCTTGGGATGGAGTCTCTGTGAACTCTCAGTCTTTTTTTCCTGTTAAAAATCCACAAAGAGGGAGTGAAAGACGGGAAGTGGAGGATCCACACAGGGCTTTGCAGGCAGGGAGCTGGAAGCCCACAAGCCTGGATGCTGGGAAACCATCCTGGAAGGCTGGAAAATGCTCAGATCCAGGGCCAGGCCAGGAGATGCCCTCTGGAGCAAAAGCCTGGCTGCTTCCACCACTTTCCCTGGGTAGCTGTTGCCTCCAGGGCAGGTCCCTGAGACCACCCCCTGCACAGCTGGGAACAGAGGCACAGAGCCAGCATCCAGTATCCTTACACAGGCCAAGAATGTGGTAAAGATGCATCCACAAGGGAAATAATATTTAAGGAAGTGCCTGAACAAGTAGAGCAGCAAGAAACAAAGGGTAAGAGAACCTCCTTCAGTCTCTGCTGGGACATTCTGCACAAGAACCTCAACTCACCTACAGGAACCAGCACAGGGGCAGCTTCCCTGCCACCACCCAACCAGGGAAACCTCAGACAGGAAGGTTGGGCTGGCCCAGATTTTCCACTCCTTCACAGCTACCCTGCCCTCACAGGAAAGGGGCAAAGGAGGCTAAGGCACATAGGCTGGCAAACACCAAGCCACACTCCAATCAAATTAACACAGCTGAACAAGGAAAACTAACTCAAAGATAGAGAGTCTGCTGGACTTCCAGGGATGTGCACAGACCATCCCTTCTGAAAGCAGAGCCCAAAGCTCAAATATCCCCCCAAATACAACCCATTTCTGAGCCAGCAGCCTGGGGATAACTCAGTACAAATAATCACCAAACACAGATGGACAGAAGAGACCATTGCAAGACACAGGGCTGTTAGGGAGCCAAAAAAAACCTGCTTCGGAAGCAGGTAAAGGCAGCAGGTGGGTGCTGGGCAGCCTCGGGAGCTCAGTAGGCAGCCACAGCTCCACAACACCACCTCCTCCTTCCACCCCCATCTCCCCACATTCCTCTGGCCCACATGCTTCCATCTGGATTCAGTGTGAAGGGAAAGCCCCAGAGCTGACACAGTCACTGTGTCCTGCACACACTGCACTGTCCTCAGAGGAGGACTGTTGTCATGGCAGGGGGCTGTGCTGAACCCACACCGCAAGCACAGATCTCCTGGTTTTTCCTCTCCTGCTTCCACTGTCACAGCTCCAGTGCAGGACAGCACCTGGTCTTTGCACAAAAGGGGAGACAGATACAGGGCTGGGAAGGAAAAGTCCTTTACTGGGCAGAGGAAAACAGGCATCTTGTCCTTATCCTTTGAAGGATGCACGCCTGTGCCCAGGGGTCCTGTGGGCTGGCAGCTTGTGAGGGTGTTAAAGGAAGCAGCAGGGAAAGGACCTTGGTAAGGCAAAGGAACCATTTTTCAGACCACTCACAATGCAATGACAACAAGGAGGGGAAGAAACAGGGACAGGAGTCAGAACAGGAGCATCCAGGGAATCACTGCAGTGGTTCTGCACCAATTGACTTGCTGGGCCAGGCCCACAGCAATCCAGCTTCCCCTCTCATCCCCCCAGGAACATACCTGTACATCCTGACACAGCCTCTTGAGAGGGGGAGACTTGCTGCAGGTCCCATCCACCGCTACCTCTTCCCTCCCCAGGTGCTTCACTACGATGCACTTTTTCAGAGGGGATCCCCTGTGAAAGGCAGGAGCTGTGAGATCAGGCTGTTCAGGGGCTGAGCTGGCCCTTCCTGGGATTTACAGGCAGCACTGGAGCAGAGCAGGGGCCTGGAGCTGCTTTTGCTGAGCTACAGCATGTGCTGCCGTGCAAACTCCATGAAAGTCCAAGGACACCAGCCACAGAAACAGAGCTCAGAGAACAGGAATGGTCTGTGCACAGCTTAGTGGGGATTCCTCAGGTGTGATTCCTGTGGAGAAAGTGGAGATCCTTCAAGTCCTTCTCCCAGGCCACCCCTGGGGAAATTCCTTATAAATCCCCAATTTGCCTGCCTGTGACCATGAAAATGACCTCCCACAGCACCCAGGACGTATCAGGAGGCTGCTCCCATCCCTAGGCATGACCAACTGCCTGATTCAGAGGGAGGAAAGGCTTTCAAAGCCTGATTATACATCAAGGAAAAGAGTGGGTGTTTGTCCCCTCATGAGGGCCAACACAGCCTATGATCTTATTTCCCTTCAGCCCTGTCAGGGCATCAACACAGCTTCCACTAATTCCCAGCTTTAAGATCATTTCTGTCCTCCCAAGAACCTACTTTTACAGACATGTAAACTTATGTTTTCAAGTTTTAGGGCTTTAAAGGCTTTTAAAGAGTTTGAATTTCTAACATGCAGACTATCTGCCCTGAATTTTCATGTCTGATCCAACACACAAACCCACATTCAGTCTCAGATGCTGTGTCCATGAGCTTGGCAAAGTCATTTCACCCTGATTATTTCCCTAACATCTGTGTCTGAACCTGAAAACTTCCATTTGTGCAGGAGCAGATTCCAGCAGCAATGCCTTTCTCACGAGGGGATCCAAACTTACTTGTCTTTGCATTTCCTGACGGCTTCGTCTGCAATCTGCTTCAGGTTGACCAGTTTGTCCCCTCGATAAAAGGCATCTGCAAAGTGGTGAGGAAAACATCAGAGGGGCTTCCCAGCCAAGGCAACAGCTGGAGCAACGAGCAGTTTCAGGAGGGCAGAGCAGAGCTCCTGCACTGGAGGGAAGGAAAGCTGACAGGCAGCTGCAGGGAAAACTTTCCCAAAGCACCCTTTTAGCCCAGAGAAACAGAGGCCAAAAGGAATGCTGGAATTCCTGCCCTGGGAGAGGTCCCAGTTTGACCCAACGAATCTCTTGGGAATGTTCTGTGGGAAATAATCCAACACAGCCAGAACACGGACTGCAGTTTCATGGGTCCTTTCCATGCCGTGGAAATTAATAAAACCACTATTTTTTGCACTGTTGCAAAAAACAGCTAGGGAAATGCTGTGGCCTTACTTGCAACCACGGCCACGTTCTTGATCCCTTGCTTTACAAAGCTGGGAGTTGGAGCAGAAACATCCTTAAAATTGGGAAGGGTGGGAATTTTTATATTAGGATTGCCTCATGATACATCTGGCAAACATCCAGATGATTCTGAGGAGGAGTGTTTGGAAACAAGTTATTAGCAGCTGGTGACATCAGGCTTTACAGGACCAACTGGGAGGGCTGTTTAGTGGCTTCACTGGGTGTTCAGAGTAGGAAGCAGTAATTCACCCCGAGAGGCTCAGCTGAGGCACTGTCCTGCCTTTTCCATTTCCAAGAGCAACTGCCTTTTAAATAAAGCCCTTTCAGACAGCAAACAGCGAAGCAGATGCACAGATGCCAGTTTTACCTGCCGTGATGAGGAGAGAACAACCACAGTCGAGGATCCGGTCACAAAGAGAGTCTGCGGAGAAACCTGCAAACTGACAGAGATCACACAGCAAGGTCAGCAAGGACACACAGAAAAAACACCCCAAAACCCAACAGCTGCTGTGCAGTTCACCCAAGGCAAACAATACCACCAGGTGCTGATGGAGAAAGCTAAATTCCACGGTTCATGCAAGGAGACATCAGCATTTTAATTTAGTTTCCACTCATCTCATGGATCAAACTCATCTTTCCAGTTCCTCTCCCAAAAACGAGGGCTGCTCCCCCCAGAGCTCAGCACCAAGAGCTTGTTCCTACCACAACAGAGTGCAGCGCTCCAATCCTGGCACAGGCAAGCATGGCTATGACCAGCTCCAGGATCATTGGCATGTAGATGGAAATCCGGTCGCCTTTTTTCACACCTACGGAGGGAAAACGAACATGGCATTTGTCAAAATGAACACATCACATGTCAAAAGAACAGGATGTAGAGAGAAATTCATGATTTTAATGCCACATTTACATACACAAAATAAAACTCCTACTGGAGCTAGAGCTGCGCCAGCCTCAGGTTTTGCCTGTCAAGCCCTATGGCTCTTTGAAAGATGATGGCAATGAACACTCCATGTTTCTCATCTGCCTCCTGGAAGGAAGCAGGGAACTAAACAGTGCCCTCTGCTTGTTGGAAAGGCCCAGAGCAGGAAGTTTTGAGCATGGATTTCTTCCTTGTACAGCTGACATGACCAGCATTGATCTGTTTTCACCAACAGAGCCAGAGTTGCACTGCATTGCAGAGCAAATTGATGAGAATTGCTCCACAGACTGGCAACCACACAAAAAGTGAAGCCAATCTCCAAACTCCTGGTCAAACGCCTTCCCAGTATCCATGGCTCCTGTTGCTTCATCTGTACCTTGGCTGCGGAGGACGTTGGCAAACTGACAGACTTTGTGCAGCAGCTCACGGTAGGTGATCTTCGTAGAATCCCCAGGTTCATTCCCTTCCCTGGAAAAACAGGGAATATTTGCTATTGTACAGGCACCACAAGGTAAGAGTGACAGTGAGAACCGCTTTGGACAACACATATGTCCTCACGTGCCCTTCCGAGCACAGAGTAACCAAGCCCCAGCGATCCACTTTTGGACTAAAGTTCTCCAATGGCAGGAAAATTTAGGCCAAAGTCCCCATGCCTGTGTAGATCACTCCTGAAAGCAACTGGATGTGTGAAGTGGAAATATGTGGCACTTTCAGAGAGGCAAGAAGGGTCCAAGAGAAGCAAAGCTAAGAGCTGAAGGGCACTGTGGGGTTTATGGCGTGGCTCCCTCGCTCCTCTGTGGATATGTCTGCATGAAACATGGGCCACTGCTCCAGCAACAACACCCAGCCCCCAAAATACCTGACATCTGATGGACTGGGATGGGATGCCAAGGGCTGTCTTGTTTTCCAAGGTCATATATAAATACACCCATGTCTGTTTGTTCAGTGCCTGCTCTGCCTCATTCTCCCTGTGGTCTTCCATGAACCAACTCCAGGCTCCTGCAGCCCAGGTGATGGTTCAGTGGGACAAGGCCATTAAAAACACTGGTGGGAAGAAGAGCCAAGGGCTGCAGCTGGAGATGGGAATGTTATATCCCCAGGGAAATGGTCTGGTACCAAAATGAAAACCAGCTAATATTAACAGGACACGATGCTTCAGCCATGCAAATGAGGTGGCACTCCCAGTGCATCAGGAGGTGACTAAAGAATCTGATATGACCTCACTCTCGGAGAAGCAGTGGTCTCCCACACCCAGGAAGCAGTCAGACACTGTCCCCAAGGCAGGCAGAACAGAAATACTAATGACCTAATGGAAGAATAGGGATATCACATCACCCTCAGCTGAAAGTCTCCCTGGAAAAGTGTCCCCTCGAGGATGTGCAGCCAAATGAAAAGCAACACTGGTGCTGGGGAAAAGCCAGGAAGCACCTCTGAGCCACGTGCTAAGGACTGGAGACAGGCTCCATCTGACTCAGAAACAGACACCTCACCCTCTAGCATGTCAGAGCATACCAGAAACACATACTGAATTCTAGTGAAAACCTCGTCCCCCAGCAACACAGAGGGCAGGAAAGTTTCTGGGGTAAAGAAATGCATAAAGTAACACCCTCATTTCTCATGTAACTCTGTGCCATTCTGTGCCAGCACAATAGTGACCACATGCTCCAATGGCAGACACCGTTCCAGTGGAAATGACACAAGAGTTGGGAGAGCCCTGCTGACACAAGCTCCGCTACTCCTGCCCCACATAGAACAGGGGCTTCAGAACTGGTGGTTACACTTGGATCACCCCATTCAAAAGCTACTCATGGATCTGATGGTTACACACTTATCCCTCCTGATACTCAAGTTACATTCACAGCTTCCTGCAGCTCTGCAGCAATTGGGCCCATGGATACCGGCACTGACACTGGACAGGGAATCTTCCCACCACTGGCTCCTGGAAGGGCGTTTCCCCGCTTGATCCTTCATGCAAGTTTGACCCCTTCTAAGTGCAAAAGAGGAGAGACACAAGAGCACAAAGAAAAAGCAAAGCATGGTAACATGAACCAGTGCCCAGGGCAGGCTCAGCCCTGGCATCCAGCAGTTCCCTCTCCTTTCCCCATCACAGCCATGAGCATCACTTTGAGCTAAATGAGATGTGAAACCATTAGACTAAGTCCCTTACAGCAGAACTCTCACCTAGGAAAGAGAAACCAGGAAATTGAGAGTCTCCCTTTTGATTTCATTACTTGAAATCAAAGTAATTTCATTACTTGAAATCAAAGATCCAAGAGCTGATTTCAGTGCTGGGCTGAGCAGCTGTAGCTGATCTGGCTCAAAGGAAGAGCACCTGCTTCTGCTGTGTGTGGCTGCACGCTGGGTGCCTTCCCTCACCATCCAGGTTTGATTTTCTGCACTGCAGGTCCAGAAACATCAAGGCTGGTGCTGTGCAAACCTGCTTGGGTCCAGCAGCTCTGCCCTCAGCCATGAGTCTTGCTACATAATGGTTCTTAAAGACAATATAACTCTTCCAAATACAAACTGGAGTGTCCCAGCCCACTAATCTCTCACCTGAAGATCTCTGCTCTGTGGTCTGCTGGGTACTGTGGGCCCAACAGCACAGGGCAGGGAGGAGGGACATCCCTTTGCCTGTGCTCAGCTGCAGCAAAGGATCTAATTGCTGCCTTTACTAAGAGACAAACATGTCAGGAGGAAAGACCAGCACAGGCTGTCCCATCTGGAAGGCTTCCCATGAAAGGCAGGTTGGCAGCCCACAGCCCTGGGTGCTACTTGGGGGCAGCCAGGTCACCCAAACTGTGGGTTCTCAGGTGAGCAGCCCTGCAGACCCCTCTGGGCAGAGCTGTGCTGCCCCTCACACACAGTACCCACAAGGGACACAGACCTCGTGTGAGGCACTGCTCACACTGCCACAGGAGAAGCGCATCTCAAACACATCAAGTCCCTTTTCATCAGGCTTGGGGAGGGAAATTCAGGCCATGGAACAAAGCCAGGCCTGCCCTCAAAGCCTGCACACAGGAGAAGTGCAGAGCAAAGTCAGAAAAAAGTTAAAACTTCTGCAAGGATTTTCAGGGGGCTTTCAGAAGTCCTTCCTGTTCATTCGCGTGACTGCAAAAGAGCTCCACAAACACCAGCGGGGGAAGCCTCGGGCTTCAGATTCTAAAATGGTCTTGTGCTTAATGGGAAACAAGTCATGCCCTTGTTTCTACAGGACAAAATACCTCCTTTCACTGCATCCACAGTCAAGGCCTGGAGCAGTCTCGTAAGAGCAGGCAATCGCTTTACGTCTCCCCACGTCTCAAAATAGTCTGGATGCCCACAGCTACACTCACTGGGCTACAGCAACACTCAGACTGTGCTGCCCCTCTGCTCTGGCACAAAAGCCCAGAGAATGATGGATTTTAGGGAGTTTAAAGCAATGTCCACTCACACACTACCAAGTACAAGAGCGCGTAAATTCCTGGCATCAACGTTCTGCCAGCAGCATCTTCCCTGCAGCACCCACTGGACGTGAGCAAGAGCTCTCAGTCCCCAGCCTCTCACACAAGGATTCACTTCTCCAAATTAAACTGAAAAATAAATAAAAATATAATAAAGAACCTCACTCTTCTGCAAGCATTTCTGCAGAGCTCACCTCCACACCTACAGTGTGCAGTTCTGACCTCACAGAATCCAACATCCTCCAAATATATAGTTTATTTAGGAACTGCTGGTGAAAATAGTTGGCAGCAGCACTGCTGTGATTGCTCCTGTGCAATCTCTGCTCCGACAGCAAGGCTTCCTCTGAAAGGAAACCCCAATTCTCAGCTCCCCAAACTTCCCAGTGAAGTTCACAGCGAAATTCACAGTGAAGCATACTTTCAGTCTGATGTTTTTTTCTCATCTTCCTCCAACCCAGTCCTACATTTAGCAACTGTAATTCAAAATTTTACAGTATCATCTGGGTCACAGCAGGAAAGCATCTGAGTTTTTTAGCACTTGAGAAGCCCGTGTTTTACATGCTGCATGTTGTGTGCATGCTCAGCTAGAGAAAGGCAATTTTGGGCCAAATGGAATATATATGTGGAAGAAATTCTTCCCTGTGAGGGTGGTGAGGGGCTAGAATGGAATTCCCAGAGGAGCTGTGGCTGCCCCATCTCTGGAAGTGTCTAAGGCCAAGTTGGACAGGGCTTGGAGCAACCCATGTCAGGGGGAGGAACTGGATGATCTCCAACCCAAACTATTCTAGGATTCTGAGGTCTCCACTGAACCAGCCACCAAGTAAATGCAAGTCCTTTAAACTAAACGCACAAATGCACAACTGGGGACCTTCCAAGGCAGGCCTTCTGCTAGAAACCCTGATTTGTTGGGAAAGGTGGGTTTCATGCCAAGAGGACAGTTTTCTAGCTGCTTGCAGCCATTCACTGCCAGGGCCAGACAGCCCAAGGGTATCAGGGCCCCCCACCACCACAGCATGCAGGACAGCAGGGCCCAGCTCTGCACAAAATAGATCCCAGTCAACATAGGAAAGGCTCTGCAGAGCTCTTATCATAAACTCCCTTCTGCCAGCAGTCAAAATAAGGGGCTCCCCACTTCAGAACAGGCACCACGACACCCACAAGCCCCACTGCACAGGCCTGCAGTGGCCCTGCCAGTGTCTGAACAAAGAACGACCCCATGGAGAAATCACCCCAGGCAGGGGAGCAGGAGAACACCAGGTGGGGAACCTGAACACTTGTCACCTCCATGGGGCTGGGACTGCCTGGTCAGCTGGGAGTTTGACCCTGGAGATGCAGAGCCCCAGAGCTGTTTCACCTGGTGCCCAGGTAGTAAATCAAGGCTGAGCTTCCCTGTGAGAGCGACCACACAGGTTAACAAATGATTTAGTGCTGTACACACCCTGGGGAGCAGGGAAGTGGTCTGTAGGAGCAGGCAAGCGTTTTTTAGAGCCCCATTAGCTTTTCTTAGAGCACCATTAGCTTAAGCACTGACCCTGTGGAGCAGTCAGGGTCAGGAGCAGCAGTGTGGGAGAGGGAGGCTGTGCCCAGATGTCCTCCTGGATGTCTGCACAAAAGCAGGTTAAGAAGTTACTGTGCTCTGCCAAGCATCAGGGCTGACTACAGGACTTTTCAAGCACTGGTCTGCTCATCACATACCCAAGCAAGCTGAGCCCATCTTAGCCGTAGAATGACCAGCAGCAGTGAGGGGCAGGGACTTAACCTGCTCCAGCGCAGGGGCCAAGGGGACACACACTGCCCAGAGCACCCAAATGGACCAAACAAAGCTGGTCCAAAAATGAATCAGCAGTGCTGTTTGGTTTTTCCTTTTCACCAGATTTCCAAAGAAAAATTATTTGCATAACCTGTTTGAGTAACAGATGACTACTGCTTCCCTCTGCATTTGCATGGAGCAGCAGGAAGCAGAGGGAATTACGGTTTTCAAGGTAATTGCTGCTGGTAATTGTGATTTACAAGGGTTATAACACCACTAAGAGATGCTGGTGTTGAGGAGAAAAGGATGAAATGAAGGCAAGCAAGTGAAGTGTCAGAAGTTTTCAAGACCTGCCAGACCATCTGCAGATCCACAGAGTCAGGAACAGAAAAATCACACACCAAAGCAAACTAGGAACAAAGCCAAAGCCTTTCTGACCCCTGGAAACGCTCCCACTGAGGACCAAAGGGGCTGCAGATCATTTAGGCTTCTCTTCTAAACTCCTGTGGCACATCGTTCTCTTTTCACAAGGGCATGTAGTGACAGGCTGAGAAGGAGTGGCTTCAACTGAAAGAGAATAGGGTTAGATTGGATATTAGGAAAAATTCTTCCCTGTGAGGGTGGTGAGGCCCTGACTCAGGTTGCCACTTCCTGGAAGTGTTCAAGGCCTGGTTGGATAGGACTTTGAGCAGGGGATGAAACGAGATGGTTTTTCAGGTCCCTCCAAACCAAACCATTCCATGACTCTCTGATTAAATAAAACCATTAACCCAAGGTGACCAAGCACAGCTGGGGTGTGGGGCACCTGCAAGGTAAGTTTCAGAGAACAGCAAATCACCTCAAAGCCACCAGGTTTCATTCCCCAACCAACAGGGAACTGACAGCAGCCCACAGGGCAACTTGGCTTAATGCAGGTAAAAGGCTCCACATTTTACCTACTGGAAAGCACCCTTAAGAAAACATGGATTCCCAGTTTGAGAAAGGTTTTGGAAGAGGGAAAGAAGCAATAGAAAATGATGCAACATCATAGGAAGAATTTGCAGTGGGGAACCACAGAGAGACTCCAGTAGGGCAGAGATGGAGACAGTGAGAATGTCTGCCCTAGGACATCTCTGTTGCCATCTGAACTAAAACATGCTCAGAGCCCAAAATCCTTCCTGAGCATGGGACCAAGTGCTGCATGAAAGGCACGGGATGGAGACAGCATGATCTCCAGCTCCTGCTCCAGGAGCAGCCTGTCCCCAGAGCAGAGTACAAGGTGAAGGAAGGAATTTCCCTGCTGCAGTGACAACTCCTCACGTGCATGGTCACTGGGGGCAGCCAGACGGGCTCATGGCTCCCTGATTCATTCCACATCCAGAATTAGAGGAGCCAAAATGCCAGTGAGAGCTGGGCCCGGCCAAGCTCCTGCCATGTGTGGGATGGGCTCACGTGTGTGCCCCATGGGCAGCGGGAGCCCCGGGCCCTTCTGGCACCTGGCCAGCGCCAGCTGCTCACACACCTCCTGTTTTCAGGACACTCCCCAAACCTGCAGCCTGGAAAGGGTCTGCCTGGAGACAGCCTGGTCCTTTGGGAACAAGAGCAGCCAAAACTGATAGAAATAGGAATTCCCCCTTCACCCCATCCTTGCTTATGCCCATTTGACACAGGAATGGCACTTCAGTAGAGACACCTTTAAAATCTGGCCTTGAAAAAACAGATTACGGTGAAATGTGGAGTTTGGGGAGACCAGGTGTGCAAGATAACCAGAAAAAGACACCATTTCATCAGAAAAAAATGCTGGTATTTGCATGGATTGTTCAGTGTGGAAACACTCCTGAACAGACAGCCCAAGCAGATGGATCTGCAGCAGGTCTGCACCTCTGGCTGCAGGTTTGCAAAAAACCTTCATGAGTACATTTCATAATAACGGGGCAGCCAGCCCAGCCCTGCCCATGCTTAATGTCACCCATCTCCCACCACAGTAATGCACAGCAGGGATTTCCCAAAGGACTTCTGGGAAGGCTGAGAGGTTTTTTTGAGCAGCAGGTTTACCAGAAAGCTCAGGCTCTACCATCCCTGTAAGCCATGTTCGAATCCCATTGCATCATGACAAGGATCACGAAAGGAGAAGTTGCGTAATGTCAGAGCTCAGTTTGGGAGGGGCTGGTGAAAACGTCTCCCCAGTGAGTTCAGAAATATTTGGCAGCAATGAGAGAACACTGTTGAGTAAATATGGGAACAGAAATCCCAGGCAAAAGAAAAATCTGGCCAATTTAACAGCATCACCTCCTAAAACCACGAGTTTAAATCTGAGAACTGCATTAAAACCACTCGATGACTTTCCCCTCCAGGGCCCCCCATATACATAGGTAGGGCTAACAAGGCTCTTCTTCAAATCTATCTCTGAGCCAAACCATCACAACCTAAAAGTTGATCATGTATCTGGGACGAATAGGTTCCTATTGCCATAAATAAACCCAAAGCAGGCTGGCAAACAGGAGCCCTGTGCTCTATAGAGCATGATGCACTAAGTCCAGCCCCAGCTCAACACAGCCATTACTGTGCCTCTATTTTACAAAACAGCCAAAACAGAGCTTATTTCTACAGGGACACTGGGCCACCATCTGCTCTTTGATCAAGGAATCAGTCTTCTAGTCACCTTCAAAAATAGCCATATAGAAATGCAGCCTACAAAGCAACCACCCTGCATGGTTGCAGTGTTCCATAGGAAAACCACATCCATCTTTCTGTCCTTCCTTCTCACTAAATACATTCTCAACTACTGTCTGTATTTGCAGCCTTTCAGAACCTGATCAAATACCAGAAGCATCTAGAGAAATAATATTTATTTTGTGCAGCCCAACCTCTGTTCACTTTGCCATATCCTGAGCGATCCTACAGCACAGAGCCCAGCTGGAGGTGGACACTGCTCCAAAATCACTCCTTTATTTACTGACCTGCCAGAACGCCCTCCAGTTTTCCCACTCATGCCAGGCTACACCCTAAAATCTACTTCAAGCCCCTTTCTTTAGGCAGTGGGATGCTCAGACATAAAGGAACCACCCAGTCATGGGGATATGCATTAACTCTAATCATGCTCTTACTCTCTGGCGTTGTTTTACAGCACAAGAGAATAGCCAACAAAGAAAAATGCCAGCTTTTTGCCTATTTTATTCAGAGGAAAGGTTTTTAAGCAACTTTAATTTTTTTTTTTTTTTTTTTGAAACAGAATGATTACATAGCATTGCAACAGAGGTCGTGTGCAAGACTCCCGCAGTACATCACTGAGTTTGGCTGCCCTCAGCCAGCACTTGTAACCCTGCAAGCCAAACCCATGGAATGCTGTGGAAAAATGTGAGAGTTTGACATGAGAGGAAACATACTAGATGTTTACCACCAGTAAGTTTTTCAGAGGAGCAAGGACTATTTTTACCAGTCCAACAGGAGGAGAGCTTATTTCCAGCAAAACACAGCTGATTCCTTGTTTAAGTAATTTATAGTTGGGCCATGATACAGTTTACAGATCCTGGATGAAGCTTCTCTTAGTAAAATAATCAACAAGTCGCCTGCAGTTTGGAGATGCCCCATTTTGGCAAATAACTGCATCTCTGGATGAAGCATCCTGCCAAATTTTGAAGACTTTCTAGAAACACAGAAAGCCAGGCAAGCTGATTTCAATGGAGGCTCAAACAATATCCATGACGGTCATTATCAGAAATTTAAACTTTTCATCAGATTTTATGGTGGACATTTCACCTTCATGCCTCATAAACCTCCACAGGTGATGACCAGATGTCACCCGCTGGACTGTCATCTAAAGAACATCCCTTAGAAGATGGTCAGTGGCAACAGAAATGGAAAACATGCTTCACTATCACAGAATGAATGGTTTGGGTTGAAGGAGACCTTAAAAACGGTCTGGGTCCATGGGCAGGGACACCTTCCACTAGCCCAGGTTGCTCCAAGCCCTGTCCAATCTGCCCTTGAACACTTCCAGGGACAGGGCAGCCACAGCTTCTCTGGGCACTATTAGGTAGCTGGGTGTGAAAAAGCAACGAGGAAGGCTCTCCATTTCCTCGAGGGATTCCCCTAAAGAAGGGGAATCACCTAAGAAAAGAGGGATTCACCTAAGAAAATGATGAGCTTTGAATTCATGGCCAACTGCCAGGGCTCATGATTTCCTATCACACCACATTTCGACACTTACAACAAGTGATGTGCAGAAATGCAGAGAACTGAAACCTGCTCCAACAGGCCCAAGCTCCCTGTGCTGGGCGACGCAACAGGTCTTGTGGTTTCACAACTGGTATTACAGCCCAAAAGATTTGGGCACAGAGAGCCCACCAGGCACAGCCAAGGCAGCTACCCAAGGCAACAGGAAAGATGCCACACTTGGATCAAGTGCCACTCACACCTCTTTTGGCAAAGCCTGATCAATTCATCCCCTACTTGGAGAACCCACATGGAGCCTGAGGCTTGTCCACTGCTGCTCCATTCACACCAGGGTGCCAGGGAAGAACACACAAGCCACTCACACAGCTAAAATAATCAGGTTTTCTAGTCCAATAAGCAAACTGAAGGCTCTGATCTTCCATGTCCTGAATCTGTACAGGAGTTCACCATCCCCTCTGTCCATGAACTCCATTTATGCACCCCCAGTTTCAACTCTGCTTGCCAGTATCGGCAATATGCCATCACTACACAACTGTGGTGCTCCTCCCAGCAGTAACCAAGTATTCTTAAAACATATCAAGTTGCCTATAATACCTGCCAGCACAAGAAGATACAACTTTCACAGACATGAGAAAATCCAGGTACAATTGTCTGTGCACACACACCGCTCATTAATTACCCCAGGTATTTATTGTGCTACACACACTGAGACCCATGCAGAAATGCAGCTTTGGACAGGGTGTAAACCAACAATTTTGGGTAGGGGTGTAAGCAGAAACCTATGAAAAATTATTAAATCCCTTGTGCTGAATCATGGATGTCATTTAGGCCTCAGCATTGCACTTCAGCACTGGGATGTTCACAGCAGCTCAGCCAAGAGCCTCTCAGACTAAACCAAAATGTCATGTTGGGGCAGAACCAGCAGCTGATGTTTTGTCTCCAGGACCAGCAGCAGGAGATGCTGTTTCTGGAGGGCACATGAGCCCCTGTCAGCAGTTTGGTTTCAACACTGCTCTTGGGGGACCTGCTGCTGGTCCTGAAAAGTGATCTCTAAAAGCAGGGAAGCAAAGGGCAAGGGTAAACCAGCTCCACAGAAACCCTGTTCTTCCATTCACAGTTAAGTTACTTTCTTGAACAGCCTTTTGTGAGAAACCTCCAGAAGGAAAACAACCATATCCCTGTGCTCAGTGCCGCCTGCCTCGCGCTCCAGCACTGCCAGCAGCTCCACCGCCTCTCCCAGCAGCCTGCACTGCTCCATGCACACACCAACCCTGTTCCACAAGGGATGCAAGTCAGATCTACTGTTTCCCAGGACCCCCTTCACTGCCCTCTCCAAGCAAAGAGGGGCTGGCAACCTCCCAGCCCTTGGACCGGCAGCCCTTTGCAAACACCACCAGCACACCCTGGCCAGCAGCTCTGCAATTCCACATCCAAGGTCCTGCCCTCCTCTGGGGCACATGCCATCTAATCCTGGGCACTTACGGACATCCCACTTGTTTATCTGGTCAAATACTTCCTGGATACTCCCTTGTATTTATATAGATGGCTGCTGTATCTCTGCCAGTAGCATCTACCAAAGGTTTCTGAGCTAAAAGGCTGGGAACAAACAGATCCAACAAAACCCAAAGGAAAGCTGCTCCCCTGATTCAGAACAGCTGAGCTGCTCTCCCAAGCAGGAGGGCTTAAACAATCCCTCTCCTCACTGCTCTGCCACGGAGTCACCACACAAGTGCTGCCTGAGTGCCTTCTTTCTTAACAGATTTGATTTAACAGAGGAAAAAGGTCCCATTCTGCCTACAGGAGCAGGATTACAGGTTATTTGAGTTCAGTAAAAGCTACTTCCAAAGAAAATCTTCAGTAATGCAGAACACCCTCCCATGGAGGCACAAGTCCAGGGGTGCTCCTGAATGGGTGAAACCATGGGGAACCACAGGCACTGTGTAATCAAGTGGTCACCAACCTTTCATACCTGCCCCTTCCCCTTGTTGCACTGAAGAACAGAACAGCACCAGGCTGGGAGAACTCGCCACCTTCCTGCTCCTGCCCTGCATCCTGTGATGGAAAAGGCTCTGCAGAGCACTAACAGGACTTGGGATCCCCAAAACATCAAACTAATCACCCTTCCCAGCATCTCCATGAAAACCAGCAAGCGTACCTGACACGGTTGAGTTAAGTTCTGCTTCCGAGTCAGCCCCTTTAATGGGAAAACCATTTCCAGTGAGTCCGTGCATGCCAACTGCCTGAGTACCACCGTACTCAATCCTCTGATTCAGAGCATCCAGGAAAGCACAGCCCACACGTGGGAAACCCACGGGACAGGACCTGCCTGAAGGGGGTACGTTGCTGCTCTCACATGTTTAGTTCACCCCTCACCTGGGAACTACCTCAGAGGTTTCTCTAGCAATGAAGAGGATGGAGGATGCAGCCCATGAGTACAAGCCATTAACAAAAGCACTTGGGAACAAAGAACCTTGACATATGACAGGAGAAAACTGGTGGATGCCAGGTCTCAGTGCACACACAGACCATGATCCCTGTGTTTTCCAGTCTCTCAGGCCAAACCAAGAAACTCCAAAGCTTTAAGCAGACATCACCATGCTGCCCTGAGGCAGCACTGTCTTCATATCTCATCTGCAACCAAAACCACAGAAGGACAGTCAGGGCAGTTACATGGAACTGGTTAATTTTCAGCCCAGCATGGCCTTGCTCCAAATAGCCAACAGCCCACAGCTGGAGACTCCATCCACCTATGGAGAAATGCCAGGGAGCTACACCTGAGGATGAGCTATGAGTCCCTCCTGTCCCACTCTGCAGTTAAATATGAGTATCCAAACACAGCAGCTGCTTGCACTACTGCCACAGCACCAACCACACTGCTTGCTGACTGTCCCAGAACTGGGAGAGGAAGAATCCCAAAGAAGTCAGGAAAGCACATGGCTTGGATGTGTCTGAGCTACTACGCTACTCCCTTTACTCCACGCTTCAATCCTGTGTTTCTGTTGCTGCTCCTACCACTCCCACTCCTGCACTACCCACACAGCTCAGTCAGAGATGTTCTCATTTGGAGGGATGAGAAATGCTGTCTGGAGCATTTAGGCACAGGCAGCCAGTTTTGTAACCCCCGCCCAGGCTGGCAGATTTCACGACGAGATAAGAGAGTGACACTTTCAGGCATGGAAAGTACAACTGTCATTGCCCTTGAAGAGGGTACAAGATTTACAGCTCAATAAAATGCTAATACATTCAGTGTAACTTCTTACCTCCTTTCAGGTGCACCTGATCTCCTTGATTTCCAGAAGCAGAGCATTGTACAGTTCAGAAATGCTTCCAAAAGAATTAATATCCTCCAAACCCACCAATCTATCACTCAGCACACACAAGAGGGAGATGACGTGGATTGCCAAGGACGCTGAGGGGGCCACCCCTTTTCCCATGGAAATCCCCACCAGGAAAGGAGCTGTGCTGAGCCCAGGTAGTGCTGTGAGCATGAACCAAACCAGGCACAGGCCTGCAAGTGTGGATCAGTAAAAAACCTTCCCGGTGGTGAATTTTGTTCTTTAAACACACTGTGTGATTTAGGGATGTGCTTTCACCACCAGAAGAGCATTGAAAGAGGCTTCATCACTGGAAGTATAAAAAAGTCATCCAGGAAGTTACCAAAGAAACGAAGAGTCAGTTTGACACGGGACACTCCAAAGCCCTGAAGCCAGTGGGAGCAGCAGAGCCAAGTGCATCATGGAGAAACTGGCTACAATTAAGTACTTTAAAAGGCTGAATATTAACAGCCAGCATCCTCAGCCACAGCCTCAGTGCATATGACAGATGTGTGGGTTGATCTGGTTGGTTTTTTTTTCTTTTTAAAAAATGCTCTATAGTTGTGATTCTTTTTTTCTTATAGAAAGTTTTATTGGAAGAAATCTCAGAGCTACAAGGCCCTAAATCCTTTATTACATTTTTAAATAAAATTAAAAAAAAAAAAAAGAAACTCAAACAAAACAAACCACACCTTCTCATCTTACATTTGCATATCCTGCTTGTTCTAGAGAAGCATATGCAGTTATTCTCTTGTTTAAATAAGCTCCAGAGAGCTCTGGCAGCCTTTACTATCTTTATTGCTCCTCTCTAGGTGTGTTATATCATATGTCAGTGTAAGAAAGCAGAAAATTAATACACTCTCCCGGGGCTGGCAGAAACCAGCAGCCCCCTGCTAAGCCCCCACACCTTGGCTACAGGGACTCCAAAAACACTGTGCAAAGCTGCACCTCCTGCCCCTGTCCCCTGGTCCCACCCAGCACCACAGCTGGAGTGACTGGTTTGAGAAACAGAGGCACAGGTTATGCACAGAACAGGCTGCATCCAAGTGCCTTCACACCCTGGGGTCTAATTAGAGAGTTGTGCAATAGGTGTTGTTCTTTTTGAATTCCCACCTGGTTATACTTTTACCTCCACAGCTGCCCAGGCTGAAGTTTAGCTGAGATCTCTGACAGACACTTCAGCACAGAACTAAGGGCTGGCCCACTGCTGTGGGCATGTCTACAGCACACTGAAGGACTACTGTGCTTCTGCCCTAACCACCCATCACAAAGTCCTCAGCACTGCTGTAAATCCCCCCAGTGTTCCAGCAGTTTGTCCACTGTGCATTTCACCTGCAAGTCAAGCAGAAGTCACCACAGGTACCCTCCTCCACGGTAACCACTGTCACTGAGCTCAGCTTTCCCACACAATTGTGAAAGAGATTTCACTTTTGAGAGCAGCACTTTATCAGAAGCATTTCCGGGAGCTCCTGTTCCTTTTTGTAGGCCACATCAGCAACACCAAGGAGAGAAAGAGGAATCAAAAGCAGCAGAAAGAGAAATACTCGTAACGTTCGTGAGCAGTGTGAGACACCAGAGTGAAAGAGGCCACAGGGAAAATCCAAGTGTTTCTTGCAACTCAGGATGGGCATTTTGAACTACACAGTGCTCCTAACAGCACTATGAGGACACCACCATGACAGCAAACGTCACCTGCGTACGAATTCTGGTGCATGAAGCAATCCCTTGTACTGCCCTTTGTGCTGAAAATGCAATTCCATGTGGCTTGGGATTAAACCCCCTGAGTGGAGCCAATTTGGGCAGTCCTGGACTGCTGGTGGTACAGGAACGTCCAGAGCAGCCTGGCCATAACAAATGCAGATGAACTGCTGGCTCCATCCAATCCATGGAAGCCTGGAGACAGCCAGTCAGTAGCTGAGTTTTGTCAGGGCACATCACTTCTCAGAGACACTCAGTAATGCCTCCAAACATTACTCACCTTTTCCCTAATTTCTCGTCTCTGAAAGCAGAGACCATGGTCCTGTATCTTTTCAGAGCTCCCAGAGCTGAGCAGTCACCCATACCTTGGTCAGCACATTTTCCCACCTAGCAGGCTACAGACTTCTTAGAAGCAAATGGCTCAGGTATTCAAAAATAAAAAAACCTATTTGGCTTTCAGAGGCTTTAATTTCTTTTTTGACCTTTCACACAGCACAAAAACTTCAAGTGTTTTAGGGAGCCAGGCTCATTCCAGAGTGTTAAACACAAAATGTGAGAGGACAAGATGACAGCAATTAATTACTGTTTTGAAGAAAAGCATGTGCCCAGAGAGGAGTAATTTTACGAGTCACAGCCCTCAGCCCCACTTCCTCAAGTCCAGAGTGCCACAGGTCTCCAGGTTAGTACCACACACGTCATGTCCAGTGTGCCTCTTCCATCCCTCCCACCTGCATTCCCACCTGACACAACATTCCCAGCTCCACACAGCAGTGCCAGGTCACTTGTGACAGAACCATGCTAGGAGAGTTTATCCCAAAACAGTCAGGGAAAACTGTCTGCTGAGGAGGAGGAGGAGAGACCTTATTTTTCAGCACTGTGAACACCATGACTGACAGTCACCCACCATTTTCATATCCACTCCAAGTTTTGCTCAGCACCATAAATACCCACACACAGGCTGCCAGAATAACTAAGAAAAATCTTCAACAAGCCCAGATTAAAGCAGTAGGCTGCTGCCTTGCTCTCACCCAAAGATTTATGTGCAAGAAGAAAGTACCCAGTCCCTCCACGAAGCCCAGCACCGGCTGCCAAATGGCTCTGTTTTCTGGCACACCCTTACCTGAATGAGTTTACACAGTTTTCATTCAGAGACCACAATCGTTTTGCATCTGAGCGACTCTGAGAATGTATTTAACTAGCAGGGAAGTAAACACTTATAACATTTCACCTGTGCCTTATCAATGGGATTATTTGCTAGGCAGTGCATGTAATTCCTCTACTGAGGCAGGCAGGAGTGCTATGGATAGAAACTCCAGTGTGAGCCCAATTTTAACAGCCACAGCCAGAGCTACCCATGTCTTTTTCTGTAACCTTTTCTGTCACCTTTACACCAAGGGAAACCTTCAACTGCACAAATCACTCACAGAATCTGCTATTTTCATTGCAATGACAGTAAGACTTCTCCAGCTGCTCTGCTGAAGGGACTCCCCATATCCCAATGAGTACATCCCTAACATAAGGTACACTTAATTGTGCTTCTGCACTGCCACATACAGTTATATCCATGCAGCATAAATGCTATTTCAAGGGAAAACAGCAAAATGCACAGGAGAGCCAGTGTGGCTCTGTTTGGGGATACAGCTGAGGTGACAGCTGAGCTAATTCAGCAGGGATAGTTAATTATGGAGGTCAGACGTTGCCAGTGAAACCTACTTTGCATCAACATGAAAATTAAGTTTCACATGGATTTTAACACTAGTAAACTACTCTGGTAAAAAATACAAGCATACTTCAGATAGGGCTGGAAGTAACTTTTCTTCGAAAAGGTAGATAAGCCAGTCTTTCTGAAAGCGTCAGGGTTAACATGAGTTCAAGTACAATGAATCGGTACATAAGCTCAGGGACTTGGAGAATCTTTCTGCCACAGGAGTGGAAACTTGCCAGACCCACAAAACAAAAACACGGGAGATATGGGGTTTATGAGCTTTTAGCTGTTCCTCACCCCAGGTCTCCATCCACATCTACCTCCTTCACCAAGGAGTTGTAGCACCCGCCTCACTCTCATCTTTGACAGCTCTGAGCTCTCAGCAGGTACAACTGCAAAGGCAGAGCTGGAAGTCAGGTGCTCCCCCACTGCTATGCTGGGCGCTACAGTGCATCCCAGAAAGGGCAGAGAAGCTCCACGGCACAGCTCTTTCCAAGGACACAGGAAGCAAACACCTGCTGTACCCACTTAAAGGTTAAAGCCCCTCAGGTTCTCAGCCTCTCACTCACCTCAGCAGAAACCGACACTGTTTATACCCTTTCACGTGGAATTTCCACACCTTCTATACCACAACAAAAACAGAAACTTACCAGTAAAACGCCACTTTGTCCCCGAGTTTCTTCTCGTTGACATTTCTGTCCAGGAGGTTGTAGCAGATGTTGGTGGTCGCCCCTTTCATCCACTCCACGAAGATCTTCCCCTTGGTCACGTCGAAATTGTACTTTAGGAAGGGTCCCGTTTGCTGGCTCTTCCAGTAGAACTCCTTAGCGATGTCACCCCAAAACTCTGCAAAGGCAGGCGGAGGTCGGAGCTCGCGAGGGAGAAACAGGGATGAGAGAAAACAGGGAGGAAGGGAAACAGGGATGAGAGGAAACAGGGAGGGATGAGGCAGATGACACTTCTGCGGACACGAGGAGCACTCCCTGAAAACCCCGGTCGCGGAGGGCTCCCCGCGGTCCCCGCACACCCCCAAGCCCCACAGGCGGCCCCGGGAGGGCCCGGGGAGCCGCTGCCCCGCCGCCCCGCTCCCGCCCGGCCCCGCTCACCGTGCGGCTCCTCCACGGAGCGCTGGTAGAGGCGCTGGTAGTGGGACAACGAGGGGACGTGGGCCGCGGGCAGCAGCTCGGGCCGCGGCCGGTATAGCCGGGCCTGCTCCCCCGGCAGCACCATGGCCGGGCGCCGGGGCTCTGCCGGGCGGGGGCCGCCCAACCCGCTCCGCTCCGCTCCGCTCCGCCGCGCCAAGCCGGGGGCGGGCACGGCCCGCCCTCACGGCGGGGAAAGCGGCGGCGCCGCCCCGCAGCGACAGAGCCGGCCCAGCCGCGGCCCTGAGGACCTGCGCTAGGGCGGACGTAACGCCCTGAGGACCTGAGGGAGGGCGGACGTAACGCCCCGCGGCCGTTAGCCCCCTGAGCGCCGCGTGCCCCTTGGCAGCCGCGCGCCTTCTGTCAGCGGTGTACACCCCTGCAGCCATGTGTACCCCCCAAACACCGTGTCCCTGCTCCCAGTAGTGTCCCGTGTGTCAGTAGTGCCCACTCTCAGCCCTGTCACCCCACATCCGTGAGCCCCCTAAACGCCGTCTCCCCCCACACCAGCCGTGTTTGCTCAGGCAGTGGTGTTCCTCTGCCAGCCGTGTTCTGTCAGCCACGTCCTCCCCATCAGTGGTGACCTCCTGTCACCACAACAGGCATGAACCCCCCCCCCCCACCCACTGCCATGTCGCTGCTGTCAGCCGTGTGTCCCTGCCAGTGGTGACCCCTGTCAGCCATGTCCTCCCCATCAGTGGTGACCCCCTGTCAGCAGTGTCCCCTTTGTCAGCGTGTCCCCCTGTCAGCCGTGTCGCACCCATCATCCTCATTAGTGTGTCTCCCCCTGTCAGGCCTGTCCCCTCTGTCACTGCTGCCTCCTCCTGTCAGCCATGCCCCTCCATCAGTGGTGTCCCCATGTCGGTGGTGTCCCCTCTGAGCCACGTCCCCTCCATTAGAGGTGTCTCCCCTCCTGTCAGTGTTGTTCCCTATCAGGCCATGGCCCCCCACCATCAGCCCCTGGGCCAGCACTGTGTCCCCATTAGCAGAGCTGCCCCATCAGCCACATCTTCCTCATCAGCAGAGTCACCCAGGAGCCGTGTCCCCTCAGTGCCAGTCCCTGCCACTTTGCAAGGTGCAGGGGAGCAACCCAGAGCTCCATCAGAGATCCTCCTTCACCAGCCCCAACACAACCCAGAGGCTATGGCCACACCCTGTTCCTGGTCCCTCTGTGGAAAACAATATTCCTTTGGATTCACGACCCTCCACTTTGCCTCCACTAAGCTGTGTGAGCACAGTAAGCCATGGCAGTTTACCGAGCACCTTCTCTCTGCAAAAATTGTACAGACCTTGTGCAGTTAGTGAGAAATTAAATAAATTTTTAATCAAGAAGGCAGTCAAATACTGGAACGGGGGCTCAGAGTGGCAGCAGGATCTCAGTCCTCAGATACAGACAAAATTCAACCAGAGAAGTCCCTGAGCAACCAGTCCCCTTGGAGCAGGGGGCTGGACCTGGGGTCTCTCAGAGACCAGTGTCATTCTGTCAGTCATCTGTGGTTGTACCTCCTGCAGCCACTCCATTGTCATCCCAATCCTCAATATTCCCTGAGTTCAACCAGGTTGCCCCCATGGCATTGCCTGCCAAAGTGGTATTTCCCAGGCAGGAAATACCTGCCAAAACCTCAAATTCCACTTCTGCACGGGGGAATATCACCCCTTGGAGCAAATCACTGCTGTGCCCAGGGAGCCACTTGCCTTGGAGTCAGGGCCAAGGAGCACCCAAGAGATAAAAGTCCATAAACTTGAACTTGGCACAGTATTCCAGTGGTCTGGCGTCAGCAAGCAGGTACAGCCTCCACCAGGATCCTTGGTGTATTCCATGGTTTAGTGCACTCCCTGGGAGCGTTGCCTTGCTGTACATGGGAGGAGTTGCAAACTTGTCTGGTCAGCACTGTCTGCTCATCAGCAAAGAGGCCAGAAACAGTTCTATAGACAAAAGCAGCGGTGGTTTTGTATATTTTCCATTAAGGATGCTCCCCAGTTTTGAATGACATTTATCCTGCAGCTCCCTGCTCTGAACTCAGTCTGCTGCCTTGCCGACACTGCTTGGGGGCAGAGATTCCTCTGTGACTCCACTTAAGAGGACACAGCTGGTTTCCTCCAAGGTGAAATCCAGGAGTAGTTCAGGTGATACCTTCAGCCATGGGCTGTACAAACACATCCAAACCCTGAAAAGTATTTCCCTCCACCAGCCAGCATTTTTGTTACCTCCAAGTTCCCTATTACAAAAAAGATGGTTTCCTAAGAAAAAGTGATTTTAGCTACACAGCCTGGGCTCTCTGACATGGGTATTTTTGAAGCTCCCCAGGAGCTATGGGAATTGCACTGCTCCAGCACTGCTTTTGGATTGACAGTCTGGACACAGCCCCATGGGTTTCAGGGTGCAGATGGCACACCATTTAACAAACCAACTGGAAATCACACTGATATTCTCCTGAGAAGCAAGACAAACACAACACTTTTAAACACTAGCACAACCCTAAAGTCCTTCAGAAGCCACCTCAAGCTGAAAATCTTCTGTTACGAGTTGCCAACCTTCAGTTTTAGCAGCCTCTGTCTCAGGGATTTTGCTTTTGCCAGCAGGGCTCAGCAGCTTTCTAACAAACCCTTGTCCCCCTATGTGCCATGTCCGTTGTTCACCCCACCACTGGGAAAGGGCTTTGTTACTCTCCCCATGGTGGGACTGTCCCAGAGCCAGCAAAGAGGTGGCTTGCAGATTTGGGAGGCACCCTCTGCTTCCCTTCTCATTGGCCTTTTGCTTTCAGTGATTTATCCAGCCGAAATTCTCCACCAGGCTCAATGACAGCATGATTTCTCTCCAGCAACTGTTGCCTCTGCGTGCGGCACATTCCAAGCCATGAGGCCAGGACAGCACCGTGTCCCACCAGCCCTACAGCTGTCCCTCATCCAGCATTGTCCAGTTTGGCTGCTGCAGCCAGGGAATTTTGTGGTTGTGCTGCAGCTGCCCACAGCTGGGGCCCAGGAAGCCGCCTGATGGGGAGAGGGTGCATCTCTCAAAAAGCACCTGCAAAGCAGAAAATTCCAAATAGCCTCCCAGAGGCATTTTCCCAAGCTCTCTCCTCTTCCAGGAGCTCTGCAAGCACCAAGTGTACAGGACTGCCAACTGCAGAGTTGGTACCATCAGTCAGATTCCCCCATGGCACAAAGACACTTTCATTTCAGTGTTCCACAGCTGAAATACCATAGAATCATAGAATTATAGAATGATTTGGGTTGGAAGGAACCTTAAAGACCATCTTGTTCCAACACCTTCCACTAGACCAGGTTGCTCCAAGCCCTGTCCAACCTGGCCTTGAACATATGTCCAGGCTTCCCTCTGTGATTTCATGGGCTCTAGGGAAAGGGCTTCTGCTGCATGGGCATGCCTTGCTGGTCCAGTTCCCTCCACTCCAGAGCATCTTGCATCCAGATGGGCTTCTGTCCTGGAAACTGGTATGTGATGGGCTTGGATGCTGCCAGGTTTGCTCTGAGCTTGACTCCCATCTGTTCTAATTCACCAGGCAGTCCAGGAAAATCAGCTGCACTTTGGGCCCTTTATTTCCCCTTCCTCTAAAGAAATAAAAGTAAATAAAGGATACATGTTAATGCACATTAAGGTCTTTGTAGACACTCAGAGGATCAAAAAAAAGATACTGGCCATGATATGTGGAGTCTTGCTTGGGTACTCTGAAAACAGCCTTTCAGTGCAGCACTTGCAGCACCTCAGTGGCTGTGGTGGGACTCTTCACTGCACCTTCCCTGACATGAAAGAACTCAGTCCTGGAAATGCTGGAGATGAGGGAAAGAAACTGGAAAGTGTGGAATGGTCTGTGTGTCTCAGACCTTCTGATCCCAGCGGGGTGAGCGTGAGGCAGCCTCACGTGGGAAACTTGTGTTAATTTGGGCAAAGCACTGCTCCAGTAGAGCAGCTGACTTACCTGGGGCCCCCAGCTGGGCATTGCCTTCTGACTGGCCTTATTGACAACAAATGTGTGGGAATCACATCCCCGTTCATGCAAGTCACTGAGTTTATCAGCCAGGTGGTAGCTTGAAACAAGCAGAGCTCCCTCCACCTGCTCCCCCTCACCCTGAGCACTTGATCCAAAACCCCTTCCACTCGAAAATACATGAGAGTTACAAGTGGTTAAAGCCTCCATGCCCTGAGGAGGACATGCTGCCAAAGCACGTCCAAGGGTCTCTCCCCACTTCTCACCATCTCTGCCACCACAGGGATCCTGTAAGACCTGTCCCAGGTGTCCTGAGGGATAGCCCTCCCATGGGAGCACATGCATTCAGTTTGCCTGGGATGGGCTCTGTGTGGGAGATGGTTTGGGTCAGCTCTGGGGTGCTGTCACGGTCAGCTGCTTTTGGGACCAGCTCTGAGTGAAACCTGTGGAAGGGGTTCTTCTGCTCCTCTGATCATTCTGCAGTTGAATGTCTTTCCTTCTCTGCCAAAATCTGGGTGTGCAGGAGGCAAGACTGCAGGAAGGATGCAACCCAGGAAGGCACAGAGGTGTGAGAGGGACACCAAGGTCGGTGTGATGGCTGAGCCTCACGTCCTGGCATGGAGGAGAAGGACAGCAAACCACCTGCTCTCCTACTGCCTTCCCACTCATCCCAGACCATCTCCTGAACAGGACAGCCTGGACCAGGGTCTGGCTATGCAGTTTCAGCAGCTTGGTGATGGTAATCAGAGAAGGCATCTTTTTAGCATGGACCTTACCTTGGTGAACATGTCACAGCACACAAACAAGCTTATGCCTTGCATGGACATGCCACAGGCAGTGGGAGGCTTTATCAGAATATCCTGCAGTGGGAAAGTTTTCTTTAACCATAGGCAAAGGCAGAGAATTTCAGGGCAGAACAAAAGAGCAAAGGATCTGGAAGGAATCACAAGTGACACAAGCAAAAGCTCCTGCGACCTGCAGAGCAGGGGTGAGATAGAGTGGGAGGCACAGAAGATGGAGTGGGAGGGTGTGATCAGGCGGTGGATCTTCCTTCTGGGTTTTTTTGGGCTGATTTTCAGCACATGGCTAGACTGGGCAGCCCTTCACTTGTGCTGAATGAATCAGCACAGGCTTAAGCACCGTGTTGCACTGTCTCCCCACTGATGACACTCATCCTCAGTAAGCTGGCTGCAGAGGAAATTTTAATCAGCACCGTGATAACAGCCCTTCAGTCCTGCTGGGAGTTATCAGCTCCTTTGTTTGTAAATGTAACTGCTCAGTACCATAGGCTTGGCTCTGGGTTTCAGCACACACCTGCTCCACAGCCCTTGGGCTCAAGCTGCCTCCCTCCCTCCAGCCTCCTGCTCCAGCACTGGGGGTATTGGGGTGTTAATCGGAGTGTTAAAACAGCCCAGGTTGTGCTGAACACAAGGCTCAAGCCTGAGCTGTTTCCTTTCTGCCTCTGCTGTCACTGGGAGAGAGAGACCTCTGAATTTCAGGCTGTTTAAGATTCAAAGAGTAGCTGATGATTATCAGAGCCTGGTAATTTAGCCCTCTGCAGAGTACAGACAATATATTCATAATAATTTTATATGGAGATGAGCTAGTAATGCAATCAGGCTTATAAATCAAACCCAGGAGACATGTTAGTGCTGTTTGCCTGAGCTTCTTGAGCAATCTATCCACAAGAAAATGTCTGTCTGTCTCTTAGATGAGGCCAATTAACTTACAAAGATGCTCTCTCACAGTGGCTCATTTGTTTACTTGGGCTCTGCCAGCTGCTGCTATTTTCATTCTGGAAGAGGGGGCCAGGACAATAAGAGATTTGACGGAGGAAGGGAAACTCGGCTCGGGAGAGGTGGTGCCTTCATACAACAGCACGTAGAGAAGGTTGGGTTTAACAACCAGCTTCCCCCTGTGAGCTGTCCCCAGGCATCAGAGTGTCCCTGCACACCCAGAAAATGTGGCTGCCTCCCTTTGTCCCTGGTTTATTGAGCAGTTAAGGGATAGTTGGAGCTCTGGGGAGCTCAGTGACTGTGGCCCATGCAGCAGCCATCTCCTGCCTAGGTGGCACAGGCCCGTGGACGGGCAGGTGGCAGTGGCTGTGCTCTCAGGTGAGAGTTGCCAGCCATGCAGAGCCCCCAGTGCCGGCAATGCAGGGCACTCAGTGGGGTCCACAGTGCCAGTGATGTGGGGCCTGCGGTGCTGACAGTACAGGGCACACTGTGCCAGTGATGTGGGCTCTGAGTGGCACCAGTGCAGGGGCTGTGGTGGCAGTGGCACAGGGTCTGAGCTGCCAGCAATGTCAGCTGTGAAGTGCCAGGGATGCAGGATCCAGGCATGAACTCCCTGCAGCCAAGTCTCATGGGTCTCGGCCCCGTCATTGGCACTGGGCACATGTGTCCCCACACTGTCCCCTGGCACCACCTGCTTCTGCCCTGCCCAGAGCCTGGAGCACGCACAAGCTGAGCTGTACTAGATGGTTCTCCCGTACCCAACAGCAAGAAAACCATTACCTACCTGCACAGGGATGCCTGAAGCTGTTGCCCAGCCCCACATCCGCCACCTCACTTGGACACGACCCAGGAACACATGGACACAGGAGCACATCCCGCATTCAAGACAGGCTGGGAAGCAACAGGACTGCACCAGTGCTTGGTGGGACTGTGAGGGACGGGGACAGCACCCAACAAAGAGGGTCTGCTCCGCTCTTGCTTTGCTTCCTTCTGGCCTGGCCATGTCCTGCCCCACACCATACAGAGGTGTCCATGTGCTGGGAGCAGGATGGGACCTGCTTCAAGTGAGCAGGATTGGGGGTGGTGCAAGGATGCAAGGTGGAAGGATCTCCGAGGAACCCAGCCAGGCAGAGCTGGCAGCAAAGGGACACGTCTGGAGCAGGGCCAGCACGGAGCTGAGGTCGATGCTGACGCCAGAGGGTGGTGTGGTCTCATGCAGGAAAGCCACACTGGGGACATGTCCCTGCTTTGACATTTGTAAGGAGAGGACTTGGAGACAAGCTCGCATTTATTTTTTTCGTAGAGATTTTTAATGTTTATTTTTTAACAGACTCAGTTTAAATTTTTGTTTTCTACAATAATTCAATGTAAAAATCCCAGTACAATATACAACAGTTTGAACATTTGGAGTAAGAAATCCAGCTTGGGGAGACACGTAAGTTCAGCTAGTTCCTAACACAGGTAGCAAATTCCCTCCCCCAGATTTCCTAGCCAAGAAGGCATTTGGGCAGGAATGTCACCCTCATCCCATCAAGACACTGGCTGCCCTGTCCCTGCCTGTATTGCAGTGAGACAGTCCCTCAGACACATCACCTTGGAAAGGGCAGGGTCCCCTCCATGGGATGGCTGGGAGCCTCCAACATTGGAAGGCAAAATCTGCAGAGAAGCGAGGCTGGTTGGCCCTTGTGCGTGAGTGACAGGGGATGCTCTGAAGAGGCCCTGCTTGCAGGGCCCTCGGGGTATGGGGCTCCCTTGGGATGGAGAGGAGGCCTCTCCTTCCTTTGGCAGCAGTGCAGCAGCCCTGCACCCTAGAGCAGCCATAAGGCCATTGAAAGGTGATGGCCATGGGGAAGGAAACCAAAGATGATGCAAGGATCCCTGGCTCTAGGGTCTGAGGGAACATGTCAGGGATAGCTCACTGACCTGGGAGCTGGCAGTCTTTCAGGAAGTCACTTTGGCCTGGCCATGGTGCTCAAGCAGCCTTGGGATAGTTCTACTTGAACAGCCTGGAATGGTTCTGTAAAAATGACATGGAGTGGTCCTGTTTGGGCAACATGGGAAGGTTCTGCTCCAACACATTGGATGATCCTGCTCAAGCAGCCTGGGTAGGTCCTGCTCAAGAAGCACATGGTGCTGCTGCTCAAGTAGTGTGGGATGGTCCTGCTCAAGCAAGGTGGGAAGGTCCTGCTCAGGCAGCATGGAATGGTCCTGCTTGAGCACTGTGTGGTGGTTCTGCTTGAGCACCATGGAGCCACTGCAAGTAGCAGAGATCGTTCCTGATGTCCTGCAGCATCCCAAGCGATGCATTCAAAGCCATGTCTTGCCACTCTTGGAAATCCTTCACTGCTTGGGGAAGTCTCCCAAAGATGTGTGTGCATGAAGGGGGATCCCAGGGGAATCTGGTTGAGCTCCATGTTCCAAAATAGTTATTGCTAATGCTAGATCAGGACAGTGGTGGCTTTATCTAGCTGAGTAATTGAAACCTTCCAAAGGCAGAGATCCTCCCCTTTCCCCAGTAACCAGTTCCAGCTTCACTAGCCTTAGCGAGAAGTTTTTCCTGATGTCAGGAAGGGCCCTTCCTGCTTGCATCAGGGGTGGCTGAGCTGGTGGTGGCTTTCCCGGGTCAGGAAGGAATGGAATACAAGGCAGAAAAAGGAGGAAGGGAAGCAGAAAATTGCAGCTGCAGTCAGATGTGCTGGGAGTAAAAGAGTGCAGGGAGGATGAAGGAGAGGACAAATGGGAGAGGCCAGGCTGGGAGAAATTGGAGGTAAGGATGGAGTGAGAGATGAAGAAGAATGAAAGGACAGGGAGAGAGGGAGGTGTGAGCTAAGGAAGGATGGTTGGAGATCAGGGAGAGGC
>JAWWES010000051.1:2760083-2819583 GCA_035583135.1 Lophotriccus pileatus
GAGATGAAGAAGAATGAAAGGACAGGGAGAGAGGGAGGTGTGAGCTAAGGAAGGATGGTTGGAGATCAGGGAGAGGCTGGAGGGGAAATTGGAGGTAAGGATGGAGTGGGAGATGAAGAAGAATGAAAGGACAGGGAGAGAGGGAGGTGTGAGCTAAGGAAGGATGGTTGGAGATCAGGGAGAGGCTGGAGGGGAAATCTGTGAGGTAGGCAGGACACTTAGAGGATAAGGAGGGATGGGAAGATAGGGGGAGGTGGAGGAGCACAAGGAGAAACAGAGAGACTGTGGGATGCAAATGACAAGGAATGGTGAGATAGGCAAAGTACGAGAGGGACAGGGCAAGAGGTGGAACAGCAGGAAAAAGGATATTTGGGAGGTAGAGGGTCACAGGAAGGAGAGACTCAGAGAGATTGAGGTGGAGGAAAAAGAAGTATGAGATGGAGGATGAGGGAGAAGGTATGGGAGGTGGTGGAAAGGACAGTGAAGAGGAAAAGAGAGGTTGGGGAGGATGAAGAGACTGGACATGGCAGGTAGTGGAGGAAAAGGAGGGAGAGGAGATAGAGAACAGGAAGGATGAAGGGACAGTGGGATATGGATGAGGATGACAGGAGCAATGAAGAGACATCTAAGGGATAGAAGAAGAGATGGGTGGGAAATGGAGAAGTGCAAGGGTGGGATTGGAAATGTGAAGGTGGAGGAAGAGAAGACAAATTTGGGTGACACTGGCAGTTGAGGGGATGGAGAAATGGTGGGAGGTGAGGCTGGATTTTGGAATGGGGAAGTGGAGGAAGTTGAATGAGATAGAAGAGGATAAGAAAGATGTGGAGCAGATGAAGAGTTTAATGGAGTGAGCCTTGGAGGAGGCTGGGACCTGCAGATGATCAGAGAATCACAAATCACAAAATCATGAAGGTTGGAAAAGACCTCTGAGATCATCGAGTCCAACCGAGGGGCACAAGGACAAGAAGCCAGGGCAGTGAAGGAAAAGGGGCTGTGGATGCAGGCTGGGGTGAGCTGGGCAGGCTGGGATGGGACGAGGGGGCATGAGAAACACCAGCATCACACAAACAATGCACAGCTGAGAGGAGCCTGGTGTGGGGTGACAGCACCGCCTGTGAGGCCGTGGAGGAACCACAGGGGATGACAAGAAGCCCTGGTGATGTGGCACAGGTGGGGTCAGTACATGGGGATGCTGTCAGGGAGAGAGGAACGGGTGAGGAGAGGATGAGACACCGTGTGTGGGCTGGGCAGCAGGCAGGATGGTGGGGACAGAGGGACAGGATGCATCACCCCACACCTCCCTCTGCAGCAGCACGGTCCCCCCACCACAGCACGGGAATGCAGCACCAAGGGTGTGGGTGAGGGGTTGCAGGACCTTTATTCATCACACAACAAGCAGGCATGATACAGGGGTGCAGGACAGGGTGGACAGGGAGCCTGTCATCGGAGCACAGGGTGCCCTTCATGCAACCTTGGCACGGGGCTGGCGAGAGGAGGCAGGAGGACAGGGCAGGGGCAAGCGTGGCTTTGCCCAAGAACACCTCGGGCTTCACCCCAGGTCGGGCACTGGCATTTGGGGAGGACAGGACAGAGTCCATGCAGGGGCTGGGGTAGAATCAGCCACCTCCACACCTCAAATTTTCCCCACAAATCCTTTGCCGGCCTCAGCTCAGCCCCCCTGGGAGATGCCCAGCACTGCTATTTACAGAGTAAGACAGAACTGACCAATATTACAAATAATTAAAAGGCAGTTGTAAAAATGAGAAACCACATTCCAAAAGTAGAGAAGTCTTTTTAAAAAAAAAAAAAAGAAACAACAAACAAACAAAAGCAAAACCCCGATTTATCAATGAAAATGCTAAAAACCACCTCGAAAGGATCTATGTACAGCAGGAGATCGCCCATGGCAGTGCTGTGGGACAGAGACCTGGCTGTTCCCTGGCAAGGCAGGGACAGCACTTGGCCCCAGCTGCTGGTGAGGGTGGGTGGCACCTGCCCTGTGTGTCCCCCACCCATGTGACGAGGGTCCCTGTGGGGCCAGGAGCAAAAGGCCACCGGTGCTGGGCCTGAAGAGCCCTGGCTGATGCTGGTTTGTGTCTGGAGACACAGGCAGTGAGTGGCCATCGCGGAGGTGCTGACGGAGGCTGCGACGTGGCAGTGATGCAGCCCTGCTGCTGCGGGCAGGGAGCGGCTGGGCTGGACGGGAGAGGGCAGCATTCTCGGCAGCATGAGCAGTTTGTAAGTGGAACTGCAGGCTGACAATGTGCAAAGGCCCTGGGGGAAGTGTAAACACCCCCAGAGCAATGCACGGAGCCCTTGGAGCAGCGTACAGAGGTCCTGGGGTGGTGTACAAAGACCTTGGAGCAGCGTACACGGCCCCAGAGCAACACACAGAGACCTTGGAGCAGTGTGTGGAGCCCCTAAAGCACCGTACAGAGCTCCAGAGCAACGCAGAGCCCTTGAAGCAGCACATGGAGCCCCTGGAGCAGGGTACACAGCCCCTTGGAGCAGTGCCCAGAGCCCTTGGAGCAGCGTACACAGCCCTAGAGCAATGCACAGAGCCCCAGGATCCACGGGCACCTGCAGGCAGCTCCATCTGGGTGAATCCCTGCCTGGCCCCTGGCAGGCAGCTCGAAAATAGGTCAGGCAGCTGCCTCAGAAATCTCTGCTCTCTCCTGGAGCTGCACAAAGGCACCAATGCTGCTCTGTGTGGGGCTGAGTCACAGCCCCCCAAGCCCCAGAAGCTCTGCATTACCATGGGGGCTGAGGCTGCTGCCCCCTCCCTCCTCGGGTAAGGCTTTTACTGGTGGTGACAGAGGGATGTGTGGCGCAGGCCACAGGCCATGCTGCAGCCTCCCAACCCACAATCTCTTAATCCAATTGGTGCCTCTCCAATGTAGCTCATTTCGGTATGTTTAAAATGCACTTGGTTTTACATTGCAGGCTGTCCGGAGTTGGCCAGAGCCAGAGGTGGAGGTAAAAAAAACCAAACAAACAACAAAACAAGGAAAGAGAGGAACAAAAAAAGAAAAAAAAAAAGAGAAATATGTATATTCAGCACTTGGAGGAGAAATAATTACAAGTGGCCCCAAGCAAGGAGGTGGGTGCAAGGCAGGGGCATCATGGCCATGACCCCTTGAGGGCGACGCACACACACACACAGGCAGACACTGCCTGTCCCCACGCTGCGCACCCAGAGACCCCAATCCCTGCAGCTGGAGGAGCCCCGGGCACCAGCAGTACCCTTCCCAGCAGCAAAGGGGCCTCAGCAGCACCCCCAGAGCAGAAGGATAGCCAGGGAGGGCCCCCCCCAGCCAGCGCAGCCCGGGTGACCGCAGGGAGCCTCCCTCCCTCCTCCTTCCTGCCCGGGGAAGCACGTGTGGCTGATGCAACTGCCCGCAATTGGGGCTGGCAGGATGAGCTGCAACCCCGACAGGGCAGGCAGCTCTGGCAGCACCAGAGCCAGCACCGTAATTGGGGCCAGCAGGATGAGCTGGAGCCCGGGCAGGGTGGGCAGCACCGGAGCCAACACCCTCCATCCGCGGGGCTGCAGCGGCACAGCACCTCCAGCCGGTGCTTCCATAGGGCAGCGCTTCCCCCCAGCCCTCCCTGTCCACACGAGCAGCCTCCTCTGGCCCCTCTCCCCTTCTCAGGGCTCGGCGAGCCCTCGGCATGGCGGGGTCTCAGCTTACATTGCCAGGGCGGTGGGCACCGGCGAGGACCCCCTAGTGCCGGCAGCGGGAGGTGAAGTGACCACCCTGTCCGGGATGTCCCCACGCCCCCAGGGCTACCGGCAGCCTCCGGCCCCACATCTGCTTCATAAGCGTCCCCGCCGGGGGCAAGGGGACGTTTAGGAGACAGATGCGCCCGCGCCGCCTCCGAGAGAGACCCCCGCGGGCATCAACGCGGGCGCTCTTCCGGCAGGACTCTGGATAGCAGGCACTGGATGGCTGCGTCCCCCGGCCCCCCATCCTCACTCACTCGAGGCCCCCGGCTTCTCCTCTGCCCTGGGGGGGTCCGCGGGGTGCAGTTTGCACTTGGAGGGGGAATGGCGGACGGCGGAGCGGGACGGCCGGGCGAAGCAGGAGGTGAGGGACTGGGAGCTGCAGTCACACGCCGTGTCCTGCAAAAATAGACAGGGCACAGTGGGGTTAGAGGGGCCGGGCACCCTGACCCCCGCCATGGTGGGACACCCCGGGGGGCACCATGCCTCTTTACCTCGCTGGCTAAGGCCGAGATGAGGTCGGGGTCCCGCAGGGCTGTGTCCTTACTGCCCTGCCCGGGGGACGAGGGCTTGGGGTCCTCACAGCTGCTCTGCTTGAGGACCTTCTTGTTCAGGACACGGGAGATGTTTTCGGCTGGGTGGTGGGTGACGGCACTGGGGTGCTCGGCTCTCTTGCTGCCCTCCTCCCCAGCGGCCTCCTTCTTCTCCTGGGGGGTGGTGGGGCTCTGTGCCCGCCCACAGACGTTCCTGAAGAACTCCTGCACGAGGCCATACTTGGGTGCTTCAGGTTTGGCCCGGATGCTCTCAGGGCAGCCTGGCTTCCAGATGGACTCGGTGCTGCCCGCGTGCTCCACCACGCTGAACAAGCTGGACAAGCCGTCGTTGATGTTGCTGAGCACGGGGCTGTCGCGGGTGGTGGTGGAGCGGGCCCAGGCAGAGCCGTTCTGCTTGCCCTGGTGCAAGTTCCACAGGCTCCTGTCCTTGGAGGCATCCAGCTTGGAGGAAGACCTCCTCTGGAGCTTTGGAGAGCCATATTTTGGGGAGCAGCACGGCCGCTCGATCCTGGAATGGACCTTATCCAGGGAGGAGGAGATCTGCTTGCTGCGCACGGACACGAGGGAGGAGCTGCGCGGGGACCAGCTCTTGCCGTGCACGCCGGCGCCACGCGGGAGGTCGGTCTGGAGGCCGACGCTCACGGTCTGGATGGTCTGCGTCCCCACATGGGCCAGCCCCACTGTCTGGCTGGAGGTGCTTTTCACCTTCCTCTCCAGGGAGCTGGAGCGGATGGCCTGCCGCACGCAGTTGGTGATCTCCTTCATGTCGTCGCTCATGTTACCCGAGATCTCCAGGTCGTGCAGTGCCGGCGGGAAGCGTGGCACTGGCGGCACGGCGCCCTCCACCACACCGCCATCCAGCAGCTCCCGCTGCTGCTTGGAGAAGTTGCACAGCCACTGGCTGTAGGTGCCCTCGGTGCTGGCCGACTCCTCCGGGTCCTTTGGCTTGGCCATGGTGAACAAGAACCCAGGTTCGATCATGATCTTGCCCTCCTTGTTGTGCACCAGAGGCGCCTCCAGCCGCCGTACCACCGGTGGGCTGTAGTAGATGCGGATCCCCGTCTTGTCAGGCGCTGTGTAGCTCCTCTGTATCTGTTTGTGGGCTGGGTCGTGCCCAGAGAGGCTGCTTGCTTGTGAGTAGTCCCAGGAGGAGACGCCCAGCTTCTCCTTGGCCAGGCTGTCAGGGGCAGGTTGTTCAATATTCACATATGTACAGTTGGAGGGAGGAACGCTGGCGCTGTCCCGGATCCTGTTGGGCAGCAGCTGGGTGGCTGAGGATGACTTTTTGCCCCGAGCATGGTCACCCAGCCCTGGCACGGTCTTTCCAGGGAGGTAGGGAGAACAGTCGAGCAAGCTTTCAAACTCTGACATGGAGGAAACCGACTTGGTCCTGTGGAGAGAGGATCAGGATCAAAAGGGGACAGGGCAGCAGGCTGGGGGAGAGTTGAAGGCATGCTGCTCCCACCACAGTGGGACCTTCTTGGAGGCCCAGTTCTACTCCTCATGGAGAGCCCTTGGCCTCCAGGACTACCCTGGACCATGGCTGCATCTCTCCCTGATTGTCAGGGATGTCAAGCCCAGGGGCCTTCTCCGTGCCCTGGGAATCATGCAGGCACCAGCACACTCACCTTTTGATATTGGTTCCCTTGGCTTCTGTTTCAGAGATTGTCTCCTTGTCTGTGATTTTCTCATTGAGAGCCTAAGAGGGCACAGGAGAAAGCTCCAGGGTCAGCCAGCACAGGACCAAAGCACAGAGACAGGCTGGAGCATGGGCTGCATCCTGCTCCCCACTAGCACCACCAGCTTCCCACACTCCCAGGCCCAGCACCCCATTCCCAGGGTTGGGGCTCACTGCATCCACACCCTTTTTAAATCAGCTTTTTATAACCCCATGGAAGCCCTTGGGTTTCAGTTATGCCTTCCACCCTCTCATTCTCCCCAGTTCCTTCTGTGTGCTTCCCTTCCAGTGCTCCCACTTGCAGCATCATTTGCTGTTTAAGAGGGTGTTAGCTGGGGTAAACACAATCTCCCACCTAACCCTTAGCATAGACCTGAGCCCAACCAGCTCCCTGAGAGCCCTCCACCTTCTCTTACCCACCTCTTTCCAGTTGCTGCCATGCTTCTCCATTTCCGAGTGCTTCAATGCCCATGGGTTGGATCCTTTCTGCAACTGGAGAATGTGACAGTCACTCAACAGCTGCAATATGTGCCCCTCTGGGCAAGTGGCAGAGGCTGGAGGACACATTTAGGATGAGGGACATCATACCTGGTTGAGTTTGTTCTGCAGATCCTTTGCTTGCTGCTCTGCCTGCTGCTGCTCCTCCTTGAAGCGAGCCAACAGCTCCACCTTCTCCTGGTTCCAGTTCTTCTCACTGATCTGCAGCTGCTTGGTGAGGTCCATGACAGCACTGTAGGACTCTGCCAAGAGATGCTGGTGCTCCTCGCGCTCCCTCTTCAGTGCCACCTTCCAGTCCGGCAGTGCACGCTCTGCGATCCCTTTGCCTGCCTTTGACTCCAACTGCAGGGACACATTGGTGGCTGTGGGGGACCCGTGGCTCCAAGAGTGGTGCTGGACATCTCCAGCAGAGGGGCAAGGCTACGGGCATCCCGCTTCCCTGTGCTGATCCCGTGCTGCCAGCTCGGGCAACAAGCGTGTCCCCAAGGCTGTGTGCAGTGGGCACCATGGCCAGCCCTGGTTTGCAGCCACATTGTGCCAGCTGGCCTGGCAGATGGTCACCCAGTGGGACACAGGCTGAATGTCCTGCCTGCCTGGCTGTGCTCTGCCCACACTCCTCCATGGGGGACCTGGCTCCTGGAAAGGGGCAGCATCACGTGCAGGGCTGGCGGAGCAGACCCCGAGGATGCTGCTGCCACTGGGGTGCTGCTCTCTTTTGACGGGGAGTGGGGATTTGGGGACCACTGCTGAGCTCTGCCTGGAGAAATCCTGCCTGGAAAGCACTAGCACCTGCTCTAGGGAGCAGAGCTGATGTACAGCTGTGGGCTGCTGCCAACACAGTGTGACGGAGCGGAAACCCCTCATCACTGGGAGGGCAGGGCTGGGGGACCAACGGGACTGATTCTGTAGGCAGGAGCCCAGGCTGCCCTCCCTCCACCTCCTGCCCCCACCACATATGCATTGCTTTTGCAGCATCCATAGGGAACGCAGGGCCCCCACCTGTGCTGTAACTCTGGAGAGGAGAGGAAGGCTGTGATGCCACTCTCAGATGCCTGTCCTGGGCAGGGATGCTGAACCCCTGTCCCATCCCACTCCCCTATACAAACCCAGCAAAGGAATAAAGAGCATCCTCTGCTGCTCCACAGTCAGATTTCCATGCCAGCCCCGTTGCTATAGAAACTCGCCGGCCTGAACGGCTGCTAATTAAGATTCCCACAGTGCCACCCTGCTCCCAGCCCTGCCCAACGGCCAGCGCTTGGCACAGGGCACAGGCAGCCCCCAGCCAGGCAAGGAGGGGGCTCTGCCAGCCCACGGGGTGCCCAGGGCTCCCACCTGGGCAATGTGGCACTTGAGCTCGGCGCGCTCCATCTCCCAGGCAGCCTTGGCCTTGGTGAACTGCTGCTGCAGGTCGCTGGCCCCGCGCCGCTCCTCCCGCAGCTCCGTGCACAGCTCCTTCAGGGTCACCTTCATGTCTGCCAGAGTCTTGATGCACTCGTTGGGCTGCAGAGGGAACAGGGGTGAGTGCAGGGAGCTGGGACCCAGCGGGCGCCCAAGGGGGTGGGACTCCATGGTAGCTGCCCTCTCTGCATCCCAGCCCTGCTCCCAAGGCAGGAACCACTGCTGGGATGATGTGCCTGCAGTGAGCATCCCCACCCAGCAATGCACCCGAAGAGGAACCACCACCCCATGTCACTTGGCAGCAGCTATGTCAGCAAGAGCCCTCAGCAAACATTCACCAGCACCAGTGGCTCCTCCAGGGCAAAGCAACGTCACCCTGCAGAAGTCCCTTTGTCCCTGCCCCAGCCTGCAGTGCCACAATGCCTGGGGCTCTGCAAGGTTTCCCCAAGGGCTGAGAGGAGTAGCTCCCAGGTCCCCAGGGTCCTGGTCCCCCCATCCCTCCCTGCACACCCCTGCCCTCAGTGGTGGCCCAATTGCATCCCCGTCAGAGAAGGATAAGGGAGCTCAACCCCTGGGCTCCAGTCTGCACAGGACGCACCTAACCACAGCCACAGTGGGGGCTGATCCTGTCCCAATCCACCCCTGGGCTTGTGGGGACCCCACTCACTGTGTTGGGGGTCCAGGTGTCACCAGCACACATCTTGTTGTCTGCCTGTTGCTGTGGGGCGAGCTCTTCCTCCTCCAGCAGCAGGTACAGCTCCTTCATGCTGTTCACCTATGGGAGACACCACGGCTGGGGTGAGGAGGGGATCCACAGCCCACAGCCAGGGATGGGGGCCACCCAAACAGCCCTGGGTGGGACATGTAGGCACAAGGGACAGCCCTGGGGACGCCCAACAGCATGTTCCCCCCTCCAAGGCAGCTGAGGTGAGAGCCCGTCAGCCCACCGTACCTCCAAAAAGTCCTCGCCCTCGCTGTGCATCATCTTGCCCTGGCGCCAGCGCTTGAGGAACCACTTGAGCTTCATGAAGAGCAGGAGGAAGCTCTGCCTGAACTGCTGTGACTCCTGCACCAGCAGATTCTTCTCCTGGCTCCAGAACTTCTGCTCTAGCCGCCTCTGCAGGTTCAGGCTCTGCAGCTCGAACTCCCGCCGCAACAGCGCTTTCTGGTGATCCTCCTTCAGCTGTGGAGAGATGTGTGGGCTCCAGGACCTGGTAGTGTCTCCACCCCAGGGTCTGGGCTGAGCCTGGTGTCAGCCCCATATCCCTGTTCTGGGGAGCTGCAATGCCCTGGCAGTGTGCTGGGGACACCAGAGCCATCACGGCAGTGCCACGGGGGAAGCTCTGCGTGGCTGCACACCCATGTGAGAGAGGAGTGAGCTCAGCCTGTGTCCCTTGAAAGTGGGACATGCTGTGTGAGCTCTCAGGTGACACCCAGGTCCCCAAGCGGGACACTGGGCTGGGGCTGGAGGTGACACAGCCATGGGTGTGGGGACAGGCTGCTGCCTACTCACCTGGCAGATCTTCTGTGAGAAGTTGTCCACCTCGTCCTTCCTCAGCTGCCTCTCCTGAGAGAGCTGCTCCTGCAGCCCTCGCAGGCTCTCATTGGCCTCTGACAGCACCAGCTGCAGCTCCTTCATCTGCAACAGCCCGGAGAGGCCACAGGGATGGTGAGCTGTGTCTGGCTGCACCTCCCTGTGTCCCTCCCCAGTGGGGCTCTGCGGCTTCCCTGGTCCCCACCTCTCACCCCTGTCCCCCAACCCTGTCCCCAGTGGCGCTGGCTGAGGTGACATGGCTCCCTGCCTGTGTCATACCTTGGTGGCGTAGGAGTCATTCTCCTCAGGCCGGCAGGTTTTGTAGCTCCGGGGATGTGCGGGGTCCGTGTCCTTGGCATGGGGGATGCGGAAAGGGTCGGCGTCCCTAAAATCAGGCTGCTGCATGCGTGGGCAAGTTAATGAGAACAAACCAAAAGAGCGGGAAGAAAAAAAAAGCCAGAAAACAAAACAATGGGTCTCCGAAACAGTAAAGAACTACAAGACGACAAAAAGAATGATGAGGAGAAGGAGCTTCATCACCATGGCGGGAGACAATGTGGAAACCAAAAGGAAACACAGGATGAGGAGACACGTGGCCTGGATTGTTTGGGGAAAGGGAAAGAAAGAGAGAAAGAGGGAAAAAATGTGCAAACACCAGTTACGGTGCCATGCAGTGACTGGGGGAGACTGGGACCCGGGACTGGTGGGACCACATGCAGAAAAATAGGACTCTGAACAAGGGAGTGTGCTCCAGAAAAGGGGTTGTGCCCTCAGCCCCAACTACCACTGACATCCCTGGTCCCCAGCATGAGCTGGGACTCCTGAGAGGAGGGTGATAGCAGGGCATGAGCCGCTCTCCACTGCTCCAAAGGTGCTCCTCATTGAATGCAGATTTGCCCTGAAGTCTTTGCTCTCCAAATCCCCCTGCCTGGGCACCCCTGGGGGCAGAGACTTCCTGCAAGTGGGATCCCCACAATTTGGGCTGCTTTCAGGGGCTACATGCTGTTCTCCTGCCACCCAGCTCATCCCCAACACAAAAGAGCTTCCAAGCTGGGGATGTTGGGTTGAGCAGCCAAAACATCAGCCCCTGATAAGGAGGGATTGCACCCGAGAACCCCTGGCCATGGGCAGGGCAGCCTCGGCACAACCAGCCTGTTCTGGGATGTGCCAGGATTCCCACTGCCTCCTGCCCTGGGCACACTCTGTTGGAGCAGAGTCCTACCTTGTCCCCGGTGCCACTAGCATGCAGTGAAGTGTTAGTCTGGATTTCGCTCTGGAGAGGCAGGAGGGAGGTTACACTGGGGACTGGGGTTTGCTCCATTAAAGCAGGAGGAAATGGGGCAGCAAATAAAGCAGCAGCTGCTGTGAGGGATGTGGGAAGAAGCTGTACCTGGAAGTCAGAGGAATGCTCCTTCTGCAACCCCTCTTTGGTGACGTCGTGGCTGCTGGGGCTGGAGAAGGGGAAAGAGTCCGTGTGCTCCTTGAGGCCGCCGGTGAGGTGGTCCACCTTCTTCACAAGGCAGCCCAGGTCCTGTTGGAGCACTCCCAGCCGCATGAGGAGCACGTTCATCAGCTTGGCGTCGCTGGGGCTCTCACCACCACTGCCCACCGCCTCGCCCAGCAGCACCCCCACGCACTCGTTGTCCAAGCAAGCCTTCAGCCCGGAGGTGAAGCCGTTGGCATCCGAAATTAAGACATCGATCGCTTTGCTGATGAGTGTCGCCTGGTCCCTGATGCCCAGCAAGGTCTCCAGGTCCTTGGGCTTGAGCACCTTGGCGGGGCCATCGGGCACCTTCCCACTGCCAGGCACCCTGTCCTGCCCATCAGCCTCGCTGCCACCCGTGCCGTCCCTCCAGCCGGAGGTGGGGATGCACTGCGCGGAGTCTCCGGCCTCGGCATCAGTCTCCAGCATGGGCCGGGTGGTCTGGCAAGAGGCCAGGTCGCAGCGCTGGAGGTTGGAGAGCAGCACACGGTTCTCGTACTGCAGCTTCTTCACCTTCCCGCTCAGCTCGCTGATCTGCACCTTGGCCGTGGCCAGCTCCTCCTGCGAGGGCTCGCTGACCACCGAGCAGCTGTCCTCCGACAGCGTCACGTCCAGCTCATGCTCCGACTTGTACTTGCTCAGCTCATTCAAGAGGAGCTTGTTCTGGTCCTCCAGCTCCAGCAGTGAGCGCCTCAGCAGCTCGGCCTCCTCCTCCACGAACTGCAGGTGCCGGCGCAGCTCCGCCACCGTGTCCCCTCCGTCCCCGCAGCTCGAGACGCCCACCAGGAACCGCGCGTCCTGCCCCGGCAGCTCTCTGTCCCCCTGGCCCTTCATGTCGTCCATCTCCGCCCGCAGCCCGCGGTTCTCTACCTCCAGCTCCACTATCCTCCGGCTGAGGATGTTGGCTTCCTCCTCCACCAGCTTGAGGTGTACTTTCAGCTCGGCCTCACGGGAATGGGGAGAGTCGGCCAGCTCCTCCACGGAGAGGGAGCTGTCGAGGTCCCCGTACAGGGACCGGTACTTCAGCAGCTCCTCCTTCATCCCGTCGTTCTCCTTGGCCAGCTTGGTCAGCTTCTTGCACATCAGAGCCGACTCCTCCTTGGCAAAATGCAGCTGGCACTTCAGGTCTGCGCTGTCCTCCTGGGCACACAGGGGGTGTGGGTGTTAGAAAGGTGCACATAAGGGCCATGGTGGCTCTGAGAGAGCCCTGGGGACATGCTACCCTCCCTCCCCAGTCATCCCAGGGAAGCCACTCATGGAGGGGAAAAAGCTTTGAGATCCTGGAGGCTTTCAGGGACAGCACAGAGCCTCTGGCACTGCTGCCACTGCACTGCATCCTCACCGGCGCTTTGCTCCTTCCACTCAGCCCTAAATGCTCCATCACAGAGCAGAGAAATAGCAATTTCAGCTGGAAACCTCCTGAAATCCAGCCCTTGGTCTCACTGGCACCACTTTGCCAGGGGACTGAAAACCCAAGCAAAGCCTCGGCATCAGCTCTCTAGTCCCTTCCCAAGCCCCTTTGCTTCTCAGGATTGTTTCTCGGTGTGGGTTTTCTTTTTTTTTTTTTTTTTTATTTAGCAGTTAGGACCTTGGCTGTTTGCCCAGACAGACTGTTTCTCTGCTCTGAGAAGCTTTTTGGATGGAGGACCAGGATTTCCTGACGTCCAGCTCACAGCTTCCCGTGCCGTGGGGTCACTTGAGTGCTCTGAGTTCTGGTGTGGTGGCTGCCAGGAGGGGACCTGCCTGGCCATGACCCTGCTGCACCCACCCTGCGGCACCCACTGAAGCTGGGTGGGTGATAGAGGGGGCCAAGCCCTTTGGCCAGGTGGCTGGTGGCCCTGGCAGCCCTTTTCATAGCTGAACTCACCTCCTTTCCCCTTTTTCTGGCTGGCAGAAACAATCTGTCCCCCTCTTTGGATGTTCCAGACCCCAGCTCTCCCAGCCATGCCCACCCTCACACCCCTAAAACCCTGCAGCAGGTATTTACTCTGCAAACTTCCTGTGCTGCTCATAACAAGGGTGATGGGAAAGGGGGGGATCCCATGAGTTTGGGGTGACATTTTATTCCCCAAATGTCCTGCTGTGACCACAGGAACAACCCTATTGCTGTTCTGTGCTCGTGCACAGAGACATGGCCTCATTATGTCACATTAAACTGCGTCCCCCTAATTAGCTGTGGAGATTAGGGGAGGGCTGGCAGGCAGCTCTCCCCGCCAGGGCAGACATGACCTCAGTTCCTGTTTTTCCAGGGGAAAAAAAAATAGCAGCAGCCCGGCATGTCCCTCTACCCCTTGGCATCACCAGAGGGACACACACATCCCCAGGACCCCCTTCTCAAGTGTCCCTGGGGTCTGGGTAGACCTTGGCGTTGAGTCTGTCCCCTACAGCTCCATTTTTGGTGAGTGCTGATGCTCACCCAGGTTAGCCGGGCAGGAAAGGGGCCCAGGAAGCCACTAATGAGTCACAAGCATCTGTGTCCACAGGGCCACCAGCCCTGCCACTGGAGAGGGAGAGGATGGAGGAGCCACATCCAGGGGCATTTGCACCCAGGGAAGGCCAGGGTGGGCTCCTTGCTGGAGCATTAGTCCCATCACAGACCTGGGGCTGCAGCCAGCCCTGCATCCCCAGGCTCAGGGGTCTCAGCTCTGCAGGGGTGTGGGAAGCACAAGGGGTTTTACTGCCACCAAAAGCTGGGGGTTGTTTCCTGCCCCAGGAGGAAACAGAGGAGGGGCTTCAGCCTTGGGAAAGGAGTGATGAAGGGACCCCCTCAGCTCAGGGCAGAGCCGGCTGTAGGTGCAAAGCCACAGTCTGCTCTCTGGGGAAGTCGGGGAAGGACGCTGGACTGGCTGGAAAAGGGACCTCAAGGATGGAGTTAAAGGGAAATAGCAAATGAAAGACTGAAGGGGAGAGTCTTTGAGGGCCTGGGGATCCCTGTCCTGCAGCTGCACAGAGTGGGGTGTGCCAGCAAGGACACAGGTCACCCAGAACCCTTGGGGTGCTCAGGGTCCCTGCCATGAGACTCTCTCAGTCAGGAGTAGCTTTACAGTATCTCCTTCCCTGCTCCAGCCTTGGGGGAACAGATCTGCTCCCCAAAATAAACCTTCCATGTCTTTTTGCCTTTGAAAGAGGATTTTTCTTCTTGCCTTTCTATCCCAGCAACAGCAGCTCTGCCTCTCCAAGCCCTGGTAACAGCATTAGCAAGTCACAGTAGCTCAGCCCAACAGTAAGTGACAGCTGAAATCCTGCTGCCACCGACAAATCCCCCATCTCCTTCTCTGCCCTGGCAGCCTGCGAGGGGCAGGGACAGCATGTGGCCTCCAGCCATCCCCCGTGGGGACCCTCTGCTCTCCCAGACCCCTCAAGGTTCCTGGGCCACTCTCAAGCCCAGCTGTTGACAGGCAGGAGGGACCCAGGCTGCAACAGCTACAACCCAAGGGCTCAGGCAGCTTTGAACTGTAAAAGCCAAAGTCATTCAGCTCCTTACACAGGGAAAGGGTTAAAGCCACCGCCCGGCTACTGCTGCTTCATTGATAAATGAGACAAGGGAGCGGCTGAGGACAAAGAGGATGGCCCAGCACATCAATCCCTCCCTTATGCGGGGGCTTTGAGAGGCAGGAAAGCTCTGCAAAGCCCTGCAAGGAGGGGATGGCACTGCCATGCCCAGATTTACTCCTGGGCTCAGCGTATTCTCCAGCTGGGTCCATGACCTGGGTGTTGGTGGATCACTGTGGTGTGTCCTAGATGCACTGGCACTGATACCTGCATTGATGGCTTCTTCTCCGTCTTCCCAAGGGAGCGAGAGCCCCGCTTCTTCAGGGAATTCTGCAGAGAGCAGAGAGAGCTGTTACCCACAGCAATCACACAGCACCCCAGTGCAGACAGGCAGAGAGACCCAGCAGGGATGGACATCCACGCCAACTTTTCCAGCTGCTTGTGAACCCCAGGAAAACACCCGAGCCCTGATGGGCTGAGGGAGGCCCTTTGCTTGGAGGGAGCTGGACTGGCAAATATCACATCATGAGGTTTGGCCAGAAATTCCCCCTGCAGGCAAGCAAGCAGTGAGAGAGCAGAGTGAGCAGGAAATGAGCCATGGAGAGTGGAGAGGCTGAGTCACAGTCACTGTCAGGGCTGGATGGAGCAGGGAATCCAACCCGCAGGCCAAGAGACAGCTCTCAGGGCATTCCAGTGTGAGAGCAGCAGTTGATGACATTCCCCATCACCTTTTCCCCAAGCAAGGGACATGTCCTGGTCACTCAGCTATAGGCAGGGCTCCTCAGCAGGACAATGCTGACTCTGCTCTCAGGGTCTCTGGGGACACAAGGGACAGTGTCCAGGCTAGTGAGGACAGCTGGGAGATGGGAAAGGCAGACAGAGCAATAAGGGAGACCAAAAGTGTGAGAAAAAAACGGGTGCCCAGGGCACCCTGGGGAGGGGAGCTGGGGGAAAACCTTCAAGAACATCCACACAGCTCCCATGAGCACGATCCATGCAGCTGCCCTGGACCTATTTCCAAGTTGGTGCTGAGGCCCAACAGCCAAAGAAAGCAGCTGTGAAATGTAAGCTGCTGCCTGTGCCAAGGTGCCGGGCTCCAGGCTTTCCTATTAAGGCCACGACCATCACTGGAGCTGCTGGAGCTGCAGAGCCTCTCCCAGGGGCTGGCTGTGCCACGTCCACAGCCCTCATCCCCACGGCGCTGGGGATTGGGGCTGGCACAGGACATCACCAGCCTCAAACAGCCCCAAGCACCCCTGGCACAGCACCCTGGGTCAGATGTCATCCCTCCACCTTGGGAGCATCCCTTGGAGAGCTTGTAGCTGAGGGTCTGGTCACAGAGTGGCTCCACATGGCAGGTTTGACGTGGGGTACCTGGATTGGTCCTACTTTTTTTCCTGCCCCCCAGCAGATGCCATGGAGGGGTAGAGCAGAGAGGAAAATGCCTGTGCCTTTGGGGATGATCCCCAGACAATTATCCAATTATGGGAGAAACCTCTTGGAAGGGAGAAATAATCAGCCCTGAGGAGTGAGCCTAGCCCCGTGCAGCCTCTTGGCTCTTAGCTCTGCCAGGCTCTGTGCCCTCCAGCAGCAGGGAGGAGGTGGAGGAGGGCTGTTAGCTCACTTTGTCTAATGTTTGCCTAATTAGCACTCTGCAATCAGTGAGTAACCCCAACGCCTTGCTAGCCTGGGGACACTCCATCCCGAGCGAGCTTGGGGATCGTCTCTGAGCTTGTACCAGCCGGCAGCGACCCCTTTGGGCTCAGGGAGCTGCAGAGGGGCTATATCCTGTCCTGTCCCATGCTCTTCAGCCAGGGCAAGGCAGCAGCTGCCTCTCGGAGCCCCCTACACGCTGACCACGCAACCATTTTCTCTGCCTGTTTTCCAGGCGCGGGAGTGCTCCCTCCCAGCTCCCACTGCTGCCATTTGTTATTCAGCCCGCGCTCCCGGCTGCAGGGAAACACATTTCACGGCTGTCAGTGGAGCCTGCGCAGCACAGGGAGGAGACACCCCGTGTGGGGGACACTGCCCCGTGTCACCAGCGGGAGAGTGGCTGAGAGGGGATGGGTTGACCACAGCCGGGTCCTGCAGCTCCTTCACAGGAGCTGGAACCAGCACTGAATGGAGCTGGCCCCAGAGATCCCAAGCCCTGTGCAGGAAACACGGTGGGGGAAGTGAGAGCCTTCCCTTCCCTGTGTCTCCTCCCCCACACTGCCCTGATGGCTCAGCCAGCGGTGCTTCCCAAGGCTCCCCGGGGACCAAAGGCATCCCGGGCAGTAGGGAAGTGGGTTACAAGTGCTGCAATGGATGACAAGTCCATGCTTTCACCAGGATGCCTTTCCTATCACCAAGGATAACATCCTGCCAGGAGCTGGTCCCAAATGCGGCACAGAGTGCCCTGGACCTGTGCATACGGGTACATGTGTGGCTGCCCAGGACACAGAGGGGATTGTGCACCCACCCAGCTCTGCAGCACCACCAGGACACCTTCAGGACTCTGCTGGGACACCACTGGGACGTTGCTGCCATGCAGCCCCACGGCTCAGGTCAGCTTGAACCAGCAGCACGTGGTCAGGATACATCCAGCACCGGGCACTGTGCCAGGGACACACAGACCCCACACATCACGCTGGGCTTTGCCCAGTGGGAGTTGTGCACGGCCCAGGTGGCCAGGCTGAGCAAGTGGCTGAGGACATATAAAGTGTCTCTGGCACAGGGGGGAAGTCCTGCAGGCCCCCCAGATGGGGCAGAGCCAGCCTGTGCCCGCAGGGTGGGGTGAATCGTGCCGAGGACAGGCACTGCTCAAGTTTCACAAGCATCTGCAGCACGGTTTGGGTTTCAGTGACTCAAGCAGGGTTGGGGGATCCCATGATTCAGGGCCAGGACACCTGCTACGAGCAGAGCCTTGGGGACTCCTCCCGGGGCCCCCTCACCTCTCGGATCTTGTCCATCTCGTTCTGCACCACCTGCTTGGCCAGCTCAGTCTCGATAAGCCGCTGGCGCAGGTCCTCGTTCTCCTCCTCCAGCCTGATCCTCTTCTTCTCCACCACCTCCAGCTCATTGTGGAGCCGCACAGAGACGTCCTTGGCCACCTGGGGACACAACAGTGGTCTCATCAGACTGCCACACTGTGCAGGGGGCTGGGATTGTGGCTCCTGGGCACCTACAGTACTCATACAGAGAACCTCAGGCTGTTCCTGAGATCCTCTGGAGCAGACACCGGTGGGTGACACCCTGACTCATGTGTGTGCCCCTTTATCACATGCTGGCTGCTGTTCCCCCTTCACCAGCTGCAAGGCTGCCTCATACCCCCATCCCCTGGCCAAACTGCCTTCTCCATCTCTAACCCCATGCTGCTGTTGCCTTTTTCTACCTTCTTTCCACACCATGAGGCTGGAAAAGCCCCGAGACGGTTGGAAAATCTGTCGGGAAGCATCAAAACAGGCAGCCTCTCACCGTGGGCAGCAGCTGTGCTGGTCAGGAGAAAGGCAAGCTGCTGCATCACATTACAGAAAAACCAGCAGCTGCCCTGAGGTGAAGGGTGCCTACATCCACCCCAGAGCCTCCCCTCTTCTCCAGATCCATGCAAGAGAGCAGCCCCTGGCATTAAGGGAGCTTAATAGCACAAAACATTCACTCTTGCATCCATAGGAAGGGAAAAATTGTCCCCAGTGCCCATGTTCCTCTTCACAGCCCAGGACACCAGCGCTGAGGAGGAAGCAGCAAGCCCCTCTGTAGGGCTGGGGGGGCTCAGGCCATGGGGTCAGGCTCCTGTTCCCCCAAGGATGGGCTGTGCTTTCTTTCCCATAAACGGAGAAGCTGGAGGAGGCGTTTTTGGCAGCAGCAGCCCAAGCTGGGGGCTGATGGGAGGTTTGGGGAGGGGATCAGGGCCCCAGCAGGGATGGGCAGCACAAGGCGTGTTCACAGCCCTATACTTGTGGCATGTCTTGGCACCAGGACCGGCTGTTTTCTGCTCAAAAAACAAAGTTAGTCCTTGAGCTGCTGCCCATCCATGCAGAGCTGTCTCCGACTGGCACTGCACCCCCCTCCTGGCAGCAGCTGCGTCAGCAAGAGCCCTCAGCAAACACTCACCGGCACCAGCAGCTACTCGAGGGCAAAGCAACGTCACCCTGCAGAAATCCTCTTGTCCCTGCCCCAGCCTGGAGTGCTGCGATCCCTGGGGCTCTGCAAGGTTTCCCCAAGGGCTGAGAGGTGCAGCTCCCAGGTCACCAGGGTCCTGGTCCCCACACTCCCTCCCTGCACACTCCTGCCCTCAGTGGTGGCCCCATCTCACCCCATCGGAGCAGGATAAGGGAGCTCCAGTCTGTATAGAATGAACCTCATATATGGCACAGAGACCCCCATCCTTGGGCCATGCTGGCCATCTCCACCCCAAGGTGTCCTCAGACCTGGGGTCTGAGTGCAGTCAAAGCACTGCTCCCACTTCTCACATCACCACGGCTAGTGAGGAATCATGATGTCCCCATCAACAGCCTCACAAACAGCACAGCCCCATGGAGCTTCCCACAGCCCGGCATCCCCTGCCACCTCCATGGCCACAACTCATCAAGAACCACTCTGGGGGCCCTGCCTGGGTGGCGATGTCCCCTGCCAGGCTCACCTTGACGTCCTGCTCGAGGCTGTGGATGAGCTCTCCGTCCACCTGGCCGGTTTGTGCCACGCGCAGGCTGCGGCGCTCGGCCTTGCGCAGCCGGTACTGCAGGATGCGGCAGGTCTTGCTGGCCTGGTCCAGCTGCTGCCGGAGCTCCTGCAGCTGGTACACGTCCTCCTCCATGTAGACATCCCTCATCTCCAGCATCTCTGCGCGCAGCTCCTCGATCTCATCCTGTGGGGAGATGAGTGTTAAGAGGGGGCATTTGGGACATCTCGCCACTGCGGTTCCCCTGCCCTCCTCCACCCCGTAAGACATTTTCACAGACCTTCAACTCCTTGGGTCAAGCCCAAATCTGGCAGGAAAAGGGCTCAGAGCCAGCTGGGCACCATCACCCACAGCAGAGCCAGACACCCGTTGTGGGGGAACAGTCAACACGAGTGCCTGAGAGTATCTGTGGTAAAAGAAAGAGGAAGGTGGGGGAGGGAGACAAGCTGCAGGAGCAGCTCAGGCGTCAGCCGTGGGGAGAAAAATTAGGTTGTCTTTGGAAAAGATGTGTCAGGGAGGCAAGGGAGGGAAGGAGAAGACAGCAGGTGAGGACGGGAGGCAACGCATGGATATGAACGAGATGCCACCAGCACGGGGGACCAGAGTTTGCCCCTTGTTTTGCCACCAAGCAGCAGTCATTGGGTTGGGTGCCCACTTCCACCCCTTCCCAGTCCCATCAGCTCTCCCAGTGATAAACCTCTCCCAGCCCAGCACAGCCTCTGGCACAAAACCGTTGCATCACTGTCACAGCGGGGTCAGGGGTTGCTGGCACCAGTGCCAACCCAAAGCTTCCTCCAGGGCTGCGGCACACAACTGCTGTGGAATCCCTAGTGCCACCCCCACAACCAGCACAGGGCTGTGGCCACTGGGAATGCTCAAGGTCTGTCTCCTATGGATCCACACAGGCTGCACTGCCCCAAAGCTCCCTTCACATAGCCATGAACATAGATTCAACCCAAATCCTCCAAGCAAACGCTCCAGCCGTCACACCAGTTGTTCTCCTCCTCGACAAGACCCAGTGGACCCAGCACACTCCTAGGAAGGGATCAAGCGCCTGCATTCCTGCCAAAAACCCTGTCACTAAACACCACCCACTGCTGCCAAACACAACTGCCACTTGAGAAGTGAGGGGCTCACGCCACCACCCTGCACCACAGCATGGCCAGGGGAGGGACACGAGGGTCCAGCACAGGCAGTGGGGATGCTCAGCCCTGATTCACCCTGGGCAGAGCGGGGGCAGGACCCCTCTGCTCCCCACACTGCCCATGACAGCGTCCCAGAGCCTGAGACCACAGCTTTGTGCCCGCTCTGCCAGGCACTGGCACTGCGGCTGCCGCGCTCGCCCGGCCCAGACAAAGCCCCAGCTGCAAGAACTCCCCAAAAGGCAAAGCCGAGCCCCGGGGAGGGGGGTGGCAGCTGCAGGGACAAGTCACAGTCACTCACTGTTGGCTTTAAACACTTTGTGACAAAGAAGGAACGTCAATTAGACAATCCCAGATTATCTGCCAGCCTGGGCTGGCAGAGCCTTGTGGCACCATGGCCACCAGTGTCCGGCCACCCTCCACTGCTCTGCTTCTTGCTGGGGGATCCTGAGAATGACAGCAGAGCAGAAACAGCCCTGAGGCTCCGAGATGGACAGCCAGCCAGGCTGTTCCAGGGACTGCCAGAGACTGTTCTGTGAAAGGGCATCACTGCAGACACGTTTTGGAAACGCCCCCAGGCACATGAAATCCCCCTGGATTTCAGGTGTGAAATCCCCCAGGGACGAACCACATGTGCTGGCAGACAGCCTTGTGGTGGCTGTGACACACCCTGGGGTGACAACCTCGAAGGGAACACACCCCCATGGCAATGCCACAGCCCTGGGGACACCAGCAAAACCCCCATGAGCCAAACCAGCCCAGGGAGCTGCTTTATGGCATCTAGTCCTTGTGAGCTTTCATAGCACAAAAAGCATTATGGATTGCAGGTGAGCAGGTGCAGTGCAACAGGTGGTGGAAAACAGCCTCTCACCACCAAAGTCGCGAGAATTGTGGCTTGAATACAATTCCAATCCCACTCCAGCACTGACCGTTCCCACTCCCGTTTGCTATGCGGCTTCCCCAGGCAGCAGCTGAGCAGGGCAGGGAGCAGGGACCTTGGAAAAAACCCAACTAAACCTTGCATTTGCTTGGAAGGAAGCCTGGGCTTGCCCTGCTAAGAGCTCCTGCTTGTTTATGCCTCGGGTTGTAGCAACCGTTATTTTAGGGGGAGGCCGTATCCAGCCCGATCCACGGCCTGGGCAAAGCCTGGAGGCACAGCCCTGAGCTGCTCCTTCACTGGCTGCTTCCCTGTGGAGTGGGGCTGGGGGATTTGGAAGCAGGGCTGGCACTGGAGGGGCTGGGAAAGCGGTGCCTCCCTTCACTCCAGCCGCAGGAATTTACCTGCATCCTATAACGCAAATAAACCCTTGGAGTGGCCACAGCACAGCAGCCCCAGCTTGCCCCAAGGAAGGAAGCCACGCCACTAAGCCATAGTAAAGGGATTAGGATTGGAGAGTGGAAAAATGCCAGCTAACTGGAGCAGACATTAGGAGGGCAGTGCTGACCTCCTTCGCGGCCAGGCCATGGCAAAAGAGCAGCCCTGTGGGGTCTGGAGGCGGCACGTGGGGTGCACAGGGGGCTCCTTATGGCTTCCGGAGTCTGTGACAGCCACTGAGCCTCGCCCTGTGCATCTGCACATTTCCTGGAGCTGATGCCCAACTCAGCAAAAAATCCACTTGGATTAAGGTGAGAGCAGAACCAGGGGAAGGGAGGAGCCCCACAGAAACATCACAAATTCAGGGGGTGGCATTGTGAGCACGGAGTACCTTAAGCAATGCTAAATGAAGTGTGAAATGGAGACGAGGTGGGCAACCGAGGAGGAGATAAATGACTTCTCTCCAACACAATTGCTGTGCTCGGCCACTTGTCTCATAAACAACAGGGTGCCCACCCTTGTGTGCAGTCACAGCCTCCAAACACTCCTGGGATGCTCACGCCCTCCATTCTCCAGGATTACCCACTGCTGCATCCTGCTCGTCCTGCCTCTGCAGCAGCAAAGATTTCATGGTGTTTTTACACCAGAAATCACCTGTCTTGGAAAAAGACACTGGGAATCTGCAGTCCAGGGAGATTCATTTGAATGCCCAAAGGACTGTGTGCAGAAGCAAACAGCCCATTTTGTGTCTGCAGGAGCCAGGTTACCCTCGATGGAGGAGCCCAAGGGACAACCTTCCTTCAACCTCCTCCGCACAAACCTTGGAGACAACCGTCTTTCCCTAGGGAGATTATTAAGGAAACTAAAAAGTGAAAAGGTGGGATACAAACTGCCTGGTTCCAGTTCAGGAAAAAGGCACCATGCATTTTCAGAGCAGGAGGAAGTAACAGCTGTGTCCACACATCCGCTTGCAGGACACCAGCTCTTTCTGGAAGGGTAAGACCTGGAAAGGACTGAGCTTTATGGTGATGGCCCTGAGCAGCGTCAGGGCAGGAGGGGGGCCAGTGGGGACAACAGAGCACACCTCAAAATGCAGACCAGACCCATCAAAGGTTGTAGAAGGAGAGTTAAACCTTTGGATCTCCTGCCCAAGGGGAGTTACACGCTGGCTTCAGTGAGTGCAAGAATGCAGTGAGCTCAGAGCTGAGCAGGGGACTCTCTGCAACGCCTGCAGCTCCTCAGCAGGACCTGCTATCTCTGGAAAGCAGAAAGCAGCCGGGGATACAAAACAGGATCATGCAAATGCCACCATGGCTGGCTCCGGAGCCGCTGCCAGCACACATACCCTCACTTTGGCAGCCCCAGGCTCTGGGGCACAGCCAAGCAGCAGCCGCCTGCCTGTGGGGGACAGGCAGCGCTTTGTGGGGCACAGCCCTGCCTGCACCCCCCACCAGCATCCCTAAACCTCAGTGCAGGATGTAGAGGAGGAGAAAGACTGGAAGCTGCCTGCCCGTTTTGCAGTGATGCCTTTGTGCAAATCTCAGGGTCCTGCTGGCAGCGGCTGCGCCCACGGCTCCCTCATGCAAAGACAGGGATTACCGTGCAGGAGCAACAAGCACGGGCTTCCTCCGAGATTACAGGACAAAAGCAGCAGCTTTCAATTAACTCTGAGCACCCGGCAGGCAGGAGAGGGAATTATGCTAGAATTTGCTAGAGAGAAAACAAAATCAGAGGGGATTTTTAAAGGAAACTGCCCAGGGTGTTCAGGCGTGTCCCCGAGCCTATGCCGGGGTGCAGGGGGTGGAAGGATGGGCAAGGCACACCCATATCACACACAACGCTTTTTTCAGGTGTGTTAACAGCAGCTCTAGCCCAGCTCTGACAGCAAACACCAGCCATCCTTCCCTCCATGTCACGCTGGATGGAGCTCAGTGCAGCAGCCTGAGCACTGATCCCTGCCCCTGGCCAGCACACGAGCTCCCACTCAGCACAGGGAGTGAGGGAAAAATCAACATTTCTCGGCTTTACACCTGCCCCCATAAATTCAGAGGCAAGCAGCTAGGGGCTCTCTGCAGCCCAACCCATGCCGTGCACCATCCAAAAAGGCAAGAGGCTGCAAAGACCCCTCCGTGGCACAGCTGTGAGCCCTGGCTCTGCAGGTGGTTACTGGGATCCCCGGGAATTGTCCCTGTCCCTGTGGCTGGCAGAATCTGAACAGCAGCAGAGCAGGGACCCAGTGCCAACCAGGCTGCCCAGGCCCAGCCCCCACTGCCCCTTCGGGATGCTCTCAGAGAGCCCTGGCTGTTGGGCTGTTGGCATGTGCTGGTCCCTGACTGCCCTGGGGAAAACAAGGCACCCACCCACTCTGCATGTTTCTCCCAGAGCTGGGAAATGCATGCAAACCCCCAGGGATGTGGGATGACTCAGGGCAGGGAGCACGAGGGGGACAAGCAGCAGGAAGGCGCAGGCAGGGCTGCGCTCCCAGTGTTATATGGCTCTTGCCTAAGCCCCTTCCCGTAGAGAGGCAAGGAAAGGGTTTGCAGGCATCCCCTCCCCTCGCTCCAAACCCTCTCCATGCCCACTCTTTGTCTGCCTGTCCCTCCGCAGCTGCTGCCGTATCACATCTCACATTTTCCAGCCCGCTGAGCAGGGCTGGGAGCCGCTCTCGAGCGCACGGCTCAGCGACAGCGAGACGGGGCAAGGACACCCAAGACACCTCCTCCCTCACCAGTCTGCCAACCTGCACATGAGGAACAGCCCATTTTTGGGAAAACACTTGGAATAACCCATTTAGGGATGGTTACAGCAGGCGCACCACCCTGAGAGCAGGGAGAAGAGGAGACACCAGTCTGCCTCGTACTCCCAGAGTGGCAGGAAGGAGGCAGAGCGTTGCACAGCTCTGGGCTGCAAAGAGAAATGGGTGAAGTGTGTTTAAACATATACATTTTATTATGGCAGCCGAGGAAAGATGGGACGTGAGCTGGCACTGCTGGAGCTCTGCTGGGAAGCTCCCAAACCCAGCGTGCAGCACATGGGCGTAGTAGCACCACACACGTCTGGCTCATGCCAGAACGTCACCAAAACCCTCCCACCCCCAAAAATCCTCATCTCGCTTTCAATACGCACTGGGTTTTAGCTAGCTCTGGTGAATACATTAAAAAAATATTCATTTGCAGCTACTCGAGTGAGCCCTAGGAAATAAGTCACCTTGGATAAGGCTGATTCATCCACACCCGAGGGGAAGGGAGCTGCATGGCAAGGCAGGCAATGCCAATGCTTGGGTTGGGGCTTTATTTTTGCCCTAAGTCCTCAAATCCCTGGCTTTTTAGCACAGACAGCACAAGCCAGCACTCTGCTGCAGCCCAGCCCAGCCCAGTTTACTGCTCCTTGCTGGAGAAACTAGGCAAACCTTCCAGCATTTTTTGGAGCACAAGGGGAGTGTGCTCTGGGCTTCTGCCCAGCTGGAGCCACGGTACCACCCCAATCTCCTGCTCGAGCGTCAGGAGAAGCAAGCTCCAACACGGAAACATGGATGTAAGCAGGATGCACATGTCAGAGAGGAGACACACATGCTGGCAGAGAAGGGAGGATGCCACCAGCATCCCCATGGTCAGTCTTGGTGCACACCTCCGGCAGCTCTCCACTTTCCCACTGCTCCTGGCCAGGGGATTTGAGCTGCCACTTCTCATGGCAGGTAAAACACTCATACCCCACATGCCTGCAGCTTGCCAGGAAGGAGATCCTGTGGAAATGGAGGAAGCAATAGCTCTTTCCACACGAATGGCAGCGCTCGCACACGTCTTCTTGCAAATGGAGGGGCCTCATCTGTATTTTTCCAACTCCCAGTAAATCAAAGCCTTTAAGCTGTTGCTGCTAATTCTGGCAGGAGTTGGGACACCAGCTGTGAACTGGGGCTTTGCTAATGGACAAAGGGCGTGATTGAGCATCTTAGAGCGTTTCACCAATGCCCAGCTCCCACCTCGGGGCTGCAATCCCGACACATTTACAAACGTGGGCACCAGCAGATGAGAGCTGGCTTGATTTCCAACCTGTGGCATCCGAAGAGCAGCCAGGGAGATGTGGTACCCATCCCTGACCCCTACAGCAGGTGACTGCACCAGCATCTGACCCACAGCTCCAGCCTGAAGGAGATCAGAGGGTTCAAAATGCCTGCAGCCTCAAGGACATCGCACCGGGTGGGTGCTGGTGCCCACCCTGCAGCAGGCAGCGTGTGCCAAGTGCATCAGGCCAATGTGTGACCAGAGGCAGAATGGCTCTGTGCCTCTGTCCCCTCACAGCATGTCTGCCCTGGCTTCACCATGCACCCATGAACCAGGCAGCCACTCTGCATGCCTGGAAAAAGGCCCCAGGGAGCACAGGAACCAGCGGGAGGAAGAGAGCTGGAAAATCTCCCGAGGGTCTGGCAGCATCAGTGGGCAGGGAGAGCAGCAGGGAGCATCCTTCCCTGTGCCAGGCTGGGCTGTGCCCAGCTGCACAAGGTCAGGTGATGCCATATTGTGTCCCAGGATGACAAACCAGGCTGAGACGAACTCGGCCATGCTGAGCGGTGCCTTGCTAAGCTGTGCCAGCCCAGGCTGTGCTGAGCCTCGCCACGCTGAGCTAGGACTACACTAGGCTTGGCCATGCTACACCCATCTGTGCTGTGCCAGGGCAAGCCATGCCCAGCTGGGTAATGCCAGGCTGAGCTGGCCCATGTTGTGCCAGTGCCTGCCCTGTGCCAAGCCATGCCATGGTACGCTGAGCCGAGCAGTGCCCAGCCATGCCACACCACGCTGGGCCATGCCCAGCTCTGCCCTGTGTCCAGTGGAGCCATGCCAGGCTTAGGCAAGCCAGGCTCTACATCCAGTCATGCCACACTGTGCCAAGCCAAGCCAGTCCCAGCCAAAACAAGCCAGGTCATCCCTGGCTGTGCCATACCAGTGATGCCATGCTGTGCTGAGCAGTACCAAGCCCTGCACCCAGCCATGCTGTGCTGCCCAACAGAGTGAGGCCAGGCTGAGACAGGGCACCCTGGGCTGAGACAAACTCTGCCCTGTGCCCAGCCATGCCCTGGGGTGCCCTGCAGCACACTGTACCTAAGGATGCTGCACTTTGGGATGCTGTGCTATGCCACGTCATGCCATTCCAGGGATGCTGTGCCATGCCGAGCCATGCAGTGCCATGCCATGCCATTCCCAGGGATGCTGTGCCATGCTATTGCCCAGAGGTGCTGCGCCATGCTGAGCCGTACACACGGATGCCACACTGTGCCATGCTACGTCCAAGGATGCTGTGCCATGCTGAGCCGGGCCCTCAGATGCCCTGGAAAGCTCTAGAATGTTGAACCACGCTATGGACAGCGATGCTGACCCTGGCTGACCCACGCCACGTTTTGCCACAGTACTGCCCAGGGATACCACGACACAACGAGCCGTGCCCAGGGACGTCCCGCAGTGCCCACCTTGAGATAGTCGTTCTCGGAGCGCAGGTCCTCCAGCTCGCGGAGCAGCCCGTCGGTGCCGGCGTCCAGCAGCTCCTCGGTGAGGTCGGAGAAGGCGAGCGAGGTGCTGAGCTGCAGGCGGCTGCTGGTCACGGAGGCGACCGAGGGCTCCTCGGGCAGCGGCGACGCCTCCCCGGCCGAGGGCGGCGGCGGCGGGGCGCTGCCGGGGGACTCGCCATCGCTGCCGCTCAGCCCCAGCTCCAGCGAGAGCAGCTTCGCCTCCTCCGAGGCGCTGCAGTCCGACACCTCCGAGCTGCTGTCGGTCAGCCCGGAGCCCGGCCCGGGCGCCGGCACCGAGCCGGGCACCGACGCCGTTCTCCGCGCCCCGGGGGCCGCCGTGTCGGCACCGTGCCGCCGGCCCTTCGGCCGCGCCGCGCCGCGCCCCGCCGGCCCTTTGCCTCCGGTGCGAGCCCCCGCCGCCCCCCGCTTCTCGTGCCGCCCGTCCTTGCCGCCCGCCCGCCGCGGGTGCGGGTGCGCTCCGCCCGCCGCCAGCCGCGGGGCCGCGCCCGGGTGCCCCGCGGGGCCGCCGCGCCGGCTCTTGGCCAGCGACCAGCCGGGCACCTCCTTGGGGCGGGCGGGCGACGGCGCCCGCTGCGGCTTCTTCTTCCTCTCCGGGAGCGGCGGTGGAGGTGGAGGCGGCGGCGGCGCGGGGGGACCCGGCTCTGCCGGCGCGGCCTCCATCTCCCGCTGCGCTTCGCTGCGCTGGGCTCGGCCCCGGCTGCGGCTGCGGCTGCGGCCCCGGCTCGGCCCCGGCTCCGCCCGCCGCCGCCGCCGGGCGGGGACGAGCGCGGGCGGCGAACAAAAGGCGGCGGAGGGCGTAAGGGGGAGAGCGGGGGGGGGGGGGTGGTGGGTGGCGGTGGTTGGCCGTGCTGGCGGCAACAGCGACCCCTCCGCCCGCCCGGAGCCGCGCTGCGAGATCCCACCCTGCCACCGCCACCCTGGGGCCCTGGCATCCCGCGTGGATGGGAGCATCCCCGATGGATGGGGCATAAACAGTTGTTGGGGGCATCCCCGATGGATGGGGTGTACCCGATTGGGGCATATGTGATGGATAGGAGCATTCGCGATGGACGGCGGCATCCCTAATGGATGGGGCACCCGTGGTGGATGGGGGCATCCCCCATGGAGGGGGCATTCTGGATGAATAGGGCATCCCTGGCGTGGGGGATCCTCCCCGGGTATCTCCATCACTTCGTGTCCTTAAGAGAGCCGTGTCATGGCAGATGCCCCCAGCGCACCGCTGTGGGTCTCTGGAGCATCCCTGGATGCTGTCTGTCCTCTGCAGAGCAGGTCGCTGGTGTGCCCCTGCGGGACAGAGTCACCCCGGGACAATCCTGGAGGTGGGGGTTCCTGGGACGCCCCTGAGAGTAAGGGTCCCCCAGGACAGGTCTGGGGAAGAAGGTCCCTGGGGTGTCCTCAGCAGAGCGAGTTCCCTGGGAGTGCCTATAATTGCAGGTCCCCCGGGGCAGTCTGAGGGTCCCCAGGGTACCGTGTGGGTGAGGGTCTCTGTGGCACCTCGGTGGGTGGGGGTCCCCTGGGGCAGCACTGTAAGTGCAGGACATCCTCGGAGATGGAAGTCCCCCATGTACCCCGTGGGTGGGAGGTCCCGAAGGTCCCTCCTGGTGCCGATCCCCTGAGGCACCCCCGTCGGTGGGTGTCTCCGGGGGCTCCCCCTGCCACGCTGCCCAGGGCCAGCTCAGCTGCCTTGTGAGCACTCGAAGCGCGCACAGTGCCTCTCCAGGGGGAAGGCAGCAGCAGCGAGTGCCTCTTCCAGTCTGCTCCCACCCACCCGCCGCGTCTCTCGTACGTTACCAACCGGCCCCAAACCCTCTGCGAGCATCCGAAGGCTGAGTTTGAAAAATGCTCCTCAGCTGTGTTTGTAAAATGCTGCTCTGCGCTTTCCCGTGCGGCAGCACTGCCGGCCGTTGTCTCGCCATGGGAAGCAATGCTCTGCCGTGTCATACAGACCCCTGAGCCCCCTGGCTGCTCAGATTCCGTTTTTGATGCTGGGCAGCACAACCCCAAGGCAGTGACTTCTTCCCTCCAGGGGCAAACCCGAGCCTGGCCGAGGGGCAGAGCCCACCCTGCATCTCAATCGGATTCTGCCCAAAATAAACACGAGTGGGTTTTATCAGGGCAATGCTCAACACCTCTCTTAGCTCAGCACACAGCCCCCTGCCCTCCCTGGGAGCCTCCCCAAGCACCAGGCACCCTCTGGGACACAGGGTGGGATTGCACCCCCTCTCTGCCCTAAACCAGCCATGCATCTAGCACAGGAAAATAAAGATTTTACAATAAACCCAGGCTTTCCTTGCAGGCATCACTCCCTCCTGCTTGTGGCCTGGGCAAGGGCTGCAAATTAGGTGGGTGCCTCTGGCTACAGCTTGTTGAGCCCCTGCTGCGGCTCTGTGAACCCTGAGGTGGTGGCTCCGGCCTGTCAGCATCCAATGAGCATGACAAGGGGGGCGTGATGGAATCCTCCCAGGAAGAGGTGGGAGGCTCGGTGTCCCATCCCCATGTTGCAATACAGCCACAGCACAGAGGGAAGATCCCTGGACACTCCTGCCCTTTCCAGGACGAATCACAGCCACAGGTGCCATTTTCCAGGCTCTGGCATGTTGCCTGAACCCACCCCTTGTGGGAAAGCAGGTTGAGCAGTCACAGGTCCTGTCCAACAGCCTGGGGCATGAGGGATGGATGGTGGGTGGCAGGACCTGCCTTTCTGTACGTGCTGCAGAGCAACCCATGCTCAGAGCTAACGAAGGCTGCCCTCCCCACAGCATCATTTCCAGAGCTGTGACTCAGTCCTGCTGCATGACTGCACATGCCCCTGAGCAGGATGTCAGGCCCTGACCGACAAGTGTTACGCTCATTAATGAAGATCATTAGTTTTCCTCTGAGCAGTGGCTAATTGCATAACACAAGGCACACCGTGGGCTGCCCTCCTGGAGCCACACAGCTGCAGGGGAGCCATGGATAAAGGCAGCCTGTCCCCAGCCTTGTTCTTGGGTGCAGCTCCCAGGATGTCATAAGGATGTGGCACATGGCACACCCTCAAAATTGCTCAGGGTGAGCAAAGTAAAATTGCTTTCCTAGAAAGCAGCCTTTCTCCAGTATGCCCATCTCCAGGATCTGGATGGTCTCATCACTCACTGCCTGCTTGCTGGAGCTGGAGACTCATCCCTGTGCTCCCAGCCTGGCTCTGGTTTGTCCATGTGAACTCAGATTTCTGCACCCAGTGGTGGATGTGAATCCCACCACAGCAGGAGGTTCATCCAGCAGTACCTGTGCATCCCAACAGGGATATGGCATCTCCCCATCTGTGCAGAACAGCCAGCTGGCAACAGGCTTGGGAGGCAGGTGAGGGCTGAGCCAGCCCTGTTCTGGGACTGCTGCCCAGGTACCACGGCTCAAAGGCTGAAACAGGTTTGGGGTGGAAGTGGGAGGGATATTAACAGACCTCAAAACATCCCCTGGGGCTGGAGGCAATGCAGGCAGCCAGGTTTAGAGCCAAGTCTTCCCTGGGCCAGGCGCCTGGTCCTGCACTCCCTTGGCACCACCATGGAGATGTGTCGGAGGAGACAGAGCACTCCAGGGCCGGGGCAGTGCCAGCTGATCTCACTGATGGTCTGTGGTACTGCTTGGTCTTGAACTAGTTGTTCCCAGGAGAATTATTCAATAAATTTGAATTAAATGCAGGCAGGCAGCTTTCTGAAGCCTCTGAAAGAAAAGCAATAAGCTTAACCAGCCCCTGGGCCCTTGGGAAGCCTGGCTGGCAGCCAGTTGGAGCCAGGATCTGGAGCATCCCTGAGCAGCACAGAGGGAAAGGTCTGTTCTCTGAAGCCTGTGGCTCTGGAGATGAGACTTGGGCTGAGCAGGATTCCCTCAGCCACACAGCCCATCCTGGCGGGCACTGGGGCCCAGAAAGGGGACCCAGGAGAAGTGGCCAGAGGGAACATCACTCCACTGCACTGCAAAGGTTCCTTGGAAGGTGCTGGCTCCTGGCACAGGGACACAAACCCTACAGATCTCAGAGCCACCCGTCACCTCCAGAGCCCTGCAGTCAGTGGCACCACGTTTGGTGTGGCCAAGGGCAGAAACACTCCAGAGGGTTCAGGGAGACAGATCCAAAAATGCATGTCCCAAGTGCAAAAGGCAGAGCCCAGGCAAGCTCCAGGAATCAGCAGCAGGTCTTTGCACTTGAACAAATTTCTGGGTCAGGCCCTGGGCTCTGCATGCTCTCTGCTCCTTCTCTGGCTCTCAGTGGCAGTGCTGGCTTCTCTCCATCCCTCCGATGAGGCTGTCAGGTGCATTTTAGGATCAGATGCTAAAAACCTTGTAGCGAAGAGCAGTGAGCCCTGGAGAGTGGCAGGAGGCAGAGCCTGAGCCCTCTGTCTCCAGAGGTGCAGCAGGACCCAGTGAAAATGGCCCAAGTTGTGTTTTCAGCAAAGCTGAACCCCCCCTTAAACTGATGATTCTATAATTTCTTAGGGACAAAAGATTTAGAAATGGTTGTCATGCTCAGCCAATGTTCAGCATCCCCCTTGTTCAAACAGTGTTTGCATCTGTTATCAAGTATTTTATATACACACACACACTGATTGACAAATACTCCAACTGTGTTATTTTTAGACACCCACATGCATTGCTTACTGTCAGAGCCACGTTTCTCCTCCCCAGTGTTGCTCCCATTGATGGGATTTTTGCTGCCAGGGAGGGTCCTGGATAGGGACACACAGCCACAGGCATAACCAGCATCCCAGGGGAGGCTGTGGGACCAGAGGGGACCGTGTGTGGCCTTCCATGCCATGCTCACAGCTGCAGGAATCACTTTGCTTTCCAGCTGTGGCACATCTGCTTGCAGAGCTGCTTGACATGATGTTGCATCAAGGACGGTCTGCGGCAACCATAGCAACGGGTCTGCCTTGGCTTTCTACCTTCCCAGGAAAAATAATACTGATTTCTCCCAAATTTGCTGCTGCTTGAGAGATGGCAGCAAAAACCTCTGGCCAGGCAGGAGAGTGAGGCTGATCTGCCCCTGGGAAGGTCCCCAGTTGAGGCTCTGCTGTTGCCTGTCAGGGGAGGACTCTGGTGTTGGGCCCAGTGAGCAGAAGCTCCTGGCAATCCCACCTCCACCAGCCTGAGCCTCCAGAGAACCCCTGAGCACCATCCCAAACCCTGTTTGTCTCCTTCAGCTGGGTGGGAATCACAGCCTTTCTGCCCCAATACAGCTTGGATCCCACGATAGGGAGGAAGAAGAGCCCACTACCCCAGCACCTCTAGGCTCAGCAGCAACCTGTGAGCAGACAGCAATGCCAACACAGCTTGTACAGCAGGGCACGATGGCATTGCCCACTGAAATGGCTACTGGGGTTTGGCGACTATTTCCTGGGTCTGGGAGTAGTCTCAGGGATTTAGGATGTCAGAGCAGCTGGGGGCACCCTGGGATCAGAGCAGCACCCAGTTTCCATGGCACAGCACAAACATCTCACTGAGCTGCAGTAAGGTATTAAAAAGTGAAAAGAGGAACAAAACAAGACACATCCCTGGCTCCCCTTCCTGCTCCACAGTCCAGGGGGGGCTCTGGGCCATTTTGCTGCTGCTCAGTGCTCCTGGGACCAGTTTGGGGAGGAAGGGGAGGGAGCAGGTCTTGCTTTTGGGGTATAAGATCACTGTATTCCCCTCACCCAGCTCTCCTCTCCCCCAGGCTGAGTGTTCAGGCTCTGCAAGGGCAGCAATGCAGGAGTGTAACTCGGGTCCTGGGCCGGGTGCAGGAGCCCCTCAGCCTGGATGTCCCCAGCACCAGTGACAATGCAATGTGGCACGATGGGGGTGTCCATGAGCAGAAATTTGCTCCAGAAACCCCCCACAGCACTCAACACCTCCCACCCACCTTTACCTGGTGGGCACCAGGGAAGTGCCACCGCACTTCCAGCACCCCGACAGGCTCTCCCAGGGTGGAGATCTTTCGTCCAGGAATGGCCACAGGAATTTAGGGCATCAGAGCGGCCCTCTGGGATGCTGAGGGCATCTCCCAGGCTGCCAGCTCCCCCAGCTCAGCCTCACAAGGGCTGTTCTGTTTGGAACAGGGACAAGGGCATGACCACGGCCCAGGCGGGTCCTCTCACCCGTGAGTCTTCTCCTGGACCCGCACCCCAAAAGCCCAAAACTAACCAAGGTCCTTAACGGCGAAGTTCTGCAATAAATCTCCAAATCGGGGTTTTCTGCCCCATTTCTGCTGGGCAGGAGCTGCGGGGCTGCATCGCCACCCGGTGGCCACGTGGAATAGCTCGGCCACCTCCAAGCTGCTGCCGGGAAAAAAAAGCGGAAAAAAAATGTGAAAACACTTTTCAACACTCTGCCGACAGGAGTATTGTGTAAATACGATTATACATCATTATACACATAAAATTTATTATGTTTGTCTTTAAAAAATAGAAGTGATACAGAGCTGCTTCAGACTACATGCAGGTTTTAATTTGAATTTTTTTATCCCTGCCATTTCTGTACTTTTGTGCCTTTCCCTGGGAGCAGAGGCCACAGCTCTGCTAGAGTCCTGCCCAGGGCACTACCATCCATCCCATTTTGGGTGCTACCAGCAACACGTTAGCAGGACAAAAAGCCTTCCTTTGTTCTCATTTCACCAGTGGGGATGTTGCAGTGGAACTGTGACACTGCGAAGACTGGGCTCATAGTTAAAGGAGACAAATCATTCTTTTTTTTTTTTTTTTTTTCTGGATACCCCACAGAACATTTAACCAACATTACAAATGTAAAAAATCCAGTCAGGGCAGCCCAAAGGCTGAGCTCAGAGCACAGGGGTCCTTCTACAGCTACAAAAGACAACCAGGGATCCAAGCTGGGAAGGGAGGGCAACAACTCAACAAAAAGCTTAAAGAATACATCAGGAAAAACCTAAACAAGCTCTTCCCTTTTCTTAACCTGACCCCTGAGAAACTATAACTTCCAGCTATATGGAAGTTTTCGGGGTTGGACAATTACACTGATATGCTGACCACAAACTAGCTTTTAAGAAGTGTCCAGTATGCATAAGAAGATTTTTTTAAAAAAATATATATCTATTATAAAGGAAAGTAAACACTCAACCAAGCCTGAAGGTCCAGCAGCATTCTGAACCCATAACAGTGTTCAGAGGTTAAAGCTCTGACCCCAGTGCAAGCCCAGCTACATTTGCATTCACCCTTCAGAAAAGTGTACAGTCGGAAGCTCAGGGCAGGCCTCGAGCAGCGAGAAGGAAAAGAGTTACAGAAACCATTAATTCTTTCCCAAGGGAAGGTCTCTGAAGGAAGGCAAGAGCTACACTTTGTAGCTTTAAAAATAAACAGTATCGACATTTAGCAGTTGGATAAAGACAACAAGTCTCTATAATGTAATATAAAAGAAAAAAAAAGTTTAACTTTTGTTGTGTCTCCCAAGACACCTGAGCCTTCTCCATGAGCTGAACTAACAGGAGCACACCATGTGGACTCAAGCCACACAAACAATCCCTCTGCTTAAACACCAGCAGTGCACCTGAGTGCACTGATAAGCCTGAACCCCAGACAAACCTCACCTGCAATTCCAGTCCCAACCTCCACTTGGTCTTGGGGCAACGTTTCAGAGCAGACCCACCGCTCCCTCCTAGTTTTGTCCTATGGCACCCCTTGGAAAAGCAGCTGCTCAAAGATGGTGCTGTTTGGCAATTTTTCTGCAGTCCTTACCTACCTCTGCTCTTTTCCTAGAAGGTCCTGAGTGTTGTAATGGCGTTGGCATTGTTTGTGAACAGCCACCTTTGCATACAAAAGCAGTGTTTGCAGTGGCTGCCAGCCCTACCAGAGGTGTGTCCCAGTATTATCTCTGAGGAAAGCACCAGAGTGTTGTTGCAAGGAGCATTTTTCCAAGTAGGAGACACAACCCTTGATGGGAGATTTCTGTGGCTGCTGTGCTGCTGCTGCCCTCTTTAGTGAGCCCTGTGACAGGCTACGTCTGCTCCCAGTGCCCCTGGTGCACATCTTGGGCAGCTTGTCCTGGCTGCTTTGGCTTGGTGTTAATTTGGGTGACCTTGCTCAGCCTGACCTTCCTCGAGGGAAAATCTGGATACAAACTCCAAGGGTTCAGAAGAAGCAGCAGGTGGTTCTGCATGTTTTGAGCCTGGTGTTACCTCCGCTTGGCTGCTCACACATCCCTGTGGGAACTGATCAGTCGCTGCTGCTGATCAGGCTCAAGGAAGAAACTTTCTGTCCCCTGTGGGAAGGGAAAGGGGCTGGCAGTGAAGGCTGGGGCAGCAGGTTCCGGCAAGAAAGGAGTAGGGTGTCCATGTTTGAGGAAGAAGACTGGTTATATGTGAAAAGCAAGCCAACACCTTTGAGTTTTAAATTTGAAATGCCATTAGAAAGCCTCTGATCAAGTGAGGGGGCCTTTAACCACTCCATTCCCTGTCCCTGGGATTTACCATTTCTTCCCCATCCTTCAAATCTGTTTCACGTGCAGTTTAAAGACTATTTCTATTTAGCAGAGCAGAGCTCAGACAGCACAACCCAGAAGACTGCCAGTGCAGAGACCCTCAGAGTTCAAGGAGGTTCAGTCCAGCCAAAAGGGATGACATACTTACACAACCCACCCCCCCCCCCCCAAATTCGAGTTTTCATCACTCTCAGTCCCCCAAAGTGCTTGCATTCAGAGTATGAGGAAGGCTCTGTCTTTGTCAATTTGAGTTGAGCCTCTTATCCCTCCCATCTGCAGGAGCTGGTTCCTGCAGCCCTGTAGGAGCAAGTGTTGGAAATGTGGCTACACCTCTTTGGCCTGTGCTCTCAGCTTCTCTCTTCCAACCTCAGCAGCTTTGTGTCAGGTCAGCATTAAACAGGAAAGTTGAGATTCCTTTGAAGGAGTCCCTACTCAGAAATAAAACTTTCACAGGCATCACTTTTTCTTAAGAGCTTGAACAAATTTTCATTTTTTAAAAGTTTTAGACATTGTGGAGCCTTCAGAGAACACAATAGCAGTAAAATCAAACTTGCTTTTGAGCAGTGGATGCAGTGAAACAGAATCCTATTAAATAAAAAACAAGTAGTTAATATAGGGTAGATTCCAAATTCATTTATAGCTTAAACCCTGGATTATCTGTTGTTCCATCCTCTCCACAGGGCACCTTTTCTGTGCAGTGTGGGAAAGGCCGTGTTGGTGACATGGGACAGTCTGAGGGAATGTCATTCAATGCTGCCTGCACTGGACATGGCAAATAAAGCCCCTGTAATGAGTTGGCCAGTGCACAGGGGCAGAGACACCACCTTCAGATGGAGCTGGAGTTCCTTGGCTCTGAGAAGAAGCCCTAATTAAAGCTCATTAATGGAAAACCCATTTCAGTTTAATTGCTGAGAGTTTGTGTGTCTGGAATAGAGGGTCTGGTCTCTGATCTTGCCTCTGCTATAAAGCTCCGAGCAAGTCCTGCAGTCCAGGTAGGAACTTCGGTCTCCCACCTGATCATAGCAGACTTTGAAATGTGATGGAATGTTGTCCATGTTGGACTTGAATTCCCAAATGTCTGAATGCCAACAGAAATCCTTTACGTCTTTGCCTCTTGCCCACTTTTCCTAAAAACCAAAGCATCAGCCAGGCTTGAGTATACTGATTTTTAGGGGTGGAAGCACTGGGGAGCTGATGCGCTGATAGGATGATAAATGAGTTTATAAGTGTTGGAGACAGCCCAAGAGAGTGAAGTCTTGGGATTTTTTAGGTGGTTTCAGCTTGCAGCTGACCCTCTGTGCAGGCAGCTCAGCCTTTCCTGGGTGAGAGAGAGCACAAAATGCTCATGGCTGAGACAAAAGTCTGTGCAAAACAGGCTCCAGGACATGACATAGTAGAACTTCACTGCATGGGCTGGTTCATTCAGAGGATGGAGAAAGGGGCAGGTGAACCCTGGATTCTGCCCTGCTGAGCTCTGCAGGGCTGGACTTGCAGGGCTTGAGAGCAAAGAGCATCTGGAGAGGAAGGGAAGGATGGATAAATCCTCTGCAAAATCCTGTCTGCTGGATCCCTCCTCGGAGAGGTCTGAACAGGCAGGCAGAGGTGTTTGCTCTGCTCCCTGTGGCTGAAACTGGCTGGGGGACCAGCCTGCCCAGTGCTCTCCCCATCACCATCATCTCACTGGCTCTGTTTGGGAAAATAAGTCATCCTGCATGTCAGCTCAGCAGGATACCTGGAAGCCTAATGGATGCCTGACACACCTCATTTCCAATGTACTGCTATAAATCGAGCGCATTAATAACCCTCCAGGGCTGGTGACTGAAGGAATAGGAAGAACTGAGCTCCCACAGTTACAAACTGGAGGCTAAAGTCTAGTTTTGGAGGGGGGGGGAGCAGGGGGAGATAGAGAAAAATACCTGGGGCTCCTGCCTTTGTGTGCAGGCTGCTGCTCCCAAACAGGATTCCAGGCACTGTGGGATGTGTAGGTATGTAGGTATGAGGCATTAGCTGCTAATTTGATGTGCTTTATGTTAAATGTTTGGAGCAGATAACAGCTGTTTGCTACTCCCACTATTCTCACTGCAGTGCTGGCTGAGACCAGGGAGAGTTTCTAAGAATAGGGATAATTTTATTTCAAAGGAAGCAGAAGGTGTTTTTTGTGGGAGATTTTTGTGGATGCCCATCAAGAAAAGCAGTGCCATCAAAATTGGCTCAGATGTTGCGTTTCTGGAAGGTGGAGAGCATTGGGTATATCTGAGACCCATGGTGGGACCAAAGCTGATGTAACCCAGCTGATGTCCTGCAGCACCCAAGCTTGGGAAAACTGGTTCCTCTGTTTTTTTCCGGTATCCCAGGAAATCTGCAGCTACAGGCAGGCTTTTGAGACAGAAATCCTACTTTTTCTATGTAGAAAATAGCTCCAATTTAATTAATTTTTTGGTTTTTTACATGCTTATTCCACCCTCCAACATGATCTCTGTGGAAACCCAAAGAGGAAGGACAGGCTCCAAGTCTGAGCCTGGCACAGCTTCTGAGCAGGAGACACTGAGTTTGGTCCCCCTCTTCCTTGGCACACAGCAGTGCTGTTGTGGGAAGTCTGGCAAACACGGATGAAACCATCCCAGCAGTAGCTGGGACAGCTGACTTCAGTCATGGTCTCCAAAGGGTTGGAATCACAAATATAAACATCTTTTTGAGCTGATGAAAACTTTCTCTGATCTAGGCTTCTCCTATGTACTTGAGATGCTTTTGGGTCCACTGTAAGATCTCCCAGACTGCCCAAAGAGAGGCTTTATGAAACCTCTTCATGGCTTTGTTTGGGGAGAGTTTTGAGGGATGTTTGATCGACCTTGAGGAGGATCATTGCAGTTGGGGAGGTGGAGGCTTTGCCAACTGTTGGACATGAGCAGGAGAAGGGCTTGCCTGGGCTCTGCATCCCACTGATTGAGTTCTGAGGAGTGAGCAGGCAGCCTTTGAAGGTCTTCTGTGAAGGATGGAATCTCAACAGGGCACTTCAAAGGCAGGCTAAACAGTTCCTGGAATCATAGAATCAGTTTAGGTTGGAAAAGCACTCTGAGTCCAACCATTAAACCAGCACTGCCAAAACCACATCCCTGAGCACCACCTACACTTTTTTTGAACATTTCCACAGATGATGGTTTCACCTCTGCCCAGGGCAGCTTCTTCCAATGCCTGACCACCCTTTCAGTGAAGAAATTTTTCCTAATATCCAGTCTAAACCTTACCTGGCTCTGCTTGAGGCCGTGCCCACTTGCTCTGTCACTTTTTACTCGGGAGAAAAGACACTTCTGCTCCTGCTTTGAGCCTTGGTTGCCCTCCGGAGGCACTGCAACCCTTTGAGGCTGCAGCGCTGGCCCTGCCGTGCCACGGCAGCTTCCTACAGGGATTTGGACCTGTGGGAAGAGCGGTAGGGTCCTTGGAAGAGGATTTAATCCAAGCCGGAGGTTTCGCTGGTGGGTTTTTTCAACCTGCAGTCTCCCACGAGATGGTGCTGTGGGATAGGGGACACTTCCACTGAGACATGACTACAGGGCGCCCACTGAGGCTTCAAGGGGCCGGGTACAACAGAAAATTAGCTTGGGGCTCCATGACAAACTGAGGATTTCTCACAGTGCCTTTGCAAAGGTCTCTTCGGGGAGAAAACCTGGGAGAGTCCCTTCCATAGGAAAACCCAGTTAGAGGGAAAGCAGAGACCAAATCCCATTCAACAACACAAAATGACACCTTATACCAAGCCCATTTTCACTCAGAAAATATTCCTGTGCCCAAATTATGTGTAGGAAAACAGAAACATGCCTTATGTGAAAGTAAAGCCCAGTATATACTGCTGGTATATACAGTATCTTAAGAGTTAAATGATTATAAGGTAGGAGAGCTTGTTACCAAATATAGTGCCATTAAAATATTTATACATGCAATTGGCTTTTACCTCTTTTTTAGGGAGCGTTATTCTCATCCCTGCCTTGCTCCCCTGGCTCTTGATGTTGGTGGTTTCATTCTGTGGCAGTGAGAGATGTTACAGCAAGTTGTCAGTGCCTGAATCCTTTGCTAAAGAATATGATATTCTCAGTGGTGATTTTAGTTTGCTTGTTCTGAACTCATTTTTTTTGTTTCCTAACGTACCAGTGCTGTATTTCAGGGTGTGTGGTTACCCTGGACATGTGGGATCTCTGTCCCATAGCCCTTTTGGTGCCTTTCCCTCCAGTTACAACACAGGCTGGATTTTTGGGGGCATTTTTGATGCTGAGCTCCTGGTTTGAGAGTCTTGTTAGGAGGAAATGTATTTTTGAACATGCCCTGTCCTAAGATGTTCCTCATTAATAATGATATTTTTGATCAGAGCCATGGAAAATGTGGACAGTTCTGAGAAGACTTGGTATTTTAAGAAAAAATTGAAAGAAAGTGGAAGAATGGACAAATATTTGCCACAGGATTCCTGCTTTCTTTTCAAGCAGACCACCTAGGTTATCCCTGTTGAACAAAAATATTTGCAGAACATACAAAAACCCCAAGGAATTGCGTGTCAGTTTGTGGGTTTATTTTTTAATTTGAGAGCCTCTCTATCTAGAAATCAAAGTATTATTACTGGGGTTTGATCCAGAGCCTCTGAAGTCAAAGGAAGATTTTCCCTCAAAGTGCTTCAGTAACAGTTAATACTGGCTTGAGAGAGGTTGAATATTTTTGGCAGGAATTCCCAGTGCTGTGTGTTTGCTGTCCAAACATGCTGGGAGCCAAAGTGGGCACTGAGATATCCATGAATACTGAGAACCCCTCAACATCCAATACCAGGCTGGGTCTAGCAGCAGCTGAGCCACTGCCAGGGTGGTCCCTAAAGCCTTCCTTTGAGGAATTGCAACCCATTCCTGTAACATAAAAAACCCAAAATAATCCTGGTTTGTGGTTTTCTTCCTGCTCCTGTTGGTCAGCAGGACCCTTCATGGCTGTCCAAACAATGATTTTAAGCTTTGCTTTACACCAGTAAGAAAGGTAATCAGTTTTACTTTTCACCAAAAAGTATTTCCTCTTATTGATTTGTCTCTCCCTGTCACTCAGGGGTGATCTTCCCCCAGATATTTCTTTAATGAACTGGTTTTTGATATAATGCATCTCTGCTCTAAGGCTGCAGTGACTTGTTTCTTGCTGCAAAAGTGGCCAAGTTGGACAGGGCTTGGAGCAACCTGGTCTAGTGGAAGGTGTCCCATCAGCCCTTTCCAGCGCACCGATTTCTCTCTTCATGCTGATCCCAGAGATTCGTGCCTGCAGAAAAACAGGAGACATCCCTGGGGAGAAATTAGCAATGATTTGTGTAAATGTTTGCAGAAACTGGCTATGACTCAGTTGTTCCAGACAGCGTGCAGAGCAAAGGTGATGAAGGTATCCCATGTGAAGCTGATGGGATGGCAGAGGGAACTGGGAGCAGATCTCCAGGCCCTGGGCTGGGAGCAGCAAGAAGCAAAGGGCAGGGAGCTGGTGTGACCTCCTGCACATCACAGGAAGGGCATCAACCCGTTGGAGTGAGCACAGAGGAGACACCGAGGTGATTAGAGGGATGGAGCACCTCTGCTATGAGGAAAGGCTGAGAGAACTGGGGTTTTTCAGCCTGGAGAAGAGAAGGCTTTGGGATGACCTAATTGTGGCCTTCCAGTACTTTGTCTGTGCCGCTCACAAGCTATTTTTGTTTGTTCTAAGTCACAGTGCCTTTGGTCACCACAAATGCAAAGCAGAACAGTCCAGACTTAGGGAAACTGGGTCACATTGCTAAGGAGGAGTACAAAAGCCTACTGTGTGAGCCTGGGAGGGCAGAACTAAAAGGCCAAGGCACAAAAAGAGGAGGGAACTAAGCAGGATATGGAGGAAGACGCTCAGCACAAGTGTACGAGACACAAGAAGCGGTTGGGAAGGGTTGGTCTGGTCCTCTGAGAGAAGGGGATGATGTGGAGGAACAATGCCCAGCTCATCAGTGTTTCATGCTGAACTGCTTCAGATTCAACTAGAATGTGCAGCTGCCACCAGGCAGCCAACACAGAGGAAAAGCAAGTGAAAAATGTGGATTGTTTTTCTCAAATCGTGCTCAAATCACCCTAGGGTACACAGGGGAAAAACCTGGAGCAAACCCGGAGCTGTTCACCACTGTTTTTGAGACATTACAAAGTGTGGGTAATGACTCCTGGCAAAGATTAAAAAAAAAATTCTCTTCCAAAGAAGGTTAAGAAAGCTCCACATAAAGACTAGCAGTTTAAATTTTTCTGCCAGCAAAATATTGGAGCAAATAATGAAAACCTTAGCACGTAACTAGGAGGTCAGCAGCGTCCCGTGGGCTTTCTCTAGAACAAATGGCTTTCAAAACATTTTGATTTTTCTCCTGTGACAGTATAATCCAGTTTTATGTGCAAAAAGAAAGCAGTGGGTGTTGTATAACTTGACGTTAATAAATTTTTTTTATTTTCTCCAAATATGTTTTCATAATCAAGGTGGAGAAACCTCATTAGAAGAAAATTTTCATTTGCTAGTTGCAAAACTGGTGGAAAGCCATGCTTATCAAAAGAGAAGACTTTGCAAAGTGCGGTTCTGCAAAGGTTACTGGGATTCTTGTCCATAAGTGTTTTCATTAATGCTCTCGAGGATGAGATATTTGATTTGTAAATGAGGTCAAACAGAAGGTCTCAGCTGCAAATATTTCAGAGAAGGATTAGGATATAAAAAAATTTTGAAAACAAAAGTGAGGAATAAAATGCTCTCTCTGTGCCCACTGTTCATGGGAGGAGAAATCATGGGTCTAGGTTTGGATACTTAGATCATTGAGTGCAACTTCCCAACAGGAAGGATAATCCAGTACTGGCATCACTGGCCTCAGGGCACTGTGAAAGCTTCATCACAAGCATGATGCAGGGAAAGGAAATGAAGATAGGGTTTGTGTGGAAGTGGATCTCCCCCAGTGTAGAGGCCTGGCCTGTTGAGGTCTATTCCCTCCTTGTTTCTGGTCAGTAAGGCAGGAGAGGGTTCCTGGGATGCTGTCTGGGAACACTTCCAGTGTCAGGATCCAGCACTGTGTGTGGGCGCTGGAAGTCTATAATGTGCATGTTCCCCTGCCCCTGGCATTCTGATATGTTCTTCTTTTTACAGGGCATCTTGCAGACCACCAGAGTATTTAAAACTGCTTTTGCTGTTTCTCCAAATTTCTTTCTTTGAGGGGGTGAATGTGGGAATTCATAATGTGTTTTATCAAATACATAAAGTTAATAATGTGGATCTTGTGTAATTTGGAACACTACCAAAGAATGAATCAGTGATGCACAGATCTAAGTTCACTAAATTCCCAGAAGTAAAACTCCTTCAAAATTTATCTGTATCTGAAATAGCCTTGTCTTATCATTTGCACTTGTGTTTCTATTTCTGATCTGATACAGCTCATGTAACATTTCTTTTCTATTCCAGTTTTGAACTTGAAATACATCAAGATGAAAAACTGATTTTGGTAAACAGGGATTTTTATTTTGGGTTCTGGAGAGAGAACAAAACTCTGTGTGTATGGAAGCTGCTCTGAAGTGGTTAATTTGCCTTTATCTTCAAGACACGGGACGCCAGACTGGATCCAAGTGTGTTCTTAAGCAGAGATGGATCAAGACCTGATCCCCACAGCTTTGGGTTGACTCACAGCTGGGCTAGACCCCTGCTGTAGGAAGCACTTCTCCCAAGAGCCAAGAAAGGCCCATAGGACTTACCCAAACCCTTGACTTAAGTGTTTTTTTGAACTTGGACCTGACCTGGATCCTCATTTTGCATTTTTTTCCCCCCACAAATGAAGGGGATGTATAGGCAAGGACCATATTGTGCTCATAGCAATAAGCTTTGAGTTTCAGCAGTACTCAGCACTAGTACATGCTGGGTAGTGTTAGGCACTGAGCAGATCCTGCCAGCACCAGCTGCTGCTTTATGGCAGTTTTTCATGCTTAACAGTAGGAGACTAAACTACAGCATCCTACAGAATGCGAAGCTACCAGGGGCTGTGAGCAGCAAATTCATGCAAATCCCCCTTTGCTGCTTAAATGGCGTCTGGGATTTTCCCAGGAAGGAGTAGTTTGGGATCGGGGTCTTGTTCCCCTGCTGGGCTGTCAGAGTGACTGTGCCACATTGGGCATGTCTCTAAGGCACAATTATTTTGAAATACTGAGGCCCACAGAAGCCTTTACTTTAAGGTTGACTAATGCATTATAATGTCTTTTAAAACTCTGGCCCTCAGGCTTCTTGCTGATTAGTAATCTAACTGAAAGCATTTGTCCATGTCTTATTCCCTCATATCGTGGGAGGGTCTTCAGTTCTCTTCAGGGTCTTCAGCCTGGTGACACAGGGCTCCCCAGGGCCTTGTGACAGTGTGTATCAGTCCTCAGGGCAGGTGCCAGCAACCTGCCCAACCTGCCTTCCGTGCCTCTCCACACACTCATTTATTTCTCTTAATTCTCCATCCTTTTCTTTGCAAAATAACCCTGCAGGTCTCCTTGACTTAGATGACCCAAAAACACCCAGTAAAATCTTCAAGGATGGCAGATGCTGAACGTGGAGGAGGTTCTGCAGTGAAGCCCAGCCAAAGCCCCTGTGGCTGGCACACCACCCATCCTGGGACCACCACCTGGAAATGTAGGTCCAGTGACACCCAAATATTCCATAATTTTGCATATGAATTCTTGAATGACCTTGGCTAAACCACCCAGCGCTTCCAGGTCTCAGTATATTTTTATGTAAAGCAACATTTCTCATTTTTCCACTCACTCTCTGCCCTGAACAGTCAACTTGTGAAGTCCAGTCGTGGGATGTTCTTTCTTCTTTCAGTGACTGATCCATGGAGAACTTCAAATCTTGATGGCAGCCAGTGTAGCTTTAGAGCTTCTGGGGATAAAGTGCTGGATGATTCTCCAGAGTAAGGTTTAGGATTTTTCCTCTAAAATCTAAGCACAGCTGTTAATTCTCTTTTAAATTCGTATTGACAAAAGATATATCATAACCTTAGGAAATGATCTTTTGACTAAGAGTAGATGTAGATGTTGCTCTGAGTTTGGAATCTGCTTTGGCTATAAGTCTGTAGTGTGTGATTAGAAATCTAATTCTTAAATCATTAAGATGTTCCCGCAACACTCCATTATTATTGTTAACAGCAGCTTCTTGCCATGACACAGAATTTCAATACAGGCATATTGTTTCAAGATCAGGTCTCCATGTTGAATGCCTTTAGGCTAATTGAACCGAGGCTTCAAACTACAATTAAATCAGAGCTCAAAAATGCCCATAATTAGGAATTTTAAAGGATTATTATTACTATCTTTTGTAAATCATGATGTGAGAGTGACTGTTCAGTTTTAATGTTGATTTTCCTCTAGCGAAAGTCTGACTTGAACTTGATTGGATTTTATTTCCGATTTGCACGAGCCAGGGAGGTGCCATCTAACAGCAATTTGCATCCTGTCTGGTCAGATGACAAGATGGTGCATCTGCAGGCATGGGAACACAGTGGGTTATGTACCACTTGCCAGGGGAAGAAGCAATTTCCCGTGGAGACAAAAGGCCTCCATTCCCCAGACAAGGTCAGCAGAAGCATTTGCTGCCTTTGGCTACATCATAATTCCATTAATAAAGACAGCAGCTCCCGGGGGGCAAAAGTTGCAATTCGAAGCAGTGTCAGAGGTTTCATGACTGCCTCTGCAGTGTCCCCCTGCCAGTAGAGAGGCTCTGGATGAATTTGTTGATGCCATTCCCTGCCTTTGAATAAGTGGCTCCCACTGTGCTTCCCCACCCAGCAAATCTTTCTGCAGCTGAAATAGGCTCCGGGGCTGCTAAGGTGGAAATCAGGGCTGCTCCCTGCAGTCCTCAGCTGAGGGAGGTGGTGGGAGCTACCCCCCGTCCAGCACTGGAAATCAAATGATTTGGAGGATCATCTGGTTCTTACAAGGAAAGGGATGATCATGGTCACAGTGTTTTGGGTGTGTCATTGTGTGGGGCGTCTTGATGTAGCTTCTGTCTTCTTTGTCTGCTTTTTCCAATTTAAAATTGGTCAGGAATGACAGTGTGGTTTGGGTAGGGAGGGACCTTCATGATCATCTTGTTCCACCTCCTGCCATGGGCAGGGACACCTTCCACTAGCCCAGGTTGCTCCAAGACCCATCCAACCTGGCCTTGGACACTTTCAGGGCTGAGGCAGCCACAGCCTCACCACCTTTACAGGGAAGAATTTCTTCATAACATTTAATCTAAACCTACTCTCTCTCAGTTTAAAGCCATTGACCCTTGTCCTGATACTTGAGACTCTTGTCCAAAGTCCCTCTCCAGCTATCTTGGAGCACGTTAGGCACTAGAAGATGCTCCAAAGCCTTCCCAGAGCCTTCTTTTCTCACATCTGTGCCTTCACAGCACCCACTCAGGAGACTTGTCAAATCTTGACTAGATTGACTGTTTTTCATTTTATTGCAACACTGCTGAATACAATGTTTGAAGGCCCATAACCCAGAAAATGGGCTGAGATTTTCTAACTGTGTGCCTGTATATGCACACACACAGAGAAGCAAATACTCAGAGAGAGAGAAAGGCACAGTCCCATGGGACCTCTCACAATGAGACTGTCAGTGACTTGTCCTGGCTCCAGCCATCCATCTCTTCAGAGGACCCCCTGCTTGGCAGAGCAAGGCAGAGCTGCTGCTGATCTTTTCTCTTCTGAAAGCTCCCTGCTATGTACTCCTGCCTGCTCAGTAGCTTATTAATTTTCTCCAGAAGCTGAAGATACTTGAAAGGCCTTAAGTAGCGCATCATTGCACTTTGTGGAGTTGTTGCTCTTCAACATTTCAACTTAAGTAACATTCCTGTTAAAGAAAAAGGATTGGAATATAGTAGTGTGGTAGTTTACTCACTCTTTCCAAGTGGGAAGTGTGGGTAGAGTAGAGCATGTGCAGGAGAGCTGATGGACTCACATGTTCGTTAGCACTCCCCTTGTAGCTCCAAGGAGGAGGGACAAAGGAGGGATGTGTAGGAGACTTGGACTTGACCCACAGCTGGAGTAAATCCACCAGATCCTTTGCCGTGTTTCGTGGGAGAGAAGATGAAAAAAACTCCTATCCAATAACAGGAATGGATCCATACCCAAGACTAACTGTGCTGTTTCATTCTACGTCACATTCCCCAAAAATAGGGTAAGGCTCCTTGTTCCTCCCCCTTCCACATCACCACCCACCAACCTGCTGCAACACACCACTCCTCTCTCCCTTTCTCCCTTGGAAGTCTGAGGAACTTTAAATGTGAAAAAGACTCATAAACCACCATCTGGTTCCCACAAACAGGATCAAATCCCGGGTCATTTCTTCAGCACAAGCTGGAACAGTTCCATCCTCTGTAGCAGATCAACTTGTCCTGCTGTAGCTTTGGGTCTGGTCCCATATGGTCAGTGCCCAAATTGTTCACGTTATTTATACTACTGTTGTGCCTCAGGTCCAGGGCCTTTTTGTGCTGACTAATATGAAAAATCCAACAAAACCTGTCCCTGCACTAGGAACTAAAACCTTAGTGCCAACTGTCCTCCATAGCTGGCTGTACATTTATAAGGAAATGTCCCAGGAGCTTCACACTCTTCTTCTGGTCAATCCTTGTAGCTCATAGCTTTTCTTCTGCAGCATTGGACAATTTTCTTAAAGTCTCAGGCGAATTCATGTGCTTATGTGAAAACCACTGCTTTTAAAAAAGGAAATTGAGGTTTACATCGCTATAATTTTTGTTATGAAAACTTAAACTTCCTAAAGACTCAAACCTCAGGGAGTCAAGCAAACTGAATGGATTTTTTATGATTTAGTTAGGAAGACATTGACTTTGTTAGTCTCAGGCTAAGATGAGAATTGGGACTAATAATCACAATTCTGTTCCAAGAAGTCTGATAATAATGGAGTCATACACAATATTTAAACTGTCTGTTTTCTTATTTACCCTATAATGGAAAAAAAAAGGTTTAAATGATCTTCATCAAATGAAACACTTGGAGCTTTTCCCCCTACAATAGTGAAAGAATAAGCAGCTGAAAATTAATTCTATCTAACTAACCCATTTGGATGCTCAGGTTGTGGTATGTCTGTTCTTTCAAGGTGTCAGCAATAAAGCCATTTGGACCAGTGGAAATCAAATGGGAAAGAGTTTATTCTACCCTTCTGACTGAAGCCTGGGACCTGCTGGTAGTGACAGACACAGCCCACTAACACAGAAAACAACAAAAGGAGCTGTTTTACCTCTAAGAACCGTGTTAGAAGAAAGATCGATGGTTTCACTCTGCAGACACATCTGAAGGATCTTGATGACAACATCTAGAACTTGAAACCAGGGTTGTCATCTACATTTGGAAGCTGGAAGGCACTAATGGGTAGTACCCATGTTAATGAAGAAGCCAAACCAATTGGATGCTGCTCTGGAGTTTAAGGGAAGTCTCCACAGGACTTTGACCATGGAGAAGTTAAGTTTACAGTGAGGGCAAGAAGAGAGGATTACTAGAAGAAAAACATCTAGAAAGTTTCTTCGCTTTGGTGGAATGATCAAATTTAGTGGAGTAAAAATGTTTCATGACACCTGAAAGCAGCAAAATAACTTCAAATTAAATAACCTTTGATTTTTAAACAAACACTAATAATAATGGATCAATGTGTAGAAGTCAATCACAGTTCAGTTAATCTGTGCCCTTTAAAACCTCCCAGAACTGCTATGGTCTTTCCTCCACTGACACATCACAGCTCCCAGCTCTGCTCAGAGAGAGTGGGAAAGTATCTCTACTTTCAAAAACTTCACTTACCTCTTTCAAATCAGAAAAATACAGTCCTAAGTGTCTTTTGTTTTTTTTTTCCTTTTTGTCTTTTGAAAGGGGAATTCATTCCTTAACATCTGCAGGATTGTCAAGGAAAGAAGTAATGGAAGATACACCTGCCCCCTCTGAACTGAATACTTTGACATATTCCCCTGCCGTTCCCCACAGACATTTCTATAAGTGACAGCCATTTACACCTTCAGAAATGAAACACAGTGGCTCACAGTGCACAGGACACACACAAAAAAAAAAAAAAGGAAGAAAATAAAATACTTTTTACCCTTGTCAGATTTCTTTACTCTGTGTTTCAAGCCATGTTTTGTGGGCTGTTATTGAAACTTTTCAGTGGTGGTCTCATCTTTCCTTCCTGATGGAAGGCAGGAGGATGTGACCACGTATGTTGATGTGAAGGGGTATGAAAGTGTTGATATCAGGATATCCCCAAAAAAACCTCAGAAATCAGCAACATGAAATGGTCTTTGCAGAACTTCCAGGCATTTTTTTTCCGTGCTTAATTCTATTAGAAATCAATCTTCTAATTCACACAATAAAGAGACAAAATAGAAAGGGAGAACCTAGCGAAGCCCTCAAACTAAAGACTAGTGATGGCTTTGTGGGAACCTTCAATTTACCAAGAACACACTGAAGTGTTTTAATGGTGCAACAGAAAGCACAGAACTTAGTGGGGGTTTTTTTGTGCTATTGAAATATTAAACAACTAATTCTGTTGCATAACTGCACGTAGGGCAGCTCAGGGGGTGGTGGGAGGACTGGGGCAACTACAGCTGCCCCAGCACTCCTGCTGCCCACCTGAGGCATGGTATTACTGTGAAGTTCACCCTTGTGAACCATGAAAATCCTTTTTCCTTAAGTGCTGAGTCCTGAAGAAGAAATTTGTGGGTTTAGATGTTTTAGAAGATATCAGAGCTGAGGGGCAGTTACAGCGAGCCAGCAAATGCGATGAGTTTTTCACTAATCCAGTTGCTGAATTTTATCAGCTCGGGGGGAATAACTTTATCCTTAAGCTTATCAAGTAATTATTTTGCAGTTGTGCCAGTGTCCCAGGTTGGATTTGCTGGGAGCAATGGACTCTTTCTCTGTGAAGGGTGTGTTGGGTGAGCTGGAGGCATGACCTTATGTCTGGGAAGAGCTGCTCTTGCTGACTCTCCCTGATGCCTTTAAAGGGAGGAGAAAGAAGATTCAGAAAGAGTTACTCCATTAATATCCTTTAATTATGCTGCTGCCAATCAGCATTTCTGTGCACCTGACCAAATGAACCTGGGATGCTTTTTATGTAGCAGAAAAAGAAGCTCTTGGAAAATGTATCTACTGAGCTTTTCCAATTACTGCTGCCCTTTTTTGTGCTTTGTTCCTCCTGCATTAATTTAGATGAGTTCAGATATATTAGGTTAGGCAGGATGATAAATAAATTAACCTTTATTAATTAGACTCTTTAGATCTGATTCATTTCTTTTGTTTCAGTATTTGTGATTCACCACATATGAATCTGCTCTGCCTCCTAGGCTGTTTGTCTGGAATTTCGGTTTACTGTTGGAGCTGTTTGGGATCTTTCAGTATGGGAGAGAGCTATGATTTAAAGATTATAAACACGTATAAACCCTAGGGGAATAAACTGAGAGGCTTGGCATGTTACTTTGGGCTCTGTGCCATGCTGACATGACTATTGTGTTTATCTGGTCTAGAGCTTCCTCATATTTTTCTGCTTTGGAGAAGAGATGGTGGTAACAGGCAGCTGTCTGTGGCTGTGCCAGCATCCTCCACCCCACTTTGGGTCTTGAGTTCCCTTCCTCAATGATTCCCCCTTGCCAAAACTAGAAAGTGCTCCCTGCTGAAGCACCAAAAGTGGAGGATATAGCCCAGGGTTGCCTTCCAGTGACCAGATTTTGACTCTGGTTTGGGTTTGACAGATGCACATCAAGCAGGTTGTCTGTTGGGCACACCTGCCACTGAGCAAAACATTTCTGCCTCTGAGTTTTGCAGAACTGCACTGAGGGTTGTCCGAACTCTCTACTCTGATAAAAAGACTAAAGCTTCAATGTCCCATGGCTGGAAACGATCCAAATACCCTGGTAAATAGAAATAATCATGATGTTCCAGCTCTCACCTCTCCTTGCCCAGCCTTGGTGGCCAGTAGAAGAAAGACAAGGCTTTGATATCTTTTCTGCATTTCTCTCATCTCTAAGTTTGTGCTCTTTCAATTTTTCCTTCCTGATGAGGTAGAAAAATGACACTAGCTGATCCATTTCTAGGATAGTATTGCCCATGCCCTGAAATACCTCATTCATTTGTACAAAAGCTACTTGGGAGAAGAATAAATGTAAGTAAAAAGCAGAGGTTCTAGGAAAGGGCAGCAGTGTGTGCAGGGGTGGTGTGTGCATTTCCACTGGGAATTGAAGAGATTCCCGGCTCATTTATTCTCAGCAATCTGGCTTAGTTTTGGCCATTTTCCTGAGCACACCATGGTCAAATCCTGCAGGTTGTCATCCTGGAGGAACTGCCTCTTCCGCCTGAGTGAGACAACTCTGCGTGCACCTCTCCCCTGTGCTGAAGTGCCCCGGAGATGCTGCACGACGGCGAGGCAGGTAATATATGGGGGAGGTGTAGAAAGGCAGCATTAAAGCTGTAGGAGCCCATGGAAGTTCAAAACCCCGGCTGAGAGAGCAGCAACCCTCGTGTTCCCTGAGGAGGACACACCCAACACAGGCACCCAGCGGGGCTGTGCTGCACATTTATCTCCCTGCTGGGGCTGAACCTTCACTGCACAAAAATTCTTTGTCACAGACACCAAGCAGTGTCTTCAGTATGAGACCAGGTTTATGCCTTGACAGCCCCTAATAAAGCAATTTTTCTTTTACAGCCTGGACCAGGCAGGTCTGCTCTGGATGCTGATAAACAATTTAGCTTTACTTGGCTGACTTGGAACAATCCTGGCCCTTTCAAGGCTGAGTGGTAAAATGTTCCCAGCATGTCAAAGGGAAGACCAAGAAGATTTGCCTGTAACTCTTGTGGCTGGTGCATCCCACCGTGCATTTGATTCCCACGTTTAAATTCTGAGCAGATAGTGCTTCACCAGAATACCTTTTTTTTTTTTTTTTTTTTTTTTTTTTTTTTTTTTTGTGCAATTCCATCAGCATATCAGAGAGCAATATTAATTCTTTAAAGTGCAGGCCCCTGACACTCCAGCTCTGCCTGGAGCAAGCAGCAGGATAAAGCATCTAGTGGTGGATAAGCAGATCCTTTGTAGAAAGTGAGAAAAGGGTCACCTTGGAATAAACATCAAAATGTTTGTGTACCCATTTGTCTTTGTAAATTTGCTACACAGGGACATGATTTCCACACAGCCATTTTAATTTGCAATTTGTGTGTCTCCATCTTTCTGGTTTACTTATATCAGTGTTGGTTTGTCTAATAGAAAATGTATTATACCTTGCCAGAAGTTGCCTCACTGTTTAGGCAGCAATGGTGCTATTGTATTGCTGCAGCCCAAGTCACATTCAGTCTCTGTGTGTAGTTTCTCTTTCTTAATACCTGTCTTTAGACATTCCTCTAAACAAACAGGTCTAAAACGTCACAGGTTACCTTTATGCAGGGAGCGAAGGGGCATATAATGAAAATTTCATAAATTGCTACTGGGATGGGCATCCCTATTCCCTCTGAAAGTGGATGAGATTAGTTAATTTTGGGTAGCAGTAGCTGCTGGGCTTTAACTCAAACAATGCCTCTATCTCAAGCTTTGAAGTGTCCATTTCTTGTTAAATATATCATTAGGATAAAGCTAAAGCGAAGTCCTCAGAAACCTAACCTTGGAAATGGATTGCTTTCTTTCCTGGAGAACACAATGGATTCACAGTTGTTTTCTTTTAAATGGATAACCTAAAAATACATTAAAAAAAAAAAAAACACACACACAAAAAACAACCAATCTTAGCTCTAAACAATTTTTAAAATTACTTGCAGGATATCAAGGCTGCTTATTGTAAAAGTAGGCTGGTGAACCATGAGCTTGTATCAGCCAGGCTTTGTAGTTTTTTTGTTGAGTCAGTGAGAGGGTAAAAAAATACATCTAAAAGAGGTAGTTTGGGGCAGATTAGTTAATGATATCTTCCCTCCACCCACCCATCCCCTCCCTACAGTCTCTTGCACAACTCACAAAACCAAGAATTTTTCTCCTTCTCTCTGTCCTTTGCAGCTTACCTTGAGCTGCAAAACAATCATAAAACAAAGAGCAAATCCCCCAATGCTTCTGTACATGTCGTTTTTATGGGCAAATAATTAATTCCATGTGGGGTTTGAAAGCAAAAGCGATAGTTGCAAAAAACATTTGCTGGCAAGTTTTGGTTTGTTTCCAGCAGCCTTTGCTTTATGCCCCAGGACTCGAGTGGCAGAGATTGCACCTCTCCTGAAATAGCCACAGCCAGAGCTGCCTGAGGTGTTCCAGCAGCGACACTGAGGAGGAACTGGTAACGGATTTTTTTCATCTTGATATTTGAGTGGCCTCTCTTGAGTGTGCCTTGCGATTAAAAGGGAAATGGGGTGTGAAGTTGGCATCCTCAAACTTAAAAACCCCACCGCTCTTACTCAGTCTTCTGCTGCAGCTGCTTATGCATTCAAATAAAGTTTTCTGATGAAGAACTTCAGCTGAGACACAAACATATGTTGCAGTGCAAAGGAACCCTTTGTTTCCTTCCTCCCACTTCCAGAAACACGGGCCAGGGAAAGAAAGAACGAGATTCTGATATGCAAATTTCCAGTATCATTAAAATATAATGCTGGCTTGTCCTTTATCAACAAGCTTGTTTGTCTCTGAGGCTCAGCTTGTTGCATCTAATCATGTGCTCTGCCAGCAGTCCTCAGGGGCCACTGGGTGAGGGGGAATATTAAGACCAGACAGTTGGTGTTGGCCAAGCACATTCACTTAGATCTCAAATATATGTGCCTGTGCCAGGAAGGAGGTTTCTGCAGTGATTTTGAGGCTAATGCCAAAGTGGTAGAATCAGAGGCCTTGCAGGTTGTCCTCCAGGGACACTTTCTGGACTTGCTGCTCTCCACCTTGCTCCTGTGATTTCAATGCATTGTCTGGTGCTGCTCTGATCTCTATCTGTTGAAGGCAGATCACATTGAGCACTTCTGGCACTGCTTTTGCCTCCCTCATTTGATTTATCTGGCCCTGAGTTTCAGGAGAACCAGGTCTATTCTTGCAGACAGGGCAGATATGTAGTTGCAGAGAAGTTTCCATCAGTGTAGTTGGAATTAGTGCTGGGAGAGGAGACCAGGGTAGATAATACTGGTCCCTGAGTCTATAAGGAATTTGTATTGGTTGGTTACAGGTCACCCATTTGTACATGCTCTTTATGTGATAACATTTCTATGCCTTATTAAAGAGGTCACAGTTGCCTTATTCCCACCTCTACACTTGCCTTCATGACTGGTGCTGTTTGGAGTTGGGTCCAGCCAGGAATTCGATGATCCCTGTGGATCCCTTTCAACTCAGGAGATTCTGTGATTCTCTGGAATTCAGGAAGTTGTCTGCTAATCTGCAGAACTGTGAATTTGGATCAAAACCTGTCATATGCATGTGAATATCTCGCCATGGAATGAATCAGAGGCAAATGACCGAGTTGGAATGAGATGATCTTTAAGGTCCCTGCCAACCCTAACCATTCCGGGATCTATGACCCAGTAAAATAAGGTTAATAGTGATATACTTACTGAATTTTGCATCTTCTGAAATGAGTGGAGAATGGATAGAGCTCCATCCCCTTTTATTTTAAGGTGTGTAGACCCCAGTTATTTTCTCTTTGCTCTGACGGATGTCAGTGATTAAAAATATCTCTTAACCACATCAAGGCTGCACCAAACCTTGTGGATTTATGACCATGACGTCTTGCAGAGGGATCTGTCATCTGAGAAATTCATCCCAAATGTTTTCTCAGTGTTGATCTCTCTCACAGACAACAGTTCCCAGGCTCCAGCACCACATATCTGAGGGAAGAGTGGATTTCAGATTGTTCTCCTACCAATACCATTCCTTAATTCTTTCCTCTGACCTCTGTGGTGATGCAGTGCCTGTATCATGTGATGGCATAAAAATAATTGATTTTACTGGACTCATCCATTTGTGGTTACAGAAAGCAAATAAAAGCTTAAACTTCCCAAACCACAGGAAAATACGGTTTGGGGAGCAGCACATTCACCTGCTGTCAGCTCTCCAGGGATAAAATCTGGAAAACACCTTCTTGGCTGACTTTATCTACCAGGCTGGATTATTGGAACAGCAAGATAAAGGGAAAGAAAGCGCTTGAATCATATTCACTGTCATATACATGGTGAATCTGCAATGAGTGTGTAGAGAGGGATTATTTTAGTTTACAAACAGTAGGATTTGCAGCTCCACATTTTTCCCATGCTGACATTTTTGTAACATTGCTGTTCTCTCTCCTTTTATATCTCCATCCAGGCCAAAGGCCACATGTGCTTGGTGAGTTGGTGGCATAACTGCACAAACGCCTGGCTGGGCACCAGGAGTTACAGAGGGATGGATTTGTGAGCCAGGAAGCAGAAACCACCTTGCAGAGTCCCATCCTTCATGTGTTGGCTGGCAGGTGGGGTCAGGAAAACAACCCCGGATAGCAAAGAAATCCTTTCTGGGGAGCAGCATGTTGTGCACGTCTGGCTGGTACAAAGTGTTATTGATCCTACAATAAGGCATTTAAGAATGGCTGAGATACAAAGAAATAAATGTCACAAGCATAAATAAGAGTTGAAGTCATTTAAATTATCCTTGCAAGACAATTAGAAACTATTAGAGCTCTGGATCCACGTGCCCTCTGCTTGAAATTTATAATTTGGAAGAAGATAGCCCCTTTCTTCTCTATTTGTATTTTTTTTTGCAACATTTCAGGGGGCACAGCAGTAATATTGGAAGGAACTGAGAAAGGTGCTTATAGCATCAATTGTGCTTTCCTACAATGCACCAAGAAAAAGTTCTTTTCTCATTCCATATCAATAAAAGAAAGCTAAAGATAGAGGGCAGAGAAACAGATCCTTAAGCTTTTAGAAACAATCTTTCTAACCTTGCTATCCCACACTGCTTTTTTAATTAAAAATTTATCATCCAAATTACTTCTGGTTTCCATCTGATTTTGGTTTTCATTTACCTTGATGACTGGCTCCTATTTTTCTATTTTTCTAGCAAGTGCAGCAGCACAGGGAGGGGTGGAGGGGTTGGTCTCTCCCATCACCATGTGTCTTCCCTGTTTACCTCCAGCCTTTCATCTCACTCCTCTGCTGCATATGCTTAGCATCTGGCTGCTAACCAAACATGTTTGACTACTGTCTACAACTAACGTGGTTCCAAATATAAAATATTCTGTGACTTGCATTAATTACGAACAGAAAAAGAAAAAGAGAAGGAAGGGGAGGGAAAAAAAAAAAAAAAAGAAAGAAAAGGAAGGTTCTAAGGAACTGGAAGTTTTCCTGGGAAGATGAAGCAATCTACCTTATTGCCATGAACCAACTAGAGAGCAAAATAAATCCACAGAGGAAAAGAGAAGTCTCAGTTACCTCCTGAAAGACAGTGAGCTATGTATTTTAGGTAATAGATTTGAAATTATACTGTTTTACCATAGTCTCTGATCACATCCCAGCTTGCCTTGCTCTGTGCCCCTTTCCAGAGAAAAGAATAAGATCAATTTATTTGTTAGCAATTAGCAATCTAAGTATTAGCCCATTTTAAATTTATTTTGTGCACCCACACGTCTTAAAGTTTGGGGTATTTGTTGGGCTATGCAGTTGCCCTTTCTCCTGCCCTCCCACATTAGACATAGGGACTTTTCTCTCCCAGGCTCTCCCTCTGGGCTACCTGTTCACAGGGATTTCTGAGATCAGCATACGGAGAGAATCAGACTCAGTGAAACAAATGTTATTTTTAAGCTTAGAGTCAAGTGTTGCAAACAATTACAAACCAGAGCTCTACATTTACCTAGCTTGGTGTTATTCTAATTGGCATTGATCAGTGTTTGCTTCCAATCCAGTGCATGAAAAGCTACCCAGGATGATGCGATTCGCTGCTAGAAATAGATCCTCAGGTGATACATCCATGGTGAGCTGTTTTAAGGAGGGTATTATGTGTCTCTCAAAGGCTTTGAGAGGGAGAAGGAGAGAAGTGCTCTGAGACAATAGTGAGCTGATTCAGTAGCTGCACGTGAGACAGCCTGGTGGTGCTGCCTTTGCAACGCCAGAGGAGCGCTGAGCACCTTTATGAAATGCAAATCATGTAGATGAAGAGAGAACAACAAACAGAAATTGAGGACAGGCCCGGCAAAGGCCAATTAAAATGGGAGGGATGCACATTTTTGCAAGTATTTGGAAGGAAACTAGGGCTGAGTTCTTCCATCACTGCTGCTGCTTGTGGAGTTGTTTGCTGCCAGGTTGACAGCTGTGACCGGTGGTTGGATGTTGATGTCTTCTAAAAAATGCATGTCTCTGTGGTCTTTCTGGAGTAGTTTAACAAATCTACAAGGCTGAATGAAGCAGAGACTTGTTTTCCAAACTGGATACCAGATTAGCCTTCCTCTGCAAACACCGGTGAGCCTCAGATAACTGTTTTTATCCAAGAAAGTAACAGCCAAAAGTGTATTTCACCCTCCAGACACAAACCACTGTCAAAAACACCCCCACAGGTAAGTGGTTCACTTTAGAATGTCACATTAGTTTGTCTCCTGTGTATCACAGAACTTGAGCCTCTCTGTTTGAGAGAGGAGCAACTTTTCATGGGATTACAAGATGGTTTGTGTTCGGAGAGGCCTTAAAACCTTCATTCCAGCCCCTGCCATGGGCAGGGACACCTTCCACTAGCCCAGGTTGCTCCAAGCCCAGTCCAACCTGGGCTTGGACACTTCCAGGGATCCAGGGGCAGCCACAGCTTCTCTGAGTATCTTGTGCCAGGGCCTCCCTACCATCACAGGTAAGAATTCCTTCCCAGTATCCCATCTAACCCTTCCCTCTGGCAGTTTAAAGCCATCACCCCTTGTCCTGTCACTCAGTGCCCTTACAAAAAGCGTAAATTTAGAAGTGAAACAATAAAAAGTGCATCCAAAGGCTGCATCACCTGTGAGGTGCACGGAGAGGTGACACCTCCAGTGTGCAAAACACGCAGAGGTGTTTTGGAGGCTCAGCAGAGCTGCTGGGTCTCCACCCTCAACCTCCCCCAACATCTGCCCTGCTCCCTGTGAACATCTCCCAGGACAACCCGGGTGTGAAAACCTTCCCTTAAGTCAATGGCCACTGAATGAGTCTCTTTTTTCTCCTTAATGCCCTTTACTTGTTGTAGCAGTTCATGATTAGGAGGGGGTGAGACAGCAAGGATATAATTAGAAGTGCATTCATCCCTCCTGCTAGTAATTGTTTTATTAGGACGCATTAAGAAAGAATGACTTGCTCTCTGGGGTGCAGAGAGCTGCAGGTACCAGCCACCAAGCAGGGGAAGCTGGTGAGCCCAGCCCAGGCCCTGGTGGTGTTCATGTCCATGGTGGCCCCCAATGCTCTGTGTCCACAGGGAATGTGGGAGCGATGGCAAGAACAATGAAACACCATCGAAAGGGTATAATGGCAGCCTTCCAATACCTACAGAGGGCCTGCAAGAAGGCTAGAGAGAGACTTTAAGAAGGGCAAGCACTGATAGGAAAAGGGGGAATGGTTTTAAGGTGAAAGAAGGTAGATTTAGACTGGATATTAAGGAGAAATTCTTCCCTGTGAGGGTGATGAGACCCTGGCAGAGGTTGCCCAGAGAAGCTGTGTCTGCTCCATCCCTGGAAGTGTCCAAGGCCAGGGTGGCCAGGGCTTGGAGCAACCTGGGCTAGTGGAAGGTGTCCCTGCCCATGGCAGGAGGTGGATGCTCTTTAAGGTCCCTTCCAATCCAAGCGTTTCTATGATTCAAACCCAAAACATTCTGTGATTCCATGGGAGTGAGAGGAAAATACCTGTGATCACAGCCTGGCCCCAGAACTCACCCCACTGCTGAAACTTGGAATGAAGTGGAAAAGGGAAAAAAACAGAAGATAAACCAAATTATTCTCTTTACGTTTGTGTTTAGCCTCCACCTTAGTTGTGAGAGTTTGCATAAACCCAAATTTATTTTAGATTACTCTGACTGCAAATGATGCGTTTTTGTATCTGGCATGGAAAGGTTTAAAAGTCTGCCTGTAAAAATGAGGTCAGTTGACCTGTACTTTGAATGTTTATTCCACAAAATCAAAGTGTGTATAAAATGCTACTGAATCAAAATGGCAACACTTGCTATCAGCTGGAGAGTTCCTCTGATCAGTGCCTTGCTTCTCATGTCTGTGTTGAAGTTTATCTTCTGCTGGCCTGTTCCCAAACGGGTTGCAAATGTGTCTGATGATAACCAAGGAAGGGGAAAGTACTTTTTTTGATTTGCTTCTGTGGCCACAGCAAAGACACCCACCCAGGGCTGTTACAAGGGTTTTTCAGGTCAGGAATAAATATATTAAATGGAGAAGGATCTTGCCTTATCCATCCCTTGTTCATCCTCCCCTATGTGATGGAGCTGCCCCGACGCTCCCCTGCCCTCTGGCTGCAAAACTCCGTGGGAGTCACCAGGAATAATTAAAAGCACAAGTCTGGATTTAAGAACAACATTCCTCCAATTGTAAACAAAGAAACAAGCCCCCACCCCATAAACAGATAAATAGCCAACTGTCCACCAAGCAAATCAGAGCAAAAATCAAAGTAATAGCAGATAAGAGAGGAAACAAGTAATTATTCACTACCCTCTCCCCAAACAAGGCAGGGATCCCCTGCTCTGAAAAGCTGATGCCATACATTATAGACCCATAAAGGAGCTGTTAAATAAGTGAAACTGTTGTCAAAAGTAGTGAAAGTGATTGCTCGTGGATTTGAAGGCAAGGAAGGGTTTTTATCCCTGACTCTGCTTGGTGTCACTTTGGCCCTGGGGCAGGACAAACAGCCTAGTGATCACGATCCTGCCCCTGCCTGGCCAAAACAATCAGAGAATCACAGAATGATTTGGGTTGAAAGGGGGGTTAAAGATCACCCCATTCCACCCCCTACCACCGGCAGGGACACCTCCCACTAGCCAAGGGTGCTCCAAGCCCCATCCAACCTGGCCTTGGACACTTCCAGGGCTGGGGCAGCCACAGCTTCTCCGGGCAACCTGTGC
>JAWWES010000051.1:2821871-2832889 GCA_035583135.1 Lophotriccus pileatus
TGGAAAAATACCTAAGGAGGAGCAGTTATGGCAAGCAAGTGCTTCTGCTCATGAGCTGACGGCAGGTGACTCTGAACAGCCTGGTGATGACAGACCCAGCCCATTTTGTCTAGAGCTGACACGGGACAGGATAATTCTTTCCTTCAGTGCTGCTGTTCAAAGGGGCTACTGCAACAAAAATGCAAGCCAATATTTTGGTTTACAATCCTTTTAATTAACTGCACAGTCCATAATGTACATTATCATAGCCAGGAAATTAACTTTGTTGTGGTGTTCAACCATGAGTGATTCAGAGGGTGTCTTTCTGCCCCTGTAAATGCTGAACGTTTTCTCATGGTGTGAGGAAAAGAAAAAAATCCATGCCTCCGTCAGCCTTCCTTCTTAGTAAACTCTAATAAGCTATCGAACAACGTTCAGTGCAGCAGTCAGGAAGCCTGCCTTTAGCAACAGCCCCTTTATTGAGCCCCAGACGTTCCAAAAAGAGATATTCCTGCGAAGCACGACAGTAGATGGTGCTCTCGGTCTGCATCAGCTGCCTGCAGACAAAGCACGGGTTGATCCTCTCCTCTTAGGACTGTTCGTGGTGAAACAGTCCTGCAGAAAGCGGCTCTGGAGAAGCCCGAGCCTTTTATCAGCCCTGATGAGCCTGCTGTTGGCCACTGCCCCCAAATCACCACGTGTGCAGGCCACTGGCATGTCCTTCATGAAGGTGCCAAGGCTAAGGCACCCAGAGAAGCTGTGGGTGCCCCATGCCTAGAAGTGTTCAAGGCTGGACGGGGCTTGGAGCAACATGAGGTAGTGGAAGGTGTTGTCCATGGCAAGCGGGTTGGACTAGATGAGCTTCCAACCCAAAGCATTCTGTGATTCTGTGATATAGGCCACAAGCCAGGTATTCCATGGCTCCTTGCAATCCTAGCAAGCACCACCTCCTGGAAAGGTGCTTCTGGAAATGGAAACAGAAGTCTCAAGAAAGCACATCAGTGCTTGCTGTGTCAGAAGGCTGATGTGGCAGCTCCCATGGGTGAAGGAGCTCTCCTGAGTCAAGCAGCAGAGTGCCTGCAGCTCTCCAAACCCCTTCTCTGCTCCAGGCAGTTCATCCTCTCAACAGAAAGAACAAAGCAAGATTTCTAGCTTACTGTGTCCTCTTTGCAGGAAGAGGAAAGCCAGTAGAGATGGGGCTGGTCAATCTTGACGTGGGGGTGAACTCACACCCACCACTGAGGCAGCACATCCCCAGCACAGGCAGCAGGTGCAAGGACAGGGCTCTCCATCAGTTCTGGGGGAGGTGGCAGCTCTACCACTCTGCTTTATCCAGCCACACATTTTAAATCACAGCAATTAGAGTTTCCATGTTCAAGTTTCACTCCAGGAAGGGCTGCGTGGCAACTCGTGACGCTTTGTACCTGAGAGGACCTGTCAGCAGGGAGGAAATGTAAAGCCTCAAAAATGCTTTCAAAAAGGGTAAACACCTCTGTGAACTCTGGGGACTTAGAGTTCAGGGTGAGAATCTGATAATGTCTTAAAGTGCAAGGCCTACTGTAAAAGGCTTGAATACTGAGTGCTCATATAAACAACACCTTTTCAGTCCAAACATGTGCTTCGAACCAAAATGTGCTCTGTGAGAATCATTGATTTATACAAACCATATTCATCTGCTACAGCCCATGGTTGAGCACCACCACTTTAAGATTACACGTAATCTATAAAAATGTTTCTACCTCAACAAGTGGTGCTCCATCCCCAAGCACAACTGCTGTGCCTAGAGAGGGAAGAATGGCAGTGGTTATACACTTACAGATTTTGTTGCTTGTATGTGCCTTCATGCCTCTGCACAGGCACAAGTGGCATTTTTAAATAAGCCCTCTTGCCTGGACATTAGAAGGCTTGGGGCGGGGGAAGAAAGGAAAAATGAATGCTTCTGCAACTTCCTGGGCACTAATTGAATTTCTGTCTCTAGCATTTACAGACTTTAAGAAGAGCACGCTTATTTACCTCTTCTCTTGGATTTTTTTCCCCTCTCTCCATTTAAAACCCATTGTATTGTGTCATTTTATAGGCTCCAGGAATAAATCTTTTGTCAGTTCTATTTCATTATTATGCAAAGTACACAAAAATTATAGGAATGAAACAGCCTTAGAGAAGGCAAGTGCTCTTCCTTTCAGGCCTCCCTGACTGCCCCAGCAGCAGGTGTGCAAACACAATCATTTTCCCAGGAAAACTTCCGCACTCTTGGCCACTGATCGTAAAGAGTTCACTTGACCATGCTAATGCTGCCTGCGAGGGAGGGAATTTACCGAGGGAAGAAAGACTCCGGGAAGGAGCCATCAATTATATCTGCAGAATTTATCCTGGATGATGGAGACGCTGCTGGGCACCAGGAGGATCTCTTGGCAGGAGGAGAGGGATCGACTGCAGTGAACTGCCTTCTCCCCCGCCCCCGATGGAGACCTATCCCGGGAGGAATCGTTTTAGGAAAGACTGATGGTCAAAAAAATACGCAAAAGGACAAAGCTCAAGGGGTACATGGGAATGTTTCCGCTCCTTTTGGCTGTCTTGTCAGGCTGTGGTTTGTGCAGGAGCTCAGATGGAGGGTTGAGGTGTGGGAAGAGAGACCATAACCTGGGGCTGAGCCTGCCCTGTCCCGCCACCACCGGAACACGCATTAGCGGGAGCTTTAACTTCTAACCCATGCTCCTTAAAATTGTTGGAACAGAGCTTTGCTCCCACAGTGTATCCACCAAATGGAATTAAGTAATTTACTTAGGCTGGGTGAAACAAAAAGAGGGATTGAAGAGTGAGGGGAATTGGCGGCTCCTTGCAAGGTGACGTCAGGGGCTGCTGGAAAAGTTCATCCACAGGGCTTTGACCATGAAAATTTCCTCAGCTGGAAAAGAAGGGAAGAAGGATGTTGGCTCATGACTTGTTTTGTTTTGTTCTTTTTTTCTGTCTTACCATAAAACACTGCAGAGATTTAGACTCATAGTATGGGAAAGTCCTGGCACTCCTGCCACCCATTTCTCTTCCCCTTCTTGTTTATATAAATTATGGCCTTTGCTTAGGAGAAGAAAAGTACAGCTACTGCCTGTGCTGGTGGAAACAAAAAAAAAATGAAGGTAGAAAACAGTCAGGAGGGAGCCAACAATAAACTTGTACTTTCTGGGAAGTAACTTAATCTGTGGTCATTTGGAGAGCTGGCTCCAGCGGGTTACCATATTTATCCTCTCTCATCCAACTGCTATTGCCCACTTCTTTCAGAGTTTGCAACGGTAGGAGGAACAGCCCCTTGTCCAACTGGAAAGTTTAAAACCCTTCATTTTTTTTATTATTTATTTCCTCAAGTATGTATTTAAATGAAGGGTCCAGAAACACACCTCTTGGAGATAATCACTGGCACGGGCTGGTGTGGAGCAACTTTTTGGTGGCTCGCAGGCCCCACCATCAGAAGACCCTGCTTTGTGCCTGCAGCTGGGTCTGAGCAGGCAGGGAAGAGGTCCTGGGAGCCTGGAGCAGCAGTGCTGTCTGGTTGGCTGTGCAGTGACCTATCTCTTCTTCAGAGGCGAAAAAGCTCCGTGGGAAAGCGGAGGAACTGCCAAGAGAAATGTCTTGCTCCACATCTTGGGCAGATTCAGTGCTCCTGCAAGTTCAGATGGGGACGTGCATCCCTGGAAGTTTTTGCCATCGTTGGTGGCTTTAATCTCCCAGAGACATGGTGGACAGTGTGATAGTTGAGCTGGCTTGCCTCTCCCTGACACAAGCTGACCACTTCTCCCAGTCCCACAGGATCCTTGCCACGAATCCCACTTACTCATCTCCTGCCAACACCCTGGGGAGCCACATATCCATGGACACAGCTGGCTCCACTCCTCCTGCAAAGCCTCCTGCCCCGAGGAACTGTTTTTTTCATTCGCTATTTAAATGCCACAATGGATGCTTTTGTTACCTCTATGGTTTTACTGGAGATTTTTCATTATTTCATCACCTCCAGCCACTCTTTTGCCTTCAGTCAAGCCCCTAATAAATAATATCATTGTGTCCACACTATTGGCTCAGGTAACATGGCATCCCAGATTGTACTAATAAAACACACATCCCACCTGCAGAACTGAAAAGAGCAAGAGAAACCCCCAAATTTTGAACAAAGTGGATGAATCTAAATTCATCAGCTCATGAGATGTGTGAGCTGAACAGAGAGGTCCTCACACTGATCTCTCTCTCATATATGCTCATGTGATTGGACTAATCACTTTTCTTTGGGATGGGAAGATATTTATTGCTGTGCTGGATTTTAACTCCCTCAGTACAGCTGATTGCAAATATTTGCTCTGCTTTTATGCTGCTCTTTGCAAATAACGATGGAAAAGGGAATGGGAACATCATTGCACCACCAGGTTTCTGTTTGTGGAGCTGTTTAAGATCAGCCATGCACAGACCCAAGGATCTGTTAATTATTTTCCTTTCTTTAGTTGTTCTTCATCATTTGTTATTTTTCTGTATAAACAGTTTGTCTCCTGTGCAAGAAGCAGAAGGAAAGCCAAAATGACTTCAGTGACAGCGCAAATATCCCATGGAATGACTGGTAAGTAATAAAAGTAAACAATTTGTGATGAAAATAAAGCCCGAAAAATTATTCATCCCATCCACACAGCAAATTTGTCAGAAAAAGAGAATTCCTCTTTTGAGGAAGCCCTCAAATTAAAAAACAAAGAGAAGAAAAGTTGTTTACTTTTTCCACAGAATGAGAATGTTACAAAAAACAGAATAAAATATTCAATATTATTGTAGTTCCTTTTTTCTAACGTGTGAGAACATCAGAATCACACAGAAAAATAAAGAATTGAATTGAGTCAGCTAAGGAGATGCTTTTTTCTTTATAAGAATGATAGAGAAGCGCTATATTTTGACTTTTCCCAATAAAAAATGCCACAGAAATCAGCGATTTCCTGTGCAATCATTTGATGAAAAGGAGAACAATTTTTCCAGCAGCTCAGGGCTTCCACCTGCAATGTATCCCCCAGAACCAAGCAGGCAAACATGGCTTGTGGACAAATATAATGAGCTTGGGTTTGAGTATTTGTATTTCAGTCCAGGGGTTTACTGCAAATAATAAATAATAACTGGTTTCTGAACACAGGTGAGATACAGATAAAATTGCCTTTTTATGTAATTAAAATTGCAAGGAAAGAGGTGATCTTTCTCTGCCCAGCTTAAATTTGAGAACACACTCCTGGGTTTATTTTGCAGGTGAGCTGCTGCAGATTTAGCTCTATAAATAAGTCTGGCTCCATTCATCTCAGTGGCACGATGCTGATTGACACCTGCTGAGGATACATGCATAAGTATTTCACATAATGAGTTCCTTCTGAGCCCACGATTGCCAGTTGATGTGGCAATTACATATTAATATGTGTGACTGTGCACAATCAAACTGGGCTAGAAGGGATGCAACCTTTTGTTTTTTAAAATTAATAAAATATTTTTTGCAATCAGCTCATATCTCCCAATTTGTTGCCAATTAACTAAAGTGTTTAGCGTGACGCTGATTGAGGCAGCAGCCACAGGGCTGCACCAGGGGAACAACCTGGAGGCGTCTTGCTCTGAATTCTTTCCTCTTTCAGTCTCTTCATGTAGGAACAGAGCAGCAGGAGCCAGGAAATGGGAAGGGCTTTCCCGTCCAGGGAAAGGCATCTCCAGTCATCAGGAGGAGACAAAGCTTGCAGAGAGCTAAAACACCCCACAGATTAAACTCTAAAGTGCAGCAGCCTAAATTCCTGTTGATGATATTTCAGCAATAAATTGAGGTTGACTTTTTAAATATGTGGGTTCTTTTTTCCCCAGGAATATTGATTCAGTGGGGAGGAAGTGAAGGGAGCTGCAAAGCAGAATGACCCCAAGTTTTGAAATATGTTTGCCATGCGAATGTAAATCTTGGTTTTTAACTGGGCTGTTGCGTAGTATATGTTAATTCAATCTGAGGGGATCCCAGTGTTATGGGACATCAAGGCATGGCAGAATATTTGCATATTTGTACTGAGGCCAAGAAAGGACAGGAAAACTACCAAGAGATGATGTCTTGGACTATCAGAGAGCATTCCCAGCCCCGGGGCTGCACTAATGCTGCGGGGAAGATGATTTAGCTGCTTGGATGGCAAGTAGTTTAGAATCTCTTTTGAAAATCAGTGACAACAGACTTGCTTTGAACAGGAGTCTTTAATAAACATCTATCCCTGTCCCATGTTTTGCTCCTTGTCCTTTTCAAACATGTCTTTCTCCTGGCACAGCAGAGCTGATGTCCTAGTGCAAGCCAAAAAACTCACCCAAAACCCCAAAGCCCAAGTTCTTCCAGTACTTGAATTCTCACTTGTGTCCTATAAAAGTTTCTAATTTAAATTACTCTCACAGCCTCAAAGCCTTGATTACTCCTTTTCAGAGCATTTTGTTCCCACTTGTTTATTTTTAATTTAAACTAATGGACTGTTACTGCATTCCTTCCTCCCATGTCAGAGAGCAGGACAGATTCCTTAGAACTCCAGTGAATTCTGGAAATGAGTTTATAAAATCTTTCTTTGGGATGTTTCAGACAAGCACACACCGTGCTGGAGGAAAAACCAGGTTCTGTGCCAAGAGAAAGAGCAGGCCCTGGGTTTTATTTATGGTGTTTTTTTCAGCTTGTTCAAAGTCTATAATGAGGAACTGTCTCCTCATCAAATCTGTCTAATGGGATTTTGATCTCCATTAGGAACTAGAGCTCAACGAGGACAGAATCAGCATCAGTACCACTTTTCATCTGAACCTCCCTACTGATACAGAAGATGTGATTCATCCCCAAACTGGGCCATTTTTTCCAATGAGCTTGCCATTCGTGGGAATTAAGTGTAGTCCTTGCTGCTGGAGCTCAGAGAATTATTAAGAAATGCAATGTCTGCATATAAACCAAAGTCAAATCACTTCTTTTTTCCTGAGAACGTCTGGGCAGAGCTGAGCTGACATCATAAACAGCCATAAATACACCCTTTTTGGGGGATTCAGGCTCAGGTGAAGCTCAGCAGCTTCAGCACCATCCCCTAATTGTGCTTTCAGCCTTCCCAAGGGTGCTGTGGAGCCCAGACCACAGTGCAGCTGGAGAGTTCAGCCATCCCAGAGGTTGGGAGGCTCTAAATCCACACACTGCTTCATTCCCCCTGGAAATGGGCACAAACTGGGTTCACGACAGCAAAATTCATTGCAGTGTGAACAGCAGGGTAGAGCAGAGAAAGAACCTCGGGAAAGAGACCTCTGCCTGAACATCTTGATCTGCTTCTTCTACCATTTCTTGGCAGTGTGTGTATTGCTAAGGCAGAAAATTCCTGCAGAAAAATACAGGGAAAAAAGGAGTATTTCCATTATTTCACAACTGTTGGTGGAAATTGAGGGCGCAAACAAAATCCTGCCCTAGTGCAGGCGTCGTTTAAAGGAATACAGTGCTGACGGCTTGACTGATTCCCTATTCCAAGACAAGCAGTTTCATTATCAGGTGTGGGTGACGGTGCAGCACTGAGCGCTCAGAAAACCATACTTCTGGAGCTGTAAATGGGGCAAACGTGATAAAACAGAGCAGTTATGGGTTCCTTGGTGCCATTTTTTACAAAATGGTGTTTCAGAGCAGAAATGTGTTTCCTGTGATATCAGTGGTTTTGAAGAGCTGCGCTGCTTTGCATGAGAACTCTGCCAGGAAGAGCTCCCAGGGAAGACTGATGAGTATTTAATGTTCAACAAAATATCACTAGGTGTTTGCTTTTACAGCCCACTGAAATCCAAAGAGGAGTGAGTTGTTTTTTGGTTTTTTTTACCTAGGGATAAAAATAAGTAAATCTGACACAAATTCTAGTGTAAGAGAAGGAGATGAGGGTTTCTGTAAAGAAAGAAAGAGGTACACACAAAAATAACCGTGTGTGGAAGCAGGTACGTGCTGCTTTGCTCCATCAGGGTGCAACCTTTTGTATGCTTCCCACTGCAATATTATTTCTGATAAATTATTGAGATAGGAAAGATATTTTACCCTCCTGCCCAGCTCAGGCGAATCATTAAGTGCATCAAACCCTCTACTATTTTATCAAACCTGAAAACATTGTTTAAAATGGGAGAGGCACGTCTGTTTTAACAGAGATTTTATCCCTTTTGCATTCTTCCCAAAGCCCTCTCAGGACTCGGGGAATTTTCTCCAGTGTTCATGGGGCTTTGGGTTGTGGTGTGGTTGTGGGTTGGTTTTTTCTGGTTTTTTTGTGTTTTTCTTTTTTTTTTTTCTGTTGGTTTTTTTTTTTTTAAGACAAGTTTGAATTATTGAAAAAGAGTAAAATATTTATTATCTGATCAATAATGCATTGGATGCTCTGCTTCTTATTTTTATTATTGACAGAAGCAACTTGGCCGCCCGAGATGAAAACGCACGAAGATGAGGCAAATGTTGCCGTAATCAAGGCAGCAGGAGATTGGGTATGAAGTGGTCACAGGCAGGGCTGTGGTTGCCCTTCCACACTGGTGAATATTCAGTCTCTGGAAAGAGTGGGTTCAACTCCTGCAGGGAAGTGTTACATCCCAACACCACGTGACAGCTGAAACAGTCCCTGTCTATGCAGTAAGAGGCTGTCACAGAGTGATATTCCTTATACAGATCTTTCTGAGAGTGGCTGTTTGAGGTGAAGATGTCCCAGCCAGCTCAGGGAATTGCCTCTCACATGTGGCACAGCTCAAGGGACAGCCTTTTTGCTGAACAAAGCTGTATCTGTGTTCTGGTGAACGTCTCTGTGCAAGCACAGGCATTTGAGCAGGGGCATGTCGTAGAACACAGTTTAGAGCTGGTTTTAAACACAAATGAAAAGAGCAAAAAAGAAAATAAAATAGCCAAACTAAAATAATATACTAGACTAGACTGGATTAGAATATATATAAGGCAAATTCAGGAACTCCTCGGATGGGGCTTGGAGAAACCTGGACTAGTGGAAGGTGTCCCTGCCCGTGGCAGGGGGTGTGGATGATCTTTTAGGTCTCTTCCAACCAAAAACATTCTACAACTCTGTGAAAATTTAAAATGCACAGGAAACAACTAAAAGAAATTCAGTGCATCCCAGGATGATAAAGAATCTACCAGATGGAGTCACTTTCTTGTTTTAGTCTATTTCTGAGAAACTACAGGTGGAATCATAGAGTCCCAGGATGGTTTGAGTTGGAAGGGGCCTCAGAGATCATCTCATTCCACCCACCTACCCTGGGCAGGGACACCTCCCATTAGATCCCTCCAAGCACCTTCCAACCTGGCCTTGGACACTTCCAGGGATGGGACAGCCACAGCTTCTCTGGGCAACCTGTGCCAGGGCCTCCCCACCCTCACAAGGCAGAATTTCTTCCTAATATCCAATCTGACCCTCCTCTCTCTCAGTTTAAACCCATTCCCCCTTGTCTTGTCACTACAGTTCCTGATGCAGAGTTGACCTCCAGCTTCTTTGTGTGTCCCCTTCAGATTGGGAGATATCTGAGGGGCACCAGAAGAAGGGAGAAATGCAAATATTTTCCTACTCATCAGAAAAACAGAGAAAGAATAACCCGCTCATTTACCATACATTGAATTTATAAATCTGAGGCAATTATTAGGAGATAAATATTTCTTTGAGGGTGTGTTTGTACAGGAAAAAATAATAAACTTGCAGACAAATTCAGTATCTTATTAAAATATAGTTACAGTAACTAGCTGAAGGGGATGTGGTGGGTGTAGTCTATTTGAATTTTAGAAGAGCATCTGACGCAATCTCTCATAAAATTTTAATATCAAAATAAATTAAAACTGGCTTTGATATAAGCACAGCTACATGGATCCATAACTGGCTAAAGAATTACAAAAGTAAGAATGAAAAGTGGCTTTCTGCCCGTGATGGACAATTAGAGCAGATAGGGGCTTTGCTCCTCAGGGTTACCTTGGGCAGGCAGGGACCAACATTCTCATCTCTCCTCTTCTAAACAAACAGCCACACAGGAAAGTGACATGCTTGTACCTGATATTCCAATATTAATATGGTTATTAGTGTTTGCCCTTAATTTGATACAGTCTGCAAGAAGGAACCTGCTGTGATGTGTTAGGAGAGCCTGGGAAACTGTGCCCTGTTGTGGCTGGGGCTGGGCTGTAGCTCAGCCGCCTGCTTTTGGGAAAAACTGAGCTACTCTCCACACCAGTGAGTCCAAACAGGGTGGGACTAGAGCTGTTCATAAAGAAGATGTAGGGACCAAGGCATGAAAAGGCACTGGAGAGTCACCTTATAGTGCAGTACCTGGGATTTGGGAGCTATTTTACACCTCCTTGCTGTAATTAATCCACATGCACAATAGAGGGATCTCTTGGTAGTTTGCCTGGGGAAAAAAAAAGAAATCTTCAGAAAATTCTGGGGAAGAGCAAAAATTGAGCTGGAGAGCCCAGCTAAGGCAGAAATAGATATCATCTCTGCACAGTGGTAATTGACTTTGAAGACACTATTCATCTGAATTACTCAGTTCACAAGGGTTCCCATCCATTCAATCTTCACAGAGGAATTCAATATATTTGAGAGTAAAGACATGCAAAGAACTGATTTTTCTGCCAGTTGCACAACCCAAAGGAAGAAATGTAGAAAGAAATCATTTCACGTCAGGCTGAAGCGATTTATAAAACTCAGTCAGGGAAATTAAAGTAAAAAAATTTCTCTCAAGAAGCCCAAGATTTTAATTTTCCATTTTTAATTAATTTAAAATAAAATAGACGTCTTGTTGTTATATAATGGAAGAATGCTTTGTTCAAAGATATTGAGAAAAAATACCCTCATTTAGAGATTTCTCCGAAGGATTTCTTTTTCCAAAACTGTCTCTCAACCCAAAATTTATTCAAAAAAAATCTTTACTTTGATTAATAGCTTCATCTTTCTGATGGAAAATGTTCAATGGAGAGTTTTCCCCAACTTTGGCTTATTCTGGATGCTCCCAGATGCTTATTTTCCTTCATACAATGTGGATGTTCGGGC
>JAWWES010000051.1:2852680-2863211 GCA_035583135.1 Lophotriccus pileatus
AAAATACCACAGGGAAAAATAATCTTAAGCCAACTTGTTTGGCTTGGTCACCAATGCAATGGTGCACTGATTTATGCCATCCTCCCAAAGCTGCCCACAGACTACTTGACAGCCCAGACAGACAGGGATTCTTAACAGTGTTCAGTGCAGCCTCGTCCCCTTCCACCTCCAACATCTCCCCTGCACCAGGACCAGAGCTCAACATAAATCTGCCGTGTCTGTGCCAGGGGAATTGTCTCCCAGCCCTCTGCAGCTTGTAAGGGCTGTTTCAGGAGATAGAATTAGTACCTTGATGCTCAGTATTGATCCCTATCTGATTTATATTCCCTTGATCTGATTTTCTGCTCGGCGTCATGAGTATAAATCAAAAGTAATGCCCACAAGAGTCAGAAGTTACGCTGGCTTTAAACTTGTGTAAGTGAGATTGAGGTTCTTAACTCCAGGATTTTCTGGTGAAAAGGGAAAGCAGATTTTAAAAAGAGTTCAGCTGCCTGACTCAGGGGAGCACAAAATAGCCAGACATTGTTGGATGCAGCCTTCAGCCTTTGCCTTAAATTATTTCCTGAACCTGGATTTCAGGTGAATGAGTTCCTGGATTCTCTCTGCTAGAGTTAAGTTTGAAACATCCTTGTCTGCCGTAGACAGAAATCCTCCCTTTTGGACCTCCACATGGGGTCTGAATTAAATATGCCTTGTGGGAAAGTTAGGAGGGACAAGAGAAGTGCTTTTCCCAGTGGGATTTCCAATGCATGACCATTTTTGTGTTGAGACACTTGGACAAAAGCCCACAAAGGCACCAAAACCCTATAATCAGTTTTCATTTCCAAGACAGTCTTCAGTGGCCATTCATGGTCCTATTCAAGGGATTGATATGGCCTGCAGATTCTCTTTACAAAATTTGGTACCTCTTTCTAAGACCTCTCTTCCTTTCCTCCTAAAGTACCCATTAATTTATCCTGAAACTCTCCCTTATGGGATGAGGAGCTGCCAAGGAAGGGAAAGCACAGGAACATGATCTCCCTGCACTGTAATTCTTCATTGTTGCAGATGCACTGAGGGTTGGGACAGGTCCAGGGGGATCAGGCTCCATTTTTACAAGAGTGGAAGTCCACTTGAAGTAATAGAACTGGTGTGAAAAATTTATAAAGGAGAAAGCTTCCAGGGGGTCCCCCGGCAGCATCCCGGAATTTCTGATGTGACTGATGGAAAATATGTGTTTCTGAGCAAAGGCCGTGGACCGTAAAAGGCTTTGTAGAGGAAATGGACCATCTTAAGTTCTGTGGGTTTTTTGTGTTGCTGGGGGGAGAGAACTGCTGGACTGTCAGGGGGAGACATACAACCTGCTCCTTTTTATTCCTTCTTTGTGCCCTGGTGTACTTCAGCACCTCCCTCTCAGCACTCTCTGCCAAGGCACAGACTGAAATTTTAGTAAAATCATTGAAAGGTTTTTGAAATTTTATTTATTTTTAAATCAAACTCTAAAAAAGCAGGTACCTGTGCGTGTAGACCCAATTATTCATATAGTATTAGTATTACCATAACTTGTTTAAATTTAATTTAAATATAAATGATCTGCATTTACAACACTTGCTTGGGGAATAATCTCGGCCTTCTTCTAGTCCTTTACCTTTAAATTATTGACTGTCTGCTCAGCCCTCAAGTAAAGGAATAAGGCTGTTAAAGAAGTGCATTTGCATGCCAATGGTCTGAGACCACATCAAACCCAGCTCATTAGATTATTTTGAAGTTTTGTCTGATTTTATATTTGTTACACCGTGCTTTGAGGAAACCCTGGGCAGCAACATGACCCAGGGGAAGGCTTTCCACACTCCAAGACCAGCGTGGGGTCAGGTGGCAGCCCGTGCAGGAGATTTTTGCCATATAAGATGTTAAGTATCATCTCGTGGCCCTGGGGAAGGATGAAGGGAATCAAGGCAGGCAAAGCAGTGCCTTTTCAATTCGTTGTCAGCACACTGTCAGCTCTGTCTCGTGTTCAGTGTTTCCTGTTAATGACAAAGGGAAAGGGAGCTGGTGAGAGATGGTTTTCTCAGGTTTAAGCCTTGCTGCACCTCACCCAAGCGAACGAACATTCCATGAGGTATTTCACAGAAACGGGACCTTTCATTTCCACTACGCCTCATTTCTTAGAGTAAATAACAAGCACGTTTGATGAAATTCCAAAGAGGTCTCAGATTAGTTATAGTCTCAGCTGGCAAACCAATCATTCTAAAGTTTGAATGTTCTTTCACATCGTGACACGTGCTAAATTGGGTTCAGAGAGCTCTGGGTGGACAAAAAGCCTCATGGTTTTATTATTCTATATCGGAGCATTCGTATGTGTTCAAACAAAGAGGGAAGGATAGAAAAAACCCCTCATTTCCATCCAAACACCAGCCCCCATTTCCAAGTGACGTCAGACAGCACAGAAAGAGATGCAGGGACAAGAAGAGATTTGAGATGAGTTTTCCTCCTCGCTGCAGGATACAGGATGGAAATCCGAACAGCTCCCTTTGATTAATGTATGTCCAAGGTCACCCATGCGACTGTAACAGTCAATAGCAATCAGATTAGTGTAATGTATTATTCAGTATTTATGATGGTGAATTTGTATAGTGCCCGTGAGGAACATTTCCCTCGAAATGTTTCCTGAATGCCATTTGGGATTGCCACAGAGCTCAGGCAGCTGTGCAGCATCCCCAGCTCACGTTCCTCCTGTCAGCAATGCATAATTACCCACATCTGCTGCTTCTGCCTGGACATACACACTTGGATTTAATTGTTCTGCAATTGGTTACCAGCCTGGCTTTTTTTTTTTTTTTTTGCCCCCAGGTGTTGCAATGTGGAAAATAATAAAAAGTAATAGTTTTAATTGGAGGTCCCGAGTGCTTTACAAATCCTGCTTCATTAGGCTTTGCTATAAATTGGTGATAGCTTTATCTATATGCAGGCTTAGCCCAGGGGTGAGCATGCAGTGCCCTGTGGGATGCAGGACGTATCACACTCTGTGTGATAGGTAGATATTGGTGCATAATTTATACTTTATTTTACAATCTTGCTCTATAGAGCTTTAAAGTCATTTCCAGCTCCTTTCATAGCTTGAAAGGATTTTTCCAAACAGTCTACAAATAATTTCTGGGTTGTTTTGTTTCGGTTTTTCTCCCAGTTCTTTGCAGAAAGAGCGAGGAGCTCTTTATTTACAGATGGGACAATTATTTGAAAATTAACAATACTGAAAAATAAAGAGGTTTTAGACATTGTTCTCTACCTGGAACTTTTAAATTTGGGGAAAAAATCTTGTAAATGAGCATTTTATTGGGGAGTGAGGTGTAAGCTTCATTCGCTGTTCAGTTTTATTGCACACAGTGACATGACAACCAAATTCAGGTTAATGATTCACAGTGGATGAAGGGGCCAATACAAATCCCAGGGGACAGGAGGGATGCAAAAGGGAGAGTGGGTGTTATTTCTTACTGAAAAGAACCTGCTTTATAAAATTTGGTGATGCAGACATGTCAAACCCTCTAAGTATTCGGTCACTTTGTACTACAGTAAATGATTTTATACAGTGACTAACAAACCCTTACAGAAAACTATGTCACTCTAATTCCTTGAAGGCAAGTCATTCCCCATGGATTGAGCAGTATTTGGGAAGCTTTAGCTGTGCCACATCAGTGTGCAATGTCTAGTTAGGGGAAGCTGCACTGGGGCTACCTCAGGGACTTCTATTCTGTCCAATCTGGCTCAGAATCACCATTAATGACCTGGAAAAGCAGGTGAAAATCACATTAATTAAATTCCCAGCTGATACCTAAACTGGAAGGCACAGCAAACAACAATGGGAAAACCATTCTGTGAAAAAAAAAAACATAGCTTGACCACGAGAGAGAAGAAATGAAGCGAGATACCACGAGCTGGAACCAATGGATGGATGGGTTGGGAGCTGGTATTTACTGGGGCTGGCATGTGGGACACATCCAGCAGGGACAGAAAATATGGACAGACTGAAATGTCTGATATTTTAGAATATATTTATGGCAATGCAGCAGGGCTGCAAGTAAATAGTTAGATCTTAAAGAGTAGTCATAGAAGGGAGAAAGGGTGTGAATGTTGGCCATAAACCAGAAGCTGAGCATGTGTGGAAAATTGCATTCAGTTATGACCACTTCAACACCAGGAAGAAGCTCCCAAATGAAAAGCAATTAAGAAGGAGTGGCAGAGAGTTATCTGACAAATAAAAGCTGTGTTATGGCAGCTTTGCTGAGCTAAAATTTGAATGGAGGAGGGAGAACTATAGTGAGCATCAACAAGTATTTAAGATGCAGATAGAAGCATTAACATGTAGATAGAAAAAGAGGCAGGGATTCCTGGTGGCAGACAGAAAGTGCTCACCAGGGAGGATAGGAAAATATTGGCTGAACATCAGCATCAGTTTCCTGTTATCTGAGCAATTAGTCCTGTGGAATGAGCCCTCAAGAAAAGTGCTGAGAGGTTTTAAACTGGTGCAGGCAGAGAACTGGGAAACAAACCACACAGCAGAAAACAGCCCTCCAGCGGCACAGGGATCCAAAAAAATCCTTCTTTTCTGGAAGTTTTGTTTCTAGCTCCCACCGGTTAAGTCATCTTGACATTCAATATTGTGACTGTTAGGAGGACATTGTGTTTATCACTTCTATTTTTACACATAGGAGGCCAGCAGTTAATAAGGAAAAAGGCTGTCAGAGTGGATGAAGGACCTCTCTTACTTATTCCTTGTGAAAAAAATGTGAGCAGAAGATGACTCCAGCAAATTTCATCAAACTCTTTGAAGATCTGAGTTGGGGGGAAAACTTTCTGCAGCTCCTTGCTGTCCCTGTGCCCTCCTGTGCAGCTCAGGAACCCTTGTTCCTGTTCAGGAACTGCTTGAGGAATGCTGTAGGACAGAGCACCTAACTCTTTTTAGCCTTTGGTTGAAATGACTAGAGGTGGTGCTTACTTTCTATGCAGGGCAAAACTATGGCCAAAGATACTCCTTTGTGGACAGGGAGAAACCAGGCAAGTGTAACCTTTGGGTTTCTCTCGCTCTCCTTTTTTTGTTCCTTCCCAGGAATTCTGAAAAACCGAGCACTTAAAGAAAACCCTGTGTCTCATTTCTGCAGCAGGAGACCTGGGGACTTCAAACAGTGATACATTTGTGTGGAAAGTCAGCTGTGAATGAATGCAACACCCACTTCCAGAGCTGCAAGAGAGAAAAGAGTGGTTGGATATAGGAATGGCTTTCCTATAGTCTGGGACAGAACAGAGACAGATAATAAGCTCCTGAAGCTCATGCAAATTTGCTTCTTTTTGAATTTATGCTCCTTTGAAGCCAGCCCAGCTCTGAGCAGTGGGTTGGACCAGATAACCTCTAAAGGCTCTTCCAAGCTGAATTGTTCAGCTCATTTGATCGTAATTCTGCACTTTCATTTTGCAAAGACACGCCCAAGGAAGATCAGGACTGCTCCCAAACTGTGTCCTGCGGGGCATCTTGTGCTGAGGGAAAGGACCAAGCTGCTCCTGGGGCTTCCAGACAGTTTTAGGAGACTCCCTACGTTCTGAATAAACCCACAGCATTTGGCTCTTGTCAGTGCAAATGATTGAGGTTGGATCATAAAGAGTATTTGGCCTTCCAGAACTGCACCAGACTATGAGTTTTACAAATGTCGTTCATGAGAGCATTAAAAAAATGAGTGCTAAGGTCTGCCCTGCTGAAGCAAGGACCAGACTTCCCAGCAGGAATCCTGACACAACATGTGGATTGGGACGCTGAACAACAGCCTGGTGCCTTCAGCCACCCACAAACCACAAAGCACATGGGACTACCTTGCAGAGGGCAGGGTGCACCACCAGCCTCTACCCTGCCTCTCCTTCCCCACCTTCCTCCACCCCATCTGCCATTCTGTGCCACGTTCTGTCACCATCCAGGGCGGCTCCCTCCCTCCTGAGTGGGCACACAGCCCTGGGGCCTCAGGCTGGTACTGGACTCAGTGTCAGTGGGCAGGCAGCAGGTAGAAGTGCTCCTGCAATCATATTATTGCTTACACAGTGATTGTACTGCACTGCAGGACAAAAAGGTTCTTTCATATCCAGTGCGAGAGCCAACATCAATCCCTATTGTACCTTCTCACTCACTTTATTAATTTTACTTCATTTCTGCTCTGCCTCTGTACCTCTGTGCCCTCTGCTGTGTGTACCAAATCTTATTGACATTTTAATATTAAATTATTATGACAAGAAGATATTCCACTTGCTAAGTAATTTGTTTTATTCGGAGGAAAATTGGAAGCTGCAGAAAAACCATTATGAAAGATTAAGACAATGGAGTGGTACTGACTGATACAATATAAATTATTATTTTGTCGCAGCACACCCAAAACCTCCACTAAAATTTTAAGCAATAAAGCCAACAAGTTAGAAAATTAAATTTGGGGGATGAAAAGAATATTATGCACACAGGAAAAAAAAAAAGAAATAACATCAGACAGACATTACAGAAAAACACATCCCAGAGAAATCTGCAGGAACCAAAGGGGAATCAGTAGATGAGCCCCTGGCCCCAACTGGGCTTGTTCAAGGTGGGGTTGATGATGTTGTCATTGGCTTTGAGACACGATTAATTGTCACAAAAACTCATTAATAAGGCTGAAGAATTTCTTTGAGTGTTGAGAGGTGTTTCCTTATTCTGTCATCTTACCGTCTCCTTCTGAAGGCCTGACCATCAGCCCTTGAGGAGGAAGAGCAGTTCCTGTCCCTTACTTTCCTCTGCTTTCCATCTCCACAAGCTCTTGGGATGCTCTGAGAGCTAAAATAAGCTTCTGTATCCTACCCTGGGACAATGAAACCTCAAAACTGAAAATGAGGTGACTTCAAAACTGCCCTGTCATAGTTCACAGAGCCTGGGGAGTGCAGCACATGCTTTTGCTGTTCCTGTGGCCCCTCCTCAGCCAGGGAAGCAGCTGTTGGGGCAATGCTCTGGCTGTAAGCAAAGCTCCTGATTTTTGGAATTGCCTTCCTGCCTCATTCTTTGGCATCACATTTTCAAGAGTGAGGTTGCTGTTGTCTTTCTGGACATCAACAGACATCAGTGTCACTCCTGATGTGAAAGCACTATGGGTGCCCAGCTGAGGCACAATTTCCTTTGTTCCAACAACCTTGATGACACACAAAAGGAGTATCTATTTTATACCACTGTATTAAAGCACTCTGCACTGCAGATACACTCAGGAATGACAAGCCAGGATTCTTCCCATCTGTCTGTGTTCTGAGACGGGTAAAACTAGAAAATGCCACTGACCTCGCACAGAAGGCAAGGATCCACATCTTCTTGGTCTGACTGGTCCAGCAAGCTTAAATGCTGGAAGTTTTCAGGGGAATAAGGGGAGAAAGCTAGGGAGAGACAAACAATCCAGTCAGGCTTGTAGTGGAAATCAGAATAAGCTGCAAAGCTCATCCTTATGTGGATATCACTGTCCCACATAGGCTTGGGATATACAACTCCAGAGAAACCTGTGGATTACCTGCACATACCTGCTGAAATAATATCCCACAAAAAGCCTTCCCAGAAGGCACAAGTTAAGGCACATACATTTCTGTGAACCTAATAGCTCCTGGGGAGCTCAAAATGCCCACGTGGATGCAGTCTGTTCAAGGAGGGTGGGTTGATGCAGGTGCCATGACCTGACTCTTGACTGCAGGGATTTGGTTTTTTAGGTGAATGCAGCAGGTATGTGGCTACAGGTCAGGGTCTAAGCAGCTTTATCCTCTCCTAGCTGGATTTGTTCACAATCTCACTCTAGATTAGAAGTGAGCCCTCAGGGCTAACACTCGCTGTCTCTGAGGTTTGTTTATTCAAAACTTCTGGAAACACTCCTACTGCAAACCTAAGAAGGGTGGGGCTCTTCGGGCTTTTTGGGAGCCTGGAATGTCACATTTCAGGGGTGAATAATGTCTTTACTTTTCAGAAAGGGAAGAGTAACTGCTGTTAAGGAAGTAATCAAGTGTTTAGCTAGGAAATAGGCGCTGCTGCCAAACTGGGGTTGTGACCAGTGCCTTGTCCTTCCCTGTGAGAGTGGGGAGGCCCTGGCACAGGTTGCCCAGAGAAGCTGTGGCTGCCCCATCCCTGGAAGTGTCCAAGGCCAGGTTGGACGGGGTTTGGAGCAACCTGGGCTAGTGGAAGGTGTCCCTGCCCACGGCAGTGGGAGAAACAATATGATTTTTAAGGTCCTTTCAAAACATTCTATGATTTTATGATTCTTTAGGCAGCTCTTTGCACGCTGTGGTGCAAGCTTTTAACCTGAATTATGCTGAGGGCCCAGAAGGAAGCTGTAGAAGGAGGGCTCTCAATCCCTGGAGTGATCCCTGTGCCTGAGAGCAGTAGTTGGTGTTGCCTTCCTTTAGGGAAGAAGAACTAGCCAACATCTGAAGGTGGCTTCTCTGCCTTTCAAGAATGCTGTTGCACCAGGGGTAACATGACATTTTCACTGTGAGTCAGTTTATCATTTTTTGTCCCTCTTTTCTCTGGTCAGCCTTGAGTGTTCTCCCTCCCTTCACTGTTAAAGGCAGAAGGAGAAAATGCTAATTTGTTATTTTTTGGGAAATATAAGTCACAGCAGCTGTAAAGCAGGAGAAAATTCTGGTTCATGGGCACTTGCCTTTGCCTGTTGAATGTGAACCCAGGCACTGAGCATGTGAAAGTGTGACTGACATTTAAAGAAATATTCATTAACCAGCGGGAAAGTTGCTATATTTCTTGAAGATCTTTACAAAATTCCTGTTATAAGGACATCTCTGCATTCTCCTGTACTAGACAGGGAGTCCCAAGACACTTAACAGATGGAATTAGATCGCAGTCTCTTTTTAATCTTGGGATGATGACCTCAATTGCAAAGGTATTGCTTCTCATGTTGTCCTATCACTGATCTGGCTCCTCCCAGCACTTCACACTTGATACTCAACAACACTGGATATAAGTTGAATAGAAAATAGACAATTAAAAGTGTTAGCTCGCTTTTTAAGGCTCACGGGAACACCATCACAGCCTATGGGAGACAACCAGGGAATTCTGGAATCACTGTGTTCATAGAGCGTTGTTCTCATATTCAAGCCTAACTTTTGTGGGTCTGTGACGATCAAGTTTTGAAGATGAAAGATTGGCCTGTAGAAATTACATTATAGAACAGATATTAAATATTAATCTTTGGGTACCCAGGGAGATTTCAGATTAAAATTTGTGATCTAGAAGCATATCCCCCCCTTCACATAAAAGCACCCATTGCCTTGGTAAGTGCAACTGTGTTTGAGCAGAGGAAACGGTCCAGGTGGAGAGCCAACACCTTCACGTGAAAACAGAGATTTTTAGTGAAGTACCAGAGCGACTGTCGTCATGGCATGGCCACGGGAGGGCAGCAAGGAAACGCCATCATCTCCTGCTTGGATCTTCACCGGGACGCCGCGGCTCTCCAGACCCCCAAGCTCAAGGCTGTGATTGTCCCGGAGTGGGGACAGCAGTCCGGGGAGCAGGGAGGGACTCAGAGGAGCTGGCTCTGCTCTTCAGGCGGTCTGAGACGTCTAAAGAAGAAAAGGCTGCATAAGCAGGTGATTTCTTGGCGGAGTTTGCAAAGTGGAGCGGAATTATCTTCTGAGGTGACACTGTAATTAAAGGTGTGCTGATGTTCCCTGTGAATGAGAGCAGAGAGAAAAAAAAAAACCAAAACACTCCGTGCTGAAAGATTAATTTAAGTGCCAAGTCTCCCTTCATATTTTTAAATAAAATTGAAATTAGTCTGGAGATTAAATGTCACTTTGATTGTATGTTAAAAAAGTGCTAAACTTGCCACTACTGATGTCTAACCAAGCCAGTATTTTCAGACCGGTTTGCCTTGGTTTTGGTTTATTTTTATTAGGGCCAGTTTTCCAACTTAACCCCCCAATTCATGGAATGTTTCAAGGCATCTGTGAACTTTTCACACATGAGAAGCATGGGAGAAGCTGTAAGCACCAACCACCAGCCCAGCCCTTGCTGGGATCTCTCTCCAAGCCTTGCCCGGGTCAGTACCTGCCCATGGCATGACTGTCCCATTGTCCCACGGGCTGTGGCTCCCCTCCCGTGGCAGATAACCCTATGGAAAGCCTATTTCCATGCCCTGGGAAGTGTCAAACAGACTCTTCCAGTCAACAGCGCTGAAAGGTTTCAAGAAGTGACATGCTCTGGGCAGACAGCAATTAGGCACGAGGGCCGAGTGAGGAACAGATGTTTAATAGGGCTCCAGTGTAATTGAAACCATGGGCTATATTAATTTTTTTTCATTTTATATCGATCTCAAAAGCTTCCACCCAGCAAAAGGGGAAAAAAAATTGACACTGCAGACTGAACAATACACTGAGCCTTATCTTAATTGAACATTAGGAGATGTTCCTGTGGCCAGCACAGGGTTTTTTGCTATCTTCCAATTACTGCCATTAGTACTGTACTTAAGGGAAACGTTTTATCCTTTTCCAGGGGGCCCGAGCACCTGGA
>JAWWES010000051.1:2863311-2886374 GCA_035583135.1 Lophotriccus pileatus
TATCTTCCAATTACTGCCATTAGTACTGTACTTAAGGGAAACGTTTTATCCTTTTCCAGGGGGCCCGAGCACCTGGAGGTGTCACTGTGGATGAGCCAGGGTGCAGACCTGCAATTTGTTACCTCTTTTCTTGTAAGTGCCGCTGTACCTGCTTTTAACCTCCCGTAAACGCAACGCAGCTCACCTTTCTTTTTATTTAACTGTTGAGAAAGATGTCTGAAATTACTTCAGAGAAAAAAGTGGGATTAGAAACTCTTCCCTGTGAGGATGGGGAGGCCCTGGCAGAGGTTGCCCAGAGAAGTTGTGGCTGCCCCATCCCTGGAAGTGTCCAAGGCCAGGTTGGACAGGGATTGGAGCAAGCTGGGCTAGTGGAAGGTGTCCCTGTCCATGGCAAGGAGAGTGACAAGATGAACTTTAAGATCCTTTCCAACCCAAATAGTCTGTGGTTCCATGTGTGCAGGCAGACTCTTAAGTTACTATAGAGAAGACAGCAAGGGGTAAATTCACATCCTAGTGTAAATTCACATCCCATTGTAAACTGGAATAACTTCCCTCCCTAACCCTTCTCACCCCTCACCTCCAGTGCTGCAGATTGAGCGCTGCTGTGGTGACTGGACGACTGAGAACCCAGAGCAGGCCCAAGAGTGATTTTTCTGTAGGCAATTTCTGGCTATTCACATGCAGGAGTTTTGCTGGTTTATTGATTTACCCATTTCTTCCAGCCAAATTCATTCCAATACCAGAAATCCAGTTTGTCATATTATCATTTTCCCTTTGGAAATGACTTGTGACTGGAGAACTGCAAAACTATTTATTGGCTTCAGTGTTATAAAATCATGGAATGGTTTGGGTTGGAAGGGACCTTAAAGCTCATCTCATTCCACCCCCTGCCCTGGGCAGGGACACCTTTCACCAGACCAAGTTGCTCAATGCCTCCTTCACCTTGGCCTTGAAAACTGCCATGGAAACCTCTATTTAAAAAACTGGTTTTTTTCCCCATCCAAAGCTTAGGGAGATGATTTTTCATTCGTCCACTCCCTTTCCTGCTGGGTGGGAGTGCTATGATACCAGAGACGTCTCACATTATGCACAGACTTGAAGAAAGCAGATATTTTCCAGGTAACTTAGCTCCTTTTCAGGGTTTTGGGGGTATTCCAGCATACAGTAACTCTCCCCAGATTTTTTTTCAGAATGCAGGCTGCTCCAGATGAAGTTTGGAGAGCCTGCTGTATGGGATTTCTGCTGCCAGGTTACGTTGTGTGAAGCTGCAGAGATTTTTGTTTATCGCGTGGTTTCTTTAACAAAATACCAAAGACTGTGTTTTTCTCACTTCTTTCCTGAAGGCATCACAAAGTCAGAGATGATTTTGTCACTTTGCATAGCTGATTGCTATCCAGGGGCCTCAAGTGATTGCTCAAGCTTTCTGGAGAGCTTTGCCACTCATTGTTGCCTGGGAAAAAAGAGCGACATGTTTCGGATGAAGGTTGCACGTGACAGAGGAGACAAGGCTCCCATGATCCTTCCAAGAAGGACATGAGGATGTAGGAAGCAAAAATAGTTATTCTTTTAGATTTTTGGGGGAGATTTTTTGTAGGTTTCACCAACAGCCAGGAATGGGCAGTGCAGGCCTTGGCTGGCAGAAGAGATCACAGGGGAGGGAGCACTTTTCTCTGTAAAATGTTCTAAGGATAGCTGCCAACCTGCTGCTAATTATATAGTGTTCACCTACCACCAGGGCCAAAAGTGATCCAAGGAGAGTTTTTATCCTGTTATTCAGCTTTAATTGTCTGTGCCTGGCTGAAATTTGCCTTTGGAAGTCTCTCCATACTTCCAGTATCTTGGAAACGGAATTTTTTCAAGGAAGAAGCCTGATAATACATCTTTGTTTTCCCAGCCAGAACTTCTCTTAACAAACAGAAATGATTAAACTCCAAGTTCCAAGTAATTAAGATCGGTCAAGGTATGGAAGCTCTCCCAACACTAAGTTTTGTGTGTCTTTCTTCATTTCTACAAATTCCTTCTGTTTTTCGCTCTAGACTTTAAAAATTTAAACATTAAGTTTCCCCGTTTCTTTTTAATGCTCCATGTTTGACACATCAATAAGTTTGAAGCAGGTTTTCCAAGGAAGTGTGTCCAAGAATATAAATATATATAATTTTATTTAAAAAAAATATAATTGGTTGAGTTGTTTAAGGAAAAGGAATGGAAACAATCAATCCTGTGTTTCCAACACAGGTTGGCATGGCCCAGGCTTATGGAGTTTAGGTCAAGTCTTGAGTCTCTTTACAGTATTTCTGCCTCTGCTCTTGGTTTTCTTTTACAGCTGAAAACATGTGGCAGGAAAAGACAGGTAACTCTTACAGCTGGAGTTTGTAAGGACCTGTTCCTGTCAGAAATGGATGTACTCCGCCTTTCCTTCCATTTACAGCATTCTTCACGCTTACAAAGAGCTGCACAAATCCCTTCTAGTTCTCTTCCTTATTTTCAACTCATCTCCGCTCTGTTGGAACTTTTCTATGACTCCTGTTTCCCATTTGGGATATTTTCTTTCATTTCTCCTCCCACCTGGTAGTGTGCAGCATTCAATAACCTCTCAGGGTCCCAAACACTTGAAACCTATTGTGTGTATGCACTGTCACACTTGCAACTGCTTCTCTTTAAATGAGCATGAATTTCTTCCATATCATGCTCCAAATGCCTCTTTCTGAGAACCCTTTCCTAGTTACAGTCCCCAGTGCTGTAGTTATTGCCTTTAATTATTGTCTTTCTCCATTTTTATGCCGGTGAGCTCTTCTTAAGTGTCTCTTGGGGGAACAAAAAGCCATAAAATTCTTTATTCTCAGGGTCATTTCAGGTCAGGTACAAATTTCACAGGCACCATTCTGGTGCCTTATCCCTCCATCTAGAGAGGTTCACTGAGGCGGTGGGAGTAGCTCAATCTATCCTGCATAAATCAGCTGAATGTCCTACTAAACTGCGTGTGGCACTTCCAGGAGGAGCTGGGCAGAGGATGTTGGCCATGGGGCGGCAAAGCCGCCCAAGCTCCATTGCATTAACCCCCCTGTGGGCTGACGAGCTGCAGGTATGGCCTCATATTCCCTGGGTTTGCTGCAATTCCTAGATGGCTGGAATACGTAACAGGGATTGGGAAGTGCTGGTCAACACCTGTCTGCTCTGGATGAGGGCTCGGGGCACAGATCCTTTGTGACTTCCCTCTGCTGCAGCTTCCAGGCAGGCTTGGCTTTATTCGCTGCAACGTCTCCGTGGAGCTGCATCGCTCTGCAGGAGCAAACACAGGGAACTGCTGGGAATGCAGCTGTGCCAATCCCAGGAGCACAGAATATGCTGAGCTGGAAGGGACCCACGAGGATCATTGAGGCCAACCCTTAGCCCTGCACAGGACCATCCCAAGAGTCCCATCATATCCCTGACAGCATCATCCAAACCTTTCTGGAGCTCGGGCAGCCTTGGGGCTGTGCCCACTGCCCTGGGGAGCAGGTTCAGTGCCAACCACCCTCTGCGGGAAGAACCTTTTTCTGAGATCCAACCAATACCTCCCCTGACACAACTTCAGGCCATTCCCTTGGGATCCTGTCACCACGAAGAAGACATCATTGATCAGGTTTGAGATCCTGTATAAAACCCAACTTATTTACACCACAACTTCAATACCTGTGCACTGGGAGCAGCCAGCACGTGGTCGCCACAGGGTTGGTGAATCCAGGAGGGAGCAGAGAGAGTCTTAGAATCACAGAATGGTTTGGGTTGGAAGGGGACTTAAAGATCAGCTTGTTCCAACCCCTTGCCATGGGCAGGGACACTTTCCACTAGCCCAGGTTGCTCCAAGCCCCGTTCAACCTGGTCTTGGACACTTCCAGGGGTGGAGACACACCATTCATTCCATTTCAGCTGCCTTCTATGTGCCTTGAAAAAGCTTCGTCCCTGGCAATTGCTTCCTCCTTTGAATCCTCACAAAGCCCTGGTTCCACATGCTCTTTTATCCAGCAGAGTTGTAGAGCCAGACAGTTTCTTGCCTTGCTCTGCATGGGTTTGGGAGTAATAGAATGAGTCATCAGCCAGGAGCTTAAAATTACGATGTGTGCCACTGCTTCTGAAAACCTAAAGAGATTAATATTAAAAAAAACACAGATCTAGTTGACTCAGTGGTGTAATGAAGAGGTATTATACATGCCAGGCACCTGCGTGAAGGAATACCTGTAACAATCTATTACCATTTGAATGCAGGGAGATTAAACGCACACTAGAAAGCAAGCACAGGGGAGTTTACACCCTGTTTTCTTTAGGACTGCACCGTGAGAGAAAAGAAGAAGCAAGGAGAAATAGAACCCCCCCCCCGGGCAAATACTTAAAAGGATATTGCTGCCCTTAAAAGGATATTTTGTGTCTCCTTGCTGCTCTCCACACCAGGCATTTTTGAGGAAAGACAAAATGCACATGCCAGTAGGACTTAGGTCCACTGTCTTCCTTGCATTTGCAAGGACTGGTGCTAAAGTTTTTTAATGGATATGGTCCCAAAAGAACTTCCAAAATCCTTATATGTGTCACTGATAGTCATGTTTTTGTTAGAAATAGCGCTCAGAAGAAGGTATTTCTGTAATAAATGGCTGCCAAACTCCAAGAAACTAATATTTCACACACAATGTCATCTTACCACACACTTTCAAGCAAGTACTTCCCTTGCATTTTCCTTGCCACCATTGCTGATAAATAAAATAACATTACTTTTATCTGGTGCCTCTGGGAAGTGCTACATATGTTATTTGTGCAAGGAGAATGCCGATGACTCATTCTTTTCCCCTTTACTTACACAAGAATAAAGCCCAATTTCTCAGTAGAGGCAGCACCAGATTTCCAATATCTACATGGGGCAAGCCAGATAATTTTTCTATTTCTTTTACTTGAAATTTATCAGTGCTGAGTTCTCTAACACCAAAGCAGCAAAACTTTTGGAGTAAATTGATCACTGACCTGAAGCAGTGCTGCCAAGTCATCAGGTGCCCTGCAGATCCTCCACAGTCCCAACACAACCTTGATGTACTGGTGGGTGACAAAAGAGGTTTTATTGGTGGTCCTTTAGTGCTGCTTTTGTTGGTGATGTGCCTGACCCAGCAGAAGGTATTCCAAAGCAAGCTCTTGATATTTTCTTGTGTTTGGCCCATTTGGTGCCCCTCTGACTGTCAAGTTATGGATGGATGGTCTTTGGAGCAGAAAATCTAGATCATGTTGCCACATCCCTCTCTTTGCTTCTCTGAAAACCTATGGATGTCAATCCACGCTGAACTCTGGCACTAGGTGAGGCTTAATCTTGGGATCAAAGCCATGTTCACATTTCTTTACCCTTTCTATACTTATATTTTCTTTTATACCCCCTCTTGTCCTCAGTTCTCTCTGTACAGCAGGGTTTTATTAGGATACCTCCAAGCTATCCTGCAGAATTAGATTTGTTGCTTTATTTTCATTAAGAAAGATGGGTGGGTGAGGAGGGAGGATGTTGATTTTTTCTGCATTAAAGCCAGCAAAGAGGAGAAGAAAGGATCTGAAACCTAAGAAAATTGTACTACTAATCATATTTTTGTAAGCTGTCCTCTCTACGATTACAGTCACAGAGTATATTTATAATTTGGTTTATATGAGCAAGAGTTTGAGTTAAGGGAAATTCGTTTCCTTTTCAAAATGTCATGTTTCTCATTTCCTTGCAGAATCTTGGGCTGCTTCGAGCCTGTATCAGACTTTAAATCATTCAGAACCACACTCCGTAATTAAAACGCTGTAAATCCTCATTAATCAATTTAGCAGGTTTGATTTGTTCTAAAACACATGAAAATAAAGCTGAAAGCTTACTAAAAATTCCAGGTGACACACGCACATAGGTGCAAAGCAAAGGGAAGATAAATCCACCCTGGGAAGGCTGCACAGGGCCGGGGTTGGACTTCAGAAACATGAATTGTTCTGAGCGCAGGGTCCATGATTTTGGGCTCCCCAAAACAGGAATGAGCCAACTTTCTGCTCAGGGACTTGTGCTCTGATGGCTTTTTAATTTGTTGCTGCTTTGTCTTTGGCTTCTGCTCCTGTGAGTGTCCTGTAGCACAGTCATTTTTCTCCCCTGAAGCCACAGTAGATCTATTTGCCTCAAGACCCTCCTTACCTGTGCCAGGGGAGTATCAGGGTTGTAAACTGTCCCCAGCTACTCACATTCTACACTCACATAAAGGAAATAAATTAGACATAAGTATCTCTGGGTTTCATATCTTGCTTCAGCAGCAGTTTCATTCCCTGGCTTGCATTTTTTTGTGTGTTTTTTACTGACCAATCTGTGTCTTGGGCCAAAGGCTTCAGTTTTCAGCTTTGTGGGGTTTATTTTGCTGTGGAATTCACCTCTTCTTTCCAGAGTATTTAATATTCTCTGTAGCATCCACAGCATCCAAGCTCCCTCTTGGCTCCTCAAACTCCCCTCTGGACCATATTTTACCTGTATTCTAATCAAGATCCATGTCTTTTTTGGGTGAGGGCTCTAAGATGCCTTGTTGGGGTGGAAAGGGATTCGGTTCTGCCACAGTGCACAGATGTGAAATAGATATTTTGGACATTTCTTACCACGAGGGTTAGAAACAAAACCACTGATTAACACAGGAATCTTGCACAGTCTTGTGGCATTTGGTCTGGGGTTTGGACTCGTCCCGTTAGTAATTATAAGAATGTGATAAAATCACTTCATATGAAAAGGCAGGGAGACAAAATCTGTTGATTCATGGATCAAAAATTCTGAGCTTCACAATGCAGTGTCAGTCAGCCGTGCCTTCCTTAAACCTACTTTATGTAGCATGAAAATAGGTGGGTTTGCAGTGTTACAGAAGTCCATGATAAGGCTATACCCAGCTACTGGTAATTTTTATTTAGATTTATTCAACCTGAGCAGTTGTCTTCAGATCTCCACAAGTGACAGAATAAATAAGGGAAAAGAAATTAAAATTAAACCACAGAAAAATTAAATTGAAAAGAACTGACCCCTGGGCCCCAAGAACACCTTTGCTCACTGCAATCCTGGTTGAGGAGGCAGGTACAGCAACAAAATGGTTGTACAAGAAACAGCAAATAAAGGTGCCACCCCAGAGGGAACAACATTAATATTTCAGAAAGGATATCTCCAGAAAAAAATATATAGGGCCTTTTTTTTTGTTCAGGCTTTACAAGCCTGTTGTTAGGGCAGGTAGAGCCAAAGCCAGTAATTACACCTTATGAAAAGATTTAATGTGTTTTTTTTTTCTTTTTTAGAAATTTACCTTCAAGAAAACGTGGCAAGGGAAAAGCAGGATGTTGAGGATAAGTACTATTAATGCAACACTTCATGAAAAAGAAAAATGAGATTTTCTTGGAAAGGCAGGGAGATCAGGATCCTTATATGTTTCTATTAAATGGTGATAAAGCCCTGTTCTCCCAGGTTGTGGAACGTTGGCAGACTCCCTGCATACAGATTTCTCTTTGCCTGCCAGTACCAGGCTGGATGAAAGCCCAGCAGTGCATTCCGTTAAGGATCTTATTCATACAATTAAGTTTAATTGTCAGCAGTTTTGATACTTCAGACTAAAATGAAACCTCGCTCCATTTCTGCAGCTTAGATTCACCTGCAGCCTGGGAGAATTCTGATAGTATTAAAATTAGAGCCTTGAATTACTAAAATACCAGCGAGTTGCAGGGATAAATTCTGCATAAACAAGTTGTTTCCTCCCAGATCTGGGTGACTGAGCATCAGGTCCTCAGTAGAGCCTATTTTTTTTTCTTAAACAATGGTTTCTCAAATACAGGAGCAGAGGGATGCTCATGTTGGCTGTGTGGTCCTTGGTCCTTCCACAGCTCTGTGGGCTTCAGAACAGGTTTCTGAAGGAAAGATGTACCCACCATATCTCATATTTACATTAGGATGAAGTATGGGGCATTTTGCAACTTGCACAAGACTCATTCACAATGTGTTAATGAGTTTTAACCTTAGTGTTGCCCCTAGTATTAGAACAGAAAATTTGAGGAATACTCTACTTTTGCTGTTGCTTTCTCTGACTCTTCACCTTCACGCTCTCTGACTCAAGAATTCCTGTGCTTTTCTTCTCTTTCTTCCCTGGAAGTGTCCAAGGCCAGGTTGGATGGGGCTCGGAGCAACCAGGGCTAGTGGAAGGTGTCCCTGCCCATGGCAGGGGGCTGGAACAATATGGTCTGTAAGGTCCCTTCCAACCCAAACCATTCTAGGATTCTATAGTTCTATGATTCATTTTAAATCAGGATCACAAGAAATCAACATCTGCAGTCCTCCAATATCAGCTCTTGTTTTAGGAATCTTGGTGCCTGTGCATGTTCTCAGCTGCCTGGAATGAGCAGTTTACAGGGTTAAGAACAGTCCTGGCTCCTGGCTCCCACTCCACAACAGGTGGGTCTGGAAACATCATCTGAGCTTTCCTTTTGTGCCAGCATCAGGGTGGGGACATGGAAATTCATCATCTGTCTTGGTCTGTGTCTTACCATGAGGTTATGGCCATGACTGGACTCTTTTGCCTGGAGGATGAGCTGAGACAGATATTCTATGGTTGAAAATTATACAAATTATTAAGTTATTATTTTGGCTCTGTATGTGAGTGGCCAGTCCCAGGCTGGAGATATTGATGTCAAGAGGCACAGGACTGTGGCAGAAGTCTCGTGACTGAGGTACTCTCATAAAAACCAGGTGTATTTTGGTCAAATTTCCACCCTGAGTCTGTGGAACGGAGGATTTGAACCTGAATTTCCATAATATTGGACGAGCCCTTTAACGCCTATCATATAAGATCAGAAGAGTTGCATCCTACTTCCCCTACTGCCTTGTAAATGGTGGCAAAGTCCCGTTCTAGATCCACCATTCTCCCATTTATCCTTCACTTTTTAAAGCACCCAAAAGCAAAACAACGTGTTTTGTTTAATTTAAACCACGGTTTCACATATTCATAAACTTTGCTTTCAGTGCTGTTTCCAGGTGATCTTAATGGACTGTTCCTTTCTTTTTCCCCCAGAAAAGGATCTCTCATAATAATCACCTATCACATCACTGATCTCTTTTATTGCACAGCCCAGCTCATGTTCCTGTGACATGAGCAGTGATTTGCAGAGCAGGACAGACACACAACTAATCACATTTTGTAAATCATGGAAATTGTGACATAACCTTATCAGGGTGCTGCTGTAAACACCAAAACCTTTGCCCTCCTTTAGGAACCAAATTACATGAAAAGACGATTTCATCCGAGCTTTACCTGTCCATTAAGGTATTGCTGGCTCATTAAGTAAAGTAATTAAACAACAAGCAGAAATAATTATTGTAATTATGGGACATTTGAGATTTCATTTGCCTTCATGACATATGAGTTACATAATCTAATTCCTTTTGTAAGGTCCACTCATAGCAGCAAGGACTGTCAAAACAGTTGTGCTTTTTGCCTACTGATTTTGGCAGCTATTGGGCCAGCCTTACAGTAGCCATTAAAAACTCAAAAATTACCAACTATTATGATACCAGGATATCCAAATAGCCTCTATGCAGTTAGAAAATAGGAAATTACCATAGCAATTGTATTTGTTCTTTCTGTTCCTGCTTGCAGAGTGAAAAGATGTGGGAATAGTTCAGTATTTTCTCCCCATGCAGATTACTATGGAAAATGTGCAGCTCCTGATGGCAGAAGATATTGCTTTTACTTTATGCTTTATTTTATGATTTGTTTACAGCTAAATTTTGGAGCTGTGGTTCCTTCATCAGGGTGCTGAGCTAATTCAGCATCCAAGTCCTGCAGCATCCTCTCCTCTGCCTCCCCAGGAGCCCTTTGCTTTGGTCTCTGCCTGAGCTGTGTCCACCTGGGGGTCTTTGCCAGCTCGACTGAAGCAATCCAGAGCCTTCCAAACCCAGTAGAACTCAGCACCACTGAAATATTTCACAGTGAAATACTCTTTCCTAGTGAATTTGTTAAGAGAAGTGCGCTGTCTTATCATGAAATGCAGAGCAGGTTCCCAAGGGACACTAACCAGCATGTTCTTTTTCAGCTAATCATGACATATGTATAGAAAAATACAGATTTTGCTAAAAGAGTGCATTAGGTTTGGACACTCAGACTTGTGCACCTTACTTGCCTCTTTATTTACCTCCTAGAGTAGATGACAATGTGCTATACAAAGGTTGTCATTCACAGAGCCTTTCACTATGAAGGCACTGCTCGTGCAATAGTGAAGGGTGTGTGTAGTAAGAAAAAGGGGAAGAGGTAACATGGATATCAAAAACATCATTACAATACTGTGTTATCGTTGAATTTCTCAAAAAAAGGGAAGGTGTCAGGCAATGCAAAAGGATAGAAGTGAACACAGGGAGATTGTATTTATATAAAGAAACAGTGGCCGTGGCTTGGCTAAACAGATTATGTAGATCTACATTTAGAGCACCTGTAAACAGATTATGCTACTATTATTTTTAAACACCCCTGGATCATTTGGGATTGGAAAAATGCTTTGCCTGCAGGGTACAGGCAGAAGGATGCAGACTTGAAAATATGTCTGGAAGATGCCACCAGCAACGGGGCAAAGTGACTTCATATTGTTTTATTTCTACTAGAGGCATTACAGGCAATTGTCCCTTAAACTCAGTAGGATTTGCTTCCTAATCCTTGAAGCAGCAAAGCAGAGCTCCAGGGCAGTGGTAAAGGCTTTTCCCTGGGAGTTGTGGCAAACGGGGCAGGGCACAGCTCAGGATAGAGGGGTTGTCTCTTCATCCTTCCTCCCGATTCAGGAGCCTGGATAGCCGGAATGCACTTTTAGCTGGACACAAGCCTCGCTTCCTCGCTACTTTCTGCCCTTTCAGGGTCGCAGCTCAGATCAGCCTCCTCCACCCTACAGAGCTGCTCCAGCCACGGTTTGCACCAGCTGCCTTTTCAAATGGAAATAAGCACAGACCAGCCTGTGAATAGAGACTTCCTGAAAGGTTTCCAGGATTGCATTAAAGTGGGCCATTTGGGCACAGAAGATCAAAAAGAAAGTCACAGCCAAAGTTTACCCAGGTTCCCAGGGAGCAACCTAATAAAGGAGCATGAATAAATCCCAACGAGAGGCTACGACTCCTATTAATTCATTTGTTTACTCGGCTCCCGGAGAAGCTCCTGCCACATCCTGCAAAGGAGGCTCAGGTGGCTTTTTATTTGCTTATTTAAACGCCTTCCCCACCTTGTGCTGAGTCGCGGTGGGTTTTTGAATATGTCAGGCTGACTCTGCTACTGTTACTCCCTTGAATGTCTGAGTTTATTCAGTTCTCCGTGGGGTTATCAGGCGAGGAAGACGATAACAAAGAGATCCACTGTCTACAGGTAGGACAATAAACACACTTCAAATGAGTGCAGAATCTCCCCAAAAGTATTTAGCTCTGGCTAAATGTATTCCTTCCCCCCACATAATGAAAGGGGAATTAGAAATCATAATTGAGAAACCGAATTAATGCAACAAGTCACTGTTAAAGCACAAGCTCAGCAACCTGTATTTTTAAAAGTTTTCTCCTATTCAATTTTAAATATGCATAATTAATTATTGCATTTTGATCTCTGGTCTGGACCAGCACTTGATGATGTCAAAGCTCATGTCAACCTAAGACATAAAAAAATATATGGGTTCTTGTTGTACAATTTCTAGGCCTTTTTGGTATAGCTAGGCAAGTAATTAGGACATAATTGGAGAGAAATTAGTTGATATAAGTTATTAGCATCACCATCGATTAAGTATAATCAAAATCAGTGTCTACACAAGCTATTGATTTCCACTTGCTTTTGTAAGTGTAATTGCAGCATGAATTGTCTGTGCATGGCTGGGCCTTTTATTGTTGTAAATATCCAACTGAAGCAAGAGATTAAATTCTGCACAGGCTCTAAAAGTGCCTGGAATAAGTGTGAAGCCCTTGCTTTCGTTTATTGCCGTGACGATTTAAACAGGGTATGAAGGAATATTTCCCTCAGTTGGATTACAGTCTTTGTCATATTTGTGTGAGGATACAATCTCCAGACTGTGAGGCAGACTTAGAACTAGACCAAAAAAGGGTGTGCAGTCCCTCAGGTCATACCTGGCAGTGCCCACCAGAAGACAATTCTGCAAGACAGGTGGGCAACTGCATAGGCACAATTTACCTTCTCCATAAATTCTCCAACTTGACCACAGCATTTATCCAATACCTAACACAGCAGGATTTCAGTCCCAGTTACTTTGGAAGTGCTCCAAGTGCAAAATCACTGTGTTTGATTGTTGTTTATGGCACGTTTTGGCAGCTGTGATCAGTAATTGAGCATTTTCAGTCACGTTACTTGGAAATGTGACCCCGTATTATGCCATAAAAAAGTGAAAGACCTGATTGTGCTGATTCACCTTTTTGAAGATAATACCAAGAATTACAATATAAATAGAAGAATACAGTAGGTGATCATGGTGGTTGATTAGAAAGGTTTCCTGATTACACTTCTTGTTTTTAAACTTGTTATTTGAAACCTGCACCTGCTTTGCACACAGTGTGGGGCCTTGCTTTACTTTCCATTTGCAAGCTCCATGCAGAGCAGTGAGAAGAGTCAGGGCGTGGAAGTCTCAGGGGATCAGGATGAGACTGTAATCTGGAACTCTTGCATTGTTGCTGCAGTTTGACCAAAGTCCCCACAATTCCATGGCTGAGCTGCTTCCCTTCATCCACCCAGTGAGTCCCATTCCGCAGTGGGAAAATTAGGACAAAATATCAGTACTCAAAGCAGCTAATGTCACCCCCAGATGGCTTATTAGCCACAAAAGAAGATAATTTTGGAACCTTTTAGCTTCAATATTGTTTTTCCAACTGTGAATGAAGCACCCTGGGGAGGCAAGGAGAGGAAATCTGCCCAGCTCCTGTGGGTGCTGCCCGCTCTGCACATGGGAGATGTCACTCTCCAGCTCCACTACTGCTCAATCCTTCTGCTTGGTTTCAATTAAACAAAATGTAGATATTTATTTCCCTTGATGATAGCGCTGTTACCCCTAGCTAATATCAGAGGTGCAATCAGTTAAGCTAGGATGGGGTGGACACTCGCTCTTTAACTTATTTAGGGCTCTGGATCCTGTCAATCCCAGCTGGACTGAACTCCACATACAAAGAACAAATGTAGGTTGTCTGGGAAGGGTTTCCAAAGCTGTTTCTTCACCCTCATCAGCAAATTTAGAAAGAAATCTGAACCGAATGTGCTCAGCTCTGGGAGTTGCCATGGTTGCAACACAGACGATCTAAATGTGGGAGATTATATAATCAGACAGAATGACTATTTATACAAAGAGTTTAATTTAAACAAAAAAGGGAGAGAAAAGCAAATGTGCCACACAATACCTGACTTTGTCCCTTTCCACTCCTGCATGGCAGAGCTGCTGTAGCACTGATGGGTTTAAATCTCAGTGCGCACCCCCCCCCCTTGTTTGTATGGTATTTAAAATGTGCACTAAATTTAAACAAAAAGAAAAAAGCATCAAGTAAAAAGTAGTGTAGATTATTAAGATCCATCCAGGCAAGAAAGAAGCTGCTTGTTATACCTGGATCAGCAGCAGTATCTTCTTTAGGGAAGATACATGAGCTTTTCTATAATTTTTGTTGTTCTACAGTCCTGTAGAATTTTAAAAAGCAGTAGCGTGGATCTCCTTCTTGGGAAGGATCATCCTGTGTAATTCTATCACAGGAGCTAATTTGCCTTCCTCTGAAGTGATTAAACATATGGGAGCAGATTCTGTGGCCCATAAGATGTTACCTATACATGGTAATTTCATTCTTCCTGGTCTAGCAAAGCCAGCCAGCTCTAACTCTGCTCCCTCAAGGCTGGTTTCCCTGCATCCACCTCCTCCTGCTCATCCTGGATCTATCCACAGCATGAGAGGCTGCTGGAATGGGATTTCTCCCCTACAGATTTCCCTTCAAATAGGCACTGGGGGTCTATAAAAGTGATAGAGCTCAGTAGGGATTTCCCCACAATGAGCTGTGTGTAACAATAAACATCCACTACAGGCACTGCAGGCAAATAGATGTGATTCAGATGTGACGAGGGTTGTTTTCCAGGGGCTTGGTCTCACCTTTGGTGGTTATAGGTTAGATAGCTGTGAACAGATTACTTTCATATTTCAACACAATATGATTAGTGCTCCCCTGAGAGCCCCTAAATGCCCACTGATGGGAAGCTGCAAGGAGGGTGTATTTATTAACCAACATTTCAGAGTGGGGGAACTTTCTGCCCAGTGACAGCAAACACTGAAGCAACCAATGCTGCATCCTGTCATCCATCAGCTGAGCCATTAGTTTGAACAGTGGGTGTTTCTCCTCCCTGTCTTTTGCTTTCTGTGATGAGAAGCTTTCCATGGAGGTATGGTTTTGCTCAAATGACAGTGAATATAGGCTGGAGGGAGCAAGGACAGAAGAAAATCTCTACTGCAGACACAAACATGTTAAGGTTGCACAGGTAAATCCAGTCAGAGGAGAAAGACACACAGAAGAATCCCTGTCCATCAGACCATGGAGGAACGTGTGTCCCTGGTTTAATCCTTTACTGAATTTCCAGGATTTTTAATTACCTTGTAGCATGATGTGGACATATCAAGACTGTGGTTTGAGTACAAATGAGCTCTTTCCATTTTGAGAGGAGCTTGGCCCAAGAGCTGGTGGTTGGCACCCAACCCCTGAGCTACTGCTGGGGCTGCCCCCCATGGGAATGTGAGCCTGTGCTGAGTTCTGGTTTGCAAAGGGAGGGTTGAGCTCCCCAGGGGTGCAGGGAAAACCAGAACTGCTGTCCCTGCAGGGCTGTCTGGGGAGGTGGCTCTGAGGGGAACTGTCAAGGAAACACTGCAAGGAAAACAAAGTCACCATAAAGCAGTTTTCTCTCATGGCTTGGACTGCTGTGGGAGTCAGATCCTGTCTCGCTGCTGAGAGGGTCATCGTGGATGGTTGCAGACTGCAGAACAAACACAGTCCCTTTGGTAGGACACCCTGATTTTTATTTTTTTTTCTTCACTTCAAATCCTTGAACATGTCTCTGTCAAGCCAGGGTTCACTTCCAGAGTGAAAAAAGACTTGCAAATGTTTTCTCTCCTCTGCTAAGTTCATTCTCATTTTAAGGGAGTACAGAGAGAAAGCTTATATTTATAATTCAAGCAGGAAAGGCAGATTCTGTTCTGTGTTTGGAAAGCAGAAGCACTGTGTGAGAGAGGCCTTGTAGCAGCACAGAGCAGGCTCCTGCTCTGTTATAAATCTCAGCAAACAGGGAAGTGCAGCCACAGCTCTGGTTCTGCACAGGCTGTTGTCACTAAAACATAAGAGGATTTTTAAAGGTGATTAATGTTGCTCTCCCACACCCAGAGCAGCCACACATTTGCTGTCTGCAAGGCTTGTTTCAAAGGAAGGGATATGTGAGAGCAGAAGTTTCCCAAGGGAGCAGGGCATGGAGCATCTTCCTGGGTCAGAGAGCTGCAGGTGTGCAGAGCCTGTGTTTCTTCTCCTGCTGGGACTACCAGCTGAGAGCTTTAAATGCTGCTGCAGGAGGAGTGCTCTGTCTGCCCTTGTGCCACATCCTTCGGGGTAGACAGTGATCAATCACACTAAATATGAGAAGTGATCCTTCTGAGAGGTTACTGGATGTGAGAAGCATTTCCCACACACTTGTGGTCTGCTGGGCTTCCTTAACTGTCAGTCTGGACACACTCAAAGATAGTCCTATCTGCATGTGCTTTCTAACCGAGTCTAAATGGAGAGAGTTTTCTGCTGTTCCATCTGCTGCACACCCTGGAGCACATCTCAGACAGCCCCTGCTTCATTCAGACCCTGTTCTAGAGGAGGAGGTCTCTGTTTTGGCTCTTCTGTCCTTCCAGGCTCCTTTCAGCAACACTTATGGGTTTAGAAAGATGAAAACTAAAGTCCAGGTGAGACAGTTTTAAAACTCAGAGAGGCTTATTAAATCTCTCCCACCTCCTGTTCAGCCTCCCATGAACTAGTCCTTGGCAACAGTGGGATGATCATTTGAGGGGGATTCCTCTCTCTGAGCTTTAGAGGACCATGGTGTAGGCTGGACTAAGTGGCCCTTGGGTCAATAGAGGGGTGGCTGCTTTTACTGGGTGATTCACTTCTGTGCTGTGCTAACACAGTGAGAAACTCACCCTAAAAATACTTATTTGTTTCCCTATACATTAAGGTGACTCACTGAAGTGGGCAAGGAGTCCTACCTTGGTAAATCAACAGATCCTCTTGAGCATCAGAAATTTATGTGGTGAGGTCAGGAATTCAGTCATTTGAAGGTTTTTTGGTGTGTTTTGTATCAAGATCCAAGGCAGACTTTGCTTTTCATTGGGAATCTTCCCTACAAGCTGTCATGTTTATTTTACCATCTCCCAGATCCTATTTACTTACACATGCTTCCTTAGTGGCATTTCTGGGATGACATGGGATTGTACTGAGGTCTTAAGAGGTCCTTTTTCATCTAGCCTTTTATCTTTCTAAAGCCTCATGTTATCTGAGGAGTATTTCAAACTGAATCTCACTGTCCTCTCATGTCTTCTAAGTAAAAAGTATGAAATAAGCTTAGTCCAAATCTCTGGAGGAATTTTTCCTGATTGACAAGTCCTTGCAAATATGTCCTGGGACCTGCCTGTTCTGCCTAATAAATCATCGTTAACTCCCAGCAGATGAAGAGAGATTCTCTTCATCTGACAGGGTATCAATTCACTTGCTTTAATGTATATAAGGCTTTAGGTCTCTCCACCAGTGCTCTCCAAGAGAGGCTTTCTGTCAAGTGAAAAAATGGGATTCAGGCAGCAGAACTCAGCTGCCAGGTTTGCCAGTGATGGACGATGCAGGTGGGAATGCAGCTCTTTCCTCCTCTGCTTTATTGATCCTGGGGCTCTGACCAGTGTAGCAATGTTTCTGTATCAGTAAAGCCAGGTAGAAAGGAACAAGGGGGAAGTGATGGCTGAAAGTTGGTGTCAAAACCTGACTGCTCTCAGGGAGGGTTTTTGGGAGGTCAACAGCAATGACAGCTCTGACCTGGGACAGTGCTTGTCCTCACAGGGCAGTTAAATTATTATTATTATTGTGTTTTATTTATTATTTCTGATTATGGCATTACTAATAATATTTATAATAATAAACAATAACGACAACAACAACAATAATAATAATAACTTGTTAGTAAGAATTTGTGGACTATGTTACTGTTGTGGGGTTTATTATTGTATAAGGTGCTTTATTTTTAACAGCACATTTTTGGGATTACTTCCAGTTTATTGGCGTAGGAAAGTCATGGCCTACACAGAGAAGGACAACGTGGTGGGCTTTGTCTGTTTGTTTTTGAGACTCTGAACCACAGAAGTGAGAAACCCCAGAACAGAAGGACAGACAACATGAAGCACCAGAGCAAAGCTTGGCACAAACTCACTGGTGGGAAACTAAGTGGGAGGTAGTTTTTAATTTTGTTGATCATAATCTTATTTAGTCACATCAAGAAAGAGCTCATCGTGAGCAAATCAAGAAACCAATATATGACAGGCAAGCCATGGTTTCAATGCTCATTGTTGGCCAGAACCAGCCCATGCTGGAAATGAGAGGTTTGCTCTGGTGCTCCATATTATCTGTCCTTCTGTTCTAGAGTTCCTCACTTCTGTTGTCCAAAGTTTCAAAAAGAAACAAACCCCGAAGCCACCAATTGTCCTCCTCTGCCTAGGCCAGGTTTTAGAAGGAAACTTGCCTACGTGCCAATAAACTAGAAGTAATCCCCAAAATGTGCTGTTAAAATAAAGCACTTAATAAAATAATAAAACCCACAATTGTAACTAAGTTCACAAATTCTCGCTAACATCAAATTCAGTCCAGATATTTCACTAACGCTTTAGTTTTCATTCATTATCTTTCCCTTTCTTCAGCTTTCTAAAAATACTGCTATGTATAACTGCAATTTATACCCTTTTGCATTTTTTCCCATAAACATCAAGATTAATAAAAAAAGTATTAAAGGATTTTTTTTTTTTTTTTTTTTTTACTTAATCCTTTCCCTGCAAGAGCTGAACTATGGAGACATGCACCAGAAGGAAGTGTTTTAATGCACTCACAGAAATGGCAATGCTGAAGTCTCTGCAGTATTTTAGTCAATGAGTTTAAGCATCAGGATCCAGCTTAGAAAAATATATGAGCTGATAACCAAAGTAGTTTTATTGTCAATTTGTTTGCTCAGTTGCCATGGCAGAGAGTTCAATGTGAGTGACTCTGTGGGGAGGCAAATGCCTCCTTATATTTGAAACTGGGCTGGAGGGGAAACCCAAGAGAATTTGTGCTGCCCATCAGAGGAGATGTGCAGGGAACAGACTGAGAAAGTGTGGCCTCAGAAGAGTCCAGAACTTTTCTGGGATGTTGATGTTCCAGCAGGAGGTCAGTGCTTCCAGTGACTCCAATGGTACCAGGGGAAGTCAGATAAAAGTGCTGAGTTGGTTGAAATGAATTGTCTTGTATCAGATAGAAACTGATGTCTTCGCTGGGGAAAATTCTGAAGAAGGAATTTGGGGCATGAAGCAAAATGCCAAAGAAACATGTAGCAGATGCCATTAACCATGAGAAAGAACGATGAAGAAAGGAAAAGTCATGTGGTTAAGGCTGTTATAAACATGTTATAAACACCCCCTGCAGGTGTCCCCTGGGGAAGAACACCTTCCACTAGACCAGGTTGCTCAAAGTCCCACCCAACCTGGCCTTGCAGTAAGTAGTTTTGTTCTGTTACCACCACTAAAGTTTGTGTCACGGAGTGTAAACAAGATTAAAAGTTCTACTCAAATATTTCCTTTCTGAATGTGCAAGAATTTGAATAGTCATCCCATTACAACTGTACTGGAGATAAACCAGGTCCTTTTCAACGTATCTACACAACCTGCTTTTCAGCCCTCCTTGGATACTCCACAGGAAAGCTGAACTTCTGAGTCTGTTCTGCTTTTCAGCCTTGACTCAATCAAAAATAAAGATTATTTCTATTGTATGATCCAGTTCTTCAAGCCTTTGACAAGGCTTTTGAAAGAAGCTACTTGAAATCCATGTTAATACAGAAAATAACAGCAAAACACCTGTATTTCCCAGGACTTTGCACAGTGCTTAAGCTGTGAGAGCATGACTATGCAGTCAGGATGGAAAGGTGGCATTCGGGGAAGAAGGCTGTTGCTTGCAGTGCCTCTGGGGTTTGAAGGAAAAGCAGGGGTTGGGTCACGGAGCATAACAGATATGTAGAAGATGGCCACCAACCAGCAGAAGAAAAGATGAAAGAAGGAAGTAAAATTTAGCTACTCAGGCAGTTGAGGGTGTGCTGTAAACAGTCTTTGTGCCCAGATAAAGGTCTCATCTACTGGAAAGTGAAAAATAAGTAATTAGAGGTCATCAGTAAAGTATCAGTGTAACCAAACAAATAGCAGAGTCTCCCCACTCTTTCTTACATCTGGCAAATGAAGGAGGTGTTGGCTTACGATAAAGAGAAAATCTCTATAAAAGTGCCTCTCAGCACTCAGCCACAAACCACTCGGTGTTGGCACTTCTGCAGAGGCTCTCACGTGGGAAAACATTGAGTGAGACACCTCGTAGCACTTCTGTGCTATGAGGTAAATCACATCATCCTCATCATCACCAACAAGGCCTTGGTGTTGGATGGACTCCGAGCTGCTGCGGTGCCAGAGGACTGTGGCTTATCCAATTTCTCAGTCAGACAAAGCACAACCTGTGGGATAGGAAGTCATGAGTTGTGCTCCTTTTTTATTATGGCATGTATCATAAATTCACAGAGGGTTCCCAACAGCACTGATATTGTCAGGCTTGTTACAGCACCACCACTATTTTATGGCTTGGTTAACTGCACACACACACACACACACCCACACCCCAGTCTGCCAAACTGAGTGGAATTCATAGCAGATACTAACATTAGTTACTTGGTAAGTATTCAGTTTATCATGATCACTAATTTGGGCCTCTTTCTATAGCTTAATATTAATATTTTGTAATTTTCAGCATTCTGCAAGAAGTTAAACAAGTGTTGGTGTCTTACTACATGAACAGGCTGTATTTTCTCATGGCCTGTTACTGAAATGGTGCATCTGTTACCTTTCTGTTGATAGCAGCTTCAGAACTCCTGGCCAGCTTCCAGACCGGTACCTTTTTTTCATCAATGTCAGCTTCTCTCAGTTCATCTCTCAGTCATAAAAATTTTAAAACAAAGACTGCTGTCTGTTTTCTGATATTCCTTCCATTAGCCGTGCCCTGCACTTTCATTGCAGGCATCTGACATTAACTTTTGGCACAGATAGTGGTTTACAAATCTCAAATACCTTGCTGACACTACCTGACCCTCCCTTCACACTTAGGAAATTGCCGTAAGTATCTCTCTTTTACAGAAAAGCTTGAAAGGAGACTCAAACAGAAGTGATATCCCAATTTTCCTCCAGGGTGGTAATTTAGGTGTCTTGTTAGTTGTGCTCTCAGCACTTCAGCCTGAATTTCACTCCTGTTAAATAATCAGCTCTAACAGGACACATGTGTGTGCTTTATTCTCCTGGAAACCAGGCACAGGGAGCAGGATGCCCAAAAACGATGTGCCAACAACCGCAATTTTAGCCTATTTCAACACTGAACCTTCTGTCTTGAACAACAGACAAGGAATTAAGGGCCTTTGCAGATCCTCTGGAGGAATTTCAATGTGCTTACAACTTTTTTGTTATCTGGATTTCCTTTTTTTTTTTTTTTTCCCTTATCTGTGCTGTTTTTCCCGCAGTGATTTCCCAACCTTCTGCTGAGATCTGCTGTGTCCCACCTAGTGCAGGTCTTATTCCTTGGTATTGACTGTGCTATATTATTGGAAACCTGTGGTTCAGTTTATAACCCATCATATTTTCCCTGGTTCTCTCTAGAGGAATAGTGCTTCTGATTAATTTTATTAGTGGGTTTATTTCAGTTCAAAATGAGGCGTGGGTTTCCAAGTGACAGAAAATAGTCCTTTTCTTAGAGTATAGCAATGTAGTTCAGAGATGTATTATCCAGAGAAAATGAGAAGATTTTAAAGGTTTTTTTAAAGGAAGAAAATTTCAGGCTTGATTAAAAACAGAACTAAAGGGGGGAAAAAAGGGTTCAGCAGTAATTCCAAGACAGGAGTTGCAAAGATTGCTTCCATGGCTGACTGCTGGAGCCTGTCCCCCTCACAGCAAAACAGTGTGAACACTGGGTGCTAAAGATTTCTTTGTCCTAAGAGCCAGTGTACAGAATTTAGAAATTTCCAGATGGAAGAGACGGGAGGGACTGGGAACTGCAGGAACTAAGCCTCAGTACAAGAAGAAGAAGGAACCACAAATTCTGCGTCATTCTCTGCATCCAAGGGCACCAAATGGAGTGGTCTTCATCACCCTGCCTTATTCCTCTTAACTTCCTCCCCTTGCCTTGAAAATACCTGATATAAATGGGTATCTAATAACCAGTACTGGAATCCTTTCTTGTTCTCCCGAGACGGGTAGTGTTCTTTCTACATATTCCTCGTGAAACGTTGGCTCATTCTTATTCCAGCTTCCCACCTTTACAGCTGAGCTCCTTTCTCATCTGTGAATCATCTGGAATCATCTGCCTTGCCTCTTGATACCAGAAGTGATGTGACTACTATATTTTGCTTAAATTCACTGATCTTCTTTTCCAGCCCATCTCTTTTTAAAGCATTCATCAAACAAATTACGGAGTCTCCAGAGTGTGAAGTCTTCCTGCTCAGCCATTTTCAGCAGTTTAAAGTTGTGAAGACAGAGGGCAGAACTGAATGGAACTTTTGCCTCTGCCTTGGATCCAGAGGGCTCTTAAAGCCGAGCATTTCCTCTCACCAAAAGCTTTCTCCGAGGTGGTGCTGCCTCGCTCAGAGCGAGCCTGCATGTGTTCATCTTCCTCAATACTTCATTAATCACACAGGGGAGGCCTGCTGTGCAGGGTCCTCACTGAAATTCTGCCTGTTCTCTTGTTTGGTTTAAACTGGGAGGGAGTGGTTTGATTCCTCTGTAGAACAAGACCTTTGGAGCAGGGAGAGCTCTGGGAATGCTGGAAGGACTGGGAGCTCAACTCGGCTCAGCTCATGGCTGTTGGCTCTACTCCTCCCTTCACACTGGGACTTCCCATTTCAGTTTTGCAGAGTTATGAAGTTCAGCACTGCTTGATTCCAATATCCTTTTCTGTGCCCACAGAAGTGACTTACTTTTCCACAGCTGACATTTATGTTTCTTTTCTAAATGGATGATCACATTGTTTGGTTCCTGGTTATGCAGTTGTTGGCAGCTACATGTATTTAACTTAATTTTCATGAGTTATTTACAAGGGCACAGTTAATTACAACTGTTTGCTACCCAGTTTCCATACAGGGGACATACACAGCTCTTATGAAATATTTCAGATATCTGGGATTTTTTTCTGAAGTTGCAAAGGTTGAACGACTGCAGAAAATTAAAACCAAACAAGCAACCTCTTCCCCCAAGAGCTCTAATTTAGAATAAGTTTCCAGCCCAACAGTTACAAATCAAATCAAGATTTATAGTGACAGTATTTTGCACTTTCAGGGGCCTATGTATTCTTGGTATGCACATCTCCCACGTATAAGATATTCAAATTGTCATCCTTTACATAAAGGCAATTTCATTTCACGTCACTTGTGGCAGCACAGAGTAGATCCACACAGGTAGATTGTTTTTAGCATGAGTGAAGTGCAGCTGAACTTCAAGACTGAATTTATCTATCATCTGATGGCTTATCAAATTTATTTAAGTGCTGGTGAATCCAGTATCATAAAATCACGGAATGCTTTGGGTTGGAAGGGGCGTTAAAGCCCATCTTCTTCCACCCCCTGCCATGGACAGAGACACCTTCCACTAACCCAGGTTGCTCCAAGCCCCGTCCAATCTGACCTTGGACACTTCCAGGGATCCAGGGGCAGCCACAGCTTCTCTGGGCAACCTGTTCCAGGGCCTCCCCACCCTCACAG
>JAWWES010000051.1:2886669-2906814 GCA_035583135.1 Lophotriccus pileatus
CTTGGACACTTCCAGGGATCCAGGGGCAGCCACAGCTTCTCTGGGCAACCTGTTCCAGGGCCTCCCCACCCTCACAGAGAAGAATTTCTTCACAATATCCAGCCTAAACCCATTTTCTTTCAGTTTGAAGCCATTCCCAACATATCAGTGCACACCTGGACAAAGCAGAACTCATTCTAGGAAGGGAAGTGTGATGGAATTCCAGACTTAGCACATACCATTCCTTGCACCACCTTCCCCCACTACCCATGGAAAGGAATAATGTCAATTTTCAGTGTTGAAAAGTTACTCTGAATCAGACCCCAGATTAGCAGAAGTCTGATGGCATCATGAGACATTCTGTATTCTTATTTCTCCTCAATTTTAATTTTTTAGGATTCAGCCATTTTGACACAGAAATTTGACTTGGTAACCTCAGCTTAAGTTTAACTGTGAGTCATCAGGAGTAGCTCAATCATTTTCCTTGAAAAGAGGGCTGAAATAAGGATGTCAGCATGACCCTGCTAGTGTTGCACACTAACTAGTTAAACAAACTGCTGGGAGTTGAATTAATAGACTCCAGGATGCTTAATCCTATGGCAACAATCAGCCTTAAAGATCTTTTTAACTTGTCATTGGAGACATAGGAAAAAGAAAAAAAAAATAGGTAAAGAATTGAAGATGTTAGGTATTAAGAAGGGGTTTCATTTTAGCAATATCCCTTAATCCTTTTTCTTTTAGCTATTGAGAGAGCCTTTTCTACGGCCCGCTAAGGTTTGGATACTTTCAGGTGGTGCAGAAAAAAATATTTGGGAGAAAAGGACAGTTAGTAGAGACAGTGGAGCTGATGTTACTACTGCAATTGTTCCTGGGAAATCTAATTCTGATGCCTGGGGAGGGTTGGGGGAAAGAAGAAAGGAAAAAACCCAAGACACAACAGGAGAATGAAGAGATTAGCAAAGATGCATCCTCTGCCTTCTGTGGGACAGAGTTTTCCTGGCAGTCACACCGGGAGAGAAGCAGAGAGGGCGTGTGATCTGATCAGCACTGATGTGGGGATACAGAAACTTTGCTTTTAGCTTTACTTTCAGCAGCAAACACAGCCCTGCTGCACAGAGATAGTGAAGTGTCACCTGGCTGACCTGTCTGGTTTTGTTCTAATGGAAGAAGATAGAAGAGGAGAATAGGAAATACAAGTAGATCTGTGAGGACTAAAAATTACTGCAACCTCATTTTCTGTGGGTGTGTGTCCAGTGGTTGACTGAATATCCTTCCTGAGAAGATTACAGTGCAAATTCTTGCATGTTTAAGACCCTTATCTTGGGACTCTGAGCAGCCTGGTCTAGCTGAAAGTATCCCTATCCATGGCAGGGGTGTAGAACCAGATGGTGTTTAAGGTCCTTTCTAACCCAAACCATTCTGTGGTCTTACAACAGCTGCCTTGTGTCCAGTCTCACTAACTCATATACAACTCTTCACCCCATGCTGGGCACTTATAGGGGTCATTAATGTGTTCCCACTTCCCCGTCCCCTTCTCCTAGCTGCCCACCCTCACACCACTGGTGAGGATCCAGTTGTCTTTGAGCTTTCTCCTGTTCTGTCGAATTTGATCAAGGCAGACCCCCAGGCTTGGGAGTTGTGCGTGAGGTGAAAGGAATGAGAAAGACAGTGGGATCACATGAGCATTGTTTCCATAGTAAACGAGGCTGAGAAGGTGGAGGAAGAAAGAGGAGACATATGGCAAGTGGTGATAGCAGGAACCAGAGCTCTCTTCTGAAGGTGGCTTCAGGGTTCACTCATGTGTTGGAGCCAGAGTCGTAATGTCTCTGAATCAGCCAAGATGCTTTACAGGATTACATGAAGTTGCAAGAGTATCAGAGATCCAGGAAATAAAAAGATTTGCTGTTATGGTAAACACAGTTTTTCCTCTTCATATCTTTTTCTCCAATGTCACATCACTTGATCACCTTCCCTTTAATTTTATTTATTTATTTTATTTTACAAGGTCCCCAATTGCTGACTGCTTTTGTAGGTTTTTTTAGATAATTTTCTCCCTTTTTTATTTTTTTTCTTTTCAACACACTAAATATTGACAAATGTTTGTTGACCTTTTCATCCAGTTGTATTGAAGTTTGTTCAGCAGAAGAGGAGACTGTGAGGAGAACTCATAGCACTCCACATCTTCCTCATGAGAGGTAAAGGAAGGGCAGGCATCAATTTTTGCTCTCTGTGAGCAGTTACAGAAGATTTTTCCCCAGAGGGTGGTTGGCACTGAACAGGCTCCGCAGGGCAGTGAGCACGGCTCCAAGGCTGCCAGAGCTCCAGGAGGGTTTGGACAGGGACAGGGTGGGATTGTTGTGTCTGTGCAGGGCCAGGGGTTGGACTGGATGATCCTGGTGGGTCCCTCCCACCTCAGGATATTCCATGACTCTATGCAGGGTAAATAGCAATTATTATCGTTAGATCATAGACCTTTTTTAAAGAACTGTGACCAAATATCAGGGTTTCATGCTGTTAAGGGCATTCAAGGGCGTTTGTGTCTGCAGTTCTTGTAGAAGAAACGTCATATTATCATGACATTACATAGATGGGGTTTACTACTTGCTGTTTCCTACTAATAATCTGTTTTATAATGTGTTCTTAATTATCTTAATTAAAAAGAACTCAAAAAAAAAAAAATCCTGTTTACAGCAACAATGCACTTACTGCCAAAAAAGCAAAGTGTTTTCCATGCATTCTCAGGAGAAAACAGGTTTTAGATACACAGCTAAATGATTTGGATCACACACTGGGAGAAGCTGCATAGGGATAAAAGCTGCATAGGGATAAATGCTGTAAAGAACACAGGAATTTTCAGTCCTGCTTATACAGAAGACAAGAGGCAACTGCTCATCTTGGCACACACAAGAGAAGGTGTGTGATGTCAGAAAAGGGTTGGTTTAGTCACAGCCTCCTGTCAAGGTGACATCAGTAATTTGATGTACCTGGGGGGTTGGGTTTGTCACAGAATCATACAATGGCCTGTGTTGGAAGGGAACGTAAAGGTCCTCTCATTCCACCCCCTGCCGAAACCTTCCCCTAGACCAGGTTTCTTCCCCCTGCACTGGCAGGAGCCTCTCCCAGAGCCCCCCACATCTCTTGGAGGTGGCAGTTTTCATCTGATCTGTATTTCCTGACTCCTCTATGTCCAACCCCTGCAGCAGATCAGAATGTGGGGCACAGGGAGGTGATGCCCAGCAATGGCACAAGAGAGAACAGGCAGGAACTGATGCCCAGGAAATTCCACCTGGACATGAGGAAGAACTTCTTTTGTGTACCGTGACTAAGAACTGAACAGACACTAGAGAGGGTGTGGAGTCTCCCTCACTGGGGATATTCCAGAACTGTATGGGCAAAATCCTGTGCCATTTGCTTTGGGATAACCCTGTTTGAGCAGGGAGGTGGGACCAGATGATCCAGTGTGGTCCCTTCCGACCTGACCCATTCTGGGATTCTGTGATTTTCTGTCTAACAGAATCACAGAATGTGCTGAGTTGAAAAGGAGCCACAAAAATCACCAAGTCCAACCCTTAGCCCTGCACAGGACCATCCCCAAAAGTCACACCATGTGCTTGAGAGCATCATCCAAACGCTTCTTGAGCTCTGTCAGCCTTGGTGCTGTGACCACTGCCCTGGGGAGTCCTGGGGTGGAAGAATTAAAAGGCAGATGTTACACATCTTCCCCACATGCCTGGAAGAGGATCAGCTCAAGGGATGTGTTCTTGACAGGGCAGGCAACACCATCAGCAGTGATGGGGGTCCCTCAGAGCTGGTGCCTGTGATCCTTGTGCTGGGAATCGTGCCGCCGAATCTGGATCGTTGATTGAATGCAACCACCTTGACTCTGCCTGTCTGCTTTCCTCGTGCTTTGAATGATTCATTGTCAGGGTAGAGATAAAAGAGTGCAGAGTAAAAAGGTACCTTTATCTGCCAGCCCTGCTCTCGTTGGATCATGGCACGGAGAGACCCAGCTCCGCGCTCCGGCCGCGCAAAGAGGGTGGGAATGCTGCTGTGGGGAGGTGCCGGGAACTGAGGGCACTTGTGCCCCTCGTGCCACGTCAAATCAAAGCTGACCTTGTCCCCAGGGCAGTAAGAGGGAGGGCGAGGCTGCCTTTTGCCAAGTGGCAAAAAAGAGTGAATTAACACAGCAGGGTAAAATTTCCCTGCTTTTAAGTGATTGTCAAAGATAATGGCAGTTACCTGCCTGTTTTCTTGGGGGATTTGTACTGAAAAAGGGGAAGAGCTGCTAACAGGATCCCAGGGTTGAGGAGAGATTTGAGAGGAAGGATCAGAAGAATTAAATATGTGACATGTAGCGAGGCAGGATGATAATGAATGGGTATATCTGCCTGTGCTGCTCAGTGCCAGCCACTTGAATGAATTTTTTTAGGGAACGGAAGAAAAATAGCTGAATTGCCATGATTCTCCACCCAGAAAATTCCCCTTGTTTTGGTCAAAAATATCAGTTAGCTTAGGGAAAACCTTCTTTCCAGTCCCATGGGGCTGAATTGTTTCCATAGGCACACTTTTGGAATGACCTATTAGTTGCTCAAATCAGTGGAAACACTTTCTTGGACCAAGTTATTAAATCCAGCTCTTTTAGGAGGAAGGGATATGATAGAGCTCTGTATATTTTGGAGGCTAGAAATGTTAAGGTGAAAGGAGGGGGTTATTTCATGTAGTACAAAGAGATCTATTTAAGCACTGAGTTGCACTAAAATAGGAATTTTTATATGAGCCATAAGAGTGTCAGATGGCTCAGATAATAATAATATCACATAAAATAAAGTAATTGTATTGTATAAAGGTTGTCAGTTTATTTGCAATACATCTAGTCATAAAGCTGATAATTTTCTGTTAAATTAAAGTTGCACAACTTGCCTCTGAGCAAGAAATAAAGGGCCTGGTGCTTTTTTATTCTGTACTTGTAATTTGGCTTGCTCTGTTCATTGGATTTTTTTAAGTCATTAAGTGAAAGACAGAGGGCCAGACATCCACTCACTCAAAACCAGGCCATTTCAAATGAAAAAGTGAAGTCAGCCTTAGAATATTGCTTTTAAAAAAGCAGTTGGGTGATAGGAGAGGGTCTCAAGGAAGGCAGAAAGAGCAGCAGGACTCGGCGTGGTTGGACAAGGCAGCAGGAGCGTGTTGGATTGAGAGCACTCAAGGCCTGGACTGGAACCTAATGGGGCTCTTAGGGAGCCTGGGAACCACTTGTAGCAGAGAACTCTCTGCTGCAGAAAGGCACAGGGTAGCAAAAATGAGGTTGCAAGCTCTGATTTTCATGATGAGTGCCAAAGTGGTTCCAGTTCTGTATTCTCAGCAGCAAGGCTTGTACATCTTCCATCAGAGGCCATCAGTTTGGTGGCCTGAATTAAGTGGCACAGCAAATAGGCGTTCATATTTTATTTACTCTCTGGAATGGGATATATATATAATTGTCAGAACTCATCATAAAATCCTTTTTTTTTTTTTTTTTTTGTCCTTGATAAACGAGTTTAGGATTTCAACCCTTCAGATCAGCGAGTAAGTAAGATGAAGTAGTAAAGCAGAGAAGATACTTACTGCCAAATGGATTAGGAATTTGAGAACTCCCTCTGTATAGGCTATAAGTCCCAAATCAGATTTGATAAATCAAGTGATATTAGAAGAGATCTGCAGGACTCAGTAGACTTAAATATTGCAAGGAACTATTACTCTCATATCCATCTCCACACACAACGTGCTGCTGTATATTAAATGGCCACGGATTAGCCTCCCTGTGCCTCTTACATATTTGAAAGACAATAGATCAGTAACTTAATAAAAAAAAAAAATAAAGCAGTCCAACTGGAACTGCATGGAAGGTGATTTTAGCTATTAATTCATGTGCACTTTAGATCTGTGTACAAAATTTGCCTCCCCTCCATGGTGCAGTAGAGCCCCAGCTGGATACACCAGAACAGTGCCGAAACACGGTTTAGACCTCTGAGACCCGCACGCAATTTTCCGTATTTTATTTAAATTATTCCAGCTAGGAATGAAAGCAGGATTAGAGAGTGGTCTCCACCTGTATTGGGACAGCACAGTCAGAGAATCTGCAGTAGACCTTTAATCCTTTCTGCTCCAAAACCGCAGACCAATTCTGTAGAGTTTCCGTGAACATATTGCTGGAAGTCAAACTCCTTTGGTATCGCAGCCGGGGATGAATCATTCGATATGGCTCACGTGTTTGGAGATCAGGAACTTTATTTAGATGCTGGAACATACAACCTTTTCTTACAAGCAGCGTGGCTGCTTATATACTGTACTTGGTAACACATGTACACATAAAATTGGTTTAACTGTAACATAAGCATCTTACAATTGGACACCTGTCCACGTACACCCACGCATGTCCAGCAACCCTGACTCAGCATTCCTGTCAGGAAACCTATTCTTGTGCTAAGATATTTCAGTCCGTGGTCACTACCTGACCAGGCACAAGTGTTCCACCTTCAACCTTTCAGCTACTCAGAGACCCCAGAACCAGCTGGGGTCCTCCCACACTTTGGTTTGTGGAAACTTGCTTCAGGTTCATGTCAGTTCATGCAGTGGCACAGATGGTGAGTGAGAAACCTTTGTGTGTGTGACTAAAAGGACAAGCCATGGGAAAAAGACTCAGTTAAGATGCAAAGCTGCAGCTTCGGCATCTCCAGCGTTTACAACGCATGGTGTCGGGAGTTTAACATTCTCCAGGAAAGACTTTCAGAGCAGCAGGGAAGGCATTTTTGTTCTTACCTGGGTTTTGTGTCTGGCACTTCATTAACATAAAATATGTGGCACAAATGTGCCATGCTCTGTGTCAGCCTGTCACCTCCACCACTGCGCAGGGGTGGAGGCAGCAGTGATGGCACCGATCTGGAATCAGGGAAACAAAATGTGCCTCCCTCTGATCCTGCCTCCCTCTGGGCACAACACATCCATGTCCTTGCATTTCTCCACGTGCCCTAATTCCTGGTGACCTGGAGAGTCAAGAGATGTCATTCTGCTGCTGGGCTAGAGAGTTGCTGGAGAGGTGTTGGAGGTTGTGCAGGGAGAGCTGGGGCTGAGCAACATGCAATGGGTTCCTCTTCCTCTTCCACAGAAGAATTTACAGAGGGTTGATGCTCCTTTCCAGTCACCAGATTCCTTCCCAGAAAATTTCAAACCAAATGCAAAAATCATTTCGACCAAGTGAACTGGGTAATTTGGAGGGCATTCATGCCTCTTTGGGTTTTAATGTAGCTACTCTGAACAGTTCTCTGCAGGTATCCACAGTTCTTGGCAGACAGTTTTATCTTCTGAGTGGAGGTGCTCTAAATTTCAACTTGGATACTTGTAGTGCACTGAAGTAGAGGCCACTAACACTGTTCAAACTGGCTGCGTCTTCAAGCCAGTTCAGTTTTTACTTTAACAGGGGTCTGAGAGCTCCAGTCCTGTTGCCTCCTGTACAGATATCAAAATAACAGCACTTATCTCTGATAAACCAAGGGTTGTTTCATATCCACTGGTTTGTTGTTTGTTTTTGGTTTGGTTTTTTTTACTTCCAGCCTCTCATGAAGTGTAAAAGTGGCTCCTAGAGAATCTGCTCAAAAAAGAAAGGTAAAAACACTTCCATCAACTTAGTCTATAACCTACCTTAAAAGACTGAGCTGAATTCCACAGGCAGAATATTTCTCCCTGGTAAGTATGATCATTTTTCATTATAGCACAACCAGGATCAGTTTAACTGAAGATATTCTCTTCAGTAATTTCTTTTTTCTGCCACTTGCCAGTGCATATGCATTGCCAGCACCTATTTCGCTGTGCCCAGGTTAGGGAATGACAAGCAGAGATTGGCCAGGTGCAAAGTATGTGTATGTACAAATAAGTGAATGACTCGGTTTTGGAAGTGAACCCCCTATAAAACCAGGGAAATGGTGGTGTGGTGTCCAATATAGTTGAGCAGCAGGTCTGAAAGGGCTTGTTAAAGGACTCCAATGAGGCTCCAGAGGAAGGGAATGCTGCCCAATTGGACAGGCACACTTGGCTCTGAAAATCAGGCCCTGCACATGTACAAATGTGTAGATATGATGAGCCCATTTAAAGGGAAACTAATTAGAAGTATAGACAATCCACCTTTCTTGAATGGAATTATTGTAGTCCCTGATCCATAAATCTGACATTTATACATATTTATATGCTATTGCTTAATGAATACCTGATTAAGGAATACAGCTGCCAAGAGAATAAATTTGTTGTTAATCAAATGGTACTATAAAGACAGATCATCAGACCTATTAGAACATATTCATTCAGCAGATAAATCTGCTCACTGCAGCCTGTTAGTGCAATGTGTAATGCAAATCAAATCATTCTTTAGAGCTAAACCTTCAGCTTTGCCAGAATAAAAAAAGACTTTGCATGGAGGCAGATGAGATGAAATTTTATATTTTTGCAGAGGGTGCATTATGTCTTGTATTGAAAGTAAATTTCACCCTAATTGAACACTAAAGACAGGAATGCTTAAGTCTATGCACTGAAGATTTTACTGTGGTATGTAATTGCCTCCCTCTTTTGTTGCTGTATCTAATTCAGCAGTATAAATTACCAGCTTAATTTTTTTCTTATTGTGTGATGTACTAATACTATTATTTTGTACTACCAAGAATTAGCAAGTGGCATTTACATTTATAGCTCCTTTCATCCAGGGAAAATCTAATAACAACATTGGTCTAAATATTACATTAAAGGGCTGAAGCGTGTTGGAGATGAAAAGATAGCCTGAGGTAACCGTGAAATGGCCACAGTGTTTACAGGGATCTGTCACAACACTGCAGCGACTCTCACGAGCTTTGAAATGCTGGTGCATTTCTGAACGTAGATTTGAAATGCTGTTTGCAGGATTGTATTTCATGCCAAGTGTATTTCATGGCAAGTGTATTTATGCTTCGGATATTAATGAAGGGCAGACACAGGGCTTCTAACACAGTCTGTGATGAGAAGAGCCCACCTCTTTCCATCAGGCACTGGCTGTCCAGCACCAGCTTGAGGAGCTCAAGTCTGTAAATCTCCCTGATGAAGAACCTGCCTATGCCTTTCCTCCAGTCCCTTGCCAAGTCTGGGCAATATTTTAAAGGGAAATGCTGCATCTATCCATAGCTGAAGTGTTCAGAGCACTTTTACCTCCAGCACAACCCTTTTTTTTCCCTGATCATGTCCTACTCATGCAAAATTCCTGGTTACTTTGCATAAAATATAAAATCAGGCAGATGGTCCGTGTTTCCACCTCCAGCCTACTTTTACTCCCCCACCTAATTTTCCTCCTCTGCCTACTTTTCACCTGATTAGTATTTGCTGATGGTAGTAAATATAATAGTCCTGCTTTAGGTCATGTTCATTTTAAATTATTCCCGCTGGGTTTATTAGTATCCATGAAGGAAAAAAAGGACCTGAAGGAAAAGGGGGAAAGCTTTTGAGAGGCTCAGGTTTGGGACAACTTGGTGCAGACTCTGGATGGCAAAAACAAGTATTGTTTTGCTTCCTCTAGCTGTGGAGAACTTGGAAAATGGAAAAGGCTTGGAGAAGAGCAGGAGCAGGCTGGATTACAGTTTCCTCTGGAGCCACTGCCAAGGGAGCTGGGCTGGGGCAAGAGGTGACAGTATGTCCAGGAAAAGGCTGTCCTTACCCTGGAGATAACTCCAGAGGCAAAGTAAGGAAAAGCATCATGACTGCTCTTGTTTGCTGGTCTGCTCCTGGCACAGAAGACAAGTTTCCCACTTTATCTACCATCCACGATTGAATGTCAAAATCTAATCTAGTGCTTTATTAATTGCATTTATCATGTACTTTGACCATCTCACATGAAACTTACCCATTAATTTGTCTCTGATGGCCTTACTTGCTCTTAAGAAACCTTTGGAGCTGATTCAGAAAATGTCTGTTGAGCCAGACATTCTGGGTAATTTCTCTTTAAAATCCAATTAAATCTTCTCAGTCTATTCCATGCATTGCCCACAGAACTCTGGGGGCAAGTGCATGGAATTCAGGTCAATGTGATTGTTAGTGCTGGGAATGTTCCCTTTGGCATGGGCTGTCCAGGGACGAACAGCAGCACTCAGCAATTTAGTGCTTGAGACAAATAATCCAATAAACACAATGGAGAAAATTAAGGCTCCAGAGGATAGGAAATTTCTTTGTCTTCCACTGACCCTTGGCATTCTTCTCTGTGTGTGCAGATGTGTGCAGATATGCATGTGCACACACACTGCAGTGCTTTGGAGATGCTCCTGTTGGTTTTCCAGTTTTGGGTGGAGAACCAGTTGCCCAGAGAAGTTGTGGCTGCTCCATCCCTGAAAGTGTTCCAGGCTAATTTGGACAGGACTTGGAGCAACCTGGGCTAGTGGAAGGTGTCCCTGCCCATGGGAGGCGGTGGAATGAGATGATCTTTAAGGTCCCTTCCACCCCAAAACGTTCTGTGATTCTGTGATCTGTTATTCTGCTCCCAAGCAAACTCCATATCCATAATGAAGCAGCTTTCCAGAATGATTAACGGGCTAGATGAAGGCTTTAGATATTCCCTTTTTTCCTAATATATAGTTCATTATTTCTTCATCTAATGTGAGTTCAGAAGGGTCTCGATAGTTTTCATTCCAGAATTTGCACAGAAGCTTTTCTTCACTGTGAGAAGTTTCAACCGAGGTTCATTTTTGCACCCATCAGCATTTTTCAGGTTTTCCTTGAATAACTGAAATGTTGCTGAGAACAACAAATATTAGTTTTGACAGAGTCCTGGAAGTTTTGCACACAGTGGAGTCCGTCCGTCTCAGTTGTGTCAAAAGGTCATTTCTGATTTATTTTGTCTTTTATTGGCAGAAACTGAGCAGCACTATTTTGTTTGAGAACACAGAGGCTCAGCTGCAAGAAATTTTCAAGCCCATATTCAGAAACATCAAATGTGTATAAACCTGGAAAAAAACAATGATTCTCCTGAAAGCAGTGAGAGATAATGGGATCAGAGGACAAGTGAGGGGTTTTTTTTCTTTTCTATTTTGGAAGTCGCATGTCAAGAGGGAGAAATTAGCTAAAAATACTTATAAAATTCAGAACAGACAGAAGAGGGAAGATTAAGCAGTGATTATAAGCACGCTGTCTAAAGAATCAGGTCGTGCATATGCTTCGGTTATGCATAGCTCTGTGATCTCACATCACTCCCATCCATCTCCCTTCCTGTTTGTTCCATTCCTTTGTGGCACCCGGAGCTAAATGGCAGGAGATCTGTGAAAAGGCCTGTCTGCTGCTTGGCCTTTATATATATCATCCAGTGCAGGGGGTTTCTCAGTACTGCTGTAATACAAGTGCAACCCTCCTTTTCCATGTGCCAGAGTCAATGTGCGTATGGATTAGTGTTGAGTTTTTCACTAAAGTACACACGGTTTGAGGGGTTTAATACTTTCAGTTCCATTTTGAGTTCCATTTCAGTCCTTATCATTGTGCTCAGTGGGCTGGATCAGGAAATGGGCACAGATTTCCCACAGCTCTTGCATGTCAGGGTGGGACAGAGCAGGTGCCCTCTTTCCCTTAGCCGAGACCCTCATCTCCATCTAATCCCACTTGCAGGTCACAGGGAATGTTTTCCCTTGCTGTGGAGAAAAAAGACGAGTGGAAAGGCCTAGGAAATGCCCCAGTAACAAGTTTGAATAACTGATTGAATCCACAGTGATGATAATCATAGATGTAGCAAAGTGACTGGAATTAATGCACCATCTGAACAGTTCTATGAGGTTTGCCTTGGTGTTCCTCATTTAAAATGAATCTCTCTAGACCTGAAGGCTGTTTGGAAACAGCTGATGGGGTCCATAATGAGGATTCCAATCTTCAAGTTTCCAAACTGAAATTAGACATATGTCCTGACATGTTGACACTACTTTGAGCTGCTAGAGCTGTAATGGGTTTATCTGGCTCGCATTTTTAATAGAGTTTCAAGGGAGACAGGCTTTGCTCCAGGGGTCAAGTTGGGGAAAGGCTGTGAGTGGCCATAATTTCAAAGGTTAATTTAAAAGCGCTTTTCTCAACAGGACTTTCCTGAATTGCAAGATTACTTGAAAATGTGGTATTATAATAGTTAATCCCATAGCTGGAAAAAGCAAGCTGGGGAATATTCGGTGGGATTTTCCAGGTGTCAGTATGCAATTCTATCTTGACTCCAGGTAAAATGCAATAATGAATAAATGCAAAAAGTAAAGAGTGATACATTCATTCTACTCCCTCTATATAATGCCAATGTGTAGACCAAAAGCCCAGCTCCAAACCAGTTTTCTACTCCAGTTTCCTGCTAAAAAGACTTTTAAGCACTGACTAGAATGAACTGGCTGTGTGTTTTAACCCCACACAGGGTGGGTTCAGTGCCTGATTTATGCGATTTTTAAACCCACAAAGTAGCTGGATGGAGCTCTGAGCAACTTGGTCTAGCGGAAGGTGTCCCTGCCCATAGCAAGGCCTTGGAAATAGATGATCCTTAAGGTCACTTCCAACCCAAACCACCCTATGATTCTGTGATTCTTATGAGGTAACTGGCCATGGTGAGCCTTGGTGGGGGCTGAGTCAGTGATGATGGTGGGGGGCAGTGCTGTACCCCCATGGGGATGGTGATCCTGTAGGTACCTCAGCAACACAGCTCCATCACAAGCCACTGCAGCTTCCCCGGGGCAATGACTTCAGGACCCCAGCTGTTTATGGCAAAACTGCAAATGAGAAGCAGGATCAGATGAGAGCGTGGCTGAGTTAAAATTCTGTGTTTGCATGGAGGTGAATTTGAATTTTCTGGACTGCAATGCTCTGGGGCTGGCAGATAATTGGTCACTTGAGACATGGTGTTTTAGTAATTTACTGTGTAGCATCGGGGGAGCAAAAAAAAGACCTGCAAGGGAGGGAGAGAGAACTCTTGTCCTGACAGTTTCTTTAGAGCTGAACCCAACTGGTTCCTCCAAAAAAACCCGCTCCAGGTACCACCCACAGCGATGGTGAGCCTGTCTGCTGCCCCACACCCCACAGAATGTCCCAAAATGAGCCACCAGTTAAGGCAAAACTATTTGGTTTATTATGTGTCACTGAAATCCCACAGTCTTTCTAGGGCCACTCTGTGAGGGGATGTCTGTCACCATTAGAAGAAACTCAATTTAGGAAAATGTTGGTTTCGAAGGATAAAGTGTCACCGATGGCAGATTTTTAAACCAGTGCAATTTAGCAGATATTCAATACTTTTATTTCCTTCTGCTGACTTTATACAGCGGAACAGGAGGTGATTTGCAGAGATTAAACAATATTCTGCCCACAAATTAAAATCAATAACTTATTTATAGGGCTGCTGATGCTCCCAGAACAAAACAGTCCTGCCAAGTAGCTGTCAAAGTCCTGAATCAAATGTCATGTATCTGCAGCCCATTTGGCTGTCTGTGACTGCAGATAGAACGTGATCCATCCAGTCATTCTACCACTGGATAATCGCAGTACATAAATAAATATGATTCCTGAACCAATCAGTGCTGGTGGCTGGTTTCAGATCTATGCACTGTCTGGTTGTTTCCCCCCATATATCATTGTTAAACCTAATATTATTCAATGTGATTTTTCAGGAATCCATTTCTTTTCCCGAAAGGGGGCTGGCCAGATGCTACACTGTGTTTTAACCTTCTGTAGATGCTCAAAAGAGCAAATCACTCAGGGGCAGTGGGAGCATGATAGAAGATCGAAGCCCTGCAATTATTTTATTTCCATTCCTTTTACAAACCACATTCATGTGGCTAGAAAATCCCTTGGTTCATTTCTTTTGTACATCCTTCTGGTCACCATTTCTCTTCCTTGGTGTGCTTTGGCTCAGGGTGGCCTTTGTTGGGTCACTGGTGCCTCCTGGAGTCTTTGCTGCAAATCCTGGTGTGCAGCATTTCCACGTGGAGTTCTGGTTTCTGAAGACAAGCTATTACTTCAGAATGGTTTGGAAAGTTTTGTCTCTGAGCTGTTAGATGAACATCTTGGATAAGGGAGATGTGTTTTCAGAGCAGCTGTTTAAAATAAGAATCATAATATTAAGATGATGCTTTTGGTGGCCTTGATGAAGTTTTTATACCTGGGACTGCATTAGGATGTATTTCCTAGAGTATCCACTCTGGGATTTGTCCTGAAGAACCAGTAAGTGCTTGAGTGTCCAGGCCATGGTGGTGGTGGGACAGAAAAGTCCCAGATTTCAGGCTCTCTCTATTTTTCAGGCTGGGACTACTGTACCAACACTTTCTGTGAGATGGAGCTGAAGCAGATACATCTTCAGGTTCTTGTGCATCAGGGTTTTGTCTTTCATTCCCTTTATCTCTGAATATATGCGATCTTCAGGTTTGCATATCTGCTCTGAGACTGGTAAAACAGAGTAACTTTCCAATCCTGTTTTCATCAGAGCCCTCCAACTCCTTGCCCTTCCCTTCTCTTCCCCCTGTGTGGGTGCACTGGGCAGCCTCAGCTCCTGCTTCTTTTGCAGAAGCTCCTGGCAGCAGGGCAGGGACGGAGAAATCTCCTTATTCCTGCTGAGAAAATCAAGGGAATGGGAATGGGAGGGGAGATGAAAATAGATGCAACACAAATTGTCATTTTGCAAAATGACTTTTTACTCGAGCACCCCTCTGAATACACTGTGACTCAGTATAGATGATTCTTGGCCTGTTAAATAACAGTTCTCCCCATATTTATTGCTCTCGAGCTGTGCCTGACAGCTTTATTGCATGCAGACTGGCACATTGTGAAAAGAAAAGTAAATAGGGCTGTGGAATCATGGCCACAGTATTCCTGTTTAAGGGGAAAACAACTCTTTGGTTTTACCACATGTTTGAAAAGAGAAGACAGTTCTCCCTCGGTGTTTTATGGCAGTTCCCCCTCCCACCTCCCCCTTCCACCTTAAACAGTCTGGATTTGTTTTGCTTGTATAATTAGGCAATAGCAGCTGATCAGATTGGAATCAGCAGCATTATATCATCCCAAAAGCTGCCTGGATTGATGGACAAGAGGCAACAGCCTGCTAATTTACCAAAGCCACAAGCGGACCTGCCTGTGCCACGCACTCAGGAAAGTACATTACCCTCAGCTTTTTTATAATTCTTTGAGAGTAGATATACAGCTAAGGCACTTGAACTCTATTATGATGTCAAGTTTCTGCTATTTGCTATTATCCTTGGGAAGAAAGCAAAAGAAATCCCGTACATGCTTCCATGAAAGAGAACCTATTCTTTGAAAATAATTGTGCCCACAGCCCTTAATGCGCCGTCGAACCTACACAAATTAAAGGAACCATTATCAAAGCCACAACAGTATTTATTTAGGCTCAAGCGCCTCTTTGCTAAATAATTGCAATAATGGTGCACAGCAGCAGCGTTGAAAGTGTGTTTCACTGCCTTATTTCCTTCCTCAAAAATCCTGCAAGAGAAGATACAGATATCTCTTCTTCTATCAGCCAAGATTTGGATTTAATGACTTACCTTCTTTCCTCCCAGCCTTTTCTGTCTGGTCAGTTAAGAGCTGCAACTCTTTTTTTTCCCATATATACCACCCTATTTTTGCCCTCAATTGCTCACTATTATCTCCTGCTGGGAACATCTTCTGCATAACATCACCTGGTACAGCTGGGGGTGTGAGACACCCCAAGGAGGGCTCTGTGTGAGGATGCCAAAAAGCCCAAGGAGGTGACATCCCACAGAGCCAGGAATTTTTTTCCTGATTTAATAAAGACTTCCCTGGTTGGGTGTAAATCTGTGCTTTCTACTTCAGCCACATCCCTTCCAGCCAAGTAGTTTAAATTGTCTGCAGGAACTCCTATGGAATTAGAGTTGAATTACTTCATGAGGGCAGATTTACTTCACGAGGGTTTAATTTAGATTAGAAATTAGGAAGGGATTCTTCCCTGTGAGGGTGGGGAGGCCCTGGAACAGGTTGTCCAGAGAAGCTGTGGCTGCCCCATCCCTGGAAGTGTCCAAGGCCAGGTTGGATGGGGCTTGGAGGAACCTGTGCTAGTGGAAGGTATCCCTGCCCGTGGCAGGTGGAATGAGATGATCTTTAATGTCCTTTCCAAACTAAACCAGTCTGGGATTTTATGACTGTGATACTGGCACAACAGGACACAGATCTAATGTGTGCAGGGACCTGTTACTTGTTCACAACCTGATTAATTTACCACCTGAATTATTATTAATACTTGAAAATATTTCTTTGCTTTTGAAGTTGAAAAGCAAAATGAGTTTTCCTTGATGCTTACCCACTCACACAGGTGTGTCATGTCTCTTCAGTCTCCAGTCCCTGTGTGTGCAATTGGATTTATGAACAGGGGAATGAAGGTAGCCTGACCTCCTGCCAGCTTTGGTGGCTCAGAAGGGACAGGCTCAGACTCTGCTGGTTTGGATTTCCTGGTGCCTGATAGGAAATGAACTCAAGATGCTTCAGCCTCAGCAGAGCTGCTGGTGGGATGCATTTCCTAATCCTGACTCACTGTTTTAGTGTATGATTTAGGAACCAATATCTTGGAAGTTTGTCACATTAGCTGATATAGTCCAAGGTCTTGAAAGATTGGATGTAGGGAAGGACTCAGTGTCGGACAAAAGGATCACAGCACCTTGTTTGCTTAAGAAACAGCTGAAAACAAGCTTTTCTCTCTTTTATTCCCACCACTCTTCTTTCTATAATACAGCTATAGTATCTCCAGAGCTAAAATGAGTAGAAAGAATGAAAGAAAGAAATTTTCTTTCTAAAGAAAATTTCTGTAGGCACAGTAGTGCCAGGGGTCATCATGGTTCTCTGCTGTCTCCACATCCCAGCTCCAGTTGCTGCTCTTTCCCTATTAAAAAGCAGTTTATTTGTCTCTCACAAGACACTTGAACACTGAATGGGGCAGCAAAACAGGGAAGGAGCAGCAGGGCTTTACTGGAGCACAGACACCAGCAGAGAGAGATGTGCAGGAAGATTAAATTTCCTTGGGAGAAGCTGCGCCTGGCCTGGCTGGGGCTCTCGGGCTTGTTTTCATAAAGACCAGATTTATTGTGACATTACAGAGAGTATTTTTCTCTTGCCTGAGACAAGGGAGAACGAGCCAAACCTCAGCCTTCAACTAAACAGGTTCTTTCCATTCAGCTATGTAAAAGGTACCTGATACACTTGTAAATATGAGAGAGAAAATGGTGTCATCAGCCTGTAATAAACTATTACAGCCTCAGATTGCCATCTGTCAATGATATTTTAGCTCATTTTCTTTCAGCAGAGAAAGTGAGCTTATTTTCTTTAATCTCCTGATAAATTACTCTAGTTATTTACAGCATTGGATTTTCTTTAAAAAAAAAAAAAAATATGTTGCAGCGAAGGGAATTATTTGACCAAATAGGGCTTTTTTTTTGCCTTTGTTTCACTGCATTAGCTTATTTTTAAAGAGCAAAGAAAACCTTAGCTGGTGCTTTGTGGAGGCTGCTATGAGGTTTTTTACTTGCCAGTTCTTCTGTCTCTGCAAAAAAAATCCCATGATACAGAATTATCAACCTCACACCCTTTAGAAGTTATAAAACCCAGACAACCCAAGTGACTTATAAAAAAGTTAATTTTTACACCATATTTTCATGCTTTTATTTGCTCCCTGTTTTGAGCCTCAGCTCATTGAAAATTCTCTATCATTTGGATGCTGTCAGGATAGAAACTTTCTGAGGGAAAGCAGGGCTTTGCTGTCACCTCCAAGAACAGAGACTCCAAATAAAATGCCCAAAGCCCCCGAGCTGGCAGCACTCAGGCACCAGGCACACAGTCCCAGTTTTGGGGCAGATGCACAGGAGCAGAAATGGAGAAAGAAAAAGTGGTTGTGGTGAAGGACAGTGGCTCTGTTTGCCTTCTGCTGGTCAGGGATGTCTCCCCAGATGCCAGGAGGGATGTGAGTAAATAAGACCACACACTGTGGGCATATTCCCTCCGATCATTTCCGAGTCCTTCTCGAGGAGCGTGTTCCTCACTGCACACACAGCCTGCCTTTAGCCAGCTGAGGCAGGAACAGGGATTCAGAATTTTAATTACTCTCCAGGGACTCTGGTGAGATCAAATCCCATATCCTGATGGAAGCAGGCAGGGAATACACCTGGAGGCAGCCTCGTGCAGCTACTGATGTGCAGATGTGAAAAGAGGGAAACATTTCCCAGTGGAATTACTCCTTCCTAAATATTGCAACTTCCATTTACAGAAGTGGCTGGTGTCAGAAGAAACATAAAGAATCAGCTCTAAAGCCCATTATTCTAAAGAATAAAGAATAAAGAATCAGCTCTAAAGCCCATTTTCTATTCAGCTAATGAATTTTTCCCTCTGCCCTTCTACATTAGTTTTATTTCAGCAAGGGACTCTTTTCATATTACTTTCAGCTATCTGTGGTGTTGGGGCTTTGATATCTCGTTAGTACAATCTGTAAATATGGCTCTGCAGACACTGCTCAAGGGCAGACTTTGACCCTGAGCACTCCGGCAGCTTCTCCTTTAGAAAAACCCATCTACAGAGAGCTGTTCAAAGGCAGGGGCTGGGACTTCAGCAAAGAGTTAATGTGAGAAGTGGAATGTGATGGTGGCCAAGCTTACCCCTGTCACACACAGTTGTTTTGGCTTAAAAATGCTCTATTATGACAAAGTGTTTCCAACTCTCACAGTTTTAATACGGTTCGCACGTTATATTTGTTTGGGCTTTTCCCCTTCAAGTCCTGGTTCCTGGAGTTCTGCCAGGGTGAGAAATTCAGCTTTCTTCCACCCCCCTAGAAGTTAAGTTTCTACTTCATGGTTAAGAACAAAGGCTTGAAAAATATGATTTAAATTCATTTTAAGGACTCGGAAAAGCAGAAGATAAATAACTCCATGTGTATTATTTTCCTGAACAATAATACCTCCTGTTTTTGTGAGGGTTGGCTCGTGACTTCGAAGTGCTGGTGGTTGGCAGCACTGTTGTTATAATTTGTGACTAAGCTTGATTTTTTTTTTGGTTTTGTTGTTGTTATCAGTCGCATCTACATAATACATACATTCCAAAATAAATGCATGTATCTCAAATGTTAGGAACTGGTTCTGTTTATCTCTGTGGAGAGTTATCTAGAGCATGGAGTCATTAAGATTGGAAAAGACCTCCAAGGCCATCACATCCAGCCCTTGACTGAGTACCACCATGTCCACTAAACCATGACCTAAGTTGCCACATCTACTAATTTTTTGAATGCTTGCAGGGATGGTGACTCCACCACTTCCCAGGGCAGCCTGCTCCAATATCTGACCATTTTTTCAGTGAAGAAATTTTTCAAAATATCCTCCATAATATCCTTCAACTTAAACCTCCCCTGATGCAACTTGAGGCAGCTTCCTCTTGTCATGTTGCTTGTTACTTGAGAGCAGAGCCTGACTCTCACCTGGCAACAACTGTCAGGGGGTTGTAGAGAGCAAGAAGATCCCCCAAGCCTCCTTTTCTCCAGGCTGATGCCCTCCAGGTCCTTTAGCTGCTCTTCATAGGCTACATCACAGAATCATAGAATCAACTAGCTTGGAAAAGACCTCTGAGATCATCAAGGCCAACCTTTAATCCAACCCCACCGTGGTTCACAGCCCATGGCACTGTTGATGAGACATCCAGTCTCAGCTTAAACACCTCCAGGTATGGTGAATCCACCCCTTGCCTGGGCAGCCCATTCCAATGGCTGAGCACTCTGTCTGAAAGAACTTCTTTCTAATATCCACCCTCTATATGCTCCATAATACACAGTATATAGATATATATCCAGATATCCAGTCCAGATACAGGGTTAGTTTAAGGAAGGGGGAGAAGCAGCAGGCCAGAGTCACAGTTCAAATTTGAACATGGTGTGTAGGAAGAATTAGAAACCTTTTAGGTTTAGGCCGGAGTAGATCGGGCTGTGGGAATAAAAGAAGGCCTCAGAGACAGAATGTTTTGAGAGAAGGAATAGAGATGGAAATTTTTGAGGATGGACAAAAACAGCAGCTAGAAAAAAGGGAGTCAAGATTACCCTGCCTGAAATAGATGGGAACAGATAGATATGGGGCTAACAAGGCAACAGTTAGGCATGGGAGGATGTTGGGCCTAATTAAAGGAATGCAGCAA
>JAWWES010000051.1:2906864-2982688 GCA_035583135.1 Lophotriccus pileatus
AATAGCAAACGTGTGAACAGTGTGTGTTTTATGAATGTATCCAATAAGCTTGTTAAGTAAATGAATATTCATTAAGGATTGAACTGAAAGAAATTGTATAAAAAATGTGTGTAATGTTTAATGAATCGAAGCTTCTCCATTCATCATACTGATGTGATGAGACTTCCTTTGGGACCGCACGAGACTTAAACTATAATGGTGTATCTGGGTAGATGGGTAAAAAAAGATGGGGAACTTAGACCCAGCAAACATCTTCCTCTTCCCCACATCAAGCTTATCTATTTCAAACTTGCTCGGGAGGGACTTGTTGGCCTCTTCACACTAATTTAAAGATTGTTTTACCTGGTTTGAAGTTGGAGATGTGCTCAGGCAGGGTGGCTGCCATCTCAGGCAGGACATCAAGGGCTGACAAGCAGCTCTGGAAAAAGCTCCTCACTCCCAACATCTGGCTCCAGGACTGGGTGTTTTTACCCTTTGTTTTAATGAGTTAACCTTGTAAAGTTTGGTTTTATGCTGAATGAAATGTTATCCATCATAAAACATAAATCTTGACATCCTTCAAGGCCAGGTTGGACAGGGCTCTGAGCAACCTGGTCTAGTCGAAGGTGTCCCTGCCCATGGTAGGGGGTTGGAAAAGATGGTCTTTAAGATCCCTTCCAACCCATTCTGTGACTGTGGGATTATAGGGCTCAAACAGCCTTAACTCACTCAATCCACAACCAGCCATCCCAGAGGGATGATGGTCCAGCAGCGGCTGGTTTGGCAAACCCTCCCTGCTCAAGGGCTGGGGGAGTTGTCAGGTTCTGCCATCCTGGCAAAAGGGCACCCAAAGGAGAGCAATGGCAGAAGAGAAACAGGATTCAGTGTTTGCTTTCCTTTTCACAGCTCCTCCTTCCTTCAGCTCCAGAAACTTCCCTCCTCCCCTTAAAGAACCCAATCAAAACAAAACCACATGTATGACAAACATCTGTATTTATTGATGCTGCCGAAAGGCAGAGTGTTTATATATATATAATATAGCAGGTATATTTCAGAAAACTGCAGCACTCTGAGCAGGATGTTCAACACAGAGTCTCTTCCATGCTGAAAATGCAGGATTTCCAGCATGATGGAATCTCTCAGTACAGCACCTAGTGAGGGGTTTTATATCAGCAAAGCCTTGGCACTGCATCAGTGAGCAAAATCTATTCAGGAAGCACAGGGGAAGTGTGCACAAATAGTAACAAGGAACCAATAACCGTAATCTCAAATAATCTGAACAATCAGGGCAAAGCAGCACTTACTCTGCTGAGAACTTTTTGTGAGAGCCCACAGGGAGAATGAAATGGATCTGAAGATGTGGAAAGTGCTGTGGCACAACTCTGGCACTCACCTGGCCCAGGATATTCAGCTTTGCCCAGTGTCAGACAGGATCAGGCTGGGAAATGCCCTCGGTGCATGTCTTGCTTTTGCAAGTGGCCTTTGCAAATAACCACTTCTTTTATTTTCTAATCATACGGTTTACAGTTACATCTTCCAGTTTCAGGGCTTTCTGAAGCCCAACTTCAATATTTGCCTGGCTTCCAAGTCTCCCAAGAGTCCCCTTTCCATTCCTTGTGGCACAAAACCCATCAGTTCTCCACGTGCTCCTCGAACCAGCAAATTGGTCCACTGTTAGTAAACACTCTGCCAGAGCCAAGAGAGTCTGTCTGGTGCCTGCAGAAATAATACTGGAAATTTGATTTACAGTTTTCAGAGCCTCCTAAGGATTACATCTCAAAATTAAGAAGGGAAAACTTATTTTTAACAACTTGGAGGATGAATAGAAACCACTGAGCGTTTGCTTTCCTTGCTTAACTTACACCTTTGCTCCTCTCTGTCTAAACATAGCCTTGGTACTTCATTATTTCAGCCTGGAAAATTCCTAGCTGGAAATAACAATTAGTTTTTAGATTGAAAGTTTTTAGAACTGCTTTCATCCTACAAAATTAAGCCACTTGTCACTGACACTCTTGGTTTTGGTAAAATGCCACAAATTCAATCTGTCTGTCTGTAAAATTTTGGATAAATAAGGAACAATTTCAACTAAATAATTTCTTCATTTTTAATTATAGGCACCTGATTATTTTTTTTCCCTGAAGATTTCTTTTTATGCAAACATCTCAATAAAACCTGTTACATAATTTCAGTCCTGAAAAGTAAAACAGGGACCAACAAGACAGTTCAGAGAGGGCACTTCCTTGCCCTGTTGAGCTCAGCCTCTGCTCCCAGAAAGAGAACTACTCTGGTGCTTTTTCTGTGTTTTTTCTTGTAAGGAAGAAATTTTTTTCTTGTTTTCTACACACAATACCAAGAGTTGGTTCCCTGCACATCAAACACCCAGCTGGCAACAAGGACCTTGAAAATCAATGCACAGCCTAAATGACATAAATACTTGCAATTTAGGTGTTTTGTGTGAGAGGTTTTTTAAAGAAATGTTCAAATTTTGAAGGACTGTTGGCCTCCAGATGTTGGTTATTCTGTAATAATCTAAGAAAAAGAGACTCAGGCCTTTTATTTATCTGATAGGATTTCTAATACACGTGTGAATACTGAAGGTAAGTAACTGTGTCCAGCTCCATTTGGAGAGAAATTCACTGCTGCAGCAAAGGGTTTCCATCATATTGCTGTGATTTGATAATTTCAGTGCTGCTGCTCAGGGACTCTACAGCAAAAGCTCAGAGAATTATCAGCTAATAGCTCCTGAAGGCCTGCAGCTGATATTAAAGTTGAACTTTTATGAAACCTGATTTTCTACTACAAAGCAGCAAAAAAAAAGGCATATCGAATCTGTGCTAAATGAGAAAACAGTTTTTCTGTTTGCATGGGAAGTAGGTTAGTCACTGCTTCAACACTTCCCCTGTCAGATCTTGGCCAGCAACAAGCAACATTTGGCCAGTCCTGTTTGCAGGGCTGGTGCTGCCATGGCTGGAAAAACGTCCTTGGCTTCTTGACTGCAGGGATGCAACCAGAGAATCCCAGAATGGTTGGGTTGGAAGGGACCTTAAAGCTCATCTCGTTCCACCCCCCTGCCATGGGCAGGAACACCTTCCACTAGCCCAGGTTGCTCCAAGCCCCGTCCAACCTGGCCTTGGACACTTCCAGGGATGGGGAATCCAGTTTCTCTCAGAGTTATATCAAGGCAACTGAATATAAAAGATTCTGGAAAAAAAAGTGACAGCTACAAGTGGTGTGACCAAGAGTTAAAATAAGAAATGGTGTATCCGCAGTGGCTGAGGGGCCAATAAATTTTTGCTACGCAGAATCTTTATTCAAGGTTTGTGACTGTGATTGAGAGAGGCTTATCACTTCTTTCAGTAGGCTCAGGGGCAGAACATAATGAACACTTTAATAAAGAAACCAGAATTGGACAAGCCTGAAGAAATAAAAGGAAATAATCAAGAACTAAAAAGCTGCTGGTTTATAACCTGCACTGGCACATTCTTGAACTGAGCTCATGTACTGAGTAGAGAGTAAGATACTCCAGTCACTGTCTTGTTGGATACACAGAATCCTGGAATGGTTGGGGTTGTAAGAGGACTTTAGAGACTCTTCCCAGCCCCCTGACATGGGCAGGGATACCTTCCACTAGCCCAAGTTGCTCCAAGCCCCTTCCAACCCGGCCTTGGACACTTCCAGGGATCCAGGGGCAGCCACAGCTTCTCCGGGCAACCTGTGCCAGGGCCTCCCCACCCTCACAGGGAGGAATTTATTCTTCATATCTAACCTAAATTTCCCATCTTTCAGTTTGAACCCATTATTCCTTGTTCTGTCACTACAGTTCACACACACACTGGAAGGTGCTATGAGGTCTCCACACAACCTTTTCTTCTCCAGGCTTGATATTGAGACAAAAAAAAGGTAACATTCTTGCTGGTTGATGGACAAACCAGAAAATAATGCTGAATTTCTGCATAAGAAACCCCCCAAAAGCAGGTGAGAAAGGCCTTTGAGAACAAGACTGGATATTTTGACTGATTTTCTCTTTTAATGTATCTGTGTGGTATATGGAAAGTTGCTTCATAAAAGCACCACACTGCAAAATCAATTGCCTCAGTGGCACAGTGTATCCACTGGCATTCGTGTGCTGCTTTTGTGACTGGCATGAAGAGAATAAATCACACACCACACGACACTTTAATCACTCCCATTTTCTAGAAGAGCTGTTAGCCAGGTAAATGAAGCACGGTGAATAGCTTTTTAGCTACCTATTAATACCTAAATTCTTTGTCTGGGGGGAGTTGCTCAGTCTGCAGGCATGTGTTGGAGCAGGAGAACTTTAGTGCAGAATGAGCAACTGTTTGCAGCACCTCCATCTCACCCTGTCCCAGCAAGGGGAGACTCCAGGTCCTGGCAGTGGGAAACGACCCTGAGTCTGCAGGTATCCTGATGGCTTCATGGAATAAATTTAGACTCCAAGGTATGGGGATTCTGGTGGCTGTGATCATTCCATTTTTAAAAATGATATTTTTTGTCCAGTCTGTTCACAGTACAATTAGAAGTACAGTCAGCAAATCCCCACAGTAGCACAAAGCTGAGCAGGGAGGCATCTGAGGACTGGGAGACACCTCGTTTGTCCACAGCAGGGAATGGAGAGGAAAACCTCACAGGCTTGCCAGCTTCTGTAAGGTCTGTCTGCAAAGCAGGGACAAGCTGTGATGTGAGTGAGGGCAAAGCTTTGTAGACAGAAGTATTGGCCTCTATTATCTATTTATGTGCCAATTAATACAGTGTAAAAAATTAATAGTGTAAAAAAGGGCCTGGTGAGATGTTAATTATGTACAGAGGGTTTTAGGGTGAGGTGTTGTTCCAGGGTGCAACTGGGAGAATACTTTCACGGGGTGTCCTTTATCCCATGAGCATTTTGAATGTTTCCTCTCAGTGTTAGAAGCCTGAGTTAACCAAAGCAGTTTGATGAAGGTCTCGTGGTACATCCTTCTTCTGGTTTGCATTTAATCCACTGATTCTGGTGCAGTGTAGGAGGACCCTGAGAGCTGGAGTTTTTGGAGAAGGACTCATCTGGACATCTAAAGGTAGGCTGGTGGAGAAAATACTTGACATTTTTAAAGTTTGTGTTTTCTCTTTGGTGTTTTGTGCTTTTGTTGTTGTAGAAAAATTAATTAGTCTAACTTGCATTCTGCTGAAATCCTACTCTTTCAGCTCAAAAGCTGATTTAGCCTTTTGTGGTGGCCTGCATTAAGGGAAAGGTTTAGGCAAGAAGCCATGAGGATTCCTGATCCTGTAGAGCCCTCCCTACCTTTGATGGAGCTCATGGGCTGATACCCAGTAGTATTTGCCCTTACATGCATTTAATTTTTCAAAAGGGAAGAGTGCTGGAAGGAAATTAAGTCTAAGTTTGACTTATTCCATGTCAGCTTGGTTAACTAAAGAGAAAAAAATCTAGCCTGCAGCAAAGTCCAGTAGGTTCTGAAGCACAGAGAACCAGTAAAGATAAAACTATATTTAAAACTAACATGCTTTTGATCATCAGAGTTCCAATCCTTTAAGTAAAATCCCTCCAACACCCCAAACAAATCCTGCTGACTTGTGTGGGAGTTGGGGCATTTGAAGCCTTCTCTGAGTGCCTTGTTTTGTGGGGCTGCATGGGGGTCTGGGAGGGAGGGTGCCTGTGGGTTGTTTTTAAGGAAGAGGAAAACTTTTGGATAAAGGGAGGTGATGCTTTGCACAGGGAGGGTGCAGAGAAGGCTCCAGGCTGCGGGGGGGACCAGGGTAAGGGTGGTCAAAGGAATGGGGTTTCTGGGAAACTTGCTGGAGGCTCAAAAAGGGCCTCTCGAAGAGAAATGAGGGCTGTGCAGACTTGGCAGCAACACAGGAATTTGTTAATTTGGATTTTCCCTAACCCTAGTCGTTGGAAATGGGTGATCTTTAAGGTGCCTTCCAATCCAAACCATTCTGAGATCCTCTGATAAAAGCAAACCTGAGAAGTCTTTGTGTGTGGGGAAACAGTGGGAGGAAAGAGGCTTCTTTCAAAAGCCCCTCCTAGTTCTGCTGTGTGTGTTTCCTCTTTTACAGCTGTATCCATTTAGTGTCTGTTCAAAGAAAAAGTGGTTGATTTTTTTTTTTTTTTTAATGTCAATGTTCTCAGGAGGTCTGGATGCATCTACCTGAAGGCCATGGCTCACCATGAATCCAACCATGTCTATTTAGTTGGGAAGGTGATTCTGTGCCTTATTAGCCATGATACAATGGAGAGTTAGTAAAAAATAAAAACACAAAAATAGAGAATTTATCCTTTGAATTCATGTTCTGACTTGAGGGATTTCATCTTGCTTCTAAGCAGGCTTGGTGGTTTTTTTTTCTTTCTTTCTGATGATCTTTCTAGTAATGAGAATACAAGTTATTCAAAAGGGTTTATAAAGGTTGACAGTGAGCTATTATTGGTCTATTGGGTGTTTAAATTGCAAATATTATACTGGAAGTCATTCTTTAGAAGCAAGATCCTCTTGAAAGATTTATGGCTACACAGACTGTAATAAATTCAACATGGAATACAAAGCTGTATCGGTCATGGCTTTCCTTACTGGATTTCTCTTTGCATTGGTTGTGAGAGCTGCTACCTGTTCTTGAGTCTTCAGCAAGTGTGTGAATGCATGATACTGGCAGGACAGGCCTTTGGCAAACTGTGGAACACACAAGGAGTGAAAAATTACATGTTTGTTTGCTAGGGGCTCAGCTGGTGGCAGCAGGTCTGCTCCGTGCCCACACAAAGGGGAAGAAGAAGAGGGTCAGAAGTGAGTTCCAGCCTTTAGAATTAATAGAATTGTGAAGGTTGGAAAAGATAGTCAAGATCATAAAGACCAACCTTCAAATTATGCTCTTTAAACAGTCTTCCAGCAAAAATAGAGGCAGAACTAAAAACATTTCTAATATAAGATCCACTATCAGCTGTGTGGGAGGCAATTTATTTTTATTATAGGCTGGCTGTGCTTTTTGGGTGTTTTCTTTCAAAGTTGGTTGAATTTACTCAATATTCAGCACCTGGCATTCACTTGCTGGTTGTAGTTCTCTTGGAACTGTGGTGGCAGTGACTGATCAGCTGCAGCAGGAAGCACATCCCCATCCAAATGATTCCCCTGAACTGCTGCACGAGCAGCGACCTTAAAATCCCATGTACTCTCACTAAGTTGCTCAGTAGAGGTGTCTCCTGCCTTTCCGTATCCACACACACCAAAAGTAATCCAAGTTGCCTTTCTATTCATCTCGGGTTGTGTGTTTTGAGGTGTGATTTATAGCACATCACCAGTGCTCTGCTCCATTCTGAAATAATTAGGAGATTATTTTGGTCAATACGACTGAACGATGATTTAATGCTTTTCAATGGTGAGTTGTGTTAGTGACTCTTTAAGGATTAGAAGCTTAATGAAATGCACACATCAGGGTGGGGATTTAATCTTTTTTCTCATAAAAAAATCTTCACAACAAGATAATAAACCAGAGGAGTAAAAATCATTTTGACAAACCTGTCTAGCTTTTAGGCTGTGCAAAGTCTGAGTTAATTACCTGTGGGCCCCTTCTGTTAGACAGGGGATTGTTGAAAGGGCAACTTCCAGGAAGGGTGGCAAGTTCCCATGTAGGCAGTTGGAGTTTTAAGGCTGGGAAGGAAGGGCAAGAAATCTCCTTTCCTTGCATGCCAAGAGATGTATCCTCAAATATAGCAATGTGTGTGTGTGTGTGCCAACAAGCAATTTTAAATTTTCTGGTGTTTACGTTTAACAGAAATTCTCCAATATCATACTGGAAGGAATTACTCTTATGAATCAGCTGGGTTTCAACCAGTTTTCAAAACTTAATAGCTACTCATTAGCAACTTGACTAGTCTGGCAGCTCTTTTGTCTTTTGAAATAGTGTTGTTTTGTTCCTGTTCTCTTTGGATTATCAAGCCAAGCTTTTCCAAGGCTGACAGAGCACTGGAAGGTTTAATTTAGCAGCTGTCCCATGGTCTGTGTGAAAATTTTCTGGTGTCTCAGCCTAGTTTGCAGTAGACAGAGAGGTTTTGTGTCCTGGGCATGTGGTATTTTCTTTATGCATGTTGTGGGGGCCCTTTTCTCCTCAAGAGCTGGGGGACACAGGGAACTGGTGGAGAACATCCCTCTTGTAACTCAGTCCTTGTCTGAGCGACCTGTTAAACCCATGGCACTTCTTGGAAGAAACTAAATTCTGAATGGAATAGAAAAATAAGGTGGCTGAATTTGGTTTTCTCACTCAAGTGTTATGGGCTTTTCATATTGTTTTTTTTTTTCCTTTGAGAGCTTTCTGAGACCTAATGGAATTACTTTGTAAATGGTTATAAAACAAACTTTCCCTTTAATGGTGGGCTTTTGCCAGAATTAATATGGACCAATGATTTAAGGTAGCTTTTTTAATTTAATATCTTTGATCTGTTTCTTGTTCTGTTTCCCCCCTCACATCTCTCAAACACTTGGAAAGCTGGGACTGGAAGGGGGTTCAGCCTCTTTTTTAGGTTAGGTTTAAATAACTGTTCAGAGAGGAACAGAACTTGCATAGGGAAAATCTCATTTATCGCTGGCACTGCTTCTAAACTTGGACTTCTAAGACAGATGTGAAGAGGATGAACAAGACTCCAGGGAGGTTGAAATGTATTTTCTTAGGGATAATGGCAAGACTTCCTAGAGAACTCTCTTGTTGCTGTAGACTGGATGCCCTTAAGCTGCTATCCTGACACCTCTCTCGATATTTCTGCCCTCCTGGTAATCAAAGCTGAAATGATTCTCAGAATTACTACACTTAAATGAACTGCTTGCTGGTACTGGGATACAGTGATGATTTTTTTAAATAGCAATTTTGAGCCTGAAGTCTATTCTGAGCTCGAGAGCAGTACAGAGCAGTCTGCTGCTTATCCAAATAAATTCTTGTTCATTGTTTGAACATTTATTTGACTTTGTGAGACTGTGGTTAAAACGAAGATAATCTGATTTTTAAATACAATTTAGAAAAGGCAAAATACATTTTTTGGTATCATTTGAAAAACAGGACATGAATAGATCCCTTTCTTCAGGGATCTGTACCAAAGCAAAAAAACCTCAGGAGCTGGTTTTTTTGCCTCTGCTGCCACAAAAACCAAATGCCACTGTTTGTTTAATCTTTCCTTACTAATGAACTCAAATGTTGTGACCTGGGTCTTTGACAGTCAGCTTGGTCTGACAAGCTGGTAGTGCTGCTACCTTTTTTTGTAGCTTATTTTTGAAGGGATGTGCTGCTTGAAATAGTTCTTCTCATTTTTGAGATACTCCCAGCAACTGTGTGTGCTCTGCTAACGAGATTATGCAGCCCCACTGCCCCTGCCTTTATGTTTGCTCACTGCCAGTTTGATGTATAGAATAAAGCAGCTAATTCCAAGCAGTGCTTTGAGGCCAAATCCTTGTTTTGGGTGGGAATTAAAGGGTTGCATGGACAAGCTCTGGTGAATAGGCAGGATGCTGAAGTGATGCCACATGGTTTGGAAAGGGTAGGAGGAGAGGAAAGGGAAATGTCATCTTGGTCACCTTTGTAGTCTAATAAATAGCCAAATTAAACTGCTGCTAATGAGGGGAAACACATTTAAGGGAAAATCAGGAGCTTAGTTTATCCACTACGTGGGATGGTTGGCAGGGGTAAGTAATAACCAGGTTCTCAAGTTCTTGAGAAAGGAGATAATGGCAAACAGAAATCAATTTTTCTTCAGTGTGTCTGGCAATAAAAGTTCTTCCCTCTTCAGAACTGTAGCAACCCCAGAAATTAAGAGATGAAAGTACAGACCTGTGAAGAATCTTGAGAGAGTCCCACCTGCCACAGACAGGCTGCACTGGGATGGTTTACAATTCAGTTACAGGTGAGGGGGGGAGTTTATTTAAAGAGAGTAGCAGCACAAAGCTCCTTAGGATGTGTCCTTCAGGATAAACCCTGTCTGTGGCACTAATATTGACCATTCAGAGGGGATTGCTGGCAGAAAGCAACTTTGTGTGCTGCCAGGACTGTGGAAATTCGTAGCAGCAGAAGCCAAAAAACTCATGCAAGGCTTATGCATAGACATCAAGGATGGGCTTGGTGTTCCTAAGGGAGGGTTACAGTGTCATAAGGTTTTAATTTGCATCTTCCAGACACTTCTTGAAATTTTAAGTGGCCCAGTCCTATAAATACCTCAAAATTGGACACTTAAACAGCCAAAACTCTTTGTATTTTCAAACTCATGCAAATAACCTGGAAGTGAAAAGAAACAAGGAAATTTTCCTTGAAATAGGTGGGTGCCTGTGAAGCAATGGGGAGAGCTAGTCAGAAAGGGTTGGTAGCTGGACTTCCCTTGTTGAATTAAAGTAACACTTTCCAGGGCTGCAGAGCAGAACTAAACATCCTGGTGAATGTAGAGCTGGCTGTGTGTGCTAACAGAGGATAAGCCATGAGACAGTCCCTGTTGAGAGGATTTTGGAATGACAAAAGAAACAAATTGCTGAGTCTAATGATCCTGGGCCAAAAGACTTCAGTCTAGCCACAAGAAACTAAAATTACATGTGAGGAAAACTTTTTACAAATAGGTTGTATCCAAATGCCAGAGCTCCAGGAAGCCTTGACTTCCAGCCAGACTTTTATAAATAGAATATAAATGGGGCTTGCTCTACTTAGCAACAACTTCACGGTTGAGATAAAGACCCATATGGGGGGTTCAAGCTAAAATACCAGAGTAGAACTACTCCTGATCTTCAGAGATCAGGAGAGTTAAACATGTCTGAAAAGGAGGACAGTGTCTTAGCAGAGGAATTTTCTGAATGGATCAGCACAGATGACTGATGGATATGACTTAACGTGTAGAGATTGTAAAATGATGAACAAATTCTTCATTTTGGGTGGCTCCTCTTGAGCCATGACTTGCTGTTTTTGCTGTGCATTAGTGTCTGTGCAGCTGGAGGAAGGAAACTGAGGGGTGAGCACCTCTCACCTGAGCTACTGGACAGGGGATAATCAAGGTTAAGGTGGCTTATCCCAGGGGAAGCCTGGAGTTTTCAGAGATGAGGAAAACCTTTAGCAAGACACGTTTTGGTGTGAGGATTGACAGGCTTTCCACACTGAAGGAGATGGACCTGGACATTTCAGTGTCAGTGTTGGAAAAGGAGTTTCAAAGATGACAACAAACATGGTTTTGCTCCCTCTTTTTCTCCTGGAGCTGGATGTGGAATGTCTGAGATGGGGAAGGATGGACTTGTAAGAGAGAATGATGTTTAGCAGGTATGTTATCCTACAGGTTTGTTAGACAAAGCTGAGCTGTTATTGCAGCTTTCTGCTCCATTTTTAACATCTTCATCACCCTTTGCCTGCTGGGAGGGGTCATATGTGTTGAACAAAGAGGATTTGCCCAAAGACTGAAATTCTTGAGGTCCTTGGAATTGTTCTTGTTCTTTTTTTTTGGCATCAAGATTTCAGGTGGAGCAGCTGCCTTTTTCTCCCAGAAAATAAAAGTTACCAGTAAACAATCAACTTACTGCATATCCATCAAGGTTGGCACCTACAGAGAAACAAGGTTTCTCCTAACTCTAAAAAGAACTTCTTATTTCTTTTAATTTATGTCAGTAATACTTGTCTGGAAAGCTTTCCATTATTCTGTCAGAAAATATTCAGATTAAGAACAGCTTCAACAATTTCTTTTTTTAAAGTTTAAAATACGTGAAAAATAAAAATATTTTATTAAAAAAAACAACCAAGCACTAAGATAGAAAACCCAAATGATCTGTGAAGTGAAATAAATGGGATTAAACACCTAAGCAATGCAAAGGGTCTTGAAATTTTAAGACAGCAACTGTAACTTTCCCAGCAAGTACAAGGCTACTGTTGGACCTGTAATGATAACTGGGAGAAAGTTTGGGAAGAGGTGATTGGCTCAAGAGGATAACCATGGGTAGTACATCTCAGTATTTTTAATGTGCTTGGTACAGTGTTCCCACAGAAATGACTTGCATGAGGTATCATTCAGGTTTTTCTGTCACCCCACTGCTTGAAATTAGGGGTGTTCTGGAAGCTGTGTTGGAGTTGTGAAGGGCACTCACCCTCCATACACTGTGTTTACTGTGTGCTCATCATGGTACAACACTCACTCTGATCTTGGGAAGGCTTTTCTTCCCTGTGGTTTTTCCCTTCTTTCAGCCCAATGATTGAAAAAGCTTGGTGCGCTGATTGATGTCTCTACTCTGAGCTATTGATTTGGTTTGTTGCAAATGGTCAAATAAAATAAAGTAGCTTTGGTTTGGTGCAAGGTGGGAGGGAGAGGGAATCATCTTTTCCAGGCTCTTGGTGATTAGATCACACTGGGCATTTTTCTTTGCACATCCTGCTCAAGCTGGCACTAAAAGCCCTTGTGATGACTCAGCTGCAGGACCACAGTAAATAACTCAGTTGTGCTTCTGAGGTTCTTTAAAACAAACAAAAAACCATCTTCCTGGTCAACATCTAAGGACTGATACAGTGACCTGACCCTTTGTTCATCCCACTCATAAGAGGCGTGACTGCCTTTTTTTTATTTAGGCAAAAGCAACTTTCTATGTTCCAGGTGTTAATGGTTGTGTATTTTATTTTTTTGCCTTCTACCCAAAAAACCCAAACCCAACCACCACCAACAAAAAATCCCCACACCCCTGTTGCAGGACAAATTTTGGAATTGAATGAACAATTCATGTTTTTGGATTTTATGCTGTGTAAATGTTGCTTTATGTTCTCATGCAGTTTTCTAGGTGTGGTGATTGGACTTAACATGGCACTCAGGACCTGTGGGAGTTTGGGAGAAACTTCTTTACTTCTGTAAACAAATGCCATGTTTTATTCTGACCAGCTGTAGTAGTCCAATGAGAGAGGTACCTGTGAAAATTGTTTGTGCTTTACATCCAATGATATGTACCTCACTGCCGTGTGCTGCATGAAGAAGGGTATAAAATCTGTTGTTTCTTTTAATAAAGCGGACATTTTGCAGATTTCATAAATCGTTAGCATGTGTCTCTGAACCCCTCCAGCCAGCCGTTCTCCGTGGACAATAACACACCCCTAAATGAAACAAACTCCTAAATAACAACAAAAAACCCAACAAACAACACAAAAAACCCCCCACAGAATCAAAACCACAAACAAAACCCCTAAAAAAACACCACAAAAAAACCCCCAGACCCCCTACATTTTACTTTTAGCTGCAAAACTGTTTACTATTATCACTGGAGACTAGAATGTTGTAATGGACTGCTGAACAGTCAGATAAATTATATTAATACCATTCAATTTATTAAATTGAAGGTGGTAACTTGAAAGAACTCTCCAAAACATGGAGAAGTCAAACTAAAACCCAAACTGTTCAAACTGAAAGAGAGGAAATTTAGGTTAGATGTGCAGAATAAATTCCTCCCTGTGAGGGTGGGGAGGCCCTGGCACAGGTTGCCCAGAGAACCTGTGGCTGCCCCTGGATCCCTGGAAGTGTCCAAGGCCAGGTTGGACAGGGCTTGGAGCAACCTGGGCTAGTGGAAGGTGTCCCTGCCCATGCCAGGAGGTGGAATAAGATAATCTTTAAGGTCCCTTCCAACCCAAACTATTTTGGGGTTTTAAGTCTGTCTCTGGACATCTCTGAGGGCTACAGGCATTTTAAACTCAGGCATGGCAAAACTGCTTTTTGCCCAGCCCATTTATGAGGAATATGAACATACAACCCCTTGTGACAAGGAGATATACAAAGAGTCAGCCTTTCTGGACCCAGATTCTGGAGTCTGTAACCCATAAGAGAAGCTGGGCAGCACACCCCCCCGAAGGGAAGAAGGGCTGGCAGCTCAGGTGAGGCACTTGGGGTGTACTGGCAGAGAGAAGTTAAGATTGAAGCAGCACTTGGTTCCTAAAGGGCACTGCAGGAAAAGGGAGGAGAGGTGAGGAATAATTTCTTTATCCTGCAGAGAGTTGCACAGTGGTCAGAGCTCTGTGGCAAACTAGAGCTCAAACTGGGAGGATACTTTGACCTCTGAAGAGTGAGCAGCAGGTTGAAATACCTTTGATAGTAGCACAGTATCAGCTGTGCTTTCTGTGCTGGTGGCACTTTCCCACAGCAGAACATCCCTGTGCACTGAGCCCTTGAACCCTGTTCTTCACCACTTAAAGGCTTTGGGTTGCGCATGATCCACCTAAATGTAGTTACACAGGAGCCTTGAACAGCAAGTGCTCTTAACCTGCTGTCACCTGATATTGCAGGTGGTTCTCCTGCCACTACAATTCCATTCAGTTCAAGCCTGCCCATTTGGAGCAAGAAGTTACAGTCATTGTGTCAGACACAAATGATTGTTCTCCTGCACTGTCAGTCTCGATCTGAGTTGCTTTCCTGCTTCAATGTAGAACACTTTTAGTAGATTAAAGATTTATCATAAAACCAGTTGATTTGGCTTTCACTATAACATTAAATGCTCTTATTCTGTTTGCTGTGAAGTAATTTGTTTCCTTTTGTTGTCTCTGCAAAAAGTATTTCAACAACTTAGCAGAAGAATAAACAGATGCAGCTTGGAAATAAATAACTCAAAATAGCAAATTTTTTTTTTAAATGAAAAGAGGAAAAAATATGGGGGAAAGCTTATTTAACACTTTACTTCAGTGATAAATTGCCTGATTCCAGTGTTTTTATAGCTCAGTTAATGTGGCAGTTTATTTTTTTTAAGTCAGCAGATGAAATTAAAATCAGGTGTTGTAACCTCTGCTTCATATATTTTCTTAAAGGAACTTTGGTAAATGCATTAGCACAGAAAAAACTAATAGATTTAAAGCAAGGATATGTTTGATTTGGACATTTCTTAATGCTGAATTCTTTTCTGTAAAACAGAGCTACTTCTCAGTTGTAAGCACAAACCTCGGTGCTCTGTTGTGTGGGTTTGCAGCACATTGTGCAGCCTCAGCCCTGTTTTTCAGAAAACAACCCCTTTACTCAGCAGTGTTGTGTGAATGCTTGAGCCCCTGTGAGTAAGAGGTGGGGGGATGCTGATGTAATGAACATGAAGAGCTTTCTTGTTAAACACTGTTGTTTAGCTTTGTCCTGGTGACAGGAGAACCAGTAACGTCGCTGTCCTTGGTGCTTCCATCACTCTCGAGGCTCAAGAAGCTCGAGGAAAGAGAAAAAGGAGTTATTACATCAGACGGAAAAATACATCAAAAAAACACTCACGCTGGTGAGAAACCCCCAGTGAGCTGTTGGGCTGGATGGGATGGAAAACAGTTGTGTGTTTCCCTCTGGTGCTCCATCAAGACTCGAAGGAGCACGGGAATAACAGTGTTCAGCTGGTTATTCCCATCTCCCAGCTTCAGACATTCCCTTACCAAAACGCTGATCTGGACACCCGTAAATGTTTCCTGGGTAGTCAGTTACGGGCTTGCTCCCCACAGTCACACTTGGATCTGCTCCTGGATGAGAACTGGTGTGTTAGGAGGCATCTCCCAGTTCAGATTTTTAAATGTTACAGTTCTGTGGTTTGTTTTGTTAGTTTTTCTTTTAAGCCTCTGTCTGCAGAAGCAGGATGTTGTCACAGCAGCTCATGGGTGAACTAAATCCCATTTGCAGAGCGTGCTTGGGATGACTTTTTTCAACTTCATTATTTTTGAGAACTTATTTATTAGCACAGCTTTCATAAGACAGAATGCAAGGTGCATGAGTTACTTCTTATGTGGGTTGAGGCACCTTGGGTGCTACAGGCTTGGCTGGGACTCCTCACTGTGTTTTGGCATCTGCTGCTGCTTTGCATTTCTGGTGTGTATTGGTAGTGCATAAGGAACTCCTATGGAGTTCTGTACTCTGGAGTGCCTTATAACTTTATACTACCAGTTTTCTCCTGAATCATTTGCTTCATTCCAGATTGTGCAATTAAATGAATTGGTGGGCTGCAAGGTCTGCATGTGCTGTTTATACCTCTGCTAAAAGAAAAAACCCAGGAGGGGAGTATGTCTTCTGAAAACTTAGGTGGGAGAGCACTAACAAACAATTTGAGTGCTTGTGATAGTCAGGACCTTGAAACAGATAAAACTGTACTTTGTGCAAGTGCCTTGTATTTTCTCATTGTAAGGGCTCTTCTAAGCATTGCTGAAGTGCTGTTCCTCTGCTATGAATTCCTAGACTTAAAACCAGAGGAGCAGGCAGAGCCACCCCTCTAAGAGACCCTGTAATTACATTTTTGATGACTCAAGGCTGGTGTTTGTCTTTTTGTTTGATGCTGTCAGGTAACTTGCAGCAAAAAGGCTTTTTGAAGTTAATGCCTAATTAAGATGGATGGGGAAGGTCACAGCCCTGGTGGCGCCATTGGTACAGCCTGCCCTCTGCCTCAGAAAGACACAGGTGGGAAGATTTACAGGAAACTATTCTGTGCATCCAGGATGGGAAATGTTGCTATTTAAAAATCAATGGGTAAACATAAGTCCCGAGTTCTGCACAAGGGGAGAGCCATTTGCCAGATGTGAGAGCCAAGGTGCTTAGGGTACTTTTTTATCAGAACATCCTTGTCTGTGTTGTTCTCCTCTGATTAAGCACAATATGAGGGGTTTGACTGACACAGGGGGACTGGGAGGTGGCTGCTGCCTTCACAGGTGTGTACTGTAGATGCACCCACAGTAGGATTATTAGGAGCTGATGTACCCAACTCCTCAGCTCTGTGATCTGTGCCACTGCAGCTGGATTCCTGCTGGTCCCCACGGCAGTACAATATTGGATCTAAGTATAGGACATGAATGCCAAGATAAGGATCAGGACATGTTCCTGATCCTGAGCTGATGCTGGTCTTCTTTTGTGTGCTATGTGTGAGCATACACTGAAAAACTAAGTGAAACTCACAAAGAAAGGGAATCCCAGACCACAAGGCACAGCAGAAAGGGAAGTACAAAGCAAAGTTTTGGATGACACTACATTGGAGAACACTTTCAAAGCTCATTTTGTGCACTCTCTGGCAGTGGAGACACTGAAAAAGATGCTGCGAGGTCAAACAATCTTCAAGTATTTTTGACTCCTCATAAAGTCTTTGAAATATATAGAAAGTGATACCTTCTCACCAGCAGAACTAGGGAAGAATCACAGCTTTAGCGAAGCAGAGTTTCTACTGAAATTAGTGTTATTATTGAAATTAGAAATATATACCACCTCCTTTGGGGGGAAAGGGGGGGGAGGAAGCCCCAAAACTCCAATGCTAACAGTTTCACTTGCAGTAAACAAATTAAAACTAGTTATAGCATCAAGTGGACAAGACAGGCAGAAGATTTCTTAAAGGGATGATTTGTGTTGTGTGACTAAAGCAGGCACGGACTAACGAGCTATGGGAATTCCCCCTGCTGTTGGATTGGATATAGAAAACCAAACTAGAATACACCACCTGCTTCAGTCTGCTGTGTGCACCTGTGAGTTTTCTATAGAACAAAATTTAAACTGTTGTCTTTCTGAACAAAGTCCCTGCTTGGTTATGTTTGCAGGCTCTCTGCTCTTTGCTGCCTCTGCTCAGCCAGCTGAAAGCTTCCCAAGCCTCAGACGAGGTGTTACTGCTGAACTACAGAAATCTGACCTCAAGGTGGAGAGCTAGAAGAAGGTGATGCCAAAATTTAGTTCACTCACACAGGCACCAGGAAGTGTTTTGCACCACTTCTATATTCAAGATAACTAGTGAGGAAAAGATTGGTGGGTAATGACAACACAAAACCTAGTTTCATCCTGGATGAAACCTTCCAGCTGGAAAGGAGGAGGTCTTGGTGCTTTCTGAAGAATAAAAGCCCTTTTCAGAGGAGAACTGGTAACCCAGATCCAGGGCTCCTTTACATAGGATGGCTTGGTCATGCCAGAGGGATATAAGGCATATCTAGGTCTGGTGGTGGGTGGGATGGTGTGTTAGATGAGAGAACCCCCCCAGCTTCTCCACAGAGCTCCATTTGTGCAAACTACAACCTTGTTTCTTCATGTCAGTTTGTTATTGCTGCCTCCTACACGTTCCTTAGCACGTTGGCCCTGTCATGTTGTCCCTCCTGCTGCTTCAGAGTTAGAAAAATATACACTTGTGCCTGCAGGAAGAGTACATGGTTAAACAGGGAAACTTTGGAGGTGTATTAATGAAGCTGTGGAAAGACAGGATGGCTGGTTTAGCTGTTAGCTCTTGTGTGAAGGTGTGTGGGTATCATAATTGGGTTTTATACTGGCTCAGCTAGTTCAGAATGGGTGTATTCCATAGCTAATTTCAATTAAATTAAATTCTTGTGTTCTCTGTGAAAGCCACGCTTTGTTTATTATACATATTTCTCTTTAAAAGCTAGTCAAGAAATCCTTCAGTAGTGTTAAAAGAGAAAAAAACTAGAAAAAAAAGCAGTAATAAAGGTTCAATAATGTTTTAAGTATGCTACTACTGATTTTGGAGAAATTTCAACTAGGATTAAATTAGTCCCTTTGTTTTACTTAGTCCAGAAGCACCTTGGATTAATTATAGGGAGAGAAATTGCAATTTTGCTGTGTTAGAAGAGACTGCTAAATATCTAGATCAGTAGACCACCAGAACAGGGATAAAAGTGGGGGAATAAAATCTGTGCCTTTGGAAATCCATTAGTGATGCACCTTCCTTCAGCTTTTTTGAGGATCTATTCAGGAATGGGAACTCAGTCCCTGAATAACATGGACAAAAAATTCTTGGTTTAAAGCTGTATTAATGGATTGGTCTAAAAGTGCATGGCAGAGGGCAGTGGCAGTTTGTAAGCAGACTTTGTGTGAGATATTTACAGTAGATCTGAGGATTTCCTCCTGTTTCAAGACCTGGGAAAGAGTGATAAAGGGTTTGTGTGTGTGCATGACTGGTTTTTACCGAGCAGACCTTTGTTGGCATCAATACTGCAGCTGAGTGGGAGAGGATATGTGTAGGGACTTGAGGAGTGTATTGCCCTGGGTGTTCAGAATGGGGAAGCTGCCAGGAGGATGGAGAGGGAGGAGGAGGACCGTTGGGATCATCACCCAGGGAATATGTTGGTTTTCTGATAGCTGTTTTGGGGGATGGATCATTGTTCCCTCCATCTGCTACACTGAATGCTCAGCTATTGCCCTATATTTTTTTTTCCTTCCTGTACCGTGAGTGCTGCTGATTCATTTGAAGAAGGGGGAGCAACAAATACATGAACATTTGGAAAAAGCAGGAGTGCTTGTGGTGAGATTTTACATTAGACTTTGAGCCTTCCAGATGAAGCTGCTTGCAGAAGAGTGAAAACATCTCCTCTGGCTTCCTCCTTGCTCCTCCTTTGCCATCCTTCATGGCACAAATATATCCCCATGTATATTCAACCAGTGCACTTCTTAGGCTCCTGAATTAACTGCTCTGACCCTCCTGTGTTGATTCCTACTGAAAATTAATCTCAGAGGAATGGTGGTTATTGGAGGGGGATAATAAATATTTGGGATAAACCCTGGAATAACTGCAGAGGAGTGATGTCTGTCAGGGATGTTGCTGCACTGTCAATTTTGCAGGATGTAAATGTGAATGAATACTGAGGTGGGGAGATTTGTTTGTTTATTCTGAGATGGGTCAGGCCACCAGAGGAATGTCTGGGAGTGACTAAAAATATGTAGAGGTAAAATAGGCTGTAAAGAAGGAACAGGAAAAAAAGGAGCAGACTTTGAAGAGCTAAGGAATAGGAGAATTTCAGAGAAGACAGAATGGGAGTCTAAAAGGGTGAGGAAGAACAGTGGAGAAAGTGGAGGAATAAAAGTGTGGTTTGGAGGAAAAAAAAAAGTCTAACATTGATAAAGAACTACAAATTAGGTGGAATGATTAAAGGAGTTGCTACGAAGCAAAGCAGTTGTGAGACTGAGGAAGCATTTACTACCAAGGCAGGTAAGGAGGGCTTAGGATCTGGGAGCAAGAATTTTTATTTAGCAAGACTTTTCCTAAAATTTATCATGTGTGCAATATTTCCCATGGGAGTGATGAAATCTGTATGTTCCCAGGCTGAAGTGTCTCCCGGGGACTTAAAAAACCCCTGCATTCCCTGGTGGAGGGACAAGGCAAAGCTGTGGCACAGCTCCCAAGGGCCTCACTCTGTCAGAGCTCCCTGGGGAAGCCCAGCTTTGGGGACTCTGGGTTTGGAGGCAGGGTGGATGAGACTGAAGCCTCTTCCTGCTGTCAGGGACTCCAGGGTGGCTGCAGGAGAATTCCTGAGGCTTTCAGACTGCCTTAAACAGATTGTTTTTCATCTGGTCCAGAGTAATTGTCCAATGGCCTCGTGTCAAGCAATGGGACAGAACAGGTTTGGGGTCATCGTTCTTCAGTCTAATTCTGGTCTTCAGATCTCCTCCTCTGCCTGTCCAATTCTTTTTTGAACTGCTGTGAATAATCAGGTTATTCCTTGGGAGGAGATGATATTTGCCACCTCTGCGTAGTCTTTTGCTTTGCAGTTATTTTATGGTTTAAGCAAAAACATGGCTTCTGCAATTGGTCGGGGCTTCCACGTTGTCACAGCCTCTTTCTAACACCCTTGCAAGCAGGCACAAATGAGATCTCCATTGCTAATATTTATTAGTGTGCTACACTGCAAAGTACTTTATAGCCTCTCTGTCGTATGTTTGAAATGATTCTACTTCAGCCAAGCAAATTGTCCAGGCTTAATTTGCAAGACATCATTGTCAAAACTGCTGAAGCAGTTTAATTCTAAAGCACATATTTATACTGAGCTGCACAAATCACAGGGCCAAGTGAGATTACAAATGGGAGAGAGAAGTTTAATCAGAAATGAGATTAAGTTCGAAAACACAGTGTTAGTGATTGCTGCTGAGGCTCAGACAGGGTGTAAAGTCATAGATTTTTCTTAGCAGGGCTCAAAATAGCTCACTTGAGGAAGCTGAGGAGCACATATGCCCTTGTGCTGACAGCGGGAGAGTGCGGTGGTGGCCTGAAAACAGGGAGGCTGTTATTTGTAGCAGGTTTGCTGCAGCGTTGTGTTGTGGAAGGAAGAGAAAGCGGGAGGAAGAATATAATTCAAAAGTCTTTGTCCTGGTGCCAAGTGGAGGTGGGGGACAGGAAAGAAATGAACTGGTTGAAGCTGATGCTTTGGGGAGGTCTAACCTGCCTGACTCCAACACCCCTGAGGGGACTGGTGAGGGTGGTTGGTCTGTCTGGAGTTTTTGGGCAGTCTCTGTGTGTTTGAGGAGAGGGACTCGGTGGCATTTCTTCATGGAACAAAGACACTGCTTGTGTGTCTGCCATACTCTGATAATCAAATAATGACACAGTCCTTGCTGACACTGGAGATCAATTTTTAAATGCTGCCCACCCACAGCCTGATTCTAGAATGGCCTTTTTGTATCATTCCTTGTGCCACTACAGATGGATGGATTGTCCTTGTTCTGAACTGTTAATAAACACTTGTGTAAGTGTTATGTTTCTATCCATAGAGCTGGTGTCCTGCACATCCAAGCACCTGGTTATTACTCCCCATGAAGGAGCATTGGTGGGATGCGTTGGAGAAGCAGTTTTCTGAATGCTTTTTTTTTTTTTTTAAGGAAAATGTGCACTTGGCAGAACTTCACTCTTTCTACATCACAGGGTATGGCTGTTGATCATTTCAATTGTAGGAGGAATTCTGAACCTCAAAATGGGATGTTTTGTCTCGGGGGGGGGGAACTTTTTGAAAATCAAACACTTTTTGTTATTTGGTTATGGTTTTTTTTTTCAAGTCATGTCTTGAACATTTCTAAAGAGGAAAGAAGAATTGGCATAAACCTGCTGTCCTTGCTACATTCCCTAAGCTTCACAATGCACTACAGACAGCTGCAAAATATCCCCTAATTGAGAAGTGAGCAGATCTCTGCCCCCAGCACTTACAAAGATTATGAGCTGGTTTATAATCACTACAGGGAGAAGCAATACATAGCAGCAGCTTCTTTTATTGCAGATGAGCCAGGAAGTGCTCAGTAATCTCCCAGCCCTGTATTAAATCTGGGAGATCTGTCCTGAAACCTCAAGTTGATTAGTAGTGCAGCCCAGAATGTTGTTATCACCAGTTTGTGTAACACAGATCACAGCAGCTGCTTCTAAACTGCTCCTGTTGACTGCACTCTGAAATGCACCTCTTCTGGCCACCCAGGGGGTCCTGATTGTCCTTATTTATTTTTTATTCACATTAGTGAGGTAATTTAAGTATTGCACTTCTGTGACCAGTTATTTCTCAGCTCTGTTGCTCCTACCTCCTGTTTTCTCTTGCAGCTCTCTGCTTTTGCCTTTCCTCTTGAAAGTTGTTCATCAGGTAGTTCTGTTTTTGCTGATGGGTATTTTCAGTGAACACCAGAGTGGAAATAAGAGGTGGTTTCTGGGTTTAAAAGGTTATGACCCTCATTTAAGGGATCTCCCAAGCAACAGCAAGACACTGCTGATTCCCTTTGTGGTACATACCTGCCGTGAGGGGAGAGTGGAAGGACGGAGGGATCTATTCCTTGGTGGACAATATCCTCATGGAAAATTAGGACATAGAAATGGCATAATCCATAGAAGAGGCACTGGCCACTTACATGGATTAACACATATGGTGATGACAAATGCTGGGCATTACATAACCCTGAATTAGGCAGTGATACTGAATAATCCAGCCTCAGAAGAACCCCTGTTTAAATCTTGGCATTCAAAGTTTGTGCTGCTTTTGAATTATCTGTAAATCCAACTGAAAATACATAGAATGAAGGTATTTGTCCTGGGAATGGGGTGGAATATCCTAGGAACTGGAAAAAATGCTTTAGTCCCTTTTCATATCTGCGCTCGGTATCTTGAGGTACATGGTGCTCTTGGCAATGGTTCTGGATTTGTAGCTGTAGGTGGGATTTCACAGTCAGTTACTGTGGCTGTGTTTAAAGAACTAGAAAACTGTGGAATCTGGAAACCAGGTGCTCAGCAGGTCTGGCTGCTTGTACTGCAGTAGTACCTGTGAGAATGTTTAATTGGTTAAAAGTTCAGAACTGTGTATCACGGCAGAAACTCACCTTTTGTGTACAGGTAGCACTGGAATGTCTCTTTTATAAGCACAGACTAAGCCTATGTTCATAATTAAAAAAAAAAAAAAAAAACAAAAAAAAAAAAAAAATGAAGCAAAAGCTTCACAAAACTTTTTGACATGCAAACACCTGATTAACTCCATATTCTGATTTTATTTGAGTACAATGCCAGTAGCCACAAACTAGATTGTACAGCTGCTGTTAAGAGCAAGTATTGTGTTTGGTTCTTAAAACATTGGACAAGGTTTAATAAACCTTTACTGACTTGCATTATAGTCATGGTAAAATCAGTCTAAGTATTACATTGTCACTTTTACCTAATATAGAATTATTAAAGCATATAAAGAGAGGAGCAGAGCTGAAGGCCAATGCATCATGAGATAGACTTTGTGTCAGGCTGCTGAGGGAATGTTGCTCATGGAGAGTAGGGCAGAAGAGCTCCCTCACAAATTGGACAGTGGCAGAAAACTGGGCAGGTATTAAAGAGCAACCTCCAGTGAGGGCAGAGAAATGGTGATTCTGAGAAAAGGGGAGTCTGGTAGTCACAGCCCAGCACAAGCCATGGGAGGGGACGACTGTGTTGATGAAATAAAAACTTTGTGCTGTGGAGAAATCCATAAGCATCCCAGAGGGACCCATTAGACAGTAAACACTGTATGTGGCCTTGCACTGAAATGGTTGTGGGAAGTGGGGGATGGATAGCACATGGGATATTAAGTTGCTTGATAGTATGCCCTTAAGTGTAATGATTGCTGCAGTGCTAAAGTGCCACACATAAAACAGGCTCTGATGTACTGAATATATTTTCTCTGTAGCTCTAAAGAGGTGGCTTTGTCTGTGTCTAACAAGAAAATGAAAATGTCAGGAAAAACTTGAAGAGCTATTGCTTCTTAGGAAGATTATGAGCTTTGCATTGACTGAAAGGAGAGTTCCTCACCTGGGTGAGCTCAACCCTCTCCTTGGTGGTACTTGGTGGCTTCCAGAAACTGCAGTGTGGGAAGGTACAAATTAGTCTGTAACCTGAATCTGGGCTCTTATACCAGCAGTGAGCCTGACTTGTGCTTGTGCAGTGCCGGTACAAATTGGATGGGTTTGAAATAGCTGGGTTAATGGAGACATTAAAACATGGCTTTTTGTTGTGCTGCAAGCTCCCATGAAGGGTGCTTATTCAATTATTTTCTTTTCCTTTGCTCTCCATAGGAGCATAGATACAAAAGGAGACAAAGACTGAAGAGGGAGACTGTAATTTTGTGGCATTACAAGGGCTCTTACTTTGCTCGGTTCTTTGCTTCTTTCTCCTCAACATGGGTTCATGTTTACTTTTATTTCAAATCAGGGCTTTAGTTCCTTGCAGAGGACACACCTGAAATGGTGATCTGTGTGAGCTGTTTGTAGTGTGAGGTGAATGTGGCAATCAGCACAGCAAACTCTGTGTAAAGGAGATGAAAAACTTTGGTTGTGGACACCAAGTTGATGAAATGCCTTTATAAGAACAAAACAACACTTAAATCTGAAGAGACTTGTCAGACACTGAAGAAATTATCCTTATTCCACCTGTTGGGGACCTGCAGGCTGACAGCTGTAGAGAAGGCTGCATGTGACCAATCCAACTTAGTTCTGTGGTCAGGAAACCAAATATGAGGGGTCTTATTTGAAGACCTCCAGAAGAACTGTGTTAAAATTTTAGACTATAAAGCAGTATGACAGCTATTCTACCTTTAAATGAAATAGTGCCAAGCAGATCCTGTTAAGTTTTGAACTTGTAGGTCCACCAAGGCTGTTCTTTAAAAATGAGCCCATCTGACCAAGCCAACTTGCTGGGAGTTACCACCAGCATCCTGTGAAGGGATGTATTTTTGTGATGGAGGAGTCTTACTGTCAGCCAGCCAGAAACGGGTTATTCTGGAGAAACAAGAAGCCCCTTTGTCATCTGCTGAGCTGTTTTCCTCTGGTTGGCAGCCAGCACATGCTGTGCTACTGTCCTGTCCCCCAGCTGGGGTTCCTCAGACAAATTAAACAGCAGTGATGATGGAGGAAAAGGTGGCAGCAGCACTAGAAGACGCTCCTCAGATTCACATTTGCTTAGTGAACCAGAAGACCCTGCAGAGTCTTGTGAGGATGGAAGTGGCAGTGCTTGGCTCTGCTGTGATATGAGATAGATTCCCCCCCTTTTCTGTTATGACTAAAGTGGGAACTGGGCTGTGTTCCAGACCTGTAGCCTGTGGCATCAGGCTGAAGAGATAAGGATTCACAGAAATGTAGAGCACCACAAAGTGTACAAGAAAAATTGAAATGACAAAGTTCTTGCAGTAGAACTTTCGTAATTGGAAGCATTTCAAACTGTTTTGTCCTTTCAGATAAATGCAGTCAGCTTTCATGCTCCTCTCTTATCCTGCCATGTATGCAATTATCAAAGATGTTTGTTTAAAAACTTCCCTTGCTTGTGTTTTCTGTTCTGCAAGAAATCCCTAGAGCCAAAATGAATGTACACATGGGTGCTGTCTCCCAGAGGTCTGAGCATCTTGCTGATGTGTTCTGTTTCTGTATCTCAAAAGCCTGAGATCTGTGGAGCAAGACTTGGTGTTTCCATGCACCCACAATCCAGGCCCTTCATGGTCAGTATGGATGCACAAACCCCATATCTTACAGATATCTTGTAAACCAAGAAACTGCTTGTTGCAGATGACTGATGCAGAATTGTGCAGATGTAAATTGGTTTTAGGCACATTATCATGCTAAAGAACAGCTTGGGTGCTGAAATACAGCTACTGCTTCACTGGTGTGGTTTTCTGATATATGATGAAAACTAAGGATGAGCTGTTAGAGGTGTGTGGTACTGTGGTACTCACAGCGGCCAAACCTGTAGACTTTTACTCCTTTAAACTCATTAGTAAATTATTTGAATTTTTTTTGTGCCATTAAAAATAGTCTTAGTGTAACTTATCCTTGTTTCAAAATGGCATTGCTAACCAACAGGTCATTCCCTCCTGACAAATCTGGCCAAACAGCAGGAGGGAGGAGTGAGCAAGGCATGATCTTGGCCCTACCATGATGTATCATAACTCTTTTTCATTTCCCCTTCTCAGAAAGTGGGATTGTTGTTCAGAACCATCATTTCGGGATGCCTCAGTGGAATGTGCTCAAGTGTCTATTGCAATCCTTTGACTGTTGTTTTCCTTGCTCTTGATCCTGTGGTCTCGAGTGGGATCATTTGGAGAGGAGCTCAGGAATAAGAGTCAGCATGCATGTTCTCCATCCTGAGTGAAGTTCCTTTGCTAGCAGTAGAAAAGGACAAGGCATGAATTTACAAGATCAGGCTGATCTGATGAATGTCTTCAGGCTGACAGAGCTCTTTATGACAATTCAATAGCTGGAATAGATTCAGTAAATTTTCCAAGCCCTGTAGCTCCAAATACATTCCACACTCCCCTCAACTGGACTCAGGCATTGTATCTATGGACAGCTCCAGTGTCATTCAATGGTGGTGTGACTTACATTACCAGGTGCAAGTGGTGCTATCTGTTAGAAATACAACGGGATTTTTTGCTTTTATACCATAACAGGAATGAATCTAACCCGTTACACATGCCCTGTTTTATATAATATATGCATGCACGTGTGTGCTCTTCAGTTGCACTGCAGGGTGCTGCAGGACTCCGCCTGACTTAAATCTCCAGCAGTAGAAAAATCACACAACCAGGTTTATTAGGCAAGGCCATTTATTTTTTGGGAGGTGAGGGAGGGTAAAATGATGGGGAGCAACGGGATGGTGAACAACATTGACATTTAGGAGTGAATAGATGGTAATAACTGAATGCTGAATCAAGAGACACAGTGATACTTTTCTCCTCTTACTGACATTCAGTGATGCTTTGAAGACAGCAGGAAGCTTTGCTTTGAATCCTGAGCATATCAAAATTAGATAATTTAAATTTTTTTTTTTTGCCTCAAATATACCTTTTCCTCAAGCAGTTTTTATTAAGGATGCTAATTGCCCAGACCCTGACTAATGCAGGCTGCACTGTGCTGCTGGATTATTCTCCTTTACATCTTCTCTGAAGTCAGGCAAGGCAAAAAAAATTAAGGCAGAAGATGTAAGTACTCTTTTAGTGCTTTAATATTGCAAATGCCACTGCTAGTGTAATTTAGCCTGAAGCCATGGCACCGATGGACAGCTCTTGGAGCTGTATTCCCTGTTAACACATCTGAATCAACAGTGTGCTGGACATAACTGCTTGCATATCAAGGAGATGGATGCAAGATTTTGTTCAATATCTTTAACATACATGAACACTGAATTGTGTAGATATGTAGCTTGTATGGCTGCATATCTGAATTGAGTCACAATTTTTGGGGATCACTTGATAAATCAACTTTCTTAATGATTTAATTAAATGGCTTAGTATGACCGCTCTGAACTTGTTATCTGTGTATTCGTGTCCTTCAAATGTGCATGGGATGATGTCTCCATCCATATCCCAGAGCCAGCAGCTGCTTGGCTGTGCTGCTGAGTGTGTCTTGTATAAAAGGGACTCCAAAGTATAAGTGACAGCCTGCTGCACGCTTCCTTTGTTGCTTTAAGGCAGCCTTCAGTTTTTCCTTTTAATTTTCCTGCATAAATCTAAAAAATACCAACACTTTCTAACTATTTTCTTCTCTCAAACAAAGCCTTATTTCCCTATAACCTTTTAAAAAATCCTCACACTTCTCAGATTTATCTGTTTAAAGTATTTTAGTGCCTCTTTCAGTAAATTAACTATTTGACCATATATTTTATTTTTGTATTTCCTTCTTTGGTGAGGAAAGAAACAATAGATTTTTTGGGGGGCAAAAATAGTCTGTAGGGCAGCACTGTTTATGCTGGATAAGAGCCTGGGAATCTTAACTGCTTTCTTCAGACTGTAAGCACAACTAACTTAATGGCTCTTTATGGATTGCATTGAGTTGTAGCTCTTCTGTGTTCCTGATGCTTATTTAGATGATTTTTTTAAGGATGCAGAATGATTCCATAGCATGCACTATATATTTTCATTGTCCTTATAATTTATATTTTAATGTACTTTTGCTTTTATAAGCTCTGCCAGTTTAACTGGTGACTTATCTTGCTGCTGTTTATATGGAGAAAATAATTAAAGATACAGCAGCAATCCAGTTCTGCAGCTGACAGTACACAGCAGCTCTGGGTACCCACAGAGCCTTGCCTGGATTCCACAGGCAGTTTTTTTCTCCCTGCTCCCTGGATTCACTCCAGCATTGCCATTTTGCACCCCTTAAAGGCACAAATCTTGTATTGCTGGCTGTTTCTTTGCTGGCATAGGGTGACTTGGAGGTAGCAAATTGTGTGTAGTGCCCATTACTGCCCATTTTCAGAAGGGACAATTTGATCTGGAAGGACCCTGTTTGTCCTCCTGAGTAGGACTGTGTGAATCCATCACTGCAGACTCCATCAGATTAGTCCCATCTCAGGTGGAAGTACAGGGAAGTCAGCAAAATTAGGGTGGCTGTGGTTTATCCAAGAAGAATTGCCCATGTCATCCTTATCTAATTCAATCATTTATAGAGCACCTTTCAAGTTTCAGGGCAGGATAAGCTGTTTTAAAGAAGTGTCCCTCAGTTTGCTGACCTGGGTAAAAGAAGGTTTGAGGTTGGTGCTTTCATTCACAGAGCAGCTTGGCCCCAGGTGCAGGGAGTGGTATGTCTCTGAAATGCAAATTTTCAGAGGAACTGGGATCAGTCAAATACTGGCCAAGGTGTAGATTTTGCTTCCTAAAGCCACTGGAAATGTAAATTGGCTTTTCTAAGCCAATTACTGTAAATTTGGTGGCCCCAATCGCTAATGGCAAGCAGAACTTGTCGTACCCCTGGTGAGGTGAACAGTTATTGAGAGAACAGTGAATTTTTATGGGGGACTAAAAAGAATTCAGAAATACTCTTTTTTGGTTTAATTTCTTGACTGCCCACTGAAGTGTATCATATTCAAGTCTAAGCGACTGAGCTGCCACAGGGACTGTTCTCATATTTGTCACTAATTTGACATTTATTTCTGTAACCTCTTGCAGTAGCAGTGCATGTGGTAACAGGCGTGTTAAATTGTGCTTTAGAGATGCATTAGGGGAATGCTCTTAGGATACAGACAGCTCTACAAACCACCAGTTGGAAATCACTGCATGCAACACCCTGTGGGTTGTGCTCATCACTGGTGGATTCCAGCTCCACTGAAAGCATGTGCCTCACAGCTACAGGCTCAGGTGGTTTTACTCCGTGGTTTGGGTGTCTTTAGGGGTGAGAAGTCTTTGCAGGTCACTTCGGGCATGCTGGGAACTTTTTTTTTCAGCAATATAAACAGCAGGATCTTGCATCAAGATTAATGATTGGATTATGCCTGGAACTTGGTTTGTGCAACATCCCAGTTGAAGGCTGAGACAGTGAGGAAGGAATGATGGATCGAGATGAAATTCTGGGGAAAGAACCTTGTATTCTACCAAAATGTGTTCTTAAAATTGCAACCTGTCCCATCAGTCCTACTTTGAATAGAGGAAATTTGGACTATTCGGGAGGCACATGGATGGACATCTCCAGATGTGTTTATTCAATTTAGCTTGAGCTTTGCAGGTGAAAGATGCTATGAAAGAGTCAAAATGCCATATAAAGTAAAACAAGACCTGCATGGAAGATGTAAGAAGATAAACATCTGGTCTGTGTGCTTAGTTGAAGCCTTCAGGACAGATCCTGAGCTCATAGGGAGCTGACTTGACTGGGGCTTTGGGGCAGATGGGCATGGGGAAAGCAGAGCTCTGCAGGAACTGTGCAGCGAGTGTGGGTGAGTGCTGAGGAGTGAGCTTTTATGTTCTGGTTGCTCTTTATTATTTGTCATTTCTGGTGAGTCTTCCCACTGGGTTGGTATCAGCTGTATAAAATATGTCTTCATGGAAGTGTAGAAATGTGTCATAGGCTCTTTTTTGTTGTGCTCCTAAAAAAGCTGCACGCTGGGCAAAGGAAGACAAAGTAGTGTGTGTTTATAAACTGCAGCAGAGTATAGAATAACAGGATCTTTTATTCTGTATATGGGCTTAGCTTCTTAAGAGAAGCTTATCTAGAAACCAGTTTTGTTCATCAAGATGATGTTGCTTTTGTGGCAGTGTTTCAGCAGCCCCAAGATTACAACAGAAAGAGGTACCTATAAATTCAGCTATATGCCATATTTAAGAGTTAGGCCATGTGAGTTTGGCCTCCAGCTACTAATTCAGCATCCCCAAAGACCATTTCACACTGCTTCATGTGGTACCACTTTTTTATTAAGGATAGTGGTGGTGGAAATAATGTTGCTGAGGTTTTGTGGCCTTGCTTGGGTGGTTTTTTCTCATTGTGGTTGGGAAGAGGAAGAAAACTTGCCAAGTTTTTAAACTTTCCTGACTTGGCCTTGCAGACCTAGCTTATATTGTTCTATTACCTTAGTTATCTTATCCCCAAGGACACACTTGTACTCAAGTCCCTTTCAATTCTTTTGTTAAAAAAAAAAATAACAAAAAACCAACCAACCAACCAACCAAAACCAAAGACAAACCCCACAGAATTATCTCACTCTCCATTGTGAGACACTTTCTGGCCTTAAAGCAAATATTCTGATGCTTTCCATAGCATCTTGACTTCTTTTTATTAGGGTTGGTTTTTTTTCCAACACGGTCTGTGAATGTGAATCAGGGTTTTAACCATTCCAGTAACACTGTTCTGTCATATCCAGTGGCGGGAATAACTGCAGTTCCTGTTTCATAAATCCTGGATAGCTTTATTGCTTTAAAATTTCATAGGTAATTAGTGCTTTATTACTGTGTTTTTTACTGAGCAGTATGAACCATTAATCCCTCTTGACTTTTCTTTACCAGAATCTCCCATTCCATAAGTGCTCTTGCCCTTTCTAAAAACAGCATTTAGCACAAAGCTGTACTAAAATATCTCCTGTGGGTGCTTGTGGAAGCCCTCCAGACTTTTGGATGTGACTGATCTTCCTGATCAGCATTTGCCGGTTCTCCAAACACTTGAAGTTACTGTGTTCATGTTGATCAATATCTGGGGTAAACATCATGTTATCTGATCAGTTGAACTGTCCCTTGCTGGAGAACTCATGACAAAACAGATCCTGACAACCACTGTGGAACAATCAACTCCCTATTGCTTACCCTGTTATCATTTCCTTATAGCTCATAGTACCTCTTAGGGAATTATGTACATCATCAAATCAAACAGCTTAAAACACCCAAAATATCCCACAGCCATCAAGGTCAGTTTGACAAAGGGGAATCAACCCAACCTTCTATAAATTCCCATAATCCTCCTCCCTCAGTTACTTGGGCCCATTTTTAACTTTTTGCCCAAGATTCAGCCCAGAGTGAAGCAGTTTTGTGAACCTGAGTCATTTCCCTTGCCTTACATGGATATTGGTATGATGTTATCAGTCTTCAGAGATGTATTAAAATTAGCACCAGCGTGTCAACCATGTCCCAGGGTGCTTTCAGCGAGTTCCTGTTGTTATCCTTTGAGTTGCTCTTGATTGCAGCTGCAGTGTTGAAGTACTTTGTCTTTCTCAAGTGATACAAGTGTATCTTCCTGTTTAGCTCAAAATGTGAACCAGAAATATTTACTGAACTTTTCTGTCATTATTAACAATTTTACCCTCTTTCTGCAGAAATGGGCCTATGCCAATGACAAAAATCTCATTACACTTTAAAACAGCAACTATTTATCATACTTAGCTCTTCTACTGTAGATTTTTCTCTTGTGTCTTTTGATTCTTCTATCGGTTACTCTCCATTTTATAGTCTCAGGTCTATTGGCTGCCCTCTATTAGTTTGTAAATGTTTGTTTTTATTCTGAACTGCTCTCTTTGGTTTTTAGCTGAAACAGGATGGATTTTTAGTGTTTCCCATCTCTTGCTCTGAGCAATGTTGGTTTCACATTAACCACATCTGAGGTGATAATGATAAACCTGCTCAGACGAAAGACAACAACTGGGCACTGGTGCAAATTTGTGTGTTTGACCTATTGTATGTGATAGCCACATGTGATCTAGACATGAAAATCTGATCCTTATTTTAAAGCAAATCAAGTTTTAAAAAACTTCTCTTTTAATGTCACCTAAGGGAGTTAATTTTAACTTTCCTGGGATTTATTAGAAGCTTAATGCTACCTTTGAGTATCTTTAAGGTCCTAGGCTAATTTCTTTCTTCTAAGTGTCATGAATATATGCTGAAGTGCTCTTGATTTTTCTGTAAGAAACTGACTCTGGTATCACTTCCAGAATTGTAACAATCCACTTCTGCAAATTGTTTTTTGGTCTTGAACAGCAATTTATATCTCCTAACACAGAGCACAAAATGTGTGCGAGGCAGAACTGGATCATGCTCAAGGCTTGATGTTGTGCTTCTCGTTTGCAGGGGTGTAGTTATTTGGGATTTGGGGGGAAGAGGAACTAGATATTGCAGAGGACCCAGGTTGTACCAGCCTGTAATCATTGGGAATGCTTAATCTGCTGTTATTGCTGAGTGAACTGGGTTTTTATAGACTTTGCTGTGGTTGTGCCCTCAAGTTCAGAGGAAATCATGTCTGTTCATCTGCAGAGGGAAACAGAGCTGAAGACTTCAGCCTTGTACGAGCTGTTTTGTTGCTGTATAACACAGACAGTGAAATTTAATCTCTGGCTTGCTTAGTTTTAGGGCTAAAAATAGTTCACCTGTCACGAAAGGGAAGCTTGAACAGCATTAGCTAGTACTTGGGAAGGCTTCGAGATAATGTAGTGAGGGCTGTCATGTAGATGCAAGTGGTGGACTAGATAACCTGCATTTTATTTTTCCCCATTTCCCCACTGGCAGGTCTCTTTAGAGAACTAAAGAAGGGCAAATCCATTTCTGCTGGGCTTAGCAGTGAGGGTGAGGTGAAACACTTCCTAACTGGAAGCCGTTTGAACATGTATTACAATTAGTAAAAGGTTCCCACATGAGATTTCTCTGATTATACAGATTTGGGAAGTTTGTGCTTTTACAATTTCACTTGTTAAGGTATTGCTTTCACTACAGACTTAGCAGGTTTATTTCTGTCTCCAGCAGAAAGCAATTACTACAGTAAGGAAACCTGGTCTGACTGCGTATGAATGGGGTGTGTGGAGTCAGGTGGGGACTGGTTGTGTCAGTGGAGCTGCTTTGTGAAGGGATCTCAGAGTGTGACTGTTAGAGTGCTCCCAAATGGTCAGACAGAGAAGCTTCCTTAACCTTGGAACGAGCTGCCCTTGGGAAGTGGTGGGACTACTGCATGCACCCATTGCTCTATCAAGTCAGTCAAGCATGTGGGAGGTTTATCTGCAGCTGGTTTGAACAAATAGTTGAAACCTTTCCATGTATCTCTAATAAAAGTTGAGCTCTTGGAAAGAAGCTGTGATTATTCACTGTGTTTTCAGTCCATGGGTTTTGTTTGACTGCTGTGAGCCACAAGGACACTGATAATGTGGTAATACGGTTACATGTTTTAATCCTAGTTCTGCTGTGTATCTCTTGTGTGTTGGGGGAGAACTTGACCTCTCTGTTTTCTATCTGTAAAATGGAGATAATGCGGCTGCTCTGTTCAGCACAATTACAAGGGTTGGTGCTTGCATGTGTATAAAAGGACGTTAGTTGAAAAAGCAGCTTAAAAAAATTTAGGTAGGCTTGTATGTCATGTACATAATCAGAAGAATTTGTGTTCCTTGAAGAGTGGGAGTGTGATAGCCACACATTCTCGTGGCAGGAGGGCTGGAAATGAGGTTTGGTGCTTTTATAGAGGACTCTCTAAAATGCTCTTCTCTATCAGGTGGTAAAGTTGATGGGTTTGGGTACAGAGATCCTCACCAGGTTCCTGGTAGGGGACTGATTCTTCTCACATATCTTTGAGTATACAGCCACTTAGGAACTTCCTAGGCTGAAATGTTTTCTCCCATCAAAAGCTTAGAGCTTTTGTACTGCTGGTTGTTTTGAGGGTTTTTTCCTTATTTTTTTTTTAAGAGACACTGTGTAAGTGAGCTGGAAATATCACAGTAGCTGTGATTCAAGTGAAATTCCTGCTACTAATTACACAGGCTTTTTTGCTAAAGGTAGTAAATAGAAATCATTCATGGGTCCTCAGAGGCCTCAAAATCATTCAGTATTCAGGATAAATATATCAGGGAGCTTCATAAGAGAATAATTTTAAAACAAAGCCTGGTCAGCTCGTTAATAATTTAGTGATAGTGATAGCAAGGAGAATATCTAATAACTAGCAAGATTGGCTTTCAAGTAGAAAATAAATTAGTGTTAGAGGAGTGTTTTTTCAAAGAATCATAATTACCATTAGAGAAACATTTGGTTATCATATCAGTTCTTGATTGCCTTACAAGCACTTACCAAGGCAAAGACACTTTATTTGATTATTTAGGAAGCTGAAAAGACTGATTTATTCACAGGGCACTTACCTGAAATAGGGAGCTATCAACAGTTTGAAGTCCAGCTTTAAAATATTGCAACCAGTCCAATAAAAGATTTTTATATCTGATGACCCTCTGTTCACTGGTCTGCCACACAAAGGGCTGCTCCTGGACTTCCGAAGATGCTCCAAGGGTTGAAATACCACCTGTATGAGGACAGTCTGAGAGAGCTGGGGGTACCCAGCCTGGAGAAGAGAAAACTCCAGGGAGACCTCAGAGCCCCTCCCAGTCCCTAAAGGGGGCTCCAGGAGAGCCGGAGAGGGACTTGGGACAAGGGATGGAGGGATAGGACAAGTGGAATGGCTTTAAGCTGGAAGAGCGCAGGGTTAGATGGGATAGTGGGAAGAAATTCTTCCCTGTGAGTGTGATGAGGCCCTGGCACAGGTTGCCCAGAGAAGCTGTGGCTGCCCCATCCCTGGAAGTGTCTCAGGCCAGGTCAGATGGGGCTTGGAGTGACCTGGGCTAGTGGAAGGTGTCCCTGCCCATGGCAGAGGTAGAATGAGATGAGCTTTGAGGTCACTCTAACCCAAAGTATTTTGGGATTCCATGAGTTTGGCCTGCTGTGTACAGCTACTGAGTTGTGTTTCTAAAAGCTCAGTTTAGGATAGCTACAGGAATTTATTGGAATTTACGGACTTAAACAGGGAGGCAAGACCTTGCTGTAGGAGATCTTGTGTCTGCTAATTGTGCTGACTATGGAAAACCCAGACTACAGCCTGTAGGAGAAGAGTAATGAGGAAAAAAAAAAGGGAGCATGGAAATGGGAACAGTCCTTGCCTGCACCCCTCAGGCCTTGGGTCTGTTTTGGTCCAAGTGGCCACAAAGAGTTGGCCACTGAAATGGCAGGACCAGAGTGTTTGGTAAACTTGGTGTTGTGATGAGTTTCAGGTTCTTGGATAGGGAAGAAGACCCATGATGTGCTGGTGTTGAGGGTTCAGTCCCAATGGTTGGGTGTGTTCATCTAAACACCTTGAGATGGTTTGTGCCAAGGGATGGGATCCTCAGAGGACAAGGCAAAGTTGAGCTAATTAGTGAAGAGAAGAGTGGGTGGGGTTTCAGTGCTTCCTACAAGTCCTTTCTCCCTTGCACCATGTTTGGCTTGAGGAAGAGATTGCTCCTTTATTTCCCAGGCTGATAAAGCTGTGCTGTGTGACACTGTTCCTGCCTCCACTGCTAATGACACAGCACTGAGAGGGGCCTTAATGAACCCTGATGAACACTTATGTCTTAAAAAGGAATTAAGTGATATCTTTTTGTTGGGGGAGAGGGGAAATGTGAAGATAGAGTAATTCTAATTACCTTTTTTTATGGTGCTCTATATTTTCCCAATAGTTGATAAAGTTTATTCTGGGCTGTAATGCCGTAGTAAATTCCTAACAAAAAATATTTTCTATCATTATGTTGGCTTATAAATTCCTCCATAGATTTTATTAGATGAGCTTCGTGGGCAATCCATTAAAAATGGGAGCCCTGGAATCTGCAAGATTTCCATACAGTTTACTGAAAACTTGTGTTTTCCTGAATGAGTGCATAATGGATGGGACTCTTTAGTCACAATTCTTTGGCATATTGCTGGGGCTGGTGCTTTGCATGCTGTGCAGGAGGAAAGGCTTCCACCTCCTGCCAATGCTCAGCTGCTTGCTTTTTGTGGGCACAAATCCCTCGGGTGCAACTCGGGAGAATAAGTGAACAATTTATGGCTAACTGTGAGCTAATGCACGTTGTCGTAAATTTGAACATAATTGGTTTACTTTGAAAATAATTTCTACATCTCCCTGATGTTCCAGGCCTCTTTCTCTTCCTGGAGAACTTCTAATCACAGAATCACTAAGGTTGGAAAAGGCTTTTAATGATCATCAAGTCCAACTCTCAACCCAGCACCACGTTCACCACTAAATCTTGTCCTCCGGTGCCACATCCATGCTTTTTGAACACTTACAAGGATGGTGACTCCACCACTTTCCTGGGCAGCCCATTCCAAAGCCTGACAACCTTTTCTGTGTGGAATTTTTCCCAATATCTATATTCTGTACTTCTGGAATACATCCACATAGGGACAGAGATGCTGCTTTTACCTGCAAAACCTATTGTAGGTTCATGTGTGTGACGTGCTGAAGGTTTTTGGCTTTTCTTGACAAACAGCTTTTATAAGTTGGATAATTTGCTGTGGTTGAAAGAACATTTTCACCTCCATTCTTTACTGATTAACCTAAATGGCCTCTATGATTTTTTTGGTTTGTTTGTAATGTGCCTTATAGACTCTTAACTTCCAAATTAGGATTGTGAAATTTCTTGCAAAGAAGACAGAGGGAGGCAGTGAAAGAAGTGGCTGTGATTTATCATACTGAGTTTGATGGGGGAAAATGACTTCCAGATATGGTAGTTAGAATTGGGCTTGTCATAGTTGTTAGTTCTTCTACTACTAAAAACCAAGAGATTCCTAAAAATTTGTGGATTTATTTATTCATTCATGCTACTGTTTCTTCCAGGAATCTGGGCTTGGAGTAGTCTTTAACTGGAATGTAACTATTTGGCCTCCCTTCTTTATAACTGATGGATTTGACAACTGTTTCTGAATCCCAGTAGTTTAAAAACTACAAACATATCACTTTCAGATGTTTTTCTGAGGTCTTCTATTGCAGTTGGAACCTGTGAGTGGCCTGAGGTAGATGGCAACAAATTTATTACCTACGTGGAGCTGTTCCTGTTTCTTGTGACTGGCAAGGCACCTGCTTCCCTATTTAATGGCAGCTTCCTCTGGGAAGTTGCGCAGAACACATGTTTGCAGAACACCTGCTTGATGATACATATTTAATCCATATCCCCATTTCATAGTGTTAATTCAAGGTAATTTTATATCAAGCAAAACTTGCACGGAAGCTTCTCATGAGAAAAGTGAGCCAGCGTCAAGTGCTGCTGTCTGAAATGTATCATGGCACATAACAGTGATGGCACCCAGGTAAAACATGAGTTTATACCTGCCCAGTGGTTTGGAAACAGCTAAAGAAAGAATCAGTGAGGGAATATTTTATGCAGCAAAACCTGCTTAAGGTCCTGGCGAGTCAGAAGATGGCAGTGCTGACACCAACATCCTTTGCTGCTGTGCTTTGGCCTGGCAGTAAGTTCCAGTGGCACTGTTAGATCTGCAAACTTCCTAAAACAGTAAAAGCTCAGAGGGATCTGAAAAATATTGAATACAAATAAAAGGTTGGCTAAGCAATTTCCCTGTGCCCACTCTGTTCCTCCAGAGTCAGCCTTGTCCTTTTGTTGCTTCCTGCAAATGCTGCACCATCTATTCTGGGAGATTGGAAAAGCCTCTGTTCCCTCCGAGGCCTCCAAGTGTACCTGCTCCTGCTCTGCTTTGCTTTCCCTGCAGCAATGCTGCTGGGATGGGCTCCCTCTTGACTGGCACTGATTTTTCTGTCCCTGTCATCTCAGCCTGCTTTCTTCACTCAGCATATTCAGATATCTTCCAAAGGGAACAAACCCTCTCCCAGGACAGGGTTCCATCCTTCCTGAGTCAGCAGCCAGCACAAAGAGCCAGGTCCTCCCTTTTCTGCTGTTCAGCAACATGTAGTAAAGTAAAGCCAGACAAACCAAATATTGTGTATTACAGCTGTCTCTGCAGTTTCATTACTTTTTATCTATAAGTTGAGCTGCAGCCATGAAAAATTATGCCTTGCTTTAGAAAGATGCTTATCAGAGAACTCTGACTCTCATTCTATTATATATATTCTATTATATATGAAGACAAACAGTTTAAGTTCAACATTTGCTGCTAATGGAGAATAACTGTTGGGCTGTTTGACACTTCAGACTATTTGGATGTTGCCTCCTGGCTGTACCTTTCTACTTACTTGTGTCTGCCCATGGTATTAATACATTGCTTTTCCATGATCCAGCATTGTTGAGATAAACCGTTAGACCCAGGCCTTTTTGGCATTTCCCATAAGGTGTCATTGTGTTCATGTCTAAAGGTGAACTTTCTGAATAATTGATGGCTGGTAGTTAATTCCTTTATCTTCATAAAAGAAGAAACTTATTAATGAGGATAATGCATGAGGGATCAATGCCAATGTGTGTGACATCGATTAATGATTTCCATCTTGCAACCGGATTTAAAAAAGCAGCTGGTCTCTGTATTTGAACACATAATTACCTGTAATTGTGCTGATAACTTGGTGGGAGTGGAAAAACAGATAAGGTACCACTTAAAGGGTACAGGCAACAGGGCAGAGGTCATCCTGATGCTCACTGACCTGAGTTATTATCAGCTCCTCGGTAGTTAAGGTGATGCACAGCCGTGGTATGGGTTTATTTTTTTTTCTGTAGGAATGGCATGTTTATGTGCACATAAATGGCACCATTCTTTAACGCCCCCACCCACCCATGGCAACAAAAGCTCATCAGATCATGCTCTAGACCCAAACTTTCAGTGTACAATGTAAGGAAATGGAAACTTTAATCTACCCTTTGAAATTTCTCTAAAACTTTTCCCCCATCAATCCTGCTGACTGGGTTTTCACAAGGATGCTGCATAACAGGAGCTCTGTAATGAAAGTGGCAAATTGTGTGTGTATTTACCTGTAAGTATAATACTTACCGCTTTCCTTGGGGGAGAAAAACCAGTTTACCATATTGAGCAGGCTGATCTTGATGTTGTACTGAACTTCTCAGAGCTGAGGTTCTCTTTAAGCTCCCATTGGTGTGTGATGCTGGAACCAAGTTTCTCCTGTATCTCCTGGAATCTGCCTATCCCCAAAGAACTGAGTGACAGTCATGTTTTGGTGACTTCTGCACCACTCAAGCCTGCAGAACTGCAAAAAGATGCCTTCCTACCCTTTAAAAGGACCACGTGGCTTGTGGACTACTCATTTTTAGGGAGAGGAGCTGTGATGTCTGTAGTGAGCAGAGGCAGCCTGGCCATGGTCTGTGAGTCAGCTTTCTGCTGGAGCTACAAGAGATGCACACACTATAGGGGACTGGAGGAATTCTTCCACCTTCCTTTCTAGCCTGGTTTGTATTTATATTTATAAATATCTAGGCTTGAATATTTACAGATTAACTTGTTTGCTAAACACTTCAAAAACATTGATTCAATTTCATGAGCTCATCTTATTTAATATGTTTTCTTGATTAAATGCATCTCGGGTCACAATGTGACTCTGCCTTCAGTTGCTTAGCACTTGGTTTTCCTCACCCACAAGTGGTACAGCTTGTCCCTGGAAAACAAAGAATTAAATTTCTCTTTCTCTCATTTGACACAGCGAGGGAACAGTTTTATGGAGTCAAGAAGCCTTGAGCAACAGGCTCAAGGAAACTTCAGAACTTATGTTAATGTTTTCTTTTTTTTAAGCCACTTGAAAGTTGCTAGTAACAGCAAAATAAATTGTGATGTTCCACACCAGGATGGAATCAGACTTCAAACTTGCCTTTTGTCATTTTTAGAAAATGATGTCACCTAGGATATGTTAGCCCTGAGAGGTAGAGGCCTAGCAATACTGTTTTGTAAGGATTTAATTCTCTGTCCTGGCTCAAAAGCCGCATATTATTACAGTCTCTATAACCATGTGTTACTGCTTGGTGAGCACCAGAGTTTTGGAGCACAGCTTGTCCCTGTCTGGCCTGATGGTTTATGCCTGAACCAGCATTCTGGTCCTGTTTGAATTTCAGGAGTTCTCTTGGCTGTAAATGAGTTTTATAGTGATTTTTATCTCTTTATTTTTATATTACACATTCCTGATCTGCAGCATGTTGTCTCAGTGCCTTTCTTCAGTGATATAAAACTTTTCAATAGTTGGATTTCATCCCACTGCTGAATATCCAGTTCTCAAAGATGCTGTTGTTGTCTGGAAGATTATTTCAGTTCTTTTCAGTTACAAATACCCGTTGACTTTGTTGTCAGCATATTCCATTATAAGCCAATCAGTGTATTAATGTAAAAAATTGAATTTTAACAAGATGTGAAAGGTTACCTGACCATTAACTTCATATCCTTTTCATCCCTGCCTACAGCACAGTCTTGTTGCCTTTCTTTTAGGGCAGTTTCTTGCTATACATGTGTTCCCTGTAGTGCCTGATTTGAGTTCAGCCTTATGTTTGGCTTTGCCGTATTTGATGTCTAAGACACAGTTGTCTCATGTCAGCCCTTCTCCCAGACTGCTTTAGATAATTTATTTCTAATCTTTCTTCTTGATCCAGTCAAAGGGAAGGATTTTTCCTCCCACCCTTTTCCAGCTTGCTTATTATGCAATTTTCTTCTAGGGTTGACACTTCTCATTGGAAGAAGTATTAAATTTCTCTGCTTTCTACTACCTGAGCTCCTTGGACCCAATAAATCACATAGTTTATGAAACTTTTGTCATTCTGAACATGAATTCCACACTTGCTTTTGTTTCTTCCCTTTTATTTAGTTTATATGGAAACAACTGGTGATCTCTTGACTTACAGTTGGTTTTTTATAGCTTGTTCTTTGCTGTTGTTCTATTCACTTCTTGCCAGCACCATCTCTGTGTTTCAAGATGTCCTCTTTTTATTGTCCATGCAATTTGATACCAGAATTATTCCTGCAGTTTCTGACTGGGCCTACTGTGCTGGCCAGACCCTTTCTGCTGCCTGGAACACTGTCTGAGGTTTTCTCCTTGCTGTTCTGTTCTCTGCTTTCTCTTTATCTCCAGTTGTACTTGTTTGTGATTATCCTTATGCTCAAAGAAAGATAGAGGCATGGCTTAATTCCTGAAGTGATGCTGGCCCCTAAAGAAAGGACCCACAATTCACTGATTGGAGGGTTTTTTAGCACCTGGGGGGGATTTGGCTTTGACTATTTGGTTGCCCAGAGAAGTTGTGGCTGCCTCATTCCTGGAAGTGTCCAAGGCCAGGTTGGACAGGGCTTGGAGCAACCTTGGATAGTGGAAGAGTGTGCCTGGTGGGCTGAATAATCTGAAAGGTCCCTTCCTAAGCAAACCATTCTATGATGAAACATGTTGACCTCTCAAACTCATCCCTGGGTGTGGATCTTGAATACTGCTGAGGGGAGAGGAGTATTGACTGCAGATTGAGATTGTCTCCACTGGAAAGCAGGGTAGTGCTCTCACTTGACCAGACAAGGGTTGTAAGCGAAATTCTTTAGTAGTGACTTCAAACTCAGTCATTTAGGTTGGAAAGTACCTTTAAGATCCCCGTCTGTTGCCCCAGCACTGCCAAGCCCACCACTGAGCCATGTCCCCAACTGCCACATCCCCATGCCTTTTAAATTCCTTCGAGGCAGCCTATTTCAGAGCTTGACAACCAGACTGAGTCCTGAGGACGCCTAGGACACTTCCATACTCGGGGAATTTTCAGTCTCTGGAGAGCACTGAAGTGTTTAGTATGAAAGGCAAACGGGTCGTTTTAAACACACGTTTTAAACGGGTGTTCACGGCCCAAAGCCCTCCTGGAGCAGAACAAAAGTGCGGGAGGCACCGATGAGGTGCCGACCGGGCTCCCCCACCCCTCCCGGAGCCGCTGCCGGTGCAACACCGACCCCTGCGGGCCAGAGCCGGGATCGGCTGGAGCGGCGGGAGAACCACGGTGGCGAAGGGGGAGCGTGGATCAATCCCACCGGGAGCAGCGCTGGAATCAACGAGGGAACAGGGCTCAGCGCTGCGAGTAACGGCGTGCCCGGCGCCGCTGGGACTGAGTGACTGCCCGAAGCCATCCCCACTGTGCGGGTGGTCGCCCGAGCGCTCTGTCCCGAGGATCACAGCTCTCCTTTTCCTGTCTGAATTCCAGCTCGGATGGCTGATCCACAGGATCTGTTGGCTGTTCAGTGCCTCCACCCCCCCTTCTCTCCGCCCTTGTGAAGGCCATGCTTTTTGGGTCAAGAAGTTACCTCTGGAAAGCAGCTTTTTAGGGTAGTGCCCAGGATTGTGTCCCCGCCTGCGCCTAAACCCGGCAGTGCCCAATGTGCAGTGCGACTCGGTGTTTAGCACTGAACTCTCGAAAGTAAAGTGAATGATGATGGAAACGACTATTTTCGGCTGTCGGTGTCTGTGAGCTGTTCGTATCAGCCTCTCCATCAAAACCCTGCAGCGTCTCCCCCTTGGCTCCGGCAGAAGGTCGCTCCCTCCAACCCATCCCCGCGCCGCTCCATCCCCAAACCCACCCCCAATCCCAGCCCTCCGCTTAACGCCATCCCCTGCACTGACTCTCCATCCGCGCTGGAAACAGGGCAGGAAACCTGCGAGAGAGAGAGAAAGATGCTGTGCTCCAGCCGCGCTGCCTCGAGGGCGACGCGTGTGCACGCAGCGGGGCTCGAATAAAGGATCAAAACCAACCCCAAACCTCTCCTCCCTCCCCCCCATCCGGGGGAGGGGACCGGGCGGTGGGGGGTGCCCCGGCGTCGGGGCCGGTTCTGCGCGGGCGCGGCCGGCGCTGGGCTCGGGGGGCACCTCCCGCCCGCCCCCCGCCCCGCTCCGCTCCCCGCCCGCCGCCGCCACTCCGGCGGCTCCGCCGAGCAGCCACTCCGCGGCTCCGGGGCCGCCGCGCTCGGCCACCAATGCGGGGGACACCGGCGGGGAGGAGGAGGCAGCGGCTCCGCGGCAGGTGAACTCTGGGGAAGGATGACCGGCGTGGCCGCGATCGTCTTTCTCCTGCAGCTCTTCTCGCCCAGGGCGGAGGGACAGGTCTTCCCAGGTGAGCGATGCCCGTGGCCGGCGCGGCTCCCCCTACCCCCCTCCAGCGGGTTTATCCTCCCGCTGCGGCTCGAACTCTTGGCTCCATCCCTTCCTTTTCGGCCTCGTGGGGAGCTCCCGGTGCGAGCCGGGGATGGAGGCGGCTGGGAAGGCGCTGGCCATGGAGCGGGAAGCCTTCGGTGCCAGCGGGAGCGAGGAGCATCGGTACCCGCCGGTTCCGGAGCTGCCGGGGCATGCGGGAGGCTCTGCCCTGTGCGCGGGGTCCCGGCGGGCTGAGGGCAGCGGGGTGCTCGTTCCTGCCAAAGTTGCGTGTGGCAAGAGAATAAAACCATCGCTTTTTATTCTGGGATTCACGATATTTGAGGGGGTTTTTTGGGTGGTAAGCAGCGTTTTACCACCAGTTGGCTCCTGCGGGATGAGCAGCGTGGGGGAGCCGCTGCCTTTCCAACCCCGGTCAGGATAAGGGGTCTGGTCTCGGTCTGGGAAGTTCAGTGGCAGTTCTCTCCCCTGGTGTCTCACACCTCCAGGAACTTTCTCGGGGGTTCAGCCTCTCGCACCGGCTCCTTCGCAGTTGTCACTTTTTCTGTCGCTCTGATGTTAAGGAGTACTTTGCTCCCTGGCATGTGTACAGTAATAGTAGCCGGCTATTTTCCCCCTCCTACGAGTGCCTTTAGGCATAGTCTGAATTACTCGAAGAAGACAGGTGCTTACAGAGCTGGTTTTTTCCTTCTGTGGTATTCTCTAGGTAAACCAAAGATAGACTGGTCTTGTGATTTTTCTCTTGGATCTTGTAATACGACAGTTGTTTTCTCATTACACTGCCTTTATGGTAAAAAATAAACAATTATAACTTTCTTCTGTCCTGACTTGATTTTAAAATATTTTGTTTCTATCTGTAAATTTAAGACAAATAAAATTGCCCTGTGTAACTTTGCTTAGTATGGGGATATATCTCAGTGCTTGTGACTTGGGCATGCTGGAGGTACAAAACTCAGTTGAGTTCATCTCAAATAGTGGAGGGGTTTTGTTAGTCAAGGCTGAGAGCTCGAAATACTGTGCCTTGCTGCTTTGAGGCAGAACTGGTGGAGTGTCGGAGATGCTGAGCACTGTGTGCACCTTCCACCGAGCCCTTGGGTGGCTCAAAGACCAAGGCTGGGTGTGAAGGGCCAGGCAGACCCTCGGTGGAGGAGATGTTGTCATCAATCCGGCTGCCTTTGACACCACCAGGATCTTGTTTACATTGCTAGGCAACTGCACAGAGCGAGATTTATTAGAGAGGCTGGGAAATCTAACCTAGTTAAATAGCTGCTGCCTTGACTAAGCAATATGTAGAGCTATTTTTCACCCCCCGTTTTCTCTCTTCCAACTGTTTTTGTGTTCTCGACACTTGTCATATCAATTGAGATTAGTTCCTGAGCTTTTGATGAATCATTTAGCCAGATGCTTGGAAAGAAGGGTGTTCTGTGAAAATAGCAAAGTTTTAAGGGGCAGAAAACACTTTGTATTGGAGGGAGATAATGTAATATGAGCTAAACACATGCAAATTTAAGGATTAGCCAGATGTTTTACATTATTTTCAGGAAAACCATGAAAGATTCTGTTTTAATTATCGGTTCAGAGGAAATCGTGACTGTGAGGTTTTCTTAATCATTAGTATCGCCTTCCTCCTTCTATTTGAGTGCTTCTTACCATTCAAAGTAAGAGGAGGTGATTTTAATAATGATGTTTTCTGCGCTGCTTTTAGTGCTGAAAATAAAAAAAAAAAGTTTTCTCCTCTTAAACTAAATATCTGGTGTGAAGTGTAGCAGTCTGGACTGTGTCCACAGAGCTGATATTTTTATGGTACAAAAGAGAGTTCTTCGGATGCATTTGGTCTCCGAAATTTCAGTCAAGTTTGGAGCGGCTCCAGTTCATGCCATGGGTGCCTTTCCCCATCTTCCATCAGGTGGTGCTCTCCCCATAACTATTACGATGCAAATACCACCCGTCTGATTATTTTTCAAAGCCTAACGCGTTTATTCAGCAGCCTTTTGTTAAACATCCCGAAAAATCACTGTGCAAGTTTGTTGGCTGGGGTGTTTTTATCGGTTTATTTTATGAAATGATAGCTGGGCTGAGAAGTAGGAAAGACACAAGCCAAGGCAGAACACATTCAGTTCCTACCCAATTTGCACAGCTGCTGCTGCTGCTGCTTTGTTTTATCCACAACACAAAATTAGGAATGCTACAAGGAGACAGCAGAACGCTCATGGCTTGTCCTCTGGAATACCTCGTTTCATGTGGAGGAAGCTGGCTAGCGCTCATTCCTTTATGTAATTTATGTGTTGTGCTATTTATAGCTCTCCTTCCCAGCAGTTACTTCCAGTTCCTTGCAGTCCCTGTATTTATTTGTAACTCGAGGCATGGTTTTGAGGTTCTAAACTTCTTGTTAGCTTTAGGGTCAGCTACTGATTTAAACCCTTTACTTTCCCATGGAAGCGACAGAAGTAACACCAGGTAATTCTAGTAGTTTCCAATCTGTCCAGGATTTCAGAAGTGAAGAAACTTTGCTTACAGGGAAGTTTTTTTCTCCTGAAAGCGCGTGTGCAGTCTTCCTCCGACCAAATATGTGGGGTATTCTCACAGTTGCTGTGCACTTTGCTACTGTTGGCTCTTTTTAGCATAACAGGGCGACAAAAAGAGAGATTAAAGTCACTTGCAGCTGTGAAAAAGCATTTGGGGCAAAGTAGGAGAGATTATTTGACACTTGTTTTTCTTCTGGTTTCAGTGTCTGCTTTAATTTTTTCCTCAGTGGCAGGGCTCCTGAACGCGTGGCTGTGTAGCTGCTTTCTAAGGCTGCTACTACACTGTAAAGTTATGGCAACTGAGAGTTCATTACACCGGGTTCGTCCAGGGAGGAGAGAAGATGAAAAGGGAGCAAAGTGGAAGGAAATTCGGGGGGGAGCTTTAATTTAGTAGGAGTTCATTTACTCGGATTTTCCTGTCAGTAAATTGGCGATGAAAAACGGGTCTTTCTGAGCGAGCTGCTCTGTGTGGCAATTGTTAACAATGCAGCCATTTAACTCAATAATCACTTTCCTCTCCCTCTGGGGAGCTGTTAGCACCACAATTCCACTTTATTTTTATCCCTGGCTGGCTCGATTTGTTTTCTGATACATAAACAATTAATACTAAGAAGGTGATGTTGTGGAACTGCCTGTTTCGACAGTGGCGAAGAAAGGTCACTCTGTGTATAAAAGCGTTTGTGAATCTCTGAGGGATAATCCTTCTCTTTTACAGATGCAGAGCCCTTTCTTACCATCCACCCTCCTGAAAGTCCCTCAGCTCTGCTTTTCTTGTTTAATTGGACTTTTAAAGTCTGTTATGCTCTATGTGCAGGCCTGCGTTCTGTAGTTTTCATTAATGTTATGGGGATGATTTGGGGCTCTTACTGTAGAATATTATAGTATATTTTTTTAGAAGGCATCTTCATCTGTTACCATGGAAACCCGAATAGTGGTAAAGATGTAGGTCTGAGGCTCTGAACCTCGAAAGCCACGGACAAGGATTGTTTCTTACAGGAACAATTACTTTTGTATATCAAATCCAGTTAAGTGGAGAGAAGAAAGGGAAATAAATTGATCTGTTCAGCATTGCACTGACAATCCTTTTGAATAACATTCGGCACAGAAGGATCAGTGTCTCTGATTCTCTCTGTGTATGTGTATGGTGGGGTTTTTTTAAGCTCCTTATTTATCCTAATAGTTATTTTATGCCTCTGGTAATTTCCATTGTAATTTTATAAGTGAGGTGAACGAATGTGTATTGGCAGGTATTGTTCTTTGCCTGAATGGGAAGAGCTGAATGTACAATGGAGAGGTGTGCTAGGGTAGCACTGGAGCTGAAGTATTTTGGCAACAAGCAATTTTGAGATTGACTTAACAGGACCCTAATGAAAAAAAAAAAGTAAAAATAAAAATAGCAGGTGTTGTCTGAAATCCACCTACTGAAATCTGGTTGTAAATATGGGTTTGCTCACGGATGTTGAGCAATAATACTGTGTTTTGCCATAGCAATCCTGCAGCCTGGCCAGCATCCACACACACTCTCACTGTGTTTGGGTGATGAGCAGCAGGATGTGTGTGTGTACACTGCTATATAAAGCCTTGTGTCTTTTTTAGAGAGATTCCTTAATTTTTTATGGGAACTGCTTCAGTCTGTTTCCTCGATGTCTTGTAATACACAGATGAAATATGTAACTAAGCCTCTAAAACATGCTCATAGGTACATCCATAGACGAGACTTTCCTTTCATGGGGTTTAAACAGCAGCATCCAGAGATCACCTGCTGCTATAACAGATCCAAGTTGCAGCCCGGGTTTCCCTCTGTGGTGAAAGAAGTCTGTGCCTCCCAGTGCCTCGGTACCAGAGGGTCTCAGTTCCATGAAGAACGGCTTGTGGGTTGATATTTCTTGGCTCTGTGTTCATTTTCTTGATAAGAATATGGTATACTTGGCTCTTGTGGTGTTCCTTGAGCATTTTATAGAGCAGTATTACTTGGCTCATTGAAGACCATATATTTGGCCTAGAGTCACTTTTTCTTGGTACCACTCACTTTTTCCTAATTCCCTAATTTTTTTTGTTCAGCTGATGCTCTCGGTGCTTGGGTGTCATTTCATTTCAATGGTATCTGCGCTCCTTTTTTTTTTTTTTTTTTTTTAATCCTTACCCACCTCTTAACCTACCACATCCTGGCCCTGTTTTGTCTCATACTTTTGAATGCCACTTGCTTCCCACCACTCTGCTCTTTCCAGGCAAAGCCAGAGGAAAAGAACACAGAGATGGTGAATGTTGTTGATGGCTTTGGTAAGGACTTCTTACAGCCTGGTCCTATCTTCTGCACTTGTAATTATAGAACAAGCAATTCCTTTTAGGGTTCATTATTGCAGCTCCAAAGATCATACATCTTCAGGGTAAAGGAGACAATTACTGTGTCTAAATCGGACAATGCATCATTTAATCAGACCCACTTGTTTTTTAATATCCAATAAATACATCCCATCTATCACTGTGGTTCAGGGTTGTCAGATACTTTCCAAACTGGATGGCAGGGTACTGCACATTCCAGAAGAAAACGCTGAGAAGCCAGTTAAAGAAAACAAGGAAAAAGAAGATTAAGCATTGTTTAATGCCACAGTTAAAGATGATGTAATTCTGGGAAGTGTATCCTTGTGGTAAACAGGACAAGAAACCCCAGGAAGAAAAAACCTACTTAGTGCTTGGTCTCCTCTGGCTTTCTTGTTTTCTTTTCACTGGTAAATCAATTTGAGGCCAGCAGCTTGATTTCTTCTTTTCTCCAGCAAGATCCCTCGGGGACTGCAGAATTGGGAATTCAGGCCAACTTGGTGAATTCCACTGCGGTTTGAAGTGGTGCAGCTCGTGTAGTTAAAGAATGATTGAGCTGCTTATGAATTTTGGGAGGATGGGACCTGGTTCTTGTTCCTTGATATTTTTGAGTTCATCTCCCAGAAAGACTGTGGGGTTTGACAGCTGATGATGTTGTGTGGGCACAGATTGGTGCTGCAGCCTGAGCAGCCTACAGTTACACAAACCTCTTTGTTCAGCCACGCCGTTCCCTTTGGGCTGAGAACGCTCTGAGTGTCCCATATCCCATGGTTTGCTTGCTGAAACACTTTCTGATCTGGCTTTAGAGAGGAAAGAGTTTACCACCTCTTATTTTTACGTACATCCTTGTCAACTCGTTCCTGGGTAGTGACTCTGTGGAATCGCTGGGAAGCAGCTCTTGGCTGTGAATTCAGCTGTATGTCAAGGAAAGTAGGGCTGTTTCGCTCTCGTCCTCTGCAATGCTGTAAAGAACAACAAAATCAAGAGTATGGCAACTCGAGCCAGAATTTATCCATTTTTACACTGAGGATCAATCCTTACCTCTTTGAATCTGAAAAAAACCCCCGTCATTACCTGCATGAGTAGAAGCAGAGCTTCGTACTGTGCTGGGGTTGTTGTTGAAGTGTCGTGCTTTTGACTTCAGTACTGCTGAATTGGTTGCTTTTACTGGAATTGCCTTAATCTGCACATGTGTGGATCTTCATTCCTTTAGTACTGACTCAGAAGTCAGCCCTCAAATAGTGTGGGGGGGAAAAGAATCCTCAATAGGCAAATACAATAATTTTGTGTAGTGAGCTTTCAGGGTTTGTTTTTTTTTAATGTCAACTATGGAGTTAGGATTGGTAATGGTGCCACGTGGGTTTATTTAAGAAGATGATGATTTGTACAAATGTTGCTCTGTGGAGAGCATGTGTGACTGTGACCACCTAGTAGAAGTAGGGTGTGAAGATGAAGCAGGGGAGGAAGAAGGAAATTAAAGCAACCTGGCTGCTGTATAGATGGGTCTGCCTTGCTTTAAAAATACTTACTGGAATTGCAGTAGCAATTGCTGGATAAGCAGAAGAGCACTTTTGTCAGCAAGATGGGAAGCTGCTGTGCTTGATGGTTCATTTCTCCAGAATACGGATTTGCTGTCAACGTGCACCTGTTTATGTGCAGGCAGTCCAAACCTTTTCTGCATTTCCAGGTGTGAATTCAGTGCTCTAATGGAAACAGTTGTTGCTGAAACTGTAAAGTGTAATGTATTTCTACCACAGTCAGTTATTTCTCAGGTAAATATTTCATGTTTTGATATTTCTGCAGAGTTGTGTGGCTGAGAGGGGGTGTTTAAAAAGAAAAAAAAAAGCCCCAAACAGCTAAGCCAAGAACCTGTGTATGTGTAACTCCACACTTGGCTGCTTTTTGTTAGTACAAGGAATTTTTACCACTTTGTTCTCGCTTTGTTCCTAAGAAGAGAAAAGCACTTACATAAAGATAAATGAGCTATTTCTAGTGTTTTCATGCATGTCCACCCATTTGCAAGAGGTGTATCTACCTGCATGTCTATCCTAGCAGCTGGACCCGCTTTCTCTAGTCTTTAGCTTGGCTGAGCAAGGTGCGTGTTACCTTCCTTCTCATCCTGGACTTGATAGGCAATTTCCAGTTGGTAGTGGTACCAAGCCATCTCCTAATGAGCATCTTTATTAGAAAGTTCCTTTCCCCCTCTTCATTGCTTGTCAAACTTAAAGAAATGTGTATTTCATTGTGTAATAACTTTGAAACATCTGAAGAGCCAACTGTGCTAAATGTTTCAGAGGCACAAATTAGTCTTTTTTTTGTACCTGAAGCACATTCTCATCTTGCAGTTGTGCAAGAGAGAAACAGCGGAAGGAATGGGAGCAGTGCCCCAGAGAGTGGCAGCTGACAGGGTGCTGGTGTGTTGGGGTGGGTATGATGACCCACCCTAAGGGGGAGGAAGCACCTAGAGAAGGAGAGGTTAATTATGGAGAAGGTGATGGCAAGGTCAGTGTGGTGAGATGACAGCAGTAGGAAGAGGAAGGGACAGGTATGAACAGAAATAGAAAAGGTAAGAGAAATCTGACAGAATAGAAACAGGGAGGAAGGAGACATGAAACAAAGCTCAGAAATGACCGGCTGTTGGATGCTTGCAGGCTGGGAAGATGTTTGGTGCTGCCGTCATCTCCCTTTTTGTAAGCTAAATGTCCACCAGAATTATTGTGAGATGGCTTGTGGCTGAAAATTTTGGTCCTTAGGCCAAAACCTGGGCTGAAGGGCCTAGTTCTTGTCCTTCCTTAATTTCTGTGACTGAGCATGTCTTGACAAACCAAACAGATATATTTTGAATCTACCGTTCCAGGTTGGCTTATAAAAGCATAGATTTATCTGTTATATTTGCCAGTTGCTAATATTTTAAGAGCCTTAAACATGCCAGAAGCAGTTCTCCCTGCTTTTTCGTTAGCTCAGTTGGTGTTTCATAGCTCTGCTCATGTGTTCACACTACAGTTGCACACTGTTTATTTCAGTAATGAAGAAAAATAAGCATGTGAAAGGAAGAGACTTTGATATATTTGCCTTCTGAAAAACATTGCTCTCCCACCCTGTCTGTACCAGAGGAGCTGACGAGCACAGCATCTCTGGTACCTCAGTGCATTGCTAGGCTTTGGTCTGAGCCTGTGCCAGGCAGCCCAGATGTGACTGTTTTGTGCAGCAGCCAAACCAAATGAAACATCCAGAATTCATTCAGTCCATCAGCCACCTAAAACCAGTTACTCCAGTTCTGGACCCCTAAATTTAGGAAGGGTATTTAGGTGCTGGAGCATGTCTAGAGAAGGACAAGGAGGCTGGTGAAGAGTCTGGAGCACAAGTCCTGTGAGGAAGCTGGGGTTGTTCAGCCTGGAGGAGAGAAGGCTCAGGGGAGACCTTATTGCTCTCTACAACTCCCTGACAGGAGTGGGGAGACACGTGGGTGTTGTTCTCTTCTCCTAGGAACCAGCAGTAGGACAAGAGGGGACAGCTTAGGCTGTGCCACGGAGGTTTAGGTTGGATATTAGGAAAAAATTCTTCACGGAGAGAGTGATCAGACACTGGAATGGGTTGTCCAGAGAGGTGGTGGAGGTGTTTAAGAACAGACTGGATGTGGCATCAGTGTCATGGTCTGGGTGCAAGGTGGTGTTGGGTCAAAGGTTGGGCTTGATAGTCTTGGAGGTCTTTTCCAACCTGGCTGATTTTGTGATCTTTGCTCCTTCCTTTCAGAAACTTGGGTTTGAACTTAACTGTGGATTGAGGCAGAGAGCTTTTGTTGCATTGTTGGCTCTGACTATGCAGCACAGTAAACCTGATAAATTTGACTTCCAGATGGGTGCCATCCAGCTCTGTGCCTCCGAGGTCTGGCTGTTTTTGCCAGGACTGACTCATTCCCTTTAGGATACATGGATCTCTCGGATGTGCCCTGCAGTGCCCTGCTTGTGTCCTGCCTGGAAAGGCAGGTAAAGAGGCAGGGAGGGCTGGTTTGCTGCCAGCAATCCAGGTATTCCATGGTACTCCTGCGTACAAATGCATGCATTTAGTTGTTGCCAGGCATGTCTCTGCCTGGTTTAACTGTGCTCTCTATTTAATTTGGGGATGCAGGAATTCCATTAAATCTAGGACCAGTTGAAAAGCTTCCACAAATGATCTGAAAATTTGTCAAGAAAAGAGGTGTTCTAAAACAAGCAGTTCCCTGCAGTCCTTGAGATTCCGATATTTTGGAACTAGGGAAAAGAAATCCGTATTATCTAGAGCAAAATAACACCTTTAAAAAAAAAAAAAAAGTTGTGCTGTAGTTTATAAAGGGATTTTTTTACTGTGCAAATGGTGGTCAAAACACGCTGCTCCAGCTTCCTGAATAAATTATTTCTGTTAGCGATGGGGTTTCCTACACAAACAGTAAATATTTTTATGATTAAAACATGGGAGATGGTGTCTGTACTAACAGTTATCAGCACGTGGTAGGAATGATCAGAGAAGTGGAAAGCTTGGAAATAAACACACTGTCTCTGGCACAGGGATAACCCTGGAGACTGCCAAGGCCAGAGCCTGCAAAAATAAGGAAGCATAATTAATTGTCCTTAAATGAACTTACCAAGCAAAAATAACTCTTTGCAAGTAAACACTCAACTTTGCATTTTTTATATTTTTTTTTTATTATAAAGCTCTTCTATGTGCTCAGGGTTTTAATGTTCTGTAATGTGCTTCTTAACATTTCCGTGCATGTTTAGTGTAAAATAAAATTAACATAGTATAGCTGCACTGGACAGCTGGTTTACACTTGCACTTTTTTTTTTTTCCTTCTATAATAATAGAAAATTATTTCTCAAAGTGGCTGGAAAGTAATAATTTAGGACATGACTTGGTGGTTTTTGAAGGTCAGTTGGCTGGTGTTTATATTATATTAAATAATTCCTGGTCTTGTTGGGTCTTTTTTAAAGCGGTTTTCTTTCCTTCTAGTGGTTCCTTTGCCTGTGTTGGTGTGAAAAGCTTTCATGGCAAGAAAGCAGAGAAGTGTTATTTCCCCAAAAATCTCTGTGCTGATGAGCTGCTCTTGGCAATAAAAATACTAAATAAATGTATGTTTCACTGAAAGAAATACTAATTTTCCCTGTTTTCTCTAGTGTAATTCCCAGTGGTCACTGGCTTCAGGGTGATTTGTGGGTATTTAAAACCTGAAGCAGCAGCAGCAGCATCAATACAAACACTCCAAACTTGTACTTATTCTCCTTAGCAGGTGTAATTCATGTTAAAATTGCTGAAGGAAGTACAAAATGAGAGTTTGGATTATATAGTGTGTATAACAATTCATCCATAACATGTTTACTCGTAATATAGGGAGCAGTAGAAATATCCCTCATTGGACTCAGACTTCAGAGGCAATTCCTGTTAAAGTCAAGGAGAAATTTAGAATTGATTCCTTTCTTAGCTTTTCTTAGTGGTGATGAACTTTAAGAACTGAAAATTTGAAAAAGAAGGTCAGAATTGAGAGTCTCAAGCAGAAATTTAGCCCAAAGCTTGGGAAGTATTTCAACACAGACCCAGAGCAAAGGTGTACAAAGTGGTTTTGAGTGGATGAGGGATATCTGGGAGTGATTAATGCTGAGTTTTGTGAGAGGACTGATTGACAATTGATGGGGTATTTGCATAAAACCGAGTATGCTAAGGGCAGAATGTGCCACCTGCTGTGTTTGTATCTTTAAAAAAAAGTATGTCAGGGTGTTTTTTCTGTCTGGAATATTACCCTCAGCTCTGAACATCATCTTATTTCTGAGTGACAAATTAACATATTGAGAATACCCACAAGGGACAGCAGCTTCTCCTTTAAACAAAGATTTACAATATCTAAATGCATTTAATTTCTGGACCTGTAACTGAGAATGGAGCTGGGAAGGGGAGAGCACCTCAAAGGGGAAGAAGGGAGAATTATTTAATGTACACTGCAAGGAATAAAGTAAAACAAGAGAAGAATTACTTCTAGCATTAAGAAAATCTTCAAGCAGGTCTGTGAGGCTGTAGAATTGTGTTCCAGAGGAAGTGGTGGAAATTCTCTTGCCTGAGTCATTTTAATTTAGGACAAAATAATTGACCATGTTTTGTAGAGAGGAAAAAAGTACTGTGCTCTGTAAGAAAACAAATTGAATAATCCACTGCTGTTTTTTCTTTTGCCTGTAAGCTTCTAAGTTTCTTATAAAGCTGTTGAAGAGGGAAAAGAGGAGGAGGTACAGCAATTAAACCAGGAAATAGGATGCTGTATTTAGCGTATAAGTCTAAATAATAACACATATTAAAGCTTCTCCACTGTTTTAATTAATCTGATTATCTCTTGCATATCTGTTAAATACCAGCAGCTTTATGGTGAAAGCAAGATTGCCTCTCCAAGTCCCTCTCACTCCTCCTCACCCCCAAACCTGTATTCAGACCCCATCTAATCTGGGGGCAAATAGAGAGTGAGGTACTAAAAAAACCCAAAAAACTAAGTTAACACACCACAAACAAAAAAAGAAACTGCTTCTCAGACAAAAAAAAAACCCCAAAACAACAACAAAAAGAAAACCAAACTGATAAGCAGCCCAAACAAAACAACAAACCCAAATTATATGTGCAACATATGATTTGTAAGTGCTAAAAAAGCACATAATGTACCAGTCAGAGAGAGGAGGAGTGTTAAGCATGTGATGTCTTATTTCTGCATGAGGTTCCTGAGTGGTGGTGGGTGAGTTGTTGAAGGGCTTGGACAGGGGAACATCAGCTGTTAACCTAGAGGGAACTGAGCTGGGGGCTGGATATAACACCCAAAAGGGCTTTATACGTCTCATCTGCAGCTGAAATCGGTGCTGCTGTTTCCTATATGTGGGATTAATGCAGATTCCTGAGTACTCTGAGAATTCCCGAGCTTCCAGCGGGGAATGTGGTGTTAACATGGGGCTCTTCCCTTAATCTCCCGAGTCCCTAAAGTGAAAGGGTTGAACACAGAGCTGTGAGGTGGGTGGGTGGTGAGTAAAGGTTTCTGAAGGACCAGAAATTCTATAGCTGTGGAGAAACCTGAGAGGAAATTAATAATTCTCTGTGTGGAGCTCAGTTTGCATAGTGTGCAGTAAATAATGCATGGGGCCACGGAGCCAACAATGCAGATAAACCGAAATACTCAATAGCTGCTCCCTCACTCAAGCCCATCCATCTTTTGCATAAACAGCAGAAGGTCCTGGGGCAGAAAAGTGTGGGAGCAGGTGATTTTGTTGGTTTGTTTTTCAAACTCACATTTGCAAGAGGATTGACACAATTTTGTGGTCAGCCTTCTGTCAGTGCAATTAGAGAGCTTATTACTGATTGATGTTAGTATTACTTTTTTCTTAGACTCTCTTTGTGATAGGGAAGCGCATCACCAGAGCTGCTCAGTAATTTAGGGGCTTCTCTTTTTAACTGCATGAATGTTCTGTGGGGGCTTTTGCTGCTGCTTTGGAGTCATGAGCTGATCTGGGTGTAATTCTGCAATACCCTGCCTTGTCTTTTTAAATACAACATCACCCCAGAATTGATAAAGTAGGGATAAGAGCAGAAGTTTGGCTATTTGGGCAGAGTAAATTACTTTTCTAGCCTAAATCATTCCATCATTCTGTGTTGTGAAAGAAGCTTATGACAGGTCACAAAAATTTGGGAGAAATGTGGTGGAATTAATAAATTTTTCTTTTTGCTGTCGTGGATTTAGATCCCATTGACATTTAATTCATGGAGGAAGGCAAGGCTGTCACCTTTGAGGCTCTGTCTGTGCCAGAAAGGTGATTTAGTTCATTTTTCAGAACTAGATGGCACTTGGAATGTTTGTTTTTATGGGAACTCAGGGGGGAAAAAAAACAGAGCTCTGGAAAACGTCCTGTGGTTTATTGCTGGACAGACAGCTCCTCCATAAGGTGGTCATGGAGGGTTGCCAGGGACTACATTTGTGGTTTAGACTTGACTTGCAAAGAGACAGTAATTACTTGGGATTTGAGGTTTTATGATTGTTTACTACCTGAGGCTTTGTGGTACACTCCTTGTTTGAATCAAAATCAGCACCTTGTATGCAATTAAGATCACCACGTGCTTTGCTCACTTCAGCTGGAACAGTAGAAAGCTGGGTGGGGAAACCAGTGCTGTTGCAATTACACTGAATAATTTGAGTCCCATTAAAGGAAAAGGAGGCGGGGAAATGCTGTTATTTATCAGTCAACTTGAGGGATTTCATGTCTTCTGAAAATTAGCTTCAATCTCATTCTCTTGCTATTGTTCTCAGCTTTTATATTATTGTAGTGTTAGAGAACAAATTATAATACGTGTCTTTAAAATTTTTTTTTCCCCTTCTTTTTTATAACCTCAGGCTTCCGACCCTTTTTCCTTACTCTGCTCTTGGCTTTTGCAAGCCACACAGTGGCCAGTTGTTCCTGTTGTTCCTGCAATGCCCATCAGCGTTTGGTGTTCTAGGAATTTATTGTGGCAAGCAGGGGTGTATGTCTATGTGCTCATGATATGTGCCCAATAAATCTGCAGATCAATTCCTGTTTTGAGGCTGTAAAGGTGCCTGGATTTATTTAGGAATCCTCTAAATCCCCCCTGTAGCAGCTCTCGGTTAAGAAGAGTAAAAAGGTTAAAAAAAACCCCAGTGATTAAAAATTTTTTTAGCAGATCTTTTTTTAAGAGGATTTTTCTTCATCTTTTGGTCTTAAAAGTTTAACTTCTTACATGTTTTATGGAGAGAAGACAGAGCAGTGATGGCTTTTGTGCCATGCTGTTGGAAAGCCCATGGGAAGGGGATCTGGCCATGTTGTTGGGCTGCCAGTAGCTCCTGGGCTTTGTTTTCCCAAGGCTGGTACTTCAGCTCATCTCAGCCAGCCACGAGTGCATCACCACAGGCCTGCCAGGGGTTGGGAAAGCATCTTCTGTTGAGAATGAACACCAAGGATCTTGAAATGTCTAAAATATCCAGCAGAGCAGGGCAGGGATTGTCCCCCTGTGCTGGGCACTGCTGAGGCCACATCTTGAATCATGAGTTCAGCCTTGGGATCCTTGTGACAAGGAAGACAGTGAGGGGCTGGAGTGTGTCTAGGGAAGGGAGCAGAGCTGGGGAAGGAGCTGGAGCAGCAGGAGCAGCTGAGGGAGCTGGGGTGGCTCAGCCTGGAGAAAAAGTGGCTCCTCAGGAGGGACCTTCTTGCCCTCTACAACTCCCTGACAGGAGGGGGGAGGTTGGGCTCTGCTCCCAGGGAACAGGGGGCAGGATAAGAGGGAACAGTCTCAAGCTGTGCCAGGGGTCAGGTTGGATATTGGGAAAATTTCTTCACTGAAAAGGTTGTCCAGCACTGGCACAGCTGCCCAGAGCAGTGGTGGGGTCCCCATCAGTGTTGGGATTCAGAACATGTGCAGATGTGGAACTTGGGTTAGAGGTGGCTTTGTCAGTGCTAGATTAGTGGTGGGATGCTATCTCAGAGGCCTTCTCCAAGCTAAGGGATTCTGTGATTTGATGCTGGGGAAGAAGCTTGTGACAAGTTGTAAAAATCTGGGAGAAGCATGGTGAGATTAATAAATTGTTTTTTTACTGTCATGGATTTAGATTCCACTGGCTTTTAATTCACACAGGAAGACAAGGCTGTTGCTTTTGAGGCTTCTGTCTGTGTTAGAATAGAAAGTTGGTTCATTGTTCAGAAATAGATGGACCTTGGAATTCTTCCTTTATGAGAACTCAGTACAAACAAGTCTGGAAACTTTGTCTGCAGTTTAGTGGTAGTACATGTCTGTAAGACATTATGGACGGTAATAAAATGGCACAAAGTAATGGAAGCAGGAATCACATATTTGAATATTTATGTATGAATTGACCTTGACTCTTTCTATTCCCTGGCCTTCTAATGTTTTAAAAATAAAGTAAATACCCATAAAATTATTTGTGGTATTGAATACTGTTCCCTTGGATACCTGTCTTCAGATAATAACTTTGATTCCAAAGATATTAAGGAGGAGGAGAATGTTTATGTTGCTGTTTTATGGCAAGGAGAATCGAGTACAGGAACATTATTTATAATATATGTGTGATTGCATAAGAAAATGATTTAAAGAAAATGTATTTGAAGATGAACATGAATCAAGGTCTTCCCCTCCCCCAGCCCTTTGTAATACTTCACTGTTAGTTAATTCCTTGAGAAGTAAGGATACTTCAGCACTCTCTCTGCTGCTGGTTCTCCAGGAAAATCTAAGAGCTCTGACTCACCACACTTGCATTTTGTAGTCTCACAGGTGAGAATGAATCCTCGCCCTTTTTAGCAACTTTAGTTTTCGTGGTGACAAAGCAGCCTATTGATTGTTGTGCTGAAACCATGCAGGTTGTGAGAGAAGCTCTTTCCCTTCACAGCGCTTCTCATACTCACAGGGATTTCTGAATTGTGAGACACCCATCAGGAAGCAGAGGAATCTTTGGTGCTCTGCTTAGATTGGGGATTTTAGGGGCTCAGTCCTCTGTTCTGGGCTCTTACCCCTCCTTGTTTTGTAACCCTGAGCAAGTAAACTTTTCCCATGGCTCAGTTAAGTCTGTTGTAACTGGCATAGATGTTTCTTTTCTGTCTCACAGGAGTCTGGAAGAGCTTAATGAGCACTTGTGAAATATTTCGAGATCTCTTGATGACAGGTGATGAGTGCAGTGTGTTTTAGGCTGGCTCCCCTCTCTCAATAGCATCACGTGATACCTTCTCTAGGAGGTTTGCTTAGCCCTTGGCTGTCTCCCATGAACATGTGTTGAATGACATCAGTAGAGCTGCTAATTTTTTACCTCCCAAGAGTTTCTTATCACTAAGTGGTGCCAGCTCTTCCTTGGAGGAAGAGATCCATAGAATCACAGAATGTTTTATGTTAGAAGGGACATGAAATACCACCTAGTTCTGCCCCCTGCCATGGGCAGGGACACCTTCCACTAGACCAGATTTCTTCCTGGCCTTGAACACATCCAGGGATGGAGCAGCCACAGCTTCTCTGGGCAGCCTGTGTCAAGGACTCCCCACCCTCACAGGGAAGAATTTCTTCCCAATATCTAATTCAAACCTACTTTCTTTCAGTCTGAAGCCATTCCCCCTTGTCCTGTCACTACATGTCCTTGTAAATAGTCTCCCCCTACATTTCTTTTAGGCTCTTTAAGGTGTTAGAAAGCTGCAATGTGGTCACTCTCATACCTGTCCCCTACTAAGCAGCAGAAATGAGAGCTACTGGTCCCACTGGTGGTGTCAGAACTTGTAGACTGTCGTCTTCCAGAATTCTAGAGTGTGAGAGTGCTGTGTCTTCAGCTTGTCCGCCCTTGTTTGGCTTTCACAGCCAAAGCCTTGAGGTCAGGGTTAGAAACTGTGCTTTCATAGTGGAGACCTGTGTGTGAGACAGGCCAGATAAATAATGGTTTAACTGGGGGTTGTTGGGAGGTTGGTGGTGTAATTCTTTGGGCAGCCCTTTAGTCAGGGATTGTGTGTAGCCTTGTTAACAAAAGACATCAGAGAGGTTTCCTGGAGGATGTGATGTGGGTGCCTTGTTCCCCAGAAATGAGTTTTGTTTCCTTGGGCAAAAGAACTTCTCTAAGCCCTTGACCCCAGTGCTTCTCTTCCACCCGCTGGTTGGACTTGGGTTATAACCAGCCTTAAATATTAGACTGTGCCTGAACAAGCAGTGGAGCACAGTGGATGCCCGGGGATGTCTCCGTCATAAATGGATTCTGGGACTTGCCTTTTTGGAAGGTGCTCTGTGTCAGGTGCCAGATGCATCAGGGCAGGGCAGCCAGAGATTTTCACACAACTGGCACATCTGCTTTGTAAGAAAGATGGTGTGAGAGCGAATATACAAATGCTGGGAAGCGCAAGAGGGTTTTTTTGTTTTTTTTTTTTTTTTTTTTTTTTTTTTTTTTTTTTTTTTTTTTTTTTTGTTTTGTTTTTTGTTTTGTTTTTGTTTTGTTTTTTTTTTTGTTTTGTTTTGTTTTGTTTTGTTTTTGTTTTTTTTTTTTCCCATTTTATGGGTTGTGAAGAATTGATTTTTGAGGTGAGACCATCTTTTGAATTTGTGATGGATTTATATCTGTGATGTTGGAGAGAAAAAACTTTAATGCATTTCTCTTGGGCATTGAGGTCACTTATAATGGACCCAGGTCATTCTTGTTTGTCATACAGTGACAAGTTTGAGAGGTGAAGCACAAAGCTATTCAGGTGGGCTGTTGATTTTCCTCCTGAGTAAAAACACAGCATTTAATGGGACTTCTGAACCTCTCTCCTCACCCCAAGTCAGCAAGAAGTTCCTATTATCTTTTTCAAGTGTGTCTTGTATGAACAGTGAAAATGCCTCTAGTTTAAAATGGCCTAATGGTACTTTTTACCTTCCTGATCTGTAGATACTCAAGTACATGCAGGGAGCTGTGCAACCTTAAATGGCATCAAGGAATTGAACTGCAGAGTGGCTGAGATGAGGCAGGACCTCTGGAGATGGTTTAGGCCAACCCTCTGCCCTGTGCAAAGTCACCACCTCCAGTGGGTCCAGCTGAGTCCATATGAGTTTGAATATATCTGAAGATGGAGACTCATGTTCCCTCTGGGCAACCTGTGTCATTGTTTGATCACCTTCACAGTGTGGAAAAGCTTTTAATTTTCATGTTTAAATGGAATTTATTGTATTTCAATTAATTTGAAATACAAGAAATATTTTACCTCCTGTCCCTTCGTTGGATCCCACGGAGAGGAGTTGGGTTCCATCTTCTTTACTGCTTCCCATCAGGTATTTATAGACACTGGTAAGACCACGTGAAGCTTCCCGAGGCTGAGCTTTCCCAGCCTCTCCTTGTGTGTTGGGTGCTCCAATCCCTTCGTTGCCTCTTGCTGGATTTGCACCAGGACGTCCATGTCTGTCATGTCATACTTGTCTGTGCACGTGCACAAACACACGTTTGAGTTCTCTCTGCACAGATGCAAAACCTGTCTGTACTGTCACATTTTGCTGTCTGTTTTTACACATAAATATATTCTAGGACTTCATTTGGAGATAGCCGATGCACAGGGTAGGATTTCCCAGGTGGCTCTTGCTTGATTGAATTTCAGTGTGTGCTTCATCAAATATTTGGCTTGGCTGAATAAATTAGTATATTATGTTCATCCTGATTTGCTGTCTCAGTGCTGTCCACTAAGTACAGAAAGATAGTAATCAGTGTGTCAGCAGTTGTTATATTTTCATTTAAGGGAACATCCTAATTCTTTCTGGAGAAAATATACAAGAGGGTATGTGTGTGTATATATATATATATATAAATAAAACACTGACTTATCTACAATGGTTTTGCTGTAATTTGAGACCTCTTTTTTAAGATCTCTTGAATTACTTATTTGGCTCTTTTGGAGATCTGGAAATGCTTGTAGTTCTTGGAACTAATTAAATTTTGGAGGTATCCCTGCTGTCTTGGCCTGGATATCAGGAGTAAACTCAGAACTAAATTTAGAGTGTTTGAATTTTGTAAATGGAAAAATCAAATTGAGTTTTCTCTCTTTTATGGCTTGTTGAATGGGCTGGGGCTGTTTGTGGTTGAACTTAGTCAACCCTTTTATAGGGAGTGATGCTACTGAGTACAGTGTTGTATATTTGACACCTCCAAAATCCTTTTTCTGCTAGCACTCTTTTTTTAAACTTTTATGGTTTTTTTTCACACTGTAAAATAGCATAGCAGTCCCTGTAGGAAAAAGAGAAGGGCTTTTTCATTGATGGAGCTAAACTTGACTACTGAAAGTAGATTCCTGCTCCATGTTGAGGGTATAGACTGTCTGCCCAAACCATCTTTGCTCCTGTATGTCCATGTGTGGATCCATTGGTATCTACCCTAGTGCCCGTTACAGGTTTGATAGTGCTGCTGTTGCCCTGCTTGACCCAATCTTAATAAATTTAATGATTTGTAGAATATTGCTTTGCCTTCCTGCCTGCAGAGATTTGCAAACTGCAAGAGCTGCAAGTAGGCCTGGGAACGGGTTTAGTAGTGTTTTAGATATGTGTGTTATACAGGGGAAGAGAGAGATCCTCAGGGCAGGGCTGGACTCTGCTCTGAACTCCTGGTGCTTTAATGAGGAAAGACATAGGAATTTATCTGGACTCGGGCATGAGCTCAGTAGCATGACAAGTGTAGCGCTCACCTTCCCTGAGTCTGAAGTCACTCCTGCTTTAGGATGATTCTGTTCTGGCTCAGGTGATTCCTGAGGTTGTACAGCCTCCTCTCTGGCTGTAGAGAGGCTTTGGTTCATGTCAGAGTGTTCACAAGGGAACAGCCACAGCCAGACCAGGGTCAGCCTCAGTGTGTCTGTAACAGGCATGAGTCTTCTCAGACGGTGGGTGTTCCCCCATCATAATGTCCCAGCTCTTTTCTGAAACTGGTTCAGGTTGGATCTCAGGAGAAGGTTGTTCCCCCAGAGGGTGGTTGGCACTGAACAGGCTCCCCAGGGCAGTGGGCACAGCCCCAAGGCTGCCAGAGCTCCAGGAGGGTTTGGACAATGCTCTGAGGGACAGGGTGGGATTGTTGTGTCTGTGCAGGGCCAGGAGCTGGACTGGATGATCCTGGTGAGCCCCTTCCAACTCAGAATATTCTACTATTCTGTTGGTGTAGGCAACAGACTTTGTGCCTGGCGCCTGGTTTGCTTTAGAGCTCAGCACTGGCAAAGCAGATGCAGCACTTCACATCTGGCTCGTGGAGGGAGTCTTTAGTTTGGGCCATAGACTTGAATTTTCTAAGAACACCTGCAGAAATGTCTGTTTGATCCTTGCATTAACAGTACTGGCCATTAGTCTTGTTTAGGAGGGATAAAAGGGAAGGAGAACGGCAGAGAAGTAGAAGTTTTAAAGGCAACCTGAGGAGCTCAGAAGGAGGAAGGAGAGAGCAGTGAGAGAGAAACAGGCTGTGCTGAGTCAGGCATTGCACAAGGGGATGTAAAAATGGGTCATTTACCTCTTATTCAGAGGTGGTGGAAAGACAGGAGGAAAATGTGACTATTTTCACTATATTCTTGCAGCATTGCTTATGTTTTTTTGGAGGGGAAACTTTCAAGTTTTATATTACAGGATGTTGAAATTAAATTTTGTTGAGTATTAAGATTTTACTCATCAGTAAACACTTGTTGAGGGGCTGTCTTTTTAGCAGAAAGCACAGACACTCATTGCTTCCATTCAGAACAAAACATTACTTTGGACTGAACAATTAAAATCTATTGATTTCTAACTTGGAGGGATTAAAGTAAAGAAGTTTAATGTCAGCTGCTAAATTGCTTTCTCTTAGCACTGTTTTGTCACACAGATAAAGCCTTGCTTATAGAGCCAACTACTTTTTATTTTCCTGAGGACTTTTCTCCAAATCTCTTGCGATGTCTGTGCTGAGCTGTGGATTTCTGCACATGCAGAAATATTTCTGACTTGGATAGTTAGAAAAATGCCTTTGTGAAACCTCTATTAGCCTTGGGAATCTGGTGATCGTGGAAAGCAAATTTTGTCTTGTTCCCCTGTTCCATGTGCATCCCGTCCCTACCCTGTATATTTTTTACTCAGGGGAAAATACTGATTGTGAATTTTTTCCTAAATCAGAGTGTGAGTTGAATGATGCTCTTGAAGCTTCTCTTTGAATTAAAGGGTATTAATTTGTAGAAAAACTCGCCACATAAATTAATGATCCTAAGCAAAGCTGGGAATAACTCTCTGCTGCCACAAAGCCACGTGGCCTTCTGCAAATATTTTACCACCTCAAAATAAGAAACTATGAATCCTCCCCCCTATGTTTTTTTGGCCCTCCCCCCTATTTTAGGGTTTGTAACTTAAAATAACGTAGCTGCCTGTAATACCAGCAGTCTGCTCTGCACTCTTGTGTTTCACTCTTAATGCTGCAGAATTTTTGCGTCTTTATTTTGTACCTACAAAGGTTCAAAAATGTTTGTGTGTGTATATATATATATAATCTAATGCAGAAAAGGGGACAGAGGCTTCTGGTGGGAGTCCTGAAAAGAGTTCTGTTAATTCTAACAAAGATGGGAAGTTGATTAGCAATCCCATAATTAAATGCTGTGATTTTTGGTTTGGAGATCAGTTATTAATTACTAAAGATAAATTACTGTATTTAAAAAAAGGTTTATGGAAAAAATTATAATTTGCATATATGGGCCAAAGTAATTTCAGGTAGTTGCCAGTAAAGCAAGAAGGATGCTTGTGAAAAGGCTTGAGGGGGTGATTAATTTTTAGACTGAAGAAAAAAAGAAAAAAAAACCCTGGTTTTCGGATGTATTTTTGCTTTTATTGATGCTGCTCACAGATAAAGCATAAGGAGCTGATTTTTGACTGTGGCTTCAGCTCTATAGAGGAGACACTAAAGTTCTTTGAATTTATTTATGGAGAGATTTGTGCACTAACAGTTGAGGAGTTGTGATCGAGGGTTTGCTTCAAAGCCCACCAAAATATGTGGGAAAGCTCCGTTGGCTTGTTGGACCTGACCCACAGCCATCCCCCACTTGCAGCTTTGTTGAACCAGCTGAGTCCCAGCGGTTTTTAATCCATCTTCTCGTGATCTTCTCCTGTGAGCCTGGGATCTCTGTTTGCAAACCTTTGACAGGATTATTACCATTTCAGCTGACAGACAGTTCACTTGGAGGGGGTGAAGGTGCTCAGCTCAGCACGGACAGAGACCTCGTGCCACTTTGGTTGCGAATCCTCACACTGTCAATATTTGGTGGCTCCACTTCTCATCTGTTGGAATATTGCCCTTCTCAGAAGAGCAAACGTTTGCTCTTCCCTCGTTTCAATATTGGGCTGTGGGAGAAAGGTGGTGATTGCTCCGTCATACCAAGGGCCTAAAAGGCATCTGGCTGCTGCTGGTTTGTTTCTGTTAAATGCCACCTTGTTTTTCTGCTCGGATTGCTGAAAATAGTGTGTGTATGTGTGTGTGTGTGTGTGTATGTGTGTGTATAACTACTCTGTAACATGTGCAGATGGAGGCCCTGACTAACTGTGAGGTTTTGGGAGTATCTTGGCCCTGAATTAAGAGGATTTTAATCATATGTGGGAAGATATGCCACAGTGGTTCCACTTTTGCGAAATGTAAAGCCTCTCTGGCACCTCCAGTATCATATTTGGGCTGATGTCCAAAAATAAAAAATGGTCAATAACAATTGCCAGCTCCTCTGGAAAGGAACCAGTTACTCCATTCTGTTTCCATCCCTCTGTGCACATGTCAATAAATAATCACTCACCCGTGATCCCAATCAACTCTCTGATTAAACATATGTGTCCTGAAAGCTTCTAAACTGTAAGTGGTAGCAAACATCAAAATGCCTCTACTCATTTGTATTTTTTTCCATCTGTTAAAATACCTATTGAGGCCTTAAACTGTTTGATTACACTTAAAGTTGACTATGGAAAATCACTTACACATGGCACGGACCGATCTATATTGACACAAATACCCATGCACTGTATGAGCTGTGTAATAGCTCTGGGAAAGTGTCTCAATACTGAATAAATGGGATTTCTGTCTGTTTTAGAGCTGTTCAATTTTGAAAGTTGTGCAAAGTGACTTTGTGGTTGTCCTTGTTTGCGAGATTTATAATAAGCTGTTCTGCATGTCAATTATGCATCCTCAAGACTTTCCGATAAATCCAAGATTAAAATGATGATTTCATAAATATTCAATACAGACATGGTAGAGGTTGATAGAGATGATTTTGGAGACTCTTGTGGTTTTTGGTGGTGGCTGTTTACAGGCAGCATGTTCCCAGCATTGCCTGTGGATTCTGCAGCCCAAAATAATGCTGATTTTAGCACCTCGGTCCATATAACTGCAACAAACAGCATCAAATTGGTTCCTGGGCACTGGAAAAGAGGCAAGCTGTGGCTGCATGACTTCCAAACAAAGGTGGTATTTGTATCTCTCCATGTGCATGCCCTGTAGTGCAGGAAAAAAGCAGCTGGAGGGAAAACTGTGGTGACAGCAGTGTGGGTGTTTGCAGGGAGCCCTGCCTTGTTCACCACTGCTGCACATCCCATCTTAGGACACCAAGTACTGTGCTGTGCAGCTTTAATTTTGGTGACACATGGCCCTGTAAGTTCTGAGGAGCAGATGTCCTTTCAGTTGAGGAGTTCTCATGTAGATGTTGGAGGAGCTGCTGGAGGGAAGAGGCTGAGGCTTTGCAGGCAGAGCCTGCAGTCTGCCAGCAGCAGGGTTGAATGTTAAATGTAAATGCAGGGCTGCAGATGGCATCCTCGGGTTTCCAGCACGTGAGTTCAAGCAGCTGCTGAGATGGGTTTGAATTATCTTCCAGTGTGGAAAAGCTGAAGCTGCACGAATTGGACCTTGGGTTTGCCTTTGTTTGGAGGAGAACAGATTCCTCATTTTATGACTGACAGCATTTTGCATTGAAAAAACCCCAAGTTCTCACAAAGTTCCAGGTGCAAGGTGCCTGGGCTGTGACAGATTTTTCTTGTCTTACAGCTTTGTTTACCTGATTCCAACCATGTTGTATTTCATGCACCAGTAATCATTTAATTTGTAATGCCTCTTGCACTTCCATGAACTTTCTGTGTTCAGTTTTTGACCAAACAGAATTTGCTTTTTAAAGGAAAGATCTGCTTTCTATTGACTTTCTCAGAAGAAAAGAAAAAAAAAAAAAAGGCTAAATATCAGCATTGTACCTGTTTGCATTTAGTTTTCTGTTGGATAGTTGGGTTTTTTTTCAGTTCTTGTTCCAAATGGTTGCTGGGCAGCATTAGCTGCTGATTCCTGCTGACTTTTTAGTACAGTATAACACCAGGAATTCTGTAAGCCTTTTATTGGAATGAATAAAAACTTAAATATATCTATGGCACTATAATTTGACAGTGTCATGAATCTAGTAACATCCTTTTTTGCTGCACCGAAAGCTTAGCTGTTGATGTTTATTTTGCTGTGTTTCCTGGTGCTTATGTAATCAAGTTAAGTTGATATAAATCAATTTGAGATTGTGTAACGCAGAAGCTTCCGTGGCTTGAAAACAGTGATGGTGTGGGGGGAAAAAAGGCTTTTATGGCAGACTTTCCATCCTATCACACTTGGATCTACACTGTGCTGTGATTTCAGATATAATTTCCTCCCATATATAGTTGTGCTTCGACGCAGATCTCAATTTTAAGGTGGTTTAGCTCTAAGTAAGATCAGCCTATTTGACTGGCATAGGAGTGAGCTTGAATCGGTGAGTTCTAAAGCAAAGAAAGTAACATTTACCAAATGGCTCACTCAGAGATCTTTGTGTGTACAGTGTTCCCTGGTTTTGGAACTTAAGCAGTTTTTTCCCTGCCAAGAGAGATGCTGCCTGTGGTAGAATTTGATGGTATTTAGGCTGTTTCCAGGTGCTCTGCAGACTGGTCTGATCAGCAGCTTTAACTGAGTTGCAAACCTTTTGATCATATATATATTAATTATATATATCACAGCCCAGGTCATGACATACTCTTTCCGTCTTCTGTGAAGCTGCATAACATCAACTCTCATAAAACTCGCCCTGCTGTGCTGAGAAAGTTTTGCAAGGGGCCATATGCTGGGTGTGTGTGTATGAAGGAATCATATCCCAGCATCTTTGTGCAGTCAAGGCACAGCCGAATTCCATCAGGGAAGAAAGAATGCATTTAAACTATATATTCTTCTAAAGAGTAATGCATTTTCAGTGCCTGGAGTCTTGAGAACTGGTGTTCAGGTTGGTCTCTGTCACAGTGCATGGTTGTTTCCCCTCTAATAGGAAGGATGTGCAAGGGCACAGATGTCAGATGACAACTATTAATTCCTTAATACACCAAGAACCCATTTAGTTACTGCTGTGTTGTTTCTATAATAAGGAACTCCATGTAACAGAACTTGAGAAAAAGAATTCTTTTAATTGAAGAAGCTGTAGGGGGAGTTGAGTTTGTGGTTTTGTTCCTTAAACTCCCTGAAAATAGTTCAGTAGTTCAGCAGGAGTTATTTTGAAATCAAGGTGAAGCAAGACGTGTAAAAAGGATTCCTAACGCTCCCACTGTGCTTCATAAAAGCATAAACCATCTTCGTATATCATCACTTGGATCCTGAATTTTGCAAACCAGCTATTCTTTGGCTGCTGTGTTTGGGGTTGGAGTTCCCTGGCCATCATGTGAGATTAGGGGAGTCTTTTCAACTTGAGCGATTTGCCCAATCAGATGCCCCCTTACAAGAGATTTGTGTGTGTCCAGAGGGTTATGTACAAAATAGTCGAGGACTTAAACTTCTGTTACTTTTGGGGCAAGTTAGTTGCAGATGTCACTGCCCTGAACATGGAAGATGGCATAATGTGAGCATATTTTGTGCCAAAGGAAACTTGATGGGGCTGTAGATCAGATGATCAATAGAAAAAGAAATATGAACAGATCAATAATTTCACATGGCTCTTCTGATTCAGAGAGAGGCATAGCATTAATTTGCAAAAGAGAATGGATGCAGCAGTTAAAATACACTGTGTGAACATGCATTAGATAATAAAATAATGTGAAATGCCCTCAGCCTCAATCAAAGGCAGAGAGTAAATCATCAGACAGTAACACGTGTCCCTGTGAAGCCTGCAAATGAACACTAGAGCCATGCTGAACAAACTGCCTGGCAGAGGGGGAAAATAACACCCAGAGAGCAGGTTCATCAATCAGGAAGATGAATAGTCCTTGTTCCACGTTATGCTGTTGTCCTGCATGATGTGTGTGAATTAGAGGTGCTGGAAGATCACAGCCATGCAAAAAGCAGAGTCTGATGTGGTTTGCTGCTGTGGACATCCCAAAATCTTTAGCAGGCAAATTCATTCAGCTATTTAGTCATACTTCAATATATAAAATCAGGAAAATTCAGCTTTTTTTTCCTGATGAATCCTATTTCTTGCTGACACAGATATGCAGAGAGAAGAGCTGATTTTAACTGGATCTTGTTGATGCACCAGAATTATTTTATTATCAAGTTCTTAGACTTGATTCTGTTTATGGCTTGAGTGGTGTGCCCTTTGCCAGCCTCAGATCTCTAAATGGGTACCCATTTGTGTTTTGGGAACAAATGTTGCACATGAACTCCCTGTTAGGAGTGTATGAAGTGGGGCAATGCAAAAAAGTTGTCATGCCTTGAGGTGAAGAGCATCAAGTTCCTTATCTGGATGAGAAAAAGATATTACTGTCAGAGTTGTATTATTAAAAAAAAATACACAATGTGTTATGTGGCACTTGAGTGCCCCCTTTCTGACATCCTTTTACCACTGTGACTTTAGCTGTTGCTGTGTTTCTAGATAAACACACCGCTTTTAACATGCCAGAAGTTACACTGCTTCAGGTCTGGGAACGTTAAACTAAACTAGGTGGGGTTTGTGTGTGATATGGGCACGTGCAAAGGTGAGTTATGAACTACCTTTATGAATTTCCTGCTCTGAACACATGAAATTGGGTATCTGAGATCCATGTGATGCAGCACACCCTAAAATGGCTCAGAATTTAATATTTTCAGGGCGGTGGCAGTTTTCATTTCAGGTAGGCCGTGGCAATTAATTATTAAGCGCCATACACGCAGTTGTAATGTTTAATGATATAAAAGCTTCTTTCTTTCATTTCTGGACTTGTAAATTGGGGGTTTGTCATCCCAAATGCCCATCTGTGTGCTGAACTGAGTATGTTCTTCTCTTGACTTAGGGAGAACTTGTAATATTAGTGAGAATGAAAAGCTGCAGCTTTGTAGTTGTTGAATGTCTTTGCTGCAGTGGTGGAGAGAATGTCTGTCCTTGAAAGATTTTGAAAAATCTTTATGAAAAGATAGAAAGCTTTTCTTGTCCAACCATGTAAGACCAGCCCTTTTTCAGGCTTAGAAGGCACACAATGTAAGTACCGTCCTTGTGGTTGTAACTAAATACAACTGAGCAAGCAAAGCCCAACATGGGGCTGCTGAGTTGGGCTCCTTTGTGCAGGCAGAGGTGACTTCCTAACCCTTGGAAAAAGTGACAGACATCCTGTTGCTGCAGTCTTCGCAAAACAAATATTTGTGTGAAACATCTGAGACTTACCTGGACAGAAACAGTCCTTGAGGCTTTGGAACCCTCGATGCCAATGTTGATATGATTGGGAAAGCCTAAACGAAAATAACCCCTCCAAAACATCTTCCAAACAAGCAGTTTGCTATTCAGCCTTGCTGTGCTTCTAAATGATATGTTGTCAAAGATAATGTTGTAGAGAGATGTTGGAGTATTATAAAAATGTTATTGAATTAAAATGCAAACAAGATCCAGCCCAAGCCATTCTATAAATACCTTATTATGAAAGGCTCAGAGATGTTTCTCTTAGCAAATTTAAAATAATCATTAGAATCCTTCAGCAGATTGCTGTTAATTGGATTGAGAATTAAACAGCTTTGTATGAGTGCAAAGTTAATTAATAGCTCATTACTTTTTAATAAGGCAAATTCATTTGGAAATAAAAGATGCCATGGAGTTTACCGCAGATTCGAGATGAGATTGGGAATATCAGCCATTCTCTTTGTGGGAGAAAAGATTTATAATTAAGTTGCCAAGGTTGGCTGGTGATGAGGAAAATGGAAAGGAGTGGAATTGATTTGTTTCTGAGAGCTGGAGGTCCCTGGGGGTGCCCTGTGCTGTGGTGGAGCAGCAGGTTCCATCTCCTGACCCCACACTGCTGGAGAGGGTTGGCACTCTGGAGAGGTGAGGCACTGGAGCAACAGTGGGCATCTAAGATGCCCCAAAGCATTGGGTAGTTAATTCAAATATTTTTTTTTAAATACCCTTTTTCAAAGGATATTTCTACATGTCAACATGTTTGTGGCTTTTTTCCTTTCCTTGACAAGTATTTACCTTTCCCAGTCTCTTCACCTAGAACTAACTCTTGACTTTCTCCATTGCTCCTTCAACTGAGGGATAAAGGAGCTGCACCTCAACCTTTGTCTCCAGCTCCTGTTTATGCCTTGGAATCTGTACCAAGGGAACGTCTTGTGCTGATGATCCAGAAGGAGGATTGGGAGGTGATTGGGTGGCTCTGGTTGCTGAATTTTGGGGAGTTAGAGGATGTCTTCACGGTGTAGGAGATGTGGGAATGATCCCTGCACTGTGTTCTTGCAGCAGCTGCAGAATCAAGCGGGTGTCACCTCGTGCCGAGGGAATGCCATGTGGAAGTCTGAAGTAACTTTGTCAACACTCCCCTTAATGGTGTTTAAGAAGTTTTTGTGGAAGGTTTCCTGTTAGTCTGTCAAGGGCTCTTGTTTCAGTCAACACAGATTTATGGATGAATTGTATTAGTTCAATTCTTTATTAATTGATATCTGTATCAGGCACTCGGTTATTTTACCTGGGAATGATGCCAAGCTGACAACTCTGTAGTTGCTCAGGTCATCTGATTTGTTCTTTAAAGACATATAAATACAAAACCTCCCCTGACATCTCCTCAAAGCTAAATCAGAGTGGTTGGTTGGTTGTTTTTTTGTTTTTGTTTTTTTTTTTTTACTTAGTACAGAGAAGTAAATCTTTAATTCTTCTTTAATTCTTTTTCCCCAAATACACAAAAGATTTTGGAACTTTGTGTTCTAGAGTTGTTTCTTCCCTATTCTCCATTTGTAGGTGTGACAATACATGTGAGGGATCTTCCCATGCAGGGGACGAATTTTAAAAATGTCCCTTTTCTGGGTGCATAAATCGAGTAATCTGTTTCTTTTCAACTTCATTTTCTTCTTTGGTTACAATTAGGAGAGAGGTTTCCAGTCATATTGAAATAGTAACATTTTGTCTCATTTAATAAACCTTGTTTATAAAAAAATTTTTTTTTCCTTTCCTAAGTGAAGTCAGGATATGATCATCTGCTCTCTTCCCTTCCACCTTTTTCTTCCCTATAAAATACCAGTAATATAAAACTTGGCCAAGGGAAAGTCTCTTATTATGGCTATAAAGGAATTTTTATTGTTTCCTAATACCTTGGAGGGAAGGAGATGCTTTTGTGCCCTCTGGGTTCCTGCTGAGCAGGATCTGATCAGACCAAGCTCCTTGGTCAACAAGTTGCTTTTGCAAGCAATAATTGGAAAAGAATAAAGAATGGAAGTTGATTATAGCTTCTTGAACTTGACTTTGGGGAAGAAATGAGAGATTTGATCTACATTAAAAAACAAAGATGGTACTGACTCTGGGGTGGCCTCACGCAGTCTTCAGGGAGTGTTAAAGCTCCTGATAAAAGCTGAGCATTAACAGGAGATATTTTTAAGAATAAGAAAATAAGGAAAGTCATTTAATTATTAAGAAGCATTTCGTTCCTGAATCAAATACAGCTTCATTAGAACCCCCCCTGCAAAGTGATGTGTCAGTTAAGGAGGTCTGCAAGCTGATAAATGCCTGTTTTTGGCTGCCTCTATCTTTTCAAATCCTCGGGATTGGCTGTGCCAAGGGATGTCCCTTGCAGAGGGACCCATCTGTGTGCTGACCTCGGAGGTCTCCAGCAATCAGTGGTTTGTCATTTGAAACCCCTGCTTCAAAAAATCAGAGCACACTTAGGTATTTATCATCCCATCCCTCAGTTGACCTGTTAATGTTATTTTGGGCAGCATTATTGAAGTCACTGGCCTAGAAATGTAGCAGAGGATTTCCAGGATTACCTGGACAGAAGGGAGGGGGGGGAATACCCCAACTCCCTCTGGGCTCATTTAGAAGTAATTAGGTCAGAACAAATGCCTGAACCACACAGCTGATTTTTCAGCTGTTTCTAGGCTGTGTGGACTTATTTCCAGACAGACCACTCAATTCCTGGGAGTTTCCTACACTGATTTGGAGTGCAGGTGAAGTGGTGGTGGCTGTATCAATGATTAAGTGTTCAGGGATGGGTTGGATGGGATTTGGAGCAACCCGGTCTGATGGAAGGTGTCCCTGCCCATGGCAGGGGGTGGAAATGGATGATTTTGAAGTTCCCTTCCAGCCTAAACCGTTCTATGATAGTCATCCCAGCCAAAACTTGTGTTATTAAATGCTGTGAGTGGAGAACTTCTTCTATTGGACCTGTATCCTTGTACTCAGCCAAGCAGCTTGACTTGGAAGGCAGCAGGATTGGGGAGTTTGCCTTAAATATATGGAATTTCACCAGCCTGTGCTTGATCTTAGTTTTAGACTAAGAACAAGGAAAGTAATTTAAGGATTAAGAAGCAGTTTTATTCCTGAATCAAATAAAGCTTCGCTAGAATCCCCCTGTGAACTGGTGTGTCACTTAAGGGCTGCTACGAGCTGATAAATAGACGGTAAATGCCATGTTCCTTTTCCATTTAGCACTTTCCATTCATCTTTGCCCACTTCCCAGCCAGGAGAGTTACACAAACTCCTGATGTGATAATCCACAGGCTGGCAATTGCCATCTAAGGCTGTCACTTTTTTTTTAACCTTATTAACACCTTGTTTTGCTCCAGTGGGGAGTGGGGGAGAGGTGATAGTTCAGAGATCGAGGGCGCACCTTCAGGTGTGATGGTCTAATTAGTGCAAGAAAGAGTCGAGGAATTGCATTTGAGGATTAAAGAAGCAAAAGCGACCCTGATTAGAGCTGCGGGCAGTAACAGTGCAGGCACTGAGAAGGTGCTTAATGCAGCTCTGACTACTTAATCAAGAAAAAGACACTGTCTGGGCACCAGTCTCACTCTGAAGTATCGAACCTGGTCTTTCTCTAAGCATTTTATTTTACAATTTCGAGATATTTTAAAAATAAGATGAAGGTGAACTGCTTCTAATTCAGAAGTTGCATTCCAAGCTTCAGTAAAGGAGTGGATTTAAAAGAGCTTCAAATAAGAATTGTGTTTATTCTTGTAGAAAGAAAAGCAGTGGATCTCCAGGAGTTCTGAAACAGGGACCTTTAAGAGCCAAGAGATTTGCTAAATGGAAGAAAACTATTTATTAAATAAAAGTCCATGGAAACTAATAATTTCAAAAGATGTTTGTTATCAGTTATTTCTGACCTTTCGGAGAAAAGTCTTTTTTTGAGTGCCAAGTCATTGCAGAGGCATTTCTTTTGTGGTTTTGTGACTTGTGATGAATGTTAATATAAAGTTGGGCTCACCTTTGTGCTTCTCAATCTCTGCATTGCAATTCCTACAGATTGTAGTAGGAACTTAATCCAGGGAAGCTCCCTGAAGGACTCAAATTGTAATGTTTATTGTAAGTTAAAACACTGATCATCCTACAAGCAAACAGATGGAAATTGGAATAACTGATCCAAGAGCTGTATTTTGATTTTATTTTTTAAAAAACTTTTCTGATTTTTGTTACATTTTTAATACATGCACAGCCTGTGAGTTGTGCATGCAAAATGTGTTTTGCATTGGTGTGCAGATAACAACACTGCTTTTATTAACTGAGCTTTTGGAAAATGAAATGATCCTGAAATGTTTTTCAAGAAGAATCAGTAACAAATTTGTATCGTTTCTCTCTGCCCAAGGTAAGTGTCTTTTAATGTGATGAATAGCTGGAAAGATGAACTTTGCACCTTCTGCAGACTGTTTTCTCACACTTAACCTCCAGCCATGTATCAATCTTCCAGTATTTTCCCCTTCAGCATTGCTGTGAGATGACTCCAGTTTTCATCTGGCATTTTCATTATGTTCCAGGGATGTTGGAGAACCAGTGTATCTTACATTGGTGAATGTAGGCAGAAGATGGGCTTGGTCACTGCTTTCCTCCTGGTTGTCTGCTCTGTACTTCTGATCTTTTCCATAAAATTCCAGGCATTTAAATCTGTATTAAGGAAAGTCTGCTTTCATAGATCCACAGGTCACAAACTTCTGCCTTTATCATACATGGTCAGCCCTAAAGTGATTATCCAGTTGCAAGACCCACTTATCCCTATGGAGATACAGATGATGTTGGATGTCAGTTTGACTGTTCCATAGTTTTGGTGGGTTTTGTATCATGGTTTTCACTTTATGCTTCATTTCCTACAACTTTTTTTCTTTACAGCTTAAAGGGAAATAATTAATCATGAGTAATAATCATGAGTAATAGCAGTGATTGAAGTTAGCACTTGATGTATTAGAAAATAGGAGGTCAAAGGTATCGAAATCATAGAATATCTTATTTTGCAAGGTCTGAGAGGCTCATCTGTGCTACAGGAGCCTGATGGTCAAAGGGGACATAAAATGTGGTGTTCCAGTTAGAGCTGAGAAGTGACCACAAATTCCGTGGGATTGGCATCCAGCTGAGAGACCCTTCTAAACACACAGTGATGTATAGGACAGGGCTGTGGAACAGTGCAGAGTGAGGAAGTTAAGCAGGTACTTTAAGGTCTGTCCTTACTTCCTATCAAACCTGGTTTGCAAAGGAGGGAAATAGATGAATGCCCTTTTCAAAGAGAATGATGGTCGTGGGGAAGAGAGGTTCTGCCTCAAGGAATTACACTTGAATAGGTGCTTGCTTAAACAACTGAATAACTTATTCTGAGAATAAGGCATAATTTTGTTTTGAGTGTATACTTTTGGTCCTCTTCTTATTGACATGAATAGTAATACATTTGTGTTGTGTGGTGGTTTTTTTTAAAGGGATTAAAGGAAATGTTAAGTTTTTGTCTCTCAGGTAATGCAGTGCTAGTTGTCAAAAAGCTGAATTCATTTCTACTCTATATTTATTAGCTAAAATGGTTTTCACACATGGCTATTGTCTCCGTTTGAGTGGGACACAAGTGTTTTGTTGAGACCAAACCACAGGGGAGACCCAAAACTCCTCCCCCTA
>JAWWES010000051.1:2985102-3008627 GCA_035583135.1 Lophotriccus pileatus
TTCTCCTCCCCCACTAGAGCAAGGGAAAGAAAGGGACAAATTTCCCAACTTAGTTTTAAAAGCACAAAACCATGACATTATTTAAGGAAGAAAACACAGCATATGTACCTCCATGCAATATCAGACTTCAACCCCTGATCTGACCATCTGTGACCTTCCTGGCTGGAGTGGTGCTTTCTCCAGTCACATGTGTACCCAAAAGTCTTCACAGAACTGTCCCCCAACAGCTGTCAGTAACTGCTGGGCTGCTTTTGTCTGCTTTTGAGGGGAAAAAAGCCCCTGTTTATGGCTGCTAATATTCTGACTGTAGCCTCTAAATTGCTTTTTTCTTCCTTGAGATGCTTCTGTGTCAGATACTCTTACTGTATGAAGTCTCGGTGTGTTTGTTTTGGGGGTTTCTTAAGGATGTGATTTTAAATAAAGTAAATATTCTGCTGTATTTTTTTGTGTATTCTGGGTGGCAGAATGCAGGTCACTTGAAACCTGCACCCAGTGTCAAGGAGAAGCAGAATCCAGACAAGTAGTCAGATTTTAAAGTCACTATTTCTTGGTGTGGGATTTTGGGTCAGGCGTGGTTGGTGCTTGTTATTCACTTTTGTAGGACAGGGAAGATATTCAAGTCCCAAGTTGAATACTTTGTGAACTAAATTTTGTACAAATAAGTGTCTTTTGTGCTTCTTGTAACTGCCACAGGTGCATTTCAATTCCAGCAGGAAGGGAGATTTGGGGGGACAGTTCTAGGTATAAATGAACTTTACCTGTGTGCCTGTAGAGCTGCTCCTCTGCTGTGGGAGGCTTCTCCCACTTCCCTTCTGGAATATTGAACCTTGAAGCAGCAGCAGCTGGGATACAGGGATTTCAGACCAAGCAGCTGTTATTTCTCTGTTTATTTTGCTGGGAAAGGCAGATAGTTGGCAATTCATGGATCAGAAATAACAGGAGTTGAGGGGCTTAAGTTTTGCACCCTGATTTGAGATGGTTTACAAGAAACTTGCATAACTAGGAAGTTAGTTTTACAAAATAAGGGCTTGAATTCCAAATGCCCAAGGACAAAGAAGGAACATTGTCCAAATGGTGAAGGAATACCAGTCTCCTCCTGTCTGTGTTGCCCGAATATGTGCTGTCTGACTTCTGAAGTCCTTCCTTCTTTGTCTCGTCCTCTGCCTCTCTGTGGTGACTTTTTTTTTAAGATGCATTTGAGCATTCAAGGCTTAGAACAAAACAGCTGCTGAATTTATCCCATCTGGAAGGGGAGCTGCCTCGCTCCTCCTCCTCCCCCCTCGCTGAACTCCCCACAGTGTTGTCTCTGCCTGAGTGAACCATGCCCATTTATACTTATTCCCATTTAGCACCACTGACGAGAGAGCCAACCTGCATCTGATGGATTTTTGGCACTCCCCGCTACACAGCATCTTATTTCTTCTCTATTTCTTCTCTGTTGAAGCCTTTGACTGTTTAAAGGATTTCATCTGCCTTTCCTTTCCATGCAGAGTAGCTCTATCTCAGTTCACATCATGGGCACAGCTGATGCTCTGGGTGTTCTTGTGGTGCCAAGTGCCACAATTTAATCAGGCAATGCTAGGCAGGGGTGACTTTGGAGGGATGTATTTGAGAGCAGCATCTTGCAGAAACACTGGGCTGTAACAGCAAGTTTGATCTCATGGTTCTTAAATGGAATGTCTGGGACGTTCTGCTGCTGTGAATCCTCTGTATCAGCTTTGTAGCTTTTTTGGGGAGGGGAGGAGAATGCTTTAGTCCAGCACTGATCTTGCTCTGCATGCCTCATGTGCTGTGTGCCAGAGCCCCCAAGGAAAGAGCTGCTGGGCCCTCTACAGTCGGTGAAGTGCAGGAGATGAGACCTGAGAGCTGAGCAGGACCCCCAGGAGGGAGAGCTCCCCCCAGAAGCTCTGGTGTTGGTGTGAGAACCAAAAAGATCAGGACAGATAGGCTGAGCTGCTGATTTCAGCTGTTTGGGGACAAGGATCCCTTTCCGCTCCATCTTAGCCTGGAATTATTCCTGGGACCATAACAAAAACTCTGCCAAAAGACACATCCCATCACCGTTTGCTATGGATAATTCGGAAGGGGGATACTCTGCTGAAAGGGCTTGTAATGTTCCTTCCCAAATGGCATTTACTGGTTTTGCTTGCATTTGGTAAAAGAACCATGAAAAGGTTTAACCTAAGGCTTGCTGGTGTGTTTTGGGGGGTGGGGATTAAATTAACGATCCTGAATTTAAGGATGCTACTTATCTTTCTGCTTCTATTGCAGTCTTCAAATAAATGAAATTCATGAGGTTTATTGGCTCATAGTTATAAAGCATCAATAACGTTCCCCTTGGCAGGCTTTTATATGTGTGTGTGTGGTGAATAGAGAGAAATGTAATCTCCAAGTTATCAAACTGTTTTACAGTGTTCTTCTGAACTGCAGAAACCCTTGGGAATATTTATGCCTCTCCTGGGTCTTATTACCACAAAAATTATATGTGTATTTTATGGGATAGGAAATATATTGTACTCCTTTCTGATAACAAACAAAACAGAAATATGAGCTCTTCCACCAAAAAATGTAGTGGATGCTTTTTGGGCTTGTTTCAGTTGTTACATCTCTTCGTGATAATTTTCCCTTGGTTCTTGACACCCCTGGGATGGTTCCTGGGTTCATTTGCTTTCTTCCCCTTGGTGTGATCTGGATGCTCCTGGTCCTCAGAGCTCCTCATCAGAACTTCTCCCCAGGCTGTGTGAGGACAGGCAGCTGTCCATGACCGTCAAAGGAGATTCCTGCTTGGAGAGATAGACAAGACACAGTGCTGACTTGAAACTTTTTTTCCCCAGCTAAACTGGTACAGCCCCATGGGAAGAGTCTGCAGGTCCCCTAGACCTCCCTGGGAAGTGAACAGCTTATTGGAAAGAAGCATTAAGCACTTGTGCCATGTAATTTTGCTCTCTAATTCCTTGGGTTGTGTGTATATATATTCTACCTGTGCCTGTGAAAGGATTGTTTGATAACGTGAGGTTGAACTGTGGACTGGGGTTCACGTGCCTTTTTTTCAGGCTTGTTGCCTAATCTTGGCTAAGAACGAACTTAGAGCTGCTGGAAATGCCTGTGTGTTGAGGCACCTGCTTGTCTTGACAAACCTGAGCTGTGGCTCCTGTGATTCCTTTACAGGTGTACCCTCAGGATATAAGTTCTCTCATGTCCAAGGATCCAGGCAAATTAATAAAAAGACTTGATGTGCCCAGATGCTGCAGTAATGGGTCTGAATAATTAATGTAGATGAACCATCCTGTTAACGAGTAGCTGTACACGAGGCAATGTGTGTTTGCATCCCAGGCCGTATCCAGTCACAGAGCTGACTCTGGGGTTTGGGCATTCCAGTGGTGCCATATCTTTGAATTTACCCATGTGAGAGAGTTAAATCCTAGTATGAAGAGTAAGGGTGGTGTGGAAGAGACCTGCTCAAGTGGTTCCTCTTGATCTGCTACAGGAATTAAGTGTGTGACTCTGTGGAGGAATCGAACTGCTTTTTACATGATGAGATTGAAGCATGTGAAAGGATCCTTCAAAAACAGTCATCTTTTCCCCCTTAATCTTAGATTTTTGATCTAAAAATCTGCCTGTTCAGAAAGTTACAGAACTGTTTTCGGTTAAGATCATAATTATCACTAGCTTTCAAGACTGTAACACTCACTTGAAGATTTGGAGGAAGAGGAAACAATCCTCTATTAGACTCTTAATATTTGGGGGGACAGAATTGGGAGCGTAGGAGATGTTCTGGCTGTAGGTGGGTGAGCATGACCTCTCTTGTTCTGCTTTTACATGTAATGTCTGACTTGTAGACATAAAATTAAGAGCTCCATGTCCTTTGTTTAAAAATAAAAAGGTGCTGTGTACCAGGTCAGGGAATGGTGTGTTCATCTACTAGATGTGCTGATGAGTAAGTCACCAAAGACTGTGCTCACCTCCTTGGTGTCTTTTTTTTTTCCAATTCTGTGGTTTTAAACTGGTTTTTATGAATACTGAAATGAAAAGGGGGGAAAACCCACCCCAACAAAAAGAACAACACATGCTGTTATGTTTGCTGGAGTGATGTTGGTGAGGTTTTGATAATGAGCCCGTGTCGCATGAGGCAAACTCGGCCCTCAGATCTTTTATTAAGGAGTTCACTTAGTTTTTGCTATAATGCTGTGCCATGACCAAGACTTAAAGGACTGCCAGGCAGTAAGGGCTGTTCCTATTTTTTTTTCTTTTTCCCCAGCTCAGTTTCTCTATAAATATTGTTCAAAGTCCTTTCTTCCCAAGAGATCCTAATTATTTTTCGAAATTGCTCAGTATTTTCTGTACTCCTTTTACCATGGAAGTGCAGCTTCCCAGAGTGTGAAATACAGTTCTTGCTCTGTCAATGTAGAGCTGCTCTGCTTCTGCACTTGTTCCCACTGGTTTTGGGTTCTCAAGCCAGCGCTGGGTTGTTCCTGATGCTGGGAGGTGCTGTGCCAGCAATCCTAATTAGGAGAGCCATGAACCACAGTTGAGAACAGCAGCTAACTAGGACAAACAAATGTGTGACAGTGTAATTGAAGTTGCCAGGGAGTGGAGCAGGAATAGTTTGCAGATGTCAGTGAAAAATTCAGCGAGGGCACCAAGGGAAAGCTGTTACTCTCAAAATGTGCAGTAGTTTCTCAATCACCATGGGCAGGCAGGACCTGTGCTGAGCTTTCCATTCCTTTTTGATCAGCTGTTGCATTCTGCTGGATCCTGCCTCTTGCATCCTTTTCCTTCATCTGTCCCAGCTGCTGTACTGGCTGTCCTGCCCCTTGGCTGTCCCCAGATGTCCCCATCTCTGCTCTTACACAGTCCCACGGGCTGCATGGCCTGCATATGGTGGTTGGTGTAGGTGAGGTGGATGCAAGTTTGGGAATTCAGTGCTAATTAAGTTCCTGGACATGAACTGCTTCACCAACTCCACTTAGAGGATTTGTCTAATTGACTGAAGAAATGGTTTGAAGTGGAAGAACATTTCTTTCCATTAATGTTCAAATGAACTGCAAATTGCAGAACTTTGAAGCTTCCATATTTCCTTAAGATAAAAGCTTTTTAAAAAAACGGGAATTGAACTTTGTTTCAAATCAGAAACAGATGCATTTGTATGGGGGGTTGTTCTAAGTAATTTTCGTCATGAATAATTTGAAAGCCACTGCTGACTAGCGAAGATGGACTGTAACAATTCTCAATCTTAGACCGGGGAATATGTATGATTTTTTACTTTTTATAGAATGGGAACTGATGAGAGAGAGCAAAGAAATTCCCTGGGCATGGCAAATGGCTCAGCACCTGAGCTGACTCTGGTGCAGTTATTCCTTTTATGTAGTTGCTGATATCAACCGTATCAGAGATCTACCTTGAGCAGAATGAAGGTGGGAATTGCAGAACATATCTTTGTTCTTTATGGGATGGAACATTGGAGGAGGGGATGTATGGAGGGGTGCTGCTAAGCTCAAAATGGGAAGGAAGGGGCTGCCAGGGAGTGTGTATTTGACATGCAAGAACAGAGTCAGGTAGGTGCTGTAGAGTTACAGCCATGGACTTCTGCAAGAGGAGAATGGATTCATTTCGTGTTTCATGACCTTGTTGCATGATGATGGGGTATTGAAGAAGTCCCTAAAACTACTTTTTAAATGTATAATATAAATATACTATTTGTATTCCCTTTTTTCTTTTCATTCAGAATACACATGGAACATTTTAAAGGTGAATGTTGCTGTGCTACTGTGAGGGATGCTTCAGATGGATTCTGTGGAATCTTTACATTTCCAGAGGCTGCAGCGTGCCTGTAGGATTTGCTGTCTCCCCTTGTCTAATTATGTAAAGAACAGAACTGTTCCATATAATATGGGTCTGTCCTAATAATATCCTTGTATTGTTTCCCCCCATCTGTTCTGCAGCCATTATATTTCTGTGTGGTAGAGGAGGAACGGAGTCTTTACGTGCAGCTAATGTGGATACTCCCAGGGGATATAAATATCATGACACTTTCTCTGGAAAGGGGGAACAGATGGCACCCAGCCACAGACACACTTGGATTTTCTGCAAGCTGTTTGGATGCTGTCTCAGAGGGGGGAGAAAAAATTCTCTGTTCAGCCATCCTTGCTTCTCTCAGCAGGCAGAAATTTTGGCTGAGGTGACCTCTGGGGAGCAGTGTCAGTGTGGGGAGCCAGAGATGTTCTTGCACAGGCTTTTATCTTTGGGGAAGGAAGGTGCCCTCAGAGTGCTGGTCCTCAGATAGAAAAGGCTGATGGGCTCTCACAACCACCTCAGCTCATCCCCATCCTTAAAACAAAGATGAAAGGTGTTTCCCAGGGAGAACAATGATGCAATATTTACTTAGAAGATGGAGGAGCAGATGAAAGGAGCCACTTTGTTCTTTCCCTATGCTCTGTGATGCTGCTTTGTCTTGGAGAATGTTAAAGGAAGCTGGCTGTTCAAAACAAAGCCTAAAGAAAAAAAGATAATAGAGATTGACTTCCATGGGGTTGATTCAGCTTCACAGCTCTGCATCTCCTTTTATTATGGAGAAATGGTTTGTATTAAACTAATGTAGATCTGTGTTTTGTTAGCTTAATTCTAATTTATAGCACGTATTTTAGCCACCTTTCAAAGTGGTTCAGGTCCTTGTGATGTTAGTTTAGGTTTATAACTTTTCAGCCCTGGGTCTTGTCATGATCATCAGTCTTTGACCTGAGAGTGTTAGTGGTGTGAGCTGTCACAGCTCTGTGGGAGTTGGTGCAATGGAATAAATACCTGTGTGCCATCACTCGGGGAGATTGTGTTTCCAGAGCAATACAGGCTGGCAGGGTGCAGACAGAAACTGTATTGCACATGTTGAAGAAATCCTGCACACACTAAAGAAATTCACTCTTTTAGAATATATTTAGAGTATTCTAAGCATCAGGTAATTCCAGGGAACTGCCATTAGTTGATTATTTTTTTCCAGTGTCCTTTTGACCATTTCCTACAACCGGCTCTGCCTTCATGCTCAACCTCTGTTCAGTTATGCAGCAATTACAATTTATGAAAGTCTTTGCTTGACTGTGTAGTGAGAACCTGGGATCTCAGAGCCACGGGAGAAGCCCATCATCACAGAGGTGTTCTTGGCTGTGGTATGTGGGAGATAAGCTGTGTGAGAGTTTCCTTGTCAAACTGAGCATCTGAACAGACTCCAAATCTGGGATTTATGGAGGGGATGCAGCAACTCTGGGCACTGGGGCAGGGCTTCAATAGCTCCCTGTGCTCTGGCAGCTGTGTGGGCCAAGTCAGTGATTCCTAAATGCAAACCAGTCTGTAACTCTGCTGAAGATTTTGAATTATGGTTTTTATTTAAGGTGTGGCTGAGGTGTTTGCCAGTGCTGCTTCCCCAGTGAGAGAGTTACTGGGTGAAGAATGGGGGGACAAATTGGTGGTGTGAGCTGTGAATAAAAGCCACTGTGTGGTGGGGTTTGCAGTTAATCACTGGGTGTGTCAGCAAGGAGGATGGGAAGATCCAGGAGCCAGAACCAGAGAGATTCTAGCTTGAGGGGATCCTGCCTCTCCTCTCTGGGCTGGGGCAGAGTAGATGTACAGTGAGACTCCCAGAGGGTCAGACTTGGCCCTTATTAGAGATGGAAAATATCCATTAACAGGGTGAGGTGTGACCAGCCAGGTGTGGAAACTTCTCTTGAAGGCTTCTGGACAGTTCCTCCAGCTCCAAAGGTTAGCCATCCAGCTGGAACAAAATGTATAGGTAGCATCCTATATAAAATTAGCTTTCTTCATGTCTAATGTTGTCAGTTCATTCAGCTGTTGAAAGGAAATGATTATAATAGCAGCTCTAAAGGCCTTGAAGAGATTTTGTGTAGTTCCTGTGCAGTCACACACATCTCTCATTTTTCCCTCAAGGCTGCTGAGGAAAAGTTTAAATGATAAATCTGTGAAGACAACTAATGGGAAATTATATTGATTGTTCTTTCAGTGTAACTTTGTGCCAACTGTCTGTGTGTCAGCTGCTCCTGTGCAGGTGGGGAGGGGTTATTTTTTAAACAAGTTCTGTTGAGGGGCTTTAGGGATGTTTGCAGTGATGGCAGGTGGTGCAGGGAGTTGGTAGGAGATCATTTTAATTGACTTTAAATGCCGTGTTTCGATGAAACAACAGATGAGATGCAATTCCTGAGTGTCTCATTTCTGTCTATTAAGTATCCCCAGTGCAAGGGCTTTTTCCAGCCCTGTGAGGACAACGGTTAGCATTCCTGATTTCAGCCTTTTTATTGATGGAATGGAATGTCTTCTGAGGAACAGCTCCTGCACAGGCAAAGCTGTGATATCTGTCCAAACAGTACAACTGCAAGATAGATTCTGTTGAAAAATGGCTTCTTTTCTTCATATCACTGTGAGTCTTGCATGACACTGACTCCAGCAGGGTTGGAGCCAAGTCTCCCTGTGAAATTCAGCCTTTGTCAATATGCCACAGTCCTTGGTGTGCAGGATTGGTTTCCAAAATATGTGCCAAAGCTGGAAGTTGGGTTGCAACAATAGAAAATTGTTAGCTTGCATGTTTGCTAAGGAATGAAAATGAAAGCATATTATAACTTAATAAACCCAATAAAACTCTCCTTAGGATTTTTCAGCTGCCACAGACAGTTTACATTGGCATCTCCAGCAACTCTCATGAGCTGTGGGGTGTGTTGCTGATGACAGCAAGCAGCTGAGTTTGACCTCAAGCCTCACTTGTGTTGGTATCAATAATTGCAGATGCAGTGCTCTCACATTGTCCTTACAGCTTCCCTGGGTGTTTCTAAACCAGCTGGGTATTGCCTTCCCCTAAATTTATGTTCAGCAGCCTTGATCTACTTTGGATACAACCACAACATGAATAGTAAACGACCCTCCACTGCATTTTTGCTGCTTCTGATGTACCAGAAAAATCCCTGATTTTCCTCAGCCCTTGATAAGGGAGTTTTCTAAACTGCTCAAGAAGCTAATTTTACAGTAGTACACTGTTGTGAATACACATAGATCTTCTGGAATATAAATCCTACATCTACTTTCAGTAGAATAAAAATGATTAAGTTTGTTTGTCATGAGCTGCCTGAAAAGAATAAATCTCTTACCAGGACTCCTGAAAAGAGATTGTGTAGTACTTTTTTGTCTCCTTGAAGTGTCATCCCTAAAAAATCCTACCCCATAACTCCAGATGATGTGTTGCGTAGCCACTAACACTGAAAAGTTGGTGCTTTCTGCAATCTCAGATGTTTATCTTGAACAAATGTTGTGAGAAAGGGAAAAAAAGACATTGCAGGGAAGAAACAGTCAAGGCTGTTTTGGGTGGGCTGAAAATGTCATCTTGGTTTCATGTTTGAAAATGTCTGAAGCTTTGCCTGAGTGTGGGAGAAATCACAATATTTGGTACAGGGTTTTGAGGTGGGTTGTTTTTTTTTTCCTCCCCTTGAAACCTTTACTCTTCACCATGTGTTTTTGTGCAAGTGGCAACTGATGTTATTACACTTGGCATCCCCAACCCTAGGGTTTAAAAAAAAAAAAAAGAGATTTGAAGTGTACATTTGTTTTCTCTTCAATAGAGCAGAATTTTTGATGTTGTATGATCTCCAGGGCAGGTTCAGCTCTGTTTGCACACTCTGCCTGGTACAGGCAGTACTTTTCTCAGCCACCAGCAGAATCTTTTGAAGTTGGGGGAGGGGGGAACCCAAAAGCAAATCAGTCCAATCTCATGGCTTCTCACTTGACCTGTGCAGCAGCAATTTAATTTCTGATTTCACATTTTTCCTATGCTCTGGGATGTGGTCCCGTTCAGAGTTGGTTCTGCCATACACAGCAGTCAGGGGGGGAGGGCACAGGGTTTACAATCACAGCAGCCCTGGGGTTGTGGGACCCTGTTCTCTTGGCTCATGCAGGAGACATTCCCTTTGTGCTGGATGTAGTACTTGCAGCCAGGGAGTTGTGAGGGGTGGGAAAATGAAATAGGGTGAAGGGTCTGGAAGGGGAGCTTTGTGAGGAGCAGCTGAGGTCACTTGGTCTGTGCAGCTGGAGAGGAGGAGACTGAGGTCAGACATGACCAGGGGCTGCAGGTTCCTCACAAGGAGCAGCTCCGAGCTCTGCTCCCTGTGAGCAGGGACAGAACCCAGGGAATGGCTGGAGCTGTGTCAGGGGAGGGTTAGGTTGGATATTGAGAAAAGATTTTTCCTCAGAGGGTGGTTGGCACTGAACAGGCTCCCCAGGGTAGTGGGCATGGCCCCAAGGCTGCCAGAGCTCCAGGAGGGTTTGGACAACGCTGTGAGGGACAGGGTGGGATTGTTGGGGTGTCCTATGCAGGGCCAGAGTTGGACAAAGGTGATCCTTGTGGGTCCCTTCCAGCTCAGGATATCCTGTGATTCCAGGAGGCTGTAGATATCCATAACCTGTACAATTTATGTGCACGTGTTCCTGTGTCTGCTTTTTTACAGCAAAAGCTCCCCTGTAAAGGCAAAATAAGTTTCAGAGTAACAGATGGGCGAATGTTGAACAGTTAAAAGAAAAAAGGTAACAAAAAAAAAATCTAATTGCTTTAAAAGCCAGTGAACCCAGGAAATGAAAAGTGAAGGTGCCCTCAGAGAACTGCAGCAGGCAGATGTTGTAGTCTGCACTTGTCTGGCTCGGAGCTGGGTGTTGCATCCCTATGAAGTGGGTTGTGAGGGAGCATCAGAGCCCCAGTGTTCCTCCCTGCACTGCCTGGACAGGGGGTCTGTGTTTGCAGCTCCAGCCAGTGAATGCCAGGATTGTTGTGGAGGAGCGCTGGCAGTGGCAGAGATCCACGGGAATCCTTCCTGGGGCTGCCAGAGGCCCTGGGGGGCTCCTGTCATCCCCCAGCTGACAGGAGGGGTGCTTCGTGCTGTGCCCCGAGGGTTGTGTGTGCAGTTTCCGTGTGCTGTTGCATCTTTGGGATAAATGTTCCCATCCTGATTAGATGCAGTGTTTGTATTACCCGGGTTTAACAGTACCTTGTGTTTTCTTGTGGCCATTTGGCAGGGATTTGTTTCCTTTCCTCTCGCCTTGAAATCTCATAACTTTGCTTTCTGTGTTATGTAGTAGCAAACCCTCTAATTTAAAATGATAAACATAATAAAGCAATTATAATCTTGTTTTATCCCCTTACAGATTTGTGAGTGTTATGGTAATGGTGTAGAGTGTACTTTTAATCTCTTGTTTAAAGTTTGAGTTAATCTTTTATTTATATATGTGGAGACTCAAAAACCCTAAGCTACTTCAACATCACTCTCTCTATAGCAAGCACTATTGAGTTTGTTTTTGCTTGCAGTGTGTGTAGCCACATATCTGTGTGATCATCACTGCAAAGCAGCTAAATTACTTAAAGGAGATTTCCTACTTCAGAAACATGAGTTTACCTTGTGTGCTAATAAGGAGAGTGACTCCCAACCCCTTTAGGTTTTTATGGCTTGTTATTGTGGATTAATGCCACCTAAAAATCAAACCCCATGTGGATGCTTACTCCCCCACCAGGGGGATGGGGAGAGAAGCAGAGGGGTAAAAGTAACAACTTCGTTTTAATAGTGAAAGCAAAATCCAACAAGGCATTCATTCCCGCTCCTCGTGGTTGGGCAGGTCTTCAGCCATCCCCAGGAGAGCAGCACCTCATCACAGTCAGCAGTGACTTGGGAAGACAAACACCATCACTCTGAATGTCCCCTCCTTTCTCCTTCTTTGCCCACTTTATACACTGAGCGTGATGTCATGGTCTGGAGTGTCCCTTTGGGTCACCTGTCCTGGCTGTGCCTCCTCACAGCCTCCCAAGCACCCCCAGCCCTCCCCAGTGTGGCCTTACAGGGGGTAGAAAAGGCCTCAGCTCTGTCTAAGCCCTGCCCAGCAATAAACATCTGTATTGTCAACCACCCTCTGGGGGAATAACCTTTTTTTAAGATCCGCCCTAACCTTGCCCTGACACAACTCCAGGCCACTCCCCTGGGTCCTGCCACTGGTCCCCACAGAGAAGAGCTCAGTAGTAACTCTCCCTCAGCCAAACCCAGCCCACTTCAACATATAATTGTGCCCACTGAATGTGAGCTGGTGATGAACAGTGTAAAAACTGGTACTTGAGTTGGTGCTTCTCTGTCTGTAAAGACCACGGTGTGAGCTGTGCCTCTGGGTGAGGGGAGTGATTCAGTAGTTTGGGCTCTGTGATGCTGTTCTACTCCCTGCTTGTGGGATCACTGTGTCACTGCTTTGGTTGATTTCAAGTGGAAACTGGGAAATGACAGTGGGAAAAGACACTGAGAACAGGCTGGGGAGAGGGAGAGATGAGGAGGGGGAAGCTTTGAAACCAAGGAGAGAAAAGTCCAAAAGATTTTCTCTGTTAACTTGGCAGTTAGAGGAATGTGCAGTTGTGCTGCTGTACGTCTGTTGTGCTTCTCAGCCAGGCTGAAGAAGAAGAATTAAGCAGGGAAGCTACAGGTGATATCTTTTTTAGATGACTTGTGCAGTTGCTGCTTTTATACCCATGGAAATTTTGGAACCATGAGAACGGAATTCATAGCAGAGACCTGTAGCCTGTGAATGGTTAATCTCATATTCTTTTAAACTTGAACTTTAAAATCGAAACAGACCATAATAATGCTGAGACTGGGCTCTGTGCTGGGTTTATAGCCAAAGTAAGTTAATGATCTTAGTCCTTTTCTGCCTCCTCATTCTTAGAACACTCCAAGTGCCTGTTTTGATTTTCTTTCAAAATCAAAGACATCCATACTGGGAGGCACTATGAAGTCTCCCTAATAAACAACCACTAAGGGATGACATAAAGTCATTTTCTTTAGTAAGAAAAGTCAAGGTCTATAGTAACCTTGTGGCAGAAGCAAATCTAGCATCAGCTATTCAATTTAGCATCAGCCAGCAAATTGGAAATGTGTAACAAAAAAGGTGACTGACTCTACCAAGGAGGGTAGGAGCAGGGGAGTAAGTGGTAAACGGAGTTGCTGTACTGACAAGCAAGGGATGACCTTCATGTCCCTGGGGATTGCTGGTGGCTTTGTCCTTGGGTTACTTTGGAATTGATGTTTTCCCAAACTGTGGCCAAGATTCCTTCCTCCAAGTTAGGGGAGGAAGGAGATGGGCATTCTGTAGTTACCCAAGAGAGAGGACCACAGGGATCAAGTTTTCCCCCAGTTACACTGCGATACCTTGTGGTTGAAATGGTTGGAGCGGAAGTAAATATTTCTGAAGAAGCAAATCTTGCTGAGAGGAATTTGTAAAGAGCTTTCTCCACTGTAATCGGGTTAATGTTCAGTGGATCCTGACACATCAAAGGGACTTGTGTGTCTGAATGCAGAGCAAAGCCACTCTGAGGGGAACTCAACAGGGAAGTTCTTCAAAAGGGGGAACGTAAGCCCAGGTCAGCCTGTCACAAAGCAGGAGAGGGTGTTACAGCTTTGCCAGTTGAGTCTTGGGCTCACATTTTAAGACTTGCACTTTTGCTCTGGTTCAATCCCCATCAATGCTGTCACAAGAGAATCACTCTGTAATATTAATGATCACTCCTTAAAAAGTGATTGCTCTTTTTCCTTTTTATTTTCCCTTTCCCTTTACTGGAGTGATTGGGGTGGCCCATGTGGGATCGTGCCAGGAGCTGGTGGAAGCTGAACTGGCTTGGTCTGGAGCCCCTCACCTATTGCAGGGGCTTCCAAAAGGTGTTTTGGAAGTCTTGGGTGGAAAACCTTCATAAGAAGGTCTATTTAGTCGAGGGTGGATGGACAAATGATCTTTTTCCAGAAGCAGCTTCTTGGCCAGTTCCCTGAGGAGCTCAGGAATTTGGGTCCCTGGGCCTTGCCCTGGGGGGAATTGGTGGGAGTATCTCACCTCAAGAGGGGCTTTATGGTGTTAAGGATGGAAAAATTTGGGCTATAGTCCTTGTGTGCTGGGGTGGGTCTTTCACTTGTGTTTTATTAATGGATGCCATCTCAGGGAGAATGGTTAACAGAAGAGAATTTAAGCTTTGTTTTCAAAGCCAGAGAAATCTCATGTCTTTTGCGGAGTAAGAGCAAGGAGGGTGGACAGAAGGATTTGGAAAAGCTTTCACAGCATTAACGTCCGATACATCTATTTATTATGCTTATTACCCGATTTTGTCAAATGGCAAAGACAGTCAAAGTTCTTTATCAGACATTTCCAGCACACCATTAACTTCTTTAGACCTTGTGAGTGTTGTACAGCACTTGCAGCAGAGACACTCTGTAAATCAACAAGAAAAGAATACCAATTGTGGGGATGGATCATCACGATTATTTAAATAGGAAATAATTTTGGTCAAATAGCATGCTTTTTTCTTTTGAGAAATGCATTCTCTAGAGAATATTCTGTCTCCTGTATAAATTTAGCCCAGAAGATTATTGTTGATTTGCCTGTGCTTTGTACTCAAGTATGCAAAGCTGCTAAAGATTTTTTTTTTGCCTTATACAACCCTGGGCTTTTTTGTCCTGATTTATTCTGTATTTATAATTAAGCTGTAGTTGTTAAAAGAAAGGAAAAAGTTACATATTTTTCCTCTTTTTTTTTCTTAAAAATAAATTCATCTTTCAGTTGAAAAAATTCCCAATGGAAGCTTCCTGCAGCCTTTATTAAGACAAAATTACAGCAGTTTTTCTGGAAGAGCAACTCCAGAGTGAGAAATACAGGGTGGTCCCTGCAGAAGATGTAATTATTATAGGATTCTTCAGCTGAAAATTCAAACTTGGAACACTTAAAAAGGGTTTATATTGTAAGAAAATAGTCTGTGTAGGCTTTGTGTAACATTTTGGTGGTAATTTCACTGTAGTGCAGCAGTGGATCCTGGTATGGAGTCATTGCAGCCCTGGGGGGCAGGATGTGGGTTTTCCTCTTGTCAGAAATCACTGAAGACCAATGCTCAGCAACCCTGAGGAGAGGGTTGGTTTTGGCCCTCAGGTGTGAGGCAGCATTTCAAGACCTCAGTTAATTTGTTGGCTTTTCTCTCAGCCTACCGTTTATATCACGACCGCAGGAGCTGAAAAACCTTTGAAATATCTTCATTTCCCATCTCTGGGGCTGAAGTGGTGAATGTAGGAGTTAATTATGGATCCACACAGCTGAGGAGAGCCTTGTGTTGTTCAGGGCTAAGCTGCCTGGGATGTGGCAGAGGGGGAAGGCTTAAGCTGTGCTTAAACTGAGTAGTTTTTACAATACCAGGTAATGGTGTGTTCATGTTCCCCTCCAGGTGAAGAGCTTTGTTGGTTCCCAATTATGGGTATTTCCCATGAACCTGTAGGTTTGGATACATACCTAGGAATGGTAAAGCCAGGCAAATCTCTTGCAAGAAAGCAGGAAAATGGCTCTTTGGTTCAAGGAGTGTGCCACAGGATGTTTTCTCACTGTGGGACTTGCTCTGGGCTGTCCCAAGCTCTGTGTAGCCCTGGCAGAAGCTGCATTCTGGGTGTGAGCTCGCCTATGTGTGTGACTGTGAGGAGCACAGGCACTGGAGCATTCCAAGATAACCAGAATTTCCCTGGGATTACTGAGTTCTCCAGTTTTTGGACTCTCAGGCTGTGACTTTCAAGCCTCTAGGCTGCAATGAGGATTTATTTGGAATAAAGCCATTGGAAAACCGTCAGGTGTCAATGCTCTGACTTTCTTCCTAAAGCCTAATTCAGACACATATAACAAAGACATTGAATTTCTGTGTTCGTGCAACTTCTTAATGTTGTTTTTAGTTGCTTTCCAGAGTATGACATTGGATATGTATTTTTAAATATAGGTGGAAAATACCTTGTGATTCACATATTATCGAACATCAGAGGAAAATTAATTACTGCAGACAGCCCTCACAGGCAAAGACAGGGCACTTTCTGGATAATTACAGTATCACTGCAGAGTAAATATATTGGTCTTCAGCTGACAATATAATTAATAACATCTATTGAGCAGTTTGAGAGCTGTGCTTAGTTACTGTTAGCAGAACAGTTTCCTTGGTGCTGAGCAGCTGTAGATCCTGGTAGCTGGAAGTCAGAGAGCCCCTGGAAATCACACCAGCAATATCTACAGTTTGTGTATTCTCTTTGATTGATGAGCTGTGGAATTATGAGAGTTGGGAATAAAGAAAATCTGCACTTTTTTTTTTTTTTAAATTTTTATTTTTAAACCCCCTTGTTGAACTGAGAGAGAAAGAAAGAGAAATCCAGAAATAGAAATCCCCAGTGTGAACTTCTGGTGGTGGATTTTTTGACAGTTTAGTCGTGAAAGTCATAGATTTGGAACATTCTGGTAAAACCTCTGCTGAGGACACACTGTTTTAGCCTTTCTGTTCTGACAGCATGTACTGTGAGGATTAAATATTAAATGTGTAGCTGAAGGAACAGTCTCTCTCTCTCTCTGTTTTGGACTTCCACTGTTTTCTGGCTGATGCAGTTTCCAGTTTTGCGGCTCCCGAAGTTCTTACCACCTTGTCTCATGGTGATCATCTGCCTTTGGCCGCCAAAGTGAAATCAAGAGATGGGTTGGTGATTGCTTGGAACACAAGAAAGGAGGGAGGCAGAAAAAGTTCTAAGCAAATGGAGTCTTCCTGTTGCCTTTCCAGTGGCTTCTGTGTGTTTGGATTGATGCCTTTGCTGACCAAAGCGTGAGACAAACTGCCACAGTTCATAATGATGATGCTCAGGGAGTTACTTTGGTTTTAATTTAATTTTATGCTTTTATAGCCTCCACTTCTCTGCTCCTGTTAGTCAGAGACATTACTTACACAACAGAAATGAGTCCAACTAACCAACCAAAAAATCCCCCACAAACCACACTTGATGTAGTTCGTTGGTCAGATCTGCGAAACTTTAAAGTTAGAGTGGTATTAATTAATGCCATTAAGATTATATTGTCTCATCATGTTTAATGTTAAGCCTCAGGTAATAGTTAATGGTGCTGCAAAGTGTATTAATAAAGTTACTTGTAGTAATTAAGAAAGAAATGAGGAGTATGAGAGGAGTTGGGAGCGTTAGTTGGGAAAGAAATGGGAACTCAGCCCAAGGGGTTTCTGGCTGCTTGTCTCCATCCTCACACTGTGTGTGGCTCATCCTGGGTGGACACTTGGCTTCTGGAGCTGTGTGAGAACATCCACTGCCCCTCAGTCCCTGTGGCAGGGGGCTGGAGTTCACACAAAGGCAAAGGAATGATGGATTGACCTGTAAGTGTTAAGTGAGGAGGGAAGAGATTTAATTCTCTCTTCATTTACTGAGCAGAATTAGTCATGGATCATTTGCAGCGTTTCTGCTGCTGTAGAGAAGCGATGTAAAGACCTGAAGATTGATTCTCTCGGCTGCCTTGCAGGAAGCATCTCAAGGAGTTGTGTTGTCCAGGTCCCCTCCAGCTTTGGCCAGTAACTGAAATTGTGTTACCCACAACTGGTGACATCTCAAGTATGAACTGAAACACGAGAGCAAGCGAGACTTAGATTTAGAAGACCAGGCTGGCTGTCACTGGTCTATTTTGTGTCCATTCTTCTTTCTGGCTATGTAACTGGGTGCTGCTTTACAGCTTATTATGAAAATCACAGGAGTTTTGTTGGCCACAGAAAGATGGCCCACCTTGGCAGTCTGTTCGTTTTCCAGTAGGTGGTTGCAATTTATTTGCTTATTGGCAAGCTGATCAATGTGAGTGAAGCTTGGGATTTTGCAAAGTGGAGAGAGATCAAAAGACACATCCATTCCACTCTGCTTCCCCTTGGTAAAGCCCAAAGGATTCATTCCCAGCCCCATATCATCTCTCTCCCTTACAAACATCCCTGTACCTGATCATCCTGCATCTTGCCTGCTTTAACTAATGTAAAGAAGAAAAGGTGATATCTGTATTGTGCTTTTTTTTCCCTGACTTCCAACTGTGGCACTGCCCAGATTCCTTCAATTAAATGTTAATAGAAAAGGTAGAATATTGCCTTTAGATCTCTCTTTTGAGGAGAATTGAAGGGTAATTAGTGGCTTGAGGTGCTACATGGCCTCTCTGCAATCCCATGCTACACATTGCACTGTGTTAAACACCAAGACCTTCCTGACTGCAGTATTTTTCATTAATTTTGGAAGCTTTCTCTCTGTATTTAAATGAATTCGATCTTTGCTCCTGATACAACAGGAACAGTGAATAAAAGCAGATCTCCCAGACATGAATATCTGTGCTTGCTGAATTTCCAAACCATGGTTCTCTGTTCTGGCATTGCTTGTTGGTATTTGTAGCTGCCTCAGATGTTTTTGCTGGCTGCTTCAGAACAGACAGAAAAGACAAAAAAAAAGGCAATTGGAAGATTAATGACAATTGGAATTAATTGCAGGGGTTGCTTGTGGCCCATCAGCCAGTTCTCAGCTTTAAAGAGGTGTTGAGGGGGGTAAAGGAAGCTGCAATGAACAGCTCAAACATAACTTAATTTACAGTTTTAAATAAAAACTGTTTGGGAATTATTAATCACAATTATTTTATGGTAGAAAGTGTGATATCTTCAAAGTCAGTTTCTCTGTGGAAGTTTTAAGCCGACAGCCTTGAAGACAAGCAAACAACACTTCCCTCTTCCACTTGAAAGAAAACAGAGGATGCTTTTTTCATGGTCCATGAGAAAATATTTGTACTTGGACTGAAGTGTCTGAACTGCATTCCAGCATTTTCGTTTTGAATTGGAGAAATTGTAGCTCTATTTTGCTCTGAACTCCTCCCTGCCTTGGACTTGTGAAGCTACTGAGAGCTCAGCTTAGAGATAAAAACCTCGAGCTTCATCTCCTGCAGTGACATTCCCCAGTCCTGATGGATCCACAGAGCTGGAATTGGGCCTCCACAAAGAACTGGTCCTGCCAGCCTTGATGAGATGTGAGCTCTGCTTACAGTGCAAAAACCTTGTTTAATATCAAGCTGACATGAAGCTTTGCGAACTCAAAAGAAGTGATTCTGAAATATCAAAATGTCTCATTTTAATTACAAAGACTATAAAAACAGCCTGACAAGTCCTTTTTTAGAGGTTAAAAGAAATTCCAACACTTCACTCTGGTTTGAGATGCAGAGAAATATTGTCATGTTTGAATTGTTTTCTGACCGAGAAACTTTGAATTTCATTCAGCTTCTGTTACAGCCTGGCAAAAATCTCCAGCACCTGATTCTTCTATTCACTACAGAGAAACGTTAAATTAAGATGTGAATGGTTTCTGGTTTATCCAAATGAGAAATTCTTCATCAAATTTGTCTCATAGCAGACAATCAGTGTGAGGGGTTTCCAGTGTCGACCTCTTGGAAAATGTAAACCAAAACATAATGCAGATTGTGTTGTCCCTCCACTGGCAGTAGCCTGGGAGTGTTGCTATTTAGCAGAGAGAGGAGCACCAGATGGAGAGGCTGTGGGCTGTATATGTGTGGAGTCCTTGTCTGTCTCAAGGCTTTTGGGCAAATAATTTGCTTCTGCTTTCTTCATTTGTAAAGTGCAAGTAATAGTACTTACCTCTCCGGAGTGCCTGATGTACTGATCTCTCTGCATCTATCACAGGAACAACAACAAAAAAAAAGGATTGTAACGTGCAAAGTCAGATTTCATCTTGTTTTCTTTAAGCTTTGCCAGTTTAGGGTGGAATTTAAGAACTGCTTGATGTGGTCTTAGTTTTTATTCCCCCATGTAAGCCTGGAGCAGAACTTGTGCCAGCTTCATCCCCACTGGAGCTGAACTTGGCTTCTTAGAAATCTCCCACTCTTCATTTTCTTCAGTTAGATGAGAAGAAGCAGCACTGAACAAGTAAAAAGCAGAAATGAATTTTTCTTTTGATGTTTCTAGTAGTGTTATGTAATAATAGGTTTGAAAAATAATTATTTCTCTGATTTTTGGGGCTGACTGTGAGAGTTCCAGAGGAAGGTCTGTGTGTCAGGATATTGCTGTCTGGGCATTTTAGCAGCTGATATAATATTCATGGCATTGGTAGCAACATCCATCCTAGTTCCTGCAGTTAATGCAGTTAAAGCTGGCCCAGGCAGAGCTTCCTTGGAGCCCTTGAATGAACAGAAATTTGTCTGAGATCAGCAGAGAGATGGAAAAATGATAGAGGGAATATGGGGGTGCTCACTTGCTCTCTGCTCTGACACATCTTGTGATGCTGCTCTTACTGGTAGAATAAAGTTTGGGACAAGGCTTTTACTGGGAAGGGTAGAAAAATGCTAATTAACCATGTCTTTCCAAAGTGACTGCTATGGATCATAAAGAATGGAAATTAAAAGCATTCTGCTTCTGTTCCTACTGGCCCAGCTGCTCCACGTGCAGCATCACTCTGGATGGAGGGAAGACCTTTGCTTTTAAAATTCCAAGTTGCTGTTTTGATCCTGGGTAACCTCTGAAAGGCCCTGCCATCTGACAGCTGACTTGTGGCCTGTGTGGAAATGATTTATTGGCTCCTATATTCTGATTTAAACACCCCCACACACCTGTTGAGTGCAGTGCTGTTGTGGCCTGTGCTCAGTTCAGTACTGACCTGTGATTTTACCTCTAAATATGGGGTGGTTTGGTTTTTTTTTTGCTTTTTCAAGTATGTGTTCCACCTTAATTTCCTCTTGTTCCTGCTCCTACAGATGGATAGCTGTGCTCAGTCACAGGCACATTATGCTTTTGTAACCTCATGCAAGTCTGTGCCCGGGGGTTCCTTCTGTGCCTGCCACGCAGCAGGTGACAGTCTATTATAGCTCTGGACAGGGAGTTGCAGATGACTTTTTTTGTTGCTGCTTTTCCTTCAGGTGAAACAAAAGCCAGCTCAAGCAGTGAGGAAGGCATTTTTCCTTCTGCACAGGAGGCTAATGCAAACAAGTGGCTGTGTTGTAAGGGGGAACAGGAATCAATCTCAGGGAGGAGGTCGTGGGCTGAGTGAACCCTGAAGCCTGAACTGAGCTGTACGTGGAGCTTGGATGTGTGTGAGGTTGAAATCTGTCTGCAGTGCACCATGGGAGCTGGTTGCAATTTTAATTTTATAATTCTTTTAATGGATTACATGGAAAAGAAGGAGGCAACTCCCTGCTCTTAATGTGCTGATTGGGAGTTCATTCTGTCATGCAAACCGAAAGTTTCAGACACAGGACATTCCTGCTCTATATTCTGCTTGCACTTCCAAGAACTTCCTCCTTTTAATGGCCAACCTGGGCATTATGAGATCCATATGCTTCTGTAGACTGTCCAGAAGTTTTTAGAATTGTAAGGAGGCACTGCTGAACTAAATTTGGAGCCATTAAACTGCAGGTCTTCTCCTGAGAGAAATTTTCCTCCAATAAAAATGGGATTTGATAAAGATGTTCATGTTTGCATGGCAGCTTTCATTCTCTGGGGGGTTATTTCATTAACATGTGACATTCACTGTGGGTTTGGGAAGGTGATACTGAAAATGGAGGTAAAGGGAAGATGAAGTTGGGCAGATAATACACTCCTCTATTGGATGGGGAGGAACTGGGAATTAAAATGGTGGGGTTGTAAAAGATGGAGAGGAGCTTGAGTTAAAGTGAGAGAAGTTTGTGTTTGGAGCCTCCTGTATCTTGGAAGAATCTCAAGTCCTTTGGTCTGATTTTAAGTGATTGAGTTGGGAGGAGTTGGTTCCTGAGGGGTCCAAGGTCCTCTCCCTTCCTTCCCAGATGGCACTGAATAACAGAATTGCGGAGGCAAGAAGGTGTTTTTAGAGATCCTGAAGTCTTCCCTCCATCCTCAAAGCATGGTTAGATGGAGCAGGTTGTTCTGGGCCTTGTCTAGTTTTAAACATCTACGAAGAGGGAAACTCAACAGGTTTTATAAGCAATCTGTTTTAGTGTTTAATCACAGAACCTGCAGAGATGGAAAACACTCACAAGGATCATCCAGTCCAACTCCTGGCTCTGCACAGGCCCATCCCCAAGAGTCACCCCCTGTGCCCCAGAGGATCATCCAAACCCTCCTGGAGCTCTGGCAGCCTTGGGGCCATGCCCACTGTCCTGGTGAGCCTGTTCAGTGCCAACCACCCTCTGGGGGAAGAACCTTTTCCTCAGATCCAACCTGACCCTGCCCTGACACAGCTCCAGCCATTCCGTGGGTTCTGTCCCTGGTCCCCCCAGAGCAGAGCTCAGTCCTTCCCCTCCCAAGGAAGTTGTAACTGCAGTGAGGTCTATCCTCGGTCTCCTTCAGGCTGAAGAGAACAAGTGACAAAGTTATGATAAAAAAAATAATGTTTAAAGGAGATTAAATGTATTCTACCTTGTTCCCCTCTTGTCCTTCACTGGACACCTGAGGGGAGAGTCTGCTTCCATCATCTTTGTTCCCTCCTGTACATGAGTCAGCTGGAGCAGCTGGACCTGTAACACAGCCCTGCTGCTGCTGCTTTTCACAGCAGTCCCTTGAGCAGAGCTTCAGTGTCTCAATCCCCTTTTGCTGTCTTGCTTAAATATAGCCTTTTTTTTTTTGATTACCTATTGTCAAATTCACAGATCTCAGTCTTTCTCCCACCACCAGCTCATCTTTGATTTCTTTTACCCTGCTGTTGGCACAGGGCTGAAATGAGACTCCTTATCTCCATCATGTACATTTGCTTTGTTCCTTTGCTCTCAGCTGTCCAAAACCCATCTGGGAGATGCAGGACTTCTGATCCCTGTAAACTACCCTTATCCCTTGTCCCTGGCTCAGTGCAGTCACGTCATACACTGAATTCTGCTGAGTCATTGCAGCTCATTCCTGGTGAAAATTCTCTTGCTCTTTGCCTCTGTTTTCAGTAATTCTTGTCCAAATTGGTGGTCAAATGTGAAAACAGGTTTAAGTAAATCTGAGGCATGCAAACAAATGAAAGTGTGGGTGGGGATCAGTCACACCTAGATGAAAATCTGGAGCCAATTTATAATGGGACTCAAAGGCTATTTAAATGCTGTAACATCAATCAGAGTGGTTGTGATCCTAAAGCTCATCCTTTAGGGAGGTAGGAGAAAGTTCCCAGAAAAGAATTTCTGCTTTGTCTTTTCTGTCGTTCCCCTAATAATGATTTCTTATTAGCATATATATGAAGTTACATTTTAAATAATCAGAATTCAAATCTTTACCTCCTTTGAAGGAACTGCCTAAATAAACCTGGGTGTTTTGGAGCTGTGACACTACTTGAGAGCTTTGGGTGCATTATCTTGGTAACCTTTGTGAGCTGTTATTACCAGAGCTGCAGAGATTCCCAGAGCAGAGTTTGCAGTTCAGGAGGGGAGGGTTGGGGTGAGGACACGAAATCCAACCCATCTAAACAAATCCCAGAGGCCCAACCCATTAATCAAAATAGGTGGAGATATTCAGAGAGGAATTGGTAAATAAAATAACTAATCAGAACAAGTAAGGAGGGGAAGTCTTTCCCATCCTTATTTTTACTACGAGGTCCAAAATAAGTGTTTTCTTGCATGTCACAGCACTTGCAAAGCATCTGAGAGTGTCTCCGTTTGAGTGGGACACAAGTGTTTTGTTGAGACCAAACCACAGGGGAGACCCAAAACTCCTCCCCCTA
>JAWWES010000051.1:3008727-3020994 GCA_035583135.1 Lophotriccus pileatus
GTCCCTTCCCACGGGAATAGTCCTTGACAGACCTCTCCAATGTGGGTCTACCCCTCGGACAACAGTTCTTCCATTCTTTGCTGTCTTTTGGGTCACAAATGCAGCTGCACCAGCATCGATTCCCCCGCTGGGGCCATATTAGTCTTACCCGAGCCGACTTCCTCCAGCGTAGGTCTCGGACATGAGTAGCTGCACGGATCCTCTTGTGGGATCCCAAGGTCTTACACGGGCCTCCTTGCACTGGCGTAAGACTTCTCTGTGTGGGCCACAGTCCAGCATGCGTGGGCTATTAGTCCAGCAAAAACTTCCACAGAGTTACATCTTTTGTATTTATTCCAGCATGGGCTCCTTCATGAGCTGCAGGCGGGAGTTGTCTCTGCTCCCCAGCAATCTTCCACAGGTGGCTGGGATGATTTAAATTTCAGTCTTTTCCCTGCTGAAGGGAGAGAGAGGCAGAGAGGGGGAGAAGGAGCCGTCTCTCCCCCCGCTTCAGACTTTCTCTCTCCGCTTGTTGCTGCCGCTGCCAGCTCTGACCTTGAAGGCTTCGTTATCTCTCCAGCTGCAGTTTCTAAGTTTCTTTTGCCAATTCTTTTTAAGTTTTTTTTTCCTACTTCAGTCCGTTCGATGTCTGGATCAGGGGGGCTTCAGTGGTTGCTCCTGCTCCCCGGCCCAGGGCCGGGGGAGGAGGGAGGCCTGACCCCTCTTGGGGCCTGCTGCCTCTCCCTCACATGGCTCCTCAATTTCCAACTGCGCAACTGCCTTCTCTTCTGACTTCTTAAAGATGTAATTGGCAAAGGCGTTACCAAAACTTCTGATTGGTTTTGTCCCGGAAATTCACCTGGACTAACCACTTACAGTCCCTCAGAGAGGGGGAACTCTTGCTAACCCACGACAACCTGAGAACACATCCCCAAATGCCAGAAGTGATGCACATCTGTACATCCCTTCCTGTGTGTTGTGCAGCTTCTTCCTTTAAAATCTGCCCCTGGTCTTCTGCCCTTCACTAGGATAATAAGTGGTAGAGTAATTTTTATTGGCCAGATGTGCCCATACATCTGGAGCTGCCTCACTTTTGCTGTGTCCTTCTCTTTCCCAGTGATTATTGTTTTGTTTCTCTTTAATATTTCCATTATGGTGTATTTTTAGCTTAATTAGTGGCAGTGCTAATCTGCCCTTTTTTTTTCCCCATGTCTTGGTGTTTGGAGGCTGCAGGACAGACACTGGGGAGGTGATGGGTCTCTTACCAGCTTCAGTACGGTTGGCAGCACTGATTTAACCCAAAACCGTGCCCTTTGCTCCTCAGGGCAGGCTTTTCCTATTTCCCAGGTGTTGTCTCGGTTGTACGTAGCCAGTGCATTCTGGAGTCAGGAACAGCAAAGTCAGAAGAGTCCAACTTTGCTAAAATAAACCTAAATCAAGGATGTATTTCCCCTCATGATTTCTGGCAGTTACCTGTCATCTTCAGTGCCTTAATTTGTAGCTTTGTCCAACACTTAACCCTTAAGGGAAAGGCAGTGCATCTCCCAATAGCAAGGTAATCCTGATAAAATAAATCCTGCCATGATTGCATCCTCCAAATGCAAATCTGAATGTGATTCTGTATTTTCTTGTCTATGTTCTATGAAAAAAAAATTATTCCATTCTACTTTGTCACAGGGTTGGCTGCAGCCAGTTATTTCAGCTGATGGATCCACTTAGTCTCTAGGAGCTGTAGCTCTTTGATATATCTAATGAAAGTATTTGCCACTTTCAGTACTTTACATCTTCAAAGCACTGTGTAAACACTTAATTTAATACAAAACCCACTAGCGATGGTAAACAAATGAAAAATGTACAAACTTCCAGTTACAGGACATAAAGGCCTTTCAGGGGGTTGATGGGAAGTTGAAGTCACTCCTGCTCTACACAGTGTTACTGATGTCAGTGCTGACTTGTACGTGTGTATTGCCTGCAAGGGGCATCTTCCCTGCTCAGATGGGTATAGATTAAAACTTCTTCCTCCCTCCTTCACCTTTTATCCCTGTAAAACACCAAACTTGTTCCCCTGTCAGAGTGGATGTCCTAGGAAGGATGTTTGTTGGTCCATAAACTTCCAGCTGAACCAAGCAAAGTGGTTGGATTTGATGTTTTTAAAGGCTTTTTCCTAATTAAATGATTTTATGAGTCTATGAAAAGCTAGAGGTTCGTGTTTTAAATTTTCCCTGCAGATCTCAAACCCTGTTTCAGTGTCCTGAGTGACTTTTACCTGTTTTTTGCCAGTACCAAGGAGTCTGGTTCACAGTGTTTTGTTACTGTACTGAACAAAAGGTCTTAAGGAGCCTTTGACTTAATTCCAGTCGATTTCCAGGGTAGAGCAAATATGTATTTCAGAGTCTTAGATCTGAGAGCAAGTCCAGGCACCTGGAACAACAGTTGCTTCTCTCCTGTGCCTGTTTGCCTCTCCTCTGCCTTCAGTGTCAGCTTTTTCTCAACTGAGTCTCATCTACCCACAAAAGTGTGTTTATTTATCTCACTACTGTTACCAAATGAATTGCAAAGCCTGAAGTGAAGGGTGATAAGTGTTTTCAATATGTTGCAATTAAAACTGCTGATTCCCAGCTGGTTATGGGGATTGCAAGTGTTCCAACTGACTTAGAGAAGTCACACTATTGACCAACTGGCAGAAAGTTTATCATCATGCAGCCAGAAACATGGAGAATGCAGTCTGTCCTCCAAGGCATGGGATCTTTGGTGCTCTCTGCTGTGTTGGTTTTTTTTTACAGATGATAATTTGGAGCTATTTCTCTGCTACAGCTTCTGGTGACTGGATACCTTTGGAGGCACAGTTAGAGGTGGGGCTCTGCAGTGGTCACTGCTGGCTACCAGAGCTTCAGCATGGGTTTTTGGTGTGAGCAGGGTGTTATCAGGATCCTGAGAGCTGGAACTCATGTCAGTGCTTTTCCATCCCTGTCTCTGCCAGCTGCTGTGCCCATCCAGCTCCCAGCAGCGCAGCTGTACTTCAAATCAGAGAAAGAGGGTCAGAACAAGCAAGTCTGAGCACATGCCCAACAGACAGGACACACAGTATTATATACTTTTTGCTTTATCATGTTTGATGTTCAGAGGTGCTTCCATCCTGCTGCAAGTTTTAGGGTTGATGTGGTGTGGTCATTAATGCCCCCCAGCAGCTTTTTCCTCGTGTTATGCTCTGAATTCCACATGGGCCTGCACTAAAAAAAGTCTAACGCAAATTACCTTACTAATCTGCCTTTTGTAAATACCACTGCAAAAGCAAACTTCATATTCATGCATCCTTTCATTATTATGGTAATTAATTTCAATTTATAGCTGATTAATGCTGTTCTGCATCTAACCTGCCCCCTGTTAGCAGCAGCAAGTGGGAATCAGTGAGTGTGTGAATTGCAGATCTGGTCTGTATGCTGACAGAAAAGCCCCCTGGCCCAGCCCCTTTGCAGGGGCTGATCCTGCCAGGAGCTGCCTCTTCCCTGCTGTCACCCTTCCCGCTGCTCTAAACCCTGACGGGTTCGGCTGAGCTTTCCATGGCTGTGATGTGCGAGGGGGAAGGTGAGAAGTGGGAATGTCCTGTAATTAACAGTAACAATTTAGCTGACAGGGTGATCGGCAATACAAACCTGTGTGGTGGAGCAGAGGGAGGGGAGGAAGAACTGGGATGGTGGGATGCACAGCCGCTCTTTGATCTCGGCTGTAATTCAGAGCAGCACAGTCTTGCTGCAGGTGTCATTAGAGAAGAGGATGTATTCCCTGGGTAGATTTTGCTGGCACTCTGAAGCAATTAGCTTTTGCTTGTTTGTAAAGTGAACATAACCAGGTACTTCCCCCTCTTGCCCAAAATAAAAGTGTGGTTGAGAGTTCCCCTCTCCCGAATGGATTAATTACAGCTTCATCTCCCTCCTGGATCAATTACAGAACTCTGTGCTACTGGGTTTGCTACAGGGGTTTCTTGTTCCCTTTCTCTCTTTTTTTTACTTTCCTCCCCTGAAAGGTGCTCTTGCACCAAAATTCCTCTTAGTGGGTGTAAAGCAAAAAGTTCAGGAGCTCTGGAACATTAAAGTGAGACCCAGATAATTTTAGTTCAAGGGCCAGAAAGTTCCCCTCTGGTGTATGTTGACGTGGAGGAGGAGTGGGGTGAGATAGAGTTCCTGGGGGGAGGAGAGCTCTTCTTCAGGGCAGAGATGCTGCATATCCTGCTCAGTGATACACCATTATTTCCCAGACTCTTTGTTATGGAATACAAATCTGAGTGGCTGCTTTCCTGCTTTGTCCTAACTTGGTGGTAAATGACCCTTGCAAGGAATAACCATGTGCATTAGGAGCTGCAGCTGGGCCCCCACAGCAGCAGGAAGAGGAGGGGCAGGTATGACACTGCTCAGGAGGGTAAACCTACAACCCTGTGCTAAAGCCTCACCCGAGCAGGTATTTTCTTGCCTGTGATCTGAAGGCTGAACTGAACACAGCCTGGGAGGCAGAGGAGAGCTGCCAGTCAGGAGGAGAAGGATGCTGCTCTGTCAGGGATCAGCTCTTAGGGCTGGAGGCGGATTCCTGCTGCAGCTTGTGAAATGCACATTTTAAATAAACCTCCTCTTTTTGTGAAGAAATCCAAAGGTTTTTGAACCTTTTATTATTTTGAAATAGCTCAGGCTGCTCTCTCACCTAGTCCCTATTTTGTCCTTTTTCCAAGGCAAATCCAAGGACCCTTCTGTAGCATCCCTTAGGAAGCGTTGAGGCTGCATTTTGAGCCCTGGCTTACCCAAGTTCTTACCTCCAGCAATTAGTTTAGCAAATCAGCTTTCTCAAGATCCTCGTCCATTTGCTGCCTCACAGAGTAATTGTGCATGACTGCTCCTCATTAGACAGCAATATTTATCCCCAGGGAATGGGGATTTCAGCCTGGGATGAATCAAACTTGGGCAAATGTTGCTGCTTTGGTCGGGACTGAAATAAATGAGCTGGCTGTGAGTGCAAGAGACTTTTGGCACCTGGGTATCGTGTCACTGGGTGTCAGTGGGGGAAGGCAGCAGAGCTTTGGCAGAGCTGATGTTTGGAAATCCCATTCCTTTCCTGTGGAGCAGGAACAGAGAAGGTGAGCGATGCTGGAGAGCGTTTTATTGTGCCCGTTTGGGCTGCGCTGGGACCAGTTGGCAGTCAAGCCTTATTCATATCAGTGCTGCACAGGTTGCCAAACTTGTTAGCAGTTGTGTTTTAGGATCTGCACATTTGTGATCCTGACTTGGATCCAAACTGTTAGCCTGTTTGTGCAGCAAGGCAAGAGGTCAATTCCAGCTTTAAGCCTTGAAGGTCATAGTTCTCCCTCAGGTTCATCTCTGCAGGGGAAGGTGGGAATTCCCCATTGTTTAGGGTTTTAAAGAAAGGGGGGAAGGAAAAAGCCCTGCTTTGCTCCTTTATTATGTATTATTTTATCATTTCATTTATTTCTTGCTGCCTGTATGCAAATCTGTTCCAGATAGTGGATTTTTATCTCTGGGGTCCAAGCACAAGAAGCTAATGAACCGTTTGAACTCCAGTAACCACTGATCTCTGTAAGCCCAGTAACTGAGGCTACAGCTGCCTGAGCTCCTGTGAGTGCTGGGGAGGGGTGGGAGGGAGAAATAGGTGAGTTCACAGTAGCAAACTGGCCTGAGATTATTTTTTTTCTACTTATTTTACCGGTAGTTCATACTTTAGGGTTTTTGCCCTCCACTGAAGCAGAAAGAAGGGAAAAGCAGAAGGCTAAGTGTCCTTTGTCCCTACAAAGGTAACTTTTTTTCTGTGGATTTGGAGGGTATTTATAAGGTGTTAGAATATAGCTGAGGCTGCCTGGTGACTGCTTGAATTGTTCTCTGAAACTCTGGATGTGCTTCTTGGGTGAGCAAAGGATCTGAGTTCCCATGCTCCCTGTACCTCTGGAACTTGTGTGCTCCCAAGGATGCCTGATGTATGAGGCAAACAACCACCATCTTCTAATGCCTTTACTTTTTTCAGAGGTTACTGCAATTCTCATGTTGTTCTCTGCTGTGTTACACTTACCAATATTAAACAGTAAATGGATTTTACCTTAGGGACTGTAGATTTCAAAAAATGGAAAAGAGGAGACAGGTATTTGTTAGGCTATCAAGTGATTCAGTCTGTTCTCCTCAGTGGTAGGACTCAGGTCAATGAAAAACTTACTCTGCTGTGGTTCTGAACTAAAACAAAACTAAACAAAACCCACCAAAACAACAACCAAATGACAAAACCAAAATGTACTGAAGAGACTATTTATAAGAGTGTGGCTTCAATCTGATGAGTAGGTTTAGACTGGATATTAGGAAGAAGCTCTTCCCTGTGAGGGTGGGGAGGCCCTGGCACAGGTTGCCCAGTGAAGCTGTGGCTGCCCCATCCCTGGAAGTGTCCAAAGCCGGGTTGGACAGGGCTTGGAGCAACCTGGGCTAGTGGAAGGTGTCCCTGCCCACGGCAGGGGGTGGAATGAGATGAGCTTTAAGGTCCTGTCCATCCCAAACCATTCTGCTTGGATGGCCAAACAAAGAGAGTGTAGTCATGGAAGAAAATGTTCTAAGAATTGAGCTGGCACTCTCAAAATTTTGGTCAAATGTCAGTGGTTGGATGTGGTTTGTTCTGAACCGTGAACAGTGAGATCCATCTCACTGGGAGGTGTCTGTGTTGGGGACACTGCACTGGAGTGGGTCCTCAGCTCCCTTTAGAGCCACTGGAGAGGCAGAGCTGATTCTCCAGGACGGTTCATCTCACCTGGACATCTCCGTGAAGATGGGGTGACACTTGGAATAGAAGTACCAGTTTCTTTTCCCTAACTGTGGGGATGATATGGGTGTCTGTTATAAATACCTGCCATTTGGATAAATCCCCCCTGACGTGCCCTCTGTTCCTCACTCAAGTTGGTTGGATTTCAAAGCATTCAGTTTGATGCAGGGGGTGTTCAAAGTTCACAAAATCAATTCTGAAGTGTCTGTGTGAGATGTGAAATCTGTTCCACAGTTGTCCTAAAACTTCAGTGGGCAGTGAATGCATTGCTTGTACACTTCAGGTGAAGAACCATTGTTGGTGGGTATATGATAGTAAGAAAAATAAAAAAGTGTTCTTTGATCTCGGCAATAAAATGGAATGTGGAGATTTGGAACGAGCCACTGTCCAGTGACATTTGAGCACAGCTCAGTGTATCAGCTTAAAAGCTGAATAGATCCACATATTCATAATTTCCCAAGATCTTACTTCGTTATACTCATTTTAATGCTTTTCTGGGGCAGCGCAGTTCACTCTCTTCCTGGGTTTCACATGCAAAGCATCCAGTTTAAATACAAATTAGTCTGAAAACAATCCTCTTTTTACTTAAAAGTTTTAAAGCTTGGATTTAGCTTTTGGGCTCATTAATATTCACAAACACTGCTTAGTTAAGCTTGCTTTAATTTCTCTGTGTGCTTTGTTAAAGGGGATTATAGTGATGTTTGCATTTGCATGCGAGACTTTTAGTATTGTGCAAATTTTGGTCATTATTATGGAAAAAATGTTGAAAATCTACCTCAGTCCCTCCTGTACTTTTCTGTAACTCTTGTGCTCCTTGATAGCTTTGTGAGAGTGTTTCTTTCCATATTCATTAGATGGATTTTTGCATCTCTCTTTGAAAGGTGTTCGAGAGTCTCAGAACCCCAGAGGAGAAGGCAGGCTTTGGTCTCCAGGTGTGCCTTTGGCACTTGGCACCGACAAGGGAATGTACCCCTTCAAATTTGGAGAGCAAAGGCAGCCTTTTGGAAGAGTACCACACGTGCACAGTCTGTCACTCAGCCCAGACAGTTGTTGGCGTTGGTTTCCAACCTCCCCTGCCTGGGCCAAATGAGCTGGAAAACACAGCAGCATTTTCCTAATGATGTTGCTGAGCCAAAGGCTGCTCCCAGCTAAACACCTGTATGTGCAGTCAGTGCCTGGCTGGGGAGGCTCTGGAGTGTTTACAGAAGGATAATCCTTAGCTGCTCTTTTTCCTGCTTAATTCTAAACGTGTTCAGTGTTGTTGAAAAGCAGCAGAGTGATAATTCCAGGAGCTCCAGCGCTGCCCTGGGAGAGTGTTCAGCTTGAGCAGTGCTGGCTGATCCCGTGCCTCAGCCAGTGCTGTATCCTGCTGAAAAGTGAGATGATTTAATTTGATTTCCTTTTTCTTTTTCCTGAGTCACAGCTTTAATGTAGAAACTGTATGGGAGGTTGGTTTGTTTGTTTGTTTAGGTATATCAACATTTCCAGTCATTCCAGTGCCATCCTAATGCTTATTTTAAAAGTTCATTTCAGTTCCCTAAGCCAAGTCTTCCCTTTTGCTCAGTGCCACTGGCACCTTGATCCTTTACTCTTGGTGGGAAACAGCTTGAAATGGCTGGTTTTTTTAATAGGAACTGGGTGACAGAAGAATCTGCAACTCAGGCACAGTCTTGAAACTTCTCATTCACAGAGCACATGTCACACCTGCCCAGGCTGCTGGATGTGACAGCTCCTAACCTGGGGAGAGCTCACCACTTGTCTCTAAGAATTGTGTCCTTGAGAGTGTCAGTCAGTGAGAGAGAACAGATGTTATACAGAGTAATAAATAGATTTGACCTTAAAGGTATAAACCCGCTCTCCTGAATCTTACAGGGGGTTTTTTTGGGGGCCCTGTTCTTGCACTGTAGCCCAGTTTATTTTCTCCCCTGTGTCTTGTCAGTCTGACTCACAGCAGTGCTGGAGCATGTCTTTCTTGAGAACTTCCAGCCTGGACCTTGTCAAGAGGCAGTTTTTGGCATCAGGTGTCCACAGAGACCCTCTCCCTGATGACATAGACAGCTCCTTCAGGCTTTGGAGGACCTCAGCTATGGCTTTTTTGTCACATGTTTGCTGGCAGGTGTATCTGGGAATGTGACTAACATTAGATGGGCTGCCTCTGTTTTAAGCCATAGAGGACAATCAGGGCCCATGCAGAGGCTGTGTTGGAGCACCAGGACAAAGCTTGAACTGAGTAAATATTCTCTGCCTCTCTCTCGCCTTTTTAGCTTGGACTGGGTGCACATGGGTTTTGGACAGAATGGGAGATAAGGGGATAAAGAGAGAGAATAATTGGCTGTGTTGTTTGGGCCTCCCTTGTAGATCAAGAGCAGCAGGATACAGATGCTGGGGGTGATCAAGGGGATTAATCCTGCTCCCTGCAAAGGGACCAGAGGTCTGCTGAGGTGCACCAGGAGATAATTTTGCTTCAGAAGCTACTGATGCTTGTCTGAACTCCAGGTTTGGGGCAGGGGCTCAGAGCAAGTATTCTTTCTCCTCTCCTCCTCTCCCTCTCCTCCTTTCCTTCCCTAAAATCTCCCAACTCACAAATCAGCAGCCAAAGGAAATTTGAACATTTAGGAATTTGCCTTGCAAAGAGAGCTGCTGTATCCCTGTTTTGGGTGCCTCCCATATATTGCACCTTCCTTTGGCATCTCTGACAGCGCGTTCCCTGTAGTCGGTAATTTCTGCATCCCCGTAATTTATCACTCACACAGTTCTGGCTTGTGCAGTGAGAGAAGCAGCAGAATCTATAAATCAGATGAAACATTACTGTGCTTGCATAGTGAGTACCACCTGTAGGTATTTCATGTTACATCTTCAACAGCTCTTAGGTGGGTTTTTTTGGGGGGGGACATTAAGGGGAATAAAAACACCATGTAATTCTCAGAGAGCACCTTTTGCATTTGGACTTGGCAGGAAATAACTCATTAAGTACCAACAATCTGCCTATTCCCACTTCTACTGAGAATGTCTGTTGTTGAATATCACAGAGGTGTGGGATAAACACCAGAGGAAAGTGCTGCTGGAACTCTTAGGTATGTTGTCTTTCCCACTTCATCTGGAAAGGTGCAGAGAGTTAATATGCTTTAGGATTCGTTTATTTATTTATTTAAGTTCAGTCTGATGGATTTAGGCTTTTCCGTTATCCATGTCAGTGTCTAATCCTTTGTTGAATCAGGGGCAGGATGCAATCTTTGTTTGCTCCAATTTAATAAATCATGAGAAAGGTTGGGGGGGGGTTAATAGTTTCTGTATCTTTTTGCATCGCAAAGTGCTTCATCCAAAATCTCATTAAACTAATCTGTCCTGCTCAGAGGTGAGAACTTGAAGGTAAGTGAAAAAATGGAGGATGGAAAACAATCCCTTTATTTAATACAGGTACCACTTAAAACTTAGGTGTGTGATAGTTCCCTTTGTAGTTTTGGGCATTTTTATGCATTTGTGAGGAGGTGGGTATGTTTTTCTTGCTCTTTTCTATTCATTTGCATTATAAAGTCAAGTTGTGATATCACTCTGGAGAGCCTTGTTAATTTGTATGATAGCTATTCATTTAAGTGAAGATTTGAAACTTGGGAGGTGTAGCTTGAAAGCAACATTATCAGTTCTCTGTTGAATTTCTTCCTGAGGTTGTTCTTTTCTACTTTTAATTCCGTATTTTGTCAATTTTCTGATTGCAGTTCCTGGGCAGCCACAGCTGCTCTGGACACCCTGTGCCAGGGAAGAATTTCCTCCTCACACCTAATCTAAATCTTCTTTTAGTTTCAAGTCATTCCCCCTTGTCCTATTGTTGTCTGTCCCCGTGAAAAGTTGCTCTCCAGCTTTTTTATAAGCTCCCTCTAAGTACTGACAGGCCTCAATGAGGTCTCCCTGGAGCCTTGTCTTCTCTGCATGTGTCACACAGTGGATTTTGGATTGGGATTTGTGCATTCAAGTGAATAAACAGATGCAAAACTTGGTTTTCTTCTTGTAGTTCAAACTGTCAGAGCTTCTGGGGACAATATTGCACTAAAAATCATCATTGACTTTAGTGTTGGAGTTTTTGCCTTTCTGGTACTGATTCATTTGGGGGGGGTTGTTTAGTTCTGTTGTTTGAGTAGGTCCAGCAGGGCAGTGGTTGGAGATCAGTGCTGTAAAATGCAAAGCACTTTTATTCTGTCAAACACACACACAGGCACGTGTTGCTTGAGTCCTGCTGATCCAGAGCAGAGTGCTTTATGTTACAGAAAGGAACATCAATATAATTGAAAAGATTTCAATTAACATGGGAAATCTGGCACTCCAAAGTAAAGTGAAACTGCCAGTAAGTGATGATATTTTGGAATTTGGGTTTAAAGTTTAGGAAAATTAGGTGGTTGGGACTGCAAAATCATACAGCACCACCAACATGGACATAAAGGAAGAGGCAGATTTGTTGTATCTTCCTGCCTTGAAATGAAGGATGTCCAGGGAAAGGGCTCTTGAGGCTATAAAAAGACCTTCCTCAGATGTGCTTCCTTCTCTTTTTGCTGTGCACTCGTAAAAGCTGTTTCTGTATCTTAGCTAAATAGAAATTAGTCATTAAATAACTGCCAGAAATTCTAACTACCATTTATTTAAGACCAGCTAGTCTTTACTGTGTTTACTCTTTGCTGTGGTATTATGGGGTGGAAAAAAACCCACTTATATAGTCCCAATATAAGGAATTAATTACCTGAAACTTTGCTGCTACCAAGATTTTCTTTGTTTTGATGTAAATTGTATCAAAGCTTCAAGGTATTATTTGCATCCAGAACATCTGAACACGGGGAATGACTTTGAGCCTGAGGCTTAAGGGATGTTTGTGCTTCTTTGTGAAGCTTAATGTAGTATCAAGGTTTAAGAATTGTTGTGTATGTGACATATTCATTTATTTTTTGTGAAAGAGAAGAAGGAATGTAGGAAAAAGGGAATAAAGATCCTGAAAGCATCCAGTTGCACAGATCTGTAAACTGTAAAGCTTAGCACTGGTAGAGATGGGATTATTGTTTCTGAAAACATGCTGCAGTAATGAACTCTGCTTTGGAGACCATGATAAGTCCCTTCATACACTTTCTCATTTTGAGATAAAAACTGCTGAACAACAGAAGAGTTTAGCTATGTAGTACTAGCAAGATTTTTTCTGATTGTTTAGGAAGTTAATTGTAAAATCACTTTTTTTTTTTTAACAAACAACGGTAAAATGTGATTCCAAAGTAAAATCACCATTTGCTAGACTTGATAAAGTTCTGAAATATTTGTTGAAATAAACATTAAATATTTCCTTCTAGCTAAATCTTTTCATTTGTTTATCTTATATCTTCAGTTGAACTTATTGTAACTCGAGGGGAGATGTAGATTGAATACTGGGAAGAATTTATTCCCTGTGAGGGTGGGGAGGCCCTGGCACAGGTTGCCCAGAGAAGCTGTGTCTGCCCCATCCCTGGAAGTGTCCAA
>JAWWES010000051.1:3022063-3033455 GCA_035583135.1 Lophotriccus pileatus
AGTGTCCAAGGCCAGGTTGGACGGGGCTTGGAGCAACCTGGGCTAGTGGAAGGTGTCCCTGCCCATGGCAGGGCATGAAATGAGATGAGCTTAAAAGTCCCTTTCAACCCAAACCATTCTGTGATTGAGCTTTGAGCTGGTTTTCCCGAGGCAGCTGGTAAAGCTGGCCGGGTTAGAAATGTCAACCTTCGAGCCTGGGTGAACTGGAAATGACTCTTGTCTGGATGGTGGTGAAATCAAGTTGTGGGACTGAAATCTTTTTCCTCATCGTTCATCTGAGGGAAGTTCTTCCAGCTCAGGATACTTGAACTGCTATAGAAGAGACAGAAAAGACTAACCTGTTCATTGAATCCTCTTTGCTTTTACGCTTAAGCCATAGCAGGCACTTTCACTTGAAACAAAGCAATAGTTCAAACTCTGGATTATTACACTTTCATAAGAAAATGCTTGTTAAGAATGAAAGAATTATATTATCTAAAATAAGACCATTTTCTCTGGCACTGTAGGATTGAAATCTCAAGTTATTGCCTAAATATCCCCTGACATACAATCCATAAGCTCACTGAAAAAAAAAGTTTCTCGTCTCAGTTCTCCCAGAAGGGGATGATTTTTTTCCAAAATTGTATGGTAGAACAGTCCTTAAAATTCAGAGAGTCACAGGAATTAAGCACAGGAGGGGCCATCCTGTCATGCTGCATCTTCTAATAGTTTGCTACTCATTTTCACTTCTTTTCTCTCACTCAGAGCCAAGAAATGCACTGCAGCTCCCACCAAATCTAACATGGCTGTTGGAAACTTTTGATCTCAAATATCAAGATATGGCAGCTCCACTCCTTCCCTTTGCAGTTTGCACCAGTGGTTAATCACCCATGTACTGTAAAAAATGTGTCCCTTCTTTCTAATCTGAAATTGTCTGAACAGCAGCTGTGAATCTGACAGAGCAGTGTTTCATGAGCTTTCCCTGAAGTGATCCAATAATATTTAACATCTGTGGACCGCTCAGATTGCCAAGATTTTACAAGCCTTCAGCAAGAGAGTTTGCATTATAAAGGACACCCCACTTTTGAACTGCTTTCATACATGCAAATTTGATGACATTTTAGGAAATCAGCTGACATATTGGTGTGCAGGAAGGTGTGCTGCAGATTTATTGTGCTCTGGAGTGTTAATGTAAACATGTGTTTGTTGCGTATTTTCACCTTCCACCCCCGTGTCCATCCTGACTCTGCCTTTTTTGTGCTGTCCTAGAAAAAAACTATCTTGGAGAGAAATAGTAACTAGGTTTGGGGAAACGTTGTGAGGGTTTGTCAGTCTTAGAAAATTAGAAATTAAAATCTGGAGTGTACACTGGGGTGTGCTTGAATTAAAGGCTGGTTTACGAAAACCCAAACAAATGAACAAATAAAATAGAGCCTCTTACTCTGAACAAAGATTTGCTTCAAGTATGTTTGTTCTGCTTCATTTTGCTTTTCATAAGTGAGAGTTTTGGTGGTACTGGAAACAAGAGCTTGTTGTTTACTGAGAAACAAGTGTTTGGAGGCAGGATGGAGGATTTGTGCCTGGAGGTTACACGGTGTCTGTTGCTGGTTTTGTGAGATGCCCCGGAGAGCCTGGGATGGTGCCAGCAGAGCTCCTGGGAGAGGAGAGGGGCTGAGTGGCTTTGGGGTGGTGCTGAGAGAAGTGAACAGTGTCTGAGCTCATCAGGATGAAAACCCTGGGAGCCCCAGAGGTGTGTCAGTGGTGTCACTGCTTGGAAAACAAACCTGGAGGAGAGAGCAGGGGGGGGACAGCTGGGTACCTGTGCCCGCTGCAGAGGCAGATGGAGCTGCTTATGTTCAAGGACGTGTCAACTATTGTGGGGCTCAGTTCTGCTTTTGCAAAGTGTTAGATACCAAGGGGTTTGGGGTTTTTTTGGGTCATATCACAGACTGCTCCAGAATACCTAAGAACTAAGAGGAGAGTGTTGCTTTCACTGGAAGCTGCTTAGGGTGAGCATTGTGCTCTCCACTTGCCTGTTAAGCCTGTTGTCAGGTCCTCGGGGTAGTGTTGTGGTCACTTGGGTCTGTGGTACCAAGTGTAGGGATATACTGAGGAATGGAAATGAGAGAAGGGTCCTGATCCTGGTAATTTACCACTTGAGAAATACAGTATACTTGCTACTCTTAGGATTCCTACCTTCAGATTAATCTTTCCTAAAGCTGATGTCCGCAGGCTTAACTTCTCTAGAGCTTTTGGGTTGGTGCCATAGTGGGCCTGGAACCAGATGATCTTTAAGGCCCCTTTCAACCCACACCATCCTGTGATTTCACGAAATGCTGCATGTTTGTAATGAGGTGCTATTTTTGTACCAAGTTTGTTGAGTGATCCTTATCCAGCTGGATGTCAATGCTGCAACTCACCTCTGACCTTCTTCAGGTGAGCTGGAGAAGAACAAACCACCTTGTGGCAGGTGGAGAGGAGCCTGGGTGTTGTGTGCCTGGATTCAGCTCTTTGCTGTCCTCCAAGGTTTTGTGCGAATGTGATGAAATTTTCCACGGGAGGTATAGAGGAGCTTAATACCAGTTTTAAAAAGGTGTTTAGTGATTAGTTCCCACTGGTTTTCCATAGGAGTTTTATGTCTGGCTGCTGCTTTAAACCCTGCTAATTACCCTCTTACAGCTTTAGGTACATTCCTGCACATCAAAGTGTATCTTGGGGTATTTATGTGACAGTTTTTCACTCATACAATGGGGACAATGTTTCTTCATTTCACGATAATGAGGAGGGAGAGCGGATGAAAAACTGTTAGGTACCTGAATTGTGTGGAATCATGGGCTAAACATTTAAACTAACCCTTCCATCAGCACTTGGTCATTAGCAGTTCACTGCTCATAACCTCAGCTTCTTGGTTTTCTCAGCAACAACTGAAAGATTTTGTCTTGCATTTGAAAACTGAATTCTGTATGATAAAACGCCAAGTTTTGCCTGTAGTTTGGCTGTGGAGCAATGGGCTGTGAGGAGAAAACACCGGGGCAGAGGAATTTCACAGAACTACAGCTGACACAGAGATATTGAGAGGGGAAGGGGTGCTTGGATTAGTTTCATCTTGTTATGGAATCCAGAACAGTCGCTGTTATGCATTGCTGCAATCTCACTGTGCTCCCACTGGCTTTGGAAAGGATGGGATTAGAGGAACAGTGATTTAAGATTATCCTTCCCTTTTAATGCTTGTGTTATATCTGTACTGGAATAGTCACTGTGATTATCCCTATACCCTGAGATTGATTTCTTGTCCTCAGATGATGGAGTAGGAGTGTGGCTTTTATGCAAACATATTGTGAGTGTTGAACAAACTCAATATTGGATCTGAGCTGAGAGGATCTTTCTTTAGGCGATGGTGGGAGATGCAATCTTGTATTTTCCTTTGACATGAAAGATCTGCCTCTGGCCTTCAAAGGAGATATTTTGGTCCATTCCTGCCCTTGGTCTCCTGCAGTGTTTGTTGAAGTGGAATTAGTTTTTTTCAGATTTGAAGTGCTCTTTTGTTGGATACCCGTCCATAATGCGTTTAAGTTTATATTATGTTATATTAAAGCTCAGTGAAGCTGAATCTCTGTTTTTATTTCTCTGCCAGTCAAATCAATATCCTTCATTTATTTGCCAATGGGAGGCAGAAAAAAAAAAAAAGAATGGTTTATGTGAGTGGCAGCGCCTTGATTGGCACATGAGAGGAACAAACAAGAGCAGATAGATTGTTTTCTCTTTTTTTCACGTTCCTTTGTTTTCCAAGTTTTTCAGTAGGGTCTTGAGTGGTTCTCAAAGCGATGCAGTTTTATCTGCTGAGGAACACGGGCTCTTGTCACTGTATAATTTGTTGTCAGCTACAACAGAAGGCTCTTCCCTGGTGGAATCATTTAGGACCAGTTGCTGCTGCAGGTGTCCGTCTTTGTGTTGACACAGTCGACTTCCCTGAGACACCTGGATACGCACTGGGAAGATGAGTCCGCCTGGAAAGTAAAGCTTGGCTACAATTAACTGCTTAAACCTCCTCCTGCCTAGAAGAAATGCTAAGAAAGCCTCTCCAGTTCTTACAATGACAGTCGTAGCATTTTATTCTTGCTCTTTTTTTTTTTTCAGTCAATTAAAGCTGAAATGCCCCTTCAATAGTCTGTGGAGCAGAGAGTGGGGTAAAGCTGTAACATCAGTGGTGGTGCAGCCACAGCCCCCAGTGGAAGTATTGGCAGAGGTTAAGAACTTCAGGAACATGCTCACAGTGCCCCAATTTCTGCTTCTGTCAAGGTCAGTGTTGAAAGGCTCCCTGGCATCATTTAGAGCAAATGGGAGCTAATGAAGAACACTTTGACAACTCCACGCTGGAAAAGTTGGCCGTGGAAACACTGCTGGCTGCTCTTTAGCCCTGACACCTCTGAAGTTCTCAGCCAGCTCTGGAGTGGCTTGATCTTTAAATTTTAATGTAACATTTCAGCTTCTAATGGTGGTTTTAAACTAGCAAGCAGGACGTAGTCTTGATTTCCTTTTCTACCTGGTTGTTGTCCCAGGTAAGATTCTCAGGGGGTGATAAATCCATTTAAAGCTTAATGCAGGTTATATTCTTCAAGTTGACTTTCTCAGTGCTCAGACCTGAGTGTAGTTATAAGCACTTATTGAAGCAGGTTTACAGATTGATGTGGATATGGGTTCTTGGTTTTCTGTATGTTTCTATGGATGAATTGTTTTATTTCCACTAGATTTGGTTGTTGCTTTTGATTTGTGTGCATTTGAATTGAAACTGGGGGGGAAATGGTGTTTTGAGGTAATTAGATACATAAAGTAGTTTAAGCATACTGTCTGCAAGAGGAGAAAATAAGTGTGGTTGGTTTTTTCACATTGGAATTGATTTATTAAAGTAACTTGATAGATATAAAGTTGAAATAGATGTAATATGAGCCACGTAGAAACTTCCATTTACTTGCCATGAATGTGACTTAGAAGAAAGGGGAGTGTTTGTGGCTCTATGGTTTTTGCAGTGAGAGTGGGAAAAGGTCAAGGCAGCACGAGCAGGGTACTGAGGAGCCCTGTGCTGGTGACATTCCTGCCCTGCCTGTTGCAGGTCATTCCTCTGGATTCAGGAGCTCCATGAGAGCTCTCTGAGATCAAGGGCTGTTTTCCTTTCAAATTCCTTCTGAAGTTAGTAAGCTTTTTTTTCCCTAGCAAACTGTAATACCTTGCTAGTCTTCTTGAAAGCGTTCTTTCGGATGGATCCACACTCCAGATTTTTACTTAATTCCCACATTTTCACTCTGCTGGCCTCCTGATCACCACAAATCCTCTTTATCCCGGTGAATTGTGAATATGGAAAACTTCTTTTAAATAATGCTCCGTTTGAGCACAAGATAATTATGTTTATCTATTTCGTGCAAACCCAGCTTTCACAGCACATTAAGTCTGGGAAGTCAAGCATTTTTAGAAAAAGCAGCATTACAGCTGAGCAGCAAATCTGGGGGCTCTTATCACCCTTCAGAAGGCTGCTCCTGCCAGCCCTCCCTTTTCCTTGCCTCTCCCTGTGATTCTTGGTCAACTGAGCTCAGAAGGGCTGGTCTGGAAGGCAATATTTCTTCTGCTGGAGAACTGTTTCCTATTTCCAGTGCTGGGGAGGGACTTTTTCAGTGGAGGCAGCAGTGACCTCTGCAGTGGGATCTTGTGGAGCAAATGTAAACAGGCTGAGGGAGGGAGGAAGGTTTCCACAGCTTGGAGTCTGCACTTGGGAAGGGTGGGATGAAAACTGGAGACGCTCTTTACCAGCAGGAGCAAAATTGTCTTCTTTTACCAATTTTACTCTTTACATCAGTGTTTGGGTTGGGGTTTTTTAGGAGCTGAGGAGTGGGGCTTGCTACCACTTCACTTCCCAAACCTCTTAACTTCTGTCTGACTTGGTGGAAGTTAGTTTTTCTTTCATTTTGGGTAAGTGTAGAGGTTCATCAGGCTGTCAGATAAAACAAAAGATATCTATTTGTGAGCTTGGCTACTGATGAGGAACAGAATTTATGTGCTTTTTTTATTAACACACAGACTTAGGATTGCAGCTGTCATCCCATCAATTCTAAGTAAGGCTGCTGGAGTGGATTATTTTATACTCTGTGAAACAGCATAGAATGCAAGTGCTTAACAAGATTGGACCCTGTAGACACATCAGGCAGCAGCTTTACAAAGCTGCTGTGCAGACACTGAGGCACAAATTAACATGTAAAGGCCAGACATGCTTTTTGATAAATCCAGTATTGATTCACAACCAGGGCTACCTTCAAGTTTTGAGATGAGCACCTGGCATGGGTGTAGCTCTGCCTGATGAAGAGCAGAGCAGTTTTTGATAGATATGTAGTTAATCACTAATTTTTGATAGCTATGTAGTTAATCACTCAGGCTTGTTTCTGCTCCAGATATCAGTCCTTTGGCTTTTATTCATGTCATCATAAGGCTTTTATTCAGCCCTTTTGGTCACTTCCTACTCCTTAATGAGCGAGACAGCCAGGATTATAACTCTGGGTGAGCATCCCCCTGTAAGAGTGGTTGGTTCCCACCTGTTCCAGATTTTTTCAGCCCATTTTAGGTGTTCTTTTATTTACTAGAAAGAGGAGACACCAGGAGAACAATGAAGACGTGGCTGGGTAGTGATAATACAGTGAAATTACTTCTCCCTATGTTCTTGTGTTCTTGCTCTACAGTCTCACCTCTGCTTCCCAACATAAAATAATTATTTTCCTTTTAATTAATTTATTTCTTTATAATATTAATACTGTTGAAATAACATTTCTAAGATGAGAGGAGTTCTAAGTGAGTTCTGTCATTTTAAGTGTCTTGTTACCAGGATGCAGAGAACAAATTTCATATTAGCAGGTGATTGGATCAGACACCTCTTTTATTATGTGACCTCCCTCATCATCTCAGAGATCATTCAAAATTAGCTGTTGTGTGTCTTGGGCATGTGATAGATTTCTCTGCTAGTCTCCCAAAATCCAGGTATCCTCTTGGAAATGTGTTGTATGTTTGCCTTGATCCCAGAGTCTGCTTCTTTTAATTAAGGAAGTCAGAGATGGTCATTGCCTTTCTCTGCCTTTCTTTAATTATTTTCTATGTATCTGCAGGTAAAAAATGAAAGGCCACTGTAATGTGAAGTGATAGACTTGTCACCTGTAACAAAGGGCCCTTCGTTGGGAAGTTCAGGAGCTCAGGACTTTGAGGAAAACCAAAGCACTCTGTACCTTGCAGCCTCTCTGTGATGCTGAGATACCTGCTGGCTTTAAATTTTATATGTCAAATAAAATCACTGTCCTAATTTGGGAAGGATGGTAAAACCTTCTTTTTGGATGATGTCAGTTTTCTACAACAGTTATTATGTAAATAATGTAAATTCATAGGGTGTGTTTTATTCCAGGAAATGCATGAGACTTTTATGGCTTTTAAAGAATTTGGAACATCAAATCTCTGTGAATCAGCTTCATGTGGAACAATGTGTAGGAATTCAGTAAATTCCTTTCACTGGCTCCTGAATATATTTGGAGGAAGACTTACTGACTTCAGCCACTGTATTGTTTGGTTTGGTTTTGTTTTTTTTTATACTTTGCCCAACAAAAGAACTAAAATATTTTTCAGTTTATTTTGCCTAAAACAGGAAATCTACTAAATGATTCTTTTTGCAAATAGCAGCTTGGATAACAATGTAAGCATTTAGAAGTACTTTAAAACTATTTAACTTCTTTTGCAGCTTAGGATAAAATAGAAAAAAATAAAATCTAGTCTTTTTGTAATGGGAATTTTAATTACTTCTTTGTTTTTGGGGGCAGTACTGAATTGGAGATTTTCTTGCTCGATCATCCATGAGAGTGGGAGGATTGTTTTGAGGGAATATTTACTCCCCTTCAATATCACTCTACAAATCCATATGATAGTTCTTTTAAGTGGACTGTCCTAGAGTGAAGTATTTGCTCTACCTCTGAATACCCCACAGAAGGGACACTTCCACATTAATATCTAAATACCTCTCTTTTTGAATATTGACTCTCTAATGACAGAACAAGCAAGGAAAGGGTTAATTTACAGACTTTGGCACAACATTTAAAGTTAAAACAGCAATATTTGATGAGAAGAAGTAAATATTGAGCATATTTACTCTCTATTTATGTATCTTCTTGCAGAGTAGATTTGCTGTTGGAGGTGTGTGTTGGGCAGTGAGTTATTTGGCTCCCTGATTTCAGTGCACAGATAAGGGGATTACAGTTGAAAACGAACTTATGGCTATTCTTTAAAACTTGGTGTGTCTAAAATAGGTTCAAAAGGAATTATTAATGTCTATGTGGAGTAGGAGGACTGATCTTTTTTCCTTAAATATATATATATATATATGTATATATATATATATATATTTTAAACATAATTCCTATTACTCCTTTTGGAAACCTCAGTGTAACTTGGAGAAGTCAAGATCAAAATTGGAGCTGCAGAAAACTTCCAGTGCAGGAAGACAAATTATTTCCTAGGCACTAAACTCTGCTACACTAGTGTTGGCTGGAGCTGCTGAGAGTGGAAGAGGCTGCAATCATTAAATAAATGCTTTATGTTATTTGGTGTGTGGAGCATCAGCTGAGAGAAGTTTGTATGTGACTGAAGTTATTGTATTCCATGTGTAGTTTGGGAGTTTTCAGCACTTGGGCTGTGTTTTTTCTGGGATTTCTCAGCCCACGTTGGTTTCTTTGGTAAGTTTGGTTCAATTAAGTTGCGTTTCAAAACAAACATTTGGGTTACAAATGTGGACCTTTTGGCAGGATCTTAAAGCAGATCTGTGTAATCAGAGCTGGAGAGGATTTCCCTCTGTCTGCCGACACAGAGCTGGGGTCACACAAGGGCTGAGAAAGGGAAAATGGTTTTTCAGTGTTAGCCCTTAAGATTTCCTTCAGATTATTTTCCTTCAGTGGCAGGTCGGGCACCCACGACAAAATAGCTCCATTCAGGAGGGTGCTGAGGAGGAGAGAGGCAGAGTGTGTTCCTGTGGCATTGAGGCAGTGCAGAGAGAAAAGAACTGCAGGGAGCTCTGCTGTGCCTTTGTGTTACAGGAATAAGAGCCTGACAAAGGACAGGGGGATGTGGAGAAACATTAATGAGTAAAATGTCACCTGTGAAAGTCATCCTTGTCTTCTTTCACTCTGTACCAAAGAACTCACACGAGTGTTGGATGGATAGCAACTATCCTGGCAAGTGGAGGAGGGAATGGAGGGTTTGTCCTGGACTTTTAGTTACACACAGGACAGAAAAAAGTTGTTTTATTTCCACCAACTAGAGGAGAACTTGTTTTTTTTTTACCCTCATTGTTCTTTCTCAAGTGAGATTGGACATGTATGTTATTTTTCACACCTTTTGCACTTGACTTACGATTCTCTCTCTCCTGGACCTGTTCTTGCAGGAACAATTCATTACAAATTGCTTGAATTAGACATTCTGTGCGTTTAAAACTCAGAAGATGAGGTGCATTTCTTTGACGTTTCCATCCTTTTTACAGTCACCATCACTCTCACTGTTTTCCCCTTGCTGGTGTGGGGCTTTAGCTGCAGATTTAAACCCCAGATTTAAAGCCCTTTTCCATCCTGAGCCACTGTGGAGGCTATTCTTGGTCAACTCCTCAGTGCTGAATTTTAATTAATTTGAGCAGCAGGACTTATCCTTTACTTCACTTTTACTTTATTAGTCTCACATTAAAATACATATTGTTCACCTTCTTCAGTTCTCTGGCTCTTTCCTGACACTTAGATAAAAGCAAAACAGTGTCCGAGGCGTCACACGCTCCAAGAAGATGAAAAAACAAAGCTCAAGTGACAGATGTTACTCCTGGAAGTTAAAGCTCTGCTAAAAACACACCCCTGAGAGCCAGGTGAGAGCCCACAACTGCTGATTGTCTCGTCTGCATTGTGTGTGCAAGGTAATTACTGCTCTGCTCTGGTTTACACTGATGATACCGAGCTAAAAAAAACATGCCCATAATCGAATTTGAAGTCTGGCAAACTGAAAACTTCTTTTCTCACAGATTGCAGTCGCCACATTTAAATCAAATCAGAAATCTCTCCTGCCCCTGCTGCTCTTGCTGCCCTGTCCTTTCAGGTTTCCAAAGACCTGAGGGGGCCCCTTTCATCTCCTAATTGAGGTAAAGGGGGGTACTTTTTCTGCTGAATTTTGGTTTTACTTGCTTGAAAGCTCTTCCTTCAGGCAAAAGTCTGAGCAACAATCCACTAGTGCCAATTGGCAGGGCTTTTCCTCCCCTTTCCCTTGGGTGAAATCACAGAAAAAAGGGAAATTAGCAACTTCTGCGAAACTCTGGAAGTGGATGATAACTTTTCCATTAAAGCTTAGTATGCATGTAGGAACTTGAGAAAAGTTGGTGTTTCCTCTCTGAGTTAGAGTAGAAAACATGAGATAAAATAAAGATTGAGTTAAACTAGATTTAAAATGTTAGTGGGGTGCAGTTCTGGCTCTGCTTTAAGTTCCTTTGCCAATCTTCTCTTTAACCTTTGGGATTTATATAGAATGCACTTAATAGGTTCTTCTGGATTAACTGTTTTCCTCTAAAATCCTTGATGTTCAGTGAAAGGCTGTACTGTGAAATTTCTACATGTTTATATTAAATAATTCCTTGTGTCTAAATTTGTCACCTATGGCTATAAACAATTTGGGAAGAACTTCTCCAAAAACTCTGCTTCCCCCTGCACCATTCAGGCAGATGGATCATCCAGTCTGAGCCTTGCAGTGTGTTGTCAGTCCGGGAAGAGCCAAGGACAGGGAATTCTGGAGCTGGGAGACATCCCATGGATGGATTGTGTTGTGCCCTCACATGTGCATCTCCTTTCCTCTGCTGTGTTTCAGGGTGTCAGCAGAGAAATGAAGCAATTTTAGCTATTCCCAGGAGATGAGTCTACTTTTCCTCTTAGCTTTGTTTTTCCTAAAACGCTGGAGCGCTGCAGACTTTAATTTGCAGAAATTGGTTTCCTAAACTAAAATGAGCTGAAATCCGTGAATTTTGTACAACTTGGGGAAGTCATAATGCACAAATAAAACAACAGCTCTGAGCTGAAAGAGGTTGAATGGCAAGACCAGGGAGCAAGTTTTCTACGAAGCTGTTTCAGGGCTGGTCTTTTTTGAATGGAATAATTTAGCAGCACAGGTCACATTCATATGGCAAGTGCCTTGCCTGTATTCCAAGTTATTCCCTGCCAACCCCCTCTTTCCATTCCCTATACATTTGTGTTATAATTTCCTGTAAAATGAGCACAAGGCAGCAGTGGGAGATGACTCCCTATCAGGGGTGAGAGTTATAACACCCCCTAAATTTAAGGACCCTGGGGGTCCATCCTGCATAAAATTCACTTATTCA
>JAWWES010000051.1:3033555-3053144 GCA_035583135.1 Lophotriccus pileatus
GCAGGCTCGAAGGCCTTATCTGCATATGCGGGTAAGGACCTTCCCCGGCTCTTCGTTCGCGAAGACGGGCCATTATGATAGTGGGATTTTTCAAACTCCTAATAATAATCTTAGCCGTAACAGGATCTCCTAACAATAACTCTGATCCCTTCTTATAACAGTGGTGTCATAACCAAACTGAAGATTTCCACTTGTGTGCTGCAGACTCTTATATTTTGTATTCATTCACCTTAGCTGCTTGTTCATTATCTTTGGATCCTCTTCCCAGTCTCAGTATGGAACTTCTTCTCAGTGTCATTTTATGATCTCTACGTGTCCTGCCCCATTCACTTCTCTTCCTTCACACTGGTCTCCCTGCCTCCCTCCCAAGCATCCTCTCTACCCTAGTTCCCCTTTCCCAGCTCATTTCTTCTGTGCTTTTTTCACTGTGCATTCCATTGATTAAATAATCTGAAATGAAAATAAAAGTCAGTAATGTTTAACTTTTGTGGCTTATAATGCACAAAAATCCATCAAAGGGAATGCAACATCTGTGCAGTTCTTCGTTAGCAGCTATTTGCTGCTCTTGTAATGTGGGAACAAAGGGACAGCCAAGAAATTTGGAAGGTAATGTATTTAAAACTGAATAATAAAAGAGCACACATTTTATTCGTGCCATTCTGTCTTGAGGCAATTCAGGAAAATAACTTTGCAGGCTTGGCAAAAGATTAGACATATGCTCGAAAATCCACAGTTAAATTATGTAGGATGAAGTTCTAGAGGAGATACAAAGCTGCCTGCATTAAGACATCAGCCAACCACTCACTGCCCCAGGTTAGGCACTGCCTTTGCTCCCCAGGAGCCTTGTTGTTCCATACAATGATCCTTTGCTGGTTGCTCCCACCTTCTTCCTCAGCCAGATCCTGTCGGAGCCCGAGCGCCGGACAAGCTGCTGTTTCAATCCAGTATGTTCCTCTTGCTTTTTGCTTTACCTGAGTATGCCAATTAATTGCTCATGAAGTTGTTCAGGCTTTCCATTAACAGGCAAGAGGAGTGATTTACAACCTGTGGGAATAACGTCTCAGGGATGGACTGCAGGGTTCGCACTGGAAGGTGCTGTGTGGTGACAGCCCTGGAATACCAAAGAGCTCAGTGCAGCCATTGGCATTCAAGGAGCGTCCCCCAAAGGGAATTTAAACAAAATAATTACGGTGGTTTATCCTTTTCTCCCCCTCTTCCCTGAGCACTTTGCCTGCGTGATGGTTTTGACGGAGATGTGCCCAGCACAGGCTTCCTCCCCCTCTCGATGCGCTTGGGCTGACTGTTAGGGCAGGGAAGGGAGGCTGTGGCCGTGAAATGCTGTGAGAAGGAAGAAGGTTACTGGATCAGAGCCCTCATAAATACCACATGAAACCAGCAGGAAGGAATTTAGGTTGGGGAGTAAATGACACAAAGCCCTGTGTTGGTTTTACACGTGTGAGGGGAAACCTAAACAATTAATCTCTCTGTGCTGACAACTGAATATTTCTTCCCTCTGCCTTAATGTGGTGTTCCTGTTTCTATGGCAACCAGGGGTTTTTTGGAGGCTGGCAGACTATCCCACAGCACATCCAGGGAAATGGGTGTTGGCCAAGGCTTTTAGTTTTGCCAGGGATGCCTCAGCTGTAATCTCCAGAGGAGGATTTGGCCCCGGGTCTGTAGGATGCCTCTTGCCAGAGATGCTCTGCCACTGCATCCCACAGGTCACTGCAGCCTGTGGTTGGTGTGTGTGGTCTATTTTGAGGCTGAAAACTGAAATGATGTTACCAGGACTCCACTTTTAGAGTACAAGATAAACATACAGAAGGGCTCAGAGCCTTCCAGCCTTCCCAAACCAACTTGTCCCATGGCTTGACTCTGCTTTTAATGAGAGATTTGTAAAGTCCTCCACACTTAGTTAGAAAGGTGTTTCCAGATGTTTTCAAAGCTTTCAGCATTGTGCTAGGCCACAGTTTGTTGTAAGTGTCTGATATTTCATTAGGAATTTCTAATTCATTATGGGACAGTGACTGAATTGACAAAATGTTCAAAAAGGGCCATCTCCGAAATCAAGAGCTTTCAGAAACGGTGTAGAAATCTATCTGATGGGACAGTAACAAAAGCCTCACTGGAGTATAGGTATCTGCCTCCTGTTATTCCTTTATCCAGCAGTCTGTTCATGGCTCATGGATGCTCTGCCACTGCATCCCTCAGGTCAGTACAGCCTGTGGTGAGTGTGTTGTCTGGTTTTGGGCTGAAAATTGAAATGAAGTTATCGGTTTTAGAGTATACAGTAAACATGCAGAAGGACTCAAAAAGCCATGACTTGTCTTTCATTCATAAAACCATGTGGTGGTGTGGTATTTCAAGGAAGCTGTTGTTTCTCTTTCACATTAAATGTGATCACTGTGGTTGCAAGCACAGTTACCTGTCACCTTATGGCCTCCAGATTAGTTCATTGATCCCCATGGTTTCTGATAAGCTGCAGTAATACCCAGCACACGTTATTTTTGGGTGCTAAGGAGTGTAAAAAGTTGCCTTAATAATTTAGAGCCAGGAATTGCCGCTGGATAAACAGTCTGGGCAAGTAAAGTCAGAACTGTGCTGTTCTCTTTTTGTATGTTTTCTGTTAAGAAAGGAAAAGAAGTCCAAGCTTTTCTTGTCTTACTGGCTGCCTACAGAAAGAGAGTTATCTCAGTGATGGTTGTACCAGGGCAGAGGGAAAGCTTTCCATGGGCATGGCTTTGTCATTGCTTGGATGGGTCCCAGAAGCTCTGGGTTGACACTGGGTGCTCTCAGGTTAAGTTGATTTTCTTAACATCACAGTCACATCCTGACAGTTGCTTTTGCCATGATGCTGGACAAAAAGGAATGCCTTTTTTTTTTTTTTTTTTCAGCTGTAAAATCAGGCCTGTGAATCTTGTATCACAGAATTGTGGTCTCCTTATCTCTGTGTTTAAAAGGGCTTCCGTGTTGCTGCAGCTCACCGTTTGCATGTCAGTAAGGAATTACATTCCATTTATTCTAGGGTTGTAGTATTCTACTCTCCATATAATTTCCCCACTGCTGGATGTGCTGCTGAATGAGGGGAACTGGGTGAAAAAGGGTTCTTTTGCTTAGTGTGTCTCTGTTTTATTGGCAGCAAGAAATGAGGTGTAAAACAGTCGCTAAAGAAAAAGTTGGTTTTGGCATGAAACAATATACTCTGTTCTCTTACTGAGGAAAAAGGCAGGATAGAACGACTAGAGATTGAAGGTGGTTTTGTTTTCCTGTCAGCACAACATTCAGTAGCATGAAGGTGTCAGCTGTAAAGCATGAACATGTTTGTGGTATCGAGGAAAAGCTGGTTATTGAGGCAGCATGGACTTGCCTCCACCCATTCCTTGTGGAATGTGGTTTTGGAAGAGACAGGTGAAATGAAGAAATATTGACTTTTAGCAAAGTGCTTGAATTGTTAAGGTTAATAAAATCTCTGCAGGCTTAGTCTGGAAGTGTCGCTGGGTATCAGGCTGCTGTGGCAGGATGGAAAATGATCTGAACAACTCTGAACAACAATTTGGGCATACGTATTTCTGCTCCTAGGTAGGTTTTGGAGGCAGAAGTCGAGGTTTGGAGGAAACAAGAGAACGAAATGGGAGCTTTAAGGTGTTTGGGAGCAGCTTAAATGTCAGTGTTCTGTGGTCATGTCCCTTGGAAAGAAGAAGCCAAATCTTACAGTCTCAAACTACCCGAGTATAAACGTGCTTTAGAAGCAAATCTAACAGTGGGGTGTTTATTGAACCTTTCATAGAAAACTCTTATCTCTTGGCACAGTTGTAATTTTGAATAGTTTGTATGTTCTGTGGGTCATACCCAGGGAAGTACCAACGCAGAGATTAGAGTCCAAAAATTAACCCTATCTGAGCACTGAGGGCTGCAGGAGGATCCGGTGCTTGGTTTTGCTGCCAAAACCTTGAACTAATTTAATTATAGAATTGTTGAGGCTGGAAAAAAGGCCTCTAAGGTCACTGAGGCCAATCATTAACCCAGCATGCCAAGCCCATCACTTGTCTCATTTAGGATCTGTATGGGGACAGACTAGGGATGTTACTAACACTTACAAAACCTCTTGAAGTGATTGGGAAATAAAAGCTGAAGTTGTTCAGCATGGCAGTTATCTGTCCCTCTGGCAGAAGAAAAGTCCACTGCTGGAGATCCAGGAGCCCTCCAGCCTTTCCAAACCAACTTGTCCCATGGCTTGACTCTGCTTTTAGTAAGAGATTTGTGAATGTCTCTCCTCTGCTGTGTTGCTCCACACTTAGTTGGAAAAGTTCTTCTAGGTGATTCCAAAGCTTTCAGTGTTGTGCTAGGCCACAGTTTGCTAGAAGTGTTTGATACTTCATTTGGAATTTCTGATTAATTTACCAAATCTTAAAAAAGAATGCATCTCCAAACTTGAACAAGTTTCAGAAACAGGATTTACAAGTCTTATCAAAAACCTCACTGGAATCTAGATATCTCACTTCTGTTATTCTTTTACCCAGCAGTTTGTTCATGGCTATGGAGAGAAATTAGATTGGTTCTTGACAGTGTTGTTGGCTGCTACTCATTTCCTTCTCATCCAAATAGGTAGAGGTGGTTTGTCTACAAATATGTGCTATTGCTCCGAGGAGGAATTTTGAATTAAGCCAAACAGGTCTGTAATTAGCCCTTTTTTTTTTTTTCTGTGGGCAGGTGTATTCAATTATTTTCCCCTGTTTTATGGGCTATCGTAACAATGCTTTCTTACTGGCTTCTGTGGTGTTGCCTCTTCACTGCAGTGCAGGGTTTTCTAGACAGCTTTTACAGCATTTTTTTACTTATTTCTCTGCCTCTGGCCTGATCTTCATCCTGCCCCTGCTACATTTTTGAGCTTGCTTAAGGAATGCGGTCCAGTTTCACCTTCTTTAGGTGGCACATGAAGCCACTGAAAAATCTGTGATTCAGTTATTTCAGTCTCTTACTGCTGTCCATCTGTGCCATCAAAGTTTGCTTTCAAGAATTGCAAGAATTCCTCATCTTTCCATGGCTGTTAAAGTTGCCCAGAATATAGAATATTTTCTTGCTAAGCTGTGAAGCATCTGGATGAGGGTTAATAGATCACTAAGCAATGAGTTTTGGGGGAACTTTGCTCCTGCAGGTGAAATCCAGTAGCCACTTGCCCTGCAAAGAACGAATCTCCAGAAGCACTGGTATATGGAACTGGTGCTGATGGTGTGGGGTGTCCACTTGGGAGTTAAAATAGGAAGGTAATTTAGCTCTGAGGAGCTGTAGATGAGGCTGGAAGGGACTGATGGGCTTTGCTCACTGTTATCCAGTTAGATTTCCAAAATGGAACAAAGGGGGCCAACAAAATACAAATGAGAGGTAATGCCTTGCAAATAGTGGGGGATTGGAAACATCTCTCCTGTTTCAGCACTAACACAGGTTTCATGAATAAACATTTCTCTCTTACTGATTGCAGCTTATGTTCTTGGGTTCCTTCCAAAATGAGCTTGTGCCTTCTGATTCTGGCTCTCTCCACCTCATCCTCACAGGAGAGGGAGCACCTAATTAAATTTCATGTTCCAGCCTAGGAACAACCTCTGCTTTTGGCTGGCCCTTCACAAAACCACAGCAAGAAGGTGAGGGGGAGATGAGAGAAAACAGGGATTCAGGCAGACCTTACAGCTTTACAAAGAGGAGGGAAGAAATGGAAACACAGTATCCTCTCCTCTAATTATTGCAGCGGTGTTCAATATCTCCCTTTTCTGGGGGGCATACAGCAGGCTCTGGAATACTTGGAGCTTTGATTTCAGGTTAAAGATGAACATCCTTATTCTCAGGAGTGCAGAGAGCTCTCCATGCCTTCTCAAGGCATAGAGGGATGGATGCAGAAAATGTGGAGTAAAAGGTAGAACACTTCACATGCTTCAGGAGATATTAGGCACTGAGCTCTGTTTTCACCTTTTCCTTCAAATAATGTTCCTGGTGTGCTGTTTGATCCTCTGGCAGCTGGGAAGTGCAGCCATTGCTGCCTGTTGAAAGTGACATGTTGGTGAAATTACAGGAACTTCGTCTCAGTTCTTGGCTGAGAAATAATAAACGGTGAGTTCAGGGAAAACCTGGGTAATAAGAGACCTTAAGCAATGTGAATTTTTAAAGCTATGTTATGTGCCTTTAATCTTCCTGAAGATTATAGGGTGACAGGATTTTCTAGAAATGGGCAGGCTTGTTAAAACAGTGTGTGGAGATCAGCTGTGAAATGACTACTTTTATCATAACCCCTCAAAGAGATCTGTCTTCGTGCAGTTGGGAGATAAGCGTAGGTTGTACCTGGGAAGTTATAATAAATGCTAATTGTGTTTGAGAACTACTTCTAAAACTGCTGCTTTTTCTGTTTCATGGGAGGGAAGAAGGGGAAGAGGGTAGGATGGTGACTCCTTTGAATGGTGACTGAGCTAATTGACAAATCATGTTATTAGACTCTGTGTGTAAAAACATTTTCCCGTGCTTTGTAAGGGATTCCTCTGGTTTACAGAAATGTGCTTTGTTTGGGAGCAGCTATGGTTACAGGAGGACTGGCTTCACCCACCCACAGGCTTGAAAACACAAATATATTAATAGTTCTTAATTTCCAGCTGCTTTCATAATATCTGCTGAGGCAGATGTTTTCTTGGCTTGCAGCAGATACCAAAAAACAAGTGTGTATCGTGGTGCCACCCAACGTGCACAGATTTTCCTGGGTCTGCAGTGAGTGGCCCCGCTCTGGCAGTGGGTTGAGAGGTTTCCTGACATCTGATAGCACAGATTTGCAGATTTCTTGCAGTGGAATCTCATAGCTTTCTTTTTAGTCTGGGTCTTGGGCAAACAAATGTGACTGTTCTGGCTGCTCAGTGGAGGTTTGGTGGCTGTGTGGCTTTATCCTCTCTGCAGGTGTGACGGATGGGACGGCATGTGAGATATTTAGGCAGCCTTTTGGAAAAGGTGCTATAAAGAATAAAATGTTCGGTCACCTTGTGGCATAGGAGATCAGGGATTAAGAAAATGGCTTGTCCACTAGTTCTGCTGTAAGGTTTAGTGGACAGTAACCTTGGCAGCCTGGCCTAGCTGAGCTGCTTTGTCTCAGTCTGATGTCTTGAACTAGACTTGCCTTGAACAATCCTTTGCTCCGCAGAGAAATGTTTGCTCTCTGTCCCAGGTCCTTAGCTGGGACAGAACACATCCTCATTCCCTAGAAGCCAGGGAGGTTTGTCCCTCCCAGTGTTTAACCCACTGCATCTTTGTGACCCTTGGCTTGTTTTCTTGGAGGCACAATTTTTTTTGCTGTCTTTTGCTTCCTTTACCTTGTAATTAGTTCTGATGATGAGATACCCAGTTCCACAACAGGATATTCAAAATGTAGATTAGTGTTAAGCTATTGGGAAACTGGTCCCCTTTCTCTCTGTTTTTGCAGCCTGGATGGATGTGATTGCCAGAACTCTGTGCAAACTCTTCCCTTTGGATTGTATGGCTGTCCCAGGAGCAGGTTTTGCTCCTGTTTGTGCTCTCCCATCCTGGGCAGAGGTAAGGGAACTGCACACTGAAGCCAACTTTTGATGAAAGGAGCGGTGTCTGCAACAGCTAAATGTTCCCTGGGTGCCCTTACAACTGTCAGGGAGAAAACTGTGTGTTGTCTCATGAAAATTCCACTTCAAGCATGTGCAGCATGAACAGTGCTCCTGCTCCTGTCCTCCCTTGTGCCACTGTGCCATCTGAGGAGCTTAATGAGCTCAAGTAAGCAGGAGGCTGAGACGTGGCTGTTGGTATCCCCATGTGTGGAGTGAGCTCTGCTGCCAGCATTGCCTGTTTAATTATCTATTTGATGTTTTGTAGACACATAGCTGGGGTCAGTATTTTTTCTTTTACGGCAGGTTGTCCACAACACCTTTATTAAACTCTGTGTAAGTGCTGTGATCCCTCTGTGGGTCTCAGTGTCTCCAGGAGCAGCGTTGCCTGCAGAAGGTGAGAGCTGGTTGCCTGCCTTTGACCTACTTCTGAAACTCGTGTTCGGAAATCCATCCCATAGCACTCATCCCCCTGGAGCAGACTGCAAGGGGAACGTCACTGCACATAGAACAGCTCCCAGGGAAGGGAGGAAGTACAGGGTAGCTGATGTTAATGCGTGATGCAAAGTGCCATGTGCCACAGAAATGAAGGTGTTCCGTGTGGGGATGAGTTCTGAGCTCCTGGGCACAGCGGCAGCACCCGGTGCTGGGCTTGCAGGAGCTCGGTATGTGCCAACCTGGGGGGGCAGGCTGGAAACTAAAAGGAAAAAAATGAGGTCATAGGCTCCTGCTGGTTTAGGAAAGCTTGAGTTACGTTTCGTGGTAATAAAGCAGTAATTTCTTAACCCAGCAACACCCTTGACTGAAAAACTACAGAGGGGAAAAGTGGAAGTGTTTGTCACCTGGGGAGGACTGAGATGTTCAGATTGTACCTTCTGAACTTGGGTCAGAGAACAGAAAGAGAGAAAAACCAAAATCCTGCACCAGTGAATGTGACTATTGTTTGTTTGTATACAGGAGTGGTGTTTGGGATCCTTCTCTGGGCAGTTACACCTGCTGAATGTCAGCAGCGCCATCAGTTAATTGTTGCAGTGGTATTACAAGCTTTTATACTTTAAAAGCCATGAAAATACTAATAGGCAGTATCTGTTGTAACTTGCAAGTCCTTTGACACAGAAAGATTAACCCTGCGTGATCCTTTTGGAAAAAAAAAAAAACCAAAAACCAAAACCAGGAGAAAATTGCAGTTGAAACAGCCACATTTAAATGTGTTTTCCAGTGCAAACAGCCAAAAGAAAAAAGAGGTGGTTTGTGAGGTGTAATGAACACTTTTTACTGATGCACTGGCTTGGAGTTCATTGCAGCTTTTTTGTGTGAATACAGTAGAAATCCTGAGCAGCCATGACTCTCCAACAGGAACCTGCTCATTACTTACAGGAATGTAGAAATATAGCAGGTAATTTCTCTCAGATCTTGAGAGAAATGCAAGTGGCTTGCAGGGATCAAGAGAGAGAGGGAAGTCCAATTTCCCTGTTTTTCTCTCTCCTCCTTGTTTGTGTGAAGAAAATAACAGGGCAGAATTCTTCAGATGTAATTCTATGTGATAAGTCTGCTCTGCCATACAGAGGCATCTGTGGAGACCAGAAATGTGGTGCTTTGAATCTTAGAACCCCTCCAAGGGAAAAAGCAAATCTGACACCTCTACACACTTGTATTTTGGATGCAAGATGTAGAAATAATTAGGAATTCCACAGTTTAAAATCCCATGCATTTCAAATCTCAGGACAATGAGAACTATGCCTGTATTTTGTATTGGTGCAGTCTCACACGTGTTTGCTGCACTCACTACCAGGCAGGACAGGCAGGGAGCCCTGAACTGCACTGTGGGGCCTTTTCAGGTTTTAGAGAACTTAAAGCAGCTCCACAGACATTTTTAGCTGGTCAGATCAGTCACCTGTGACCTACTTGTCCTCAGGTAAGAGCAGGTTCTTATCCACACAGGTAATAGCCTGTGATCTGCACTCAGGTTTTCAGTGCAGCTGCTGCCAAAGGAGGGCTGACAGTAATAACATGAAGCATTTTTAGCCTGAGACTGCTAAACTGCACTTTCATGGCAAGTGATCTGTTCTCTGTTATTTCTATCAGCCCTTTCACTGGGACCCCTTTTTGGGAAGCAGTCCTCTGGTTCACCAGCCATGGATGTGTGTTCTTGCTCTTCTCTTGCTGTCCAGGTACCATGCTAAAGACTGGGGTGGTATTTGCCCTGTCTTGGTTTGCAGTCTTATGTGGCAGATGCTGTTTTGCCAAAATCCAGAAGTTTTAAGTCTAGCTCTAAAACTTTTATGTCTCCTTTCAAATCATCTCTGTGTTTAAGCATTAAGTTGTAGCACATGAAAAATCCAGATGCTCGACTTGTGCAGAGGGTTCAAGCAGAGCACACTCACCCTCACAAGGGCTCCAGAAGTTCATTTTGGCTCCACCCTTCAGGCTGAAATTGCTGGTTGTGAGTGTGTGGAACCAGTAATTTCTAACCCGAGGTCTTTTGAATCTTGCCAGCTTGGAGACCCTCAGCTTGGCTCTGGCTTTGTGATGAAGTAATGCTTGTCTTGAGCTGTGATTCGTTATTTAAGAGCATCAAAGCTGATGCTCTGCCCAAATCTTTCATAGCTGCTGTTTCTCTGAAGTGCACTTGACCCACCTCATTATTTGACCTCAACCAAATGGAGGGAGGAAGGCAATGAAGTCACTGGAGGTTTCTGCTCAGGTTTATGCTGTGCTGTTCCACTCTCAGCTTCAACCTGCTGAGGTCTGTTTGAAGTTGGTATTTTTTCAATGGCTTCAGTGAACTATTGCAAAGGCCTTTTTATTTTTCTCTCTTTCTCTCTCATCTGAGTGGAACCGGTTTTATCTGCTCTTTAAATATTTTTGTGTTTGTATCTCTGTTAGAATGCCGGACTGCTAATGCCGCTTTGATTCTGAGCTGTGGCTTGATGAGTCTCCTTTCTGTGTAAGCTTTTAATAACATTTTATGTTTTAAAAAGCAAAACACAACAGAAATCAAACATCTGAGACTTTCTTCCTATCTCCCTTCCACAAAAAAAAACCCCAAACAAAAACCCCCAAACAAGACAAACAAACAAAACCCCCAAACAAACAAAAAAAGCTTTAAAAACCTCCGAAAACCAACCAAACACCAGAAAAAATGAACTAAAAAAATAAAAACATCAACCTCAAAGAAATAGTTCAGATTGAGTCGAGTGTTGTTTGAGTCTCATTAGGCTTTTGCCTCTGTATTTTTGGGTGTGTGTGGTTAGAGACATCTAAAGAGGAGGGGAGAGCTCTGCTTTGACAGCCTTATGCTTTGGAACAAATCTACCTATTACTTTGGCCTTTTTAGCTGCAGTTGTATCTGCAGTATTCTTTTTTCTTCTCTCTCCCTCTCTCTCTCTCTCTGTATATGTTTCAAAACTTGTGCTTATTTGCAGTCCTAGATTTGTAAACAGCTGCTTATTTCCTACCTGGATGAAAATCATCCCAGGCAGTATTACAGCTGCAATTTTTATTGCAAGACACCGTGCATCTGTAAACATATTTTCAGGGAATATTTGTACACAGAGTTTAATGTTTTCTTTTTGCAGAGAGGGAGAGCCAGAAATGACTGTATTTAAGAATTATACACCTGGTATTGGTGTGATTAGAATGAGATTTCTTGCCAGTTTTAGGAGTTTTTGCTGCTTGCTGACTTGTTGTCATGGTGGCATTAATTTAGTTTCTGTAAGTTTAGACTGTGCCTTACTTGTTGAGGCTCTATCAGTAATAAAGTGACTGCTTAGAGTAGAGGTTGGTTAAATTCTCATTGTTTAAACAGGCAAGTACACAGAATTGTACACAGATAAATGTTTAAGTGGTTTGTGAGAAAACTGCCTAAATTTTATCCCCTAGACTCAGGAGTTTGACTTTTTGCTTTCAAATTGTATTATTTTCCTATTCAATTGGGTTTTTTTCTTCAGACAAGTGAAGGTAATGACTTAGGGCCCTGTCATCATCTGAAGAGCAGAAACGTGTCTACAGTGTGGTTTCTTCTTTTTCTGGGCAAGCTGTAGGCATTAAAGTAAGAAAGAAAGTGTTCTCTCCATCCTTTCTGTCCTCGTGATTTCAGGAGCTGGGTGGTTTGACTGAAATGGGGCATGTATTTCGTGGAGATCAATCACCTTCTGGTTTGAGCTGTTACAGAGGAGGTGGTGGGGCAAATGACAAGTTTTGGGCAAGTTGAACAATGTGGAATCCCAACAGCGTGGAGCAAACCTGCCCTCTGAGAATGTGTTCGGCAATTGGATTGGTGACAGTGGGTGAGGAATGAAAGAGTTTGGCTTTCTGTAAAACCTCCAAATGGCAAATGATGATTTGTGCATCATTTTTGGTGTGCTAATGACAGCAGTGCTTTGGCTCCCTTCTGCTGTCAGTTAATCTGGAAAGCAAGCTTGGCCTGGGTCAACTCTGCTCTCTGCAAGCCCCGCAAGAATATTTCTCCTACCTCCTGGCTGTGCCTCAGGCTCTGCTCAGGTCTTCAGAGCTTGAGGGCTTGGTGGATTTGCTGTTTGCAAAACAGATCTGGAGAACAGCTGATGACACTGATCTGTGGTTGCTGCGCTGCTGAACGGGAAGACTGACGTTTCTGATGAGACCTCGCCTCCCGCAGAGGTTGTCTGAGAGCTGCAGCTCACATGAAAGAGAATAAATTTTCTTTGCTCAGCTGCAGTTGTTCCTTCTTCTGTGTACCTTCCTCTGCGTAGATAAACCTGAGGAGAAAATAAAAGGATGCAAAGTAACAATTGAGGAGTTTTTTTAGCTGCTAGAAGTGCTTCCAGCAGGAACACTTTTCTAATGCCAAGGCTTGGAGCAAGTGGGAAAGGAAGGGGCAGAAACCCCACATGTCTCAAGCATCCAAATGCTCTTTGATTCCAGGAGTTAATCTTGCCAATACATGTGGTTTGCTTGTGAACTAAGACAAACCTTAGGTTTCTCAGACTCCAGATTTCTCACTTGAGTTATTATATTTTAATTGTTACATCCTTTCAGCATTTAAACCAGCTGATCTTAATTCCCCTCACTTTGGTTTCCCAATAACTTGCAGCTGCAGGAGGTTTGAATGATGGTTTTTCTGAATATTGACAAACTCTGTAAATGTTTTGGGGTAGAGAAACAATAGATTTTTTGTCTCCTGAGTTAGACAAAGCTTTACTGGCTTAGAGGCTTTGGAAAAAAATCATTAAGAACTAGGATTTGATCTGCACTTCCATTTGCAGGCTCACAGCTATGAGTACAAAATTGTCAAAGGTCAGTGTGTAAAAGGCTCAGAGCACGAGCAAAGTTATTTACTGTTTGATGGTTGTTTTTCTCTTGCACTGTTGCTGCTTCTTGTGTAGTAACATGATCTCAAGGTGTGCCAGGGCAGGTTCAGGAAAAAAATTCTTCACAGAAAGTGTTGAGCTGTGTGGTTGAGCACAGTGGGGGAGTCCCCATCCCTGGAGGGATTTAAGAGATGTGTGGATGTGGCACTTGGGGACATGGGCCAGTGGTGGCCTTGGCAGTGCTGGGTTAATGGTTGTCCTCGATGGTCTTAGAGGTCTTTTCCAGTCTAAGTGATTGTGTGATTTTTTTTTTATTTTTTTTTTTTTTTTTGAGATGGAACATAACTTGGGATTTCAAAATGGCCACACTTTGGTTTGTGGGAACCATTAGAAAAATGAAGAACTTTTCCATTTCTGCACTGCTTGTGGAACTTCTCTGTTCCTCCCAGAAAACAGTGGCCACAGCCATCACTTTCTGTGATGTAAAGCAGACACAAATCTAACTCAGCCTCTGGGGGGAACTGATGCTGTTTAATTTGAAAGGCAGTTTAAAGTCGCTTGTATTCCTCCAGAACAATCAAACACTCTCTGGGGCATTCTTGAATTACAAGATCATGTCCTTGCTTGAATGCACTGAGTGTGAGGATATTCCTTGGGAAGCAAAAGCTGCTTTATTCCTCTGCTGTGAGAATGCAGGAGAAATCCTGGCTCTCCTAATTGCAGCTCAGATAGCAGGGAAAGGTGATCCATGTTCCTGATGGCCACAGCTTTTCCATGCATGTAGTGGCAGGGGGAGTAGCTTTGGTTATTTTCCCACATAGCTTTCTATTCCAGAGGATGCTCAGAGCTGCAGGTGTGGTGACATGTGGGAAGCTCCTCTGGAAGCTGCAGCAAACCAAATGAATTTTGCTGTCCTGCTGTTTCTCTTCCTTCCCAGTATCCTGTGATGGTCTGTCTCCAGAGTGCTGCTTGTGAACAGCAGCTGCTGGCTGAAATTTTTATCAGGCCTTTGGTATTTTAAATACAAGAATCTTCAGTTATTTAAGATTTGTTTATTAAAAAAAGAAAAAAAAAGGAATACCAGATGCTCAGTGCAGGGTGGGACATGGAGGAAAGAGCATAGGAATTTTAAGTAAGCAAATGCTGTGTATTTAACAAACACAGAATCACACAAGGATTTGGCTTGGAAGGGACCTGAAAGCTCATCTTGTTCCACCCCCTGCCATGGGCAGGGACACCTTTTACTAGCCCAGGTTGCTCCAAGCCCCATCCAGCCTGGCCTTGGACACTTCCAGGGATGGGGCAGCCACAGCTTCTCAGGGCACCCTGTGCCAGTGCCTCCCCACCCTGACAGGGAAAAAACTCTTCCTAATACCTAATATATCATGTCCTTTGGAGCCAGCAGTATGAGACATCTTCTGTAAACTAATGTTTCTGTATGTTATGGTCCCCTGTAGCCCCAGAAGTTTCCACAGTCAGTGTTTAAATGCACAGCAGAGAGGTCTTTGTGGAGTAACTGTGTCCTAGTGGCAGCTTTGTATTTGAGTTACTCCTCAGTAGGGTCAGTGTAAACTTTCCTGGGCAGGTGCACAAGCCAAAGCTTTCCACGGTGTTCAGATTGTTTTGCACTTAATTCAAATGGCAGAATTCATTTGTGTTTGTGGGAGAGGGTGTTGCTGCTCTGCTCTGTGCTGGGATCCTGGAAGGGATAAAAACACCAGGAGATTGTGTAACACTGGCAGAACGGGATGAAATTGAGTTTGGCACTTGCGGGTTCTCTTCCATGCAGTTGGCAACTGCCTGATGGCTTACTTGGAATGCTGGAGAGCTCTTCATGCTTAGCAGTCTTTTTGAAGGCAATTTACCAAGGGATTAAGTGACATTTCTGCTCGTGGAACTGTATTAAAGCCGGGGACTTTCAGGGACTCTTGTGCAGTGCCACGACAGGTTCCAGTCCTGGCATCTCATCAGCTCTGCTGCGTGACAGTAATTGGAACCAGGGGGCATTCTCTTAAACACACAGGAAAAAAATTGCTGCTGTTGGGTTTATTTTGTTTTGGTTTTCCCTCCTTTATGTTTTTTACAATTTCTCAGGAAGATCAGAGTTTTGGCCTTGGAAGAAGCAGGGAAGGATCTGTGGAAGAGAAAACAGCATGTTAGATTTTTGGGTCCACACACAAACCCACAGGAACACTTGACTGGACCAGCAGCGTTGGTGGGAAGAGGGATAAAGCTTGTAAGAGCTCTGGGGTGCTTTGATAAGAGTAGGTAGAAGGGGAGGAAGAAAGGAAGCTCCCACTGTAGTGTGTATTTTGCTTTTTAAATACCAGTTGCCCTTTCTGCAGCCCTAGAAGATTTATCAAATGAACTCCCCCCGCTCCTCATGCTTAATTTTAAGATGTCCACTTGTACTACAGAAAAAATGCAATTAAACCCCTACTTTTACTTAACTCAATCTGATTTTTCTCCATTCCTGATTCTGCAGTTGGCTTTTTAACTGAAATTTCCAGCTCCATAATTAAATTTAAGCAGTGATTTTATTTTTTTTTCCCACCTAGGATCAGTTAAAAGGGGAAGTGAGGGGGGGAAAGCCCAAACATGGCTTTCTGTTCCTATATATTGATTTGAAATCTGTGTGATGCTGTTAGTACTAGATATAAAGATGGAGAGTGTAGAAAGGGAAAGCTGGAGATGTCACTGTTGGTGGCAGGTGAAGGAGGGGAGGTGATACAGGTTGTGGTCAGTTTAGTGTAACAAAAGGGAAATAAGAGACAATACAGTTGTTTCTGTGGCAGACAGTCCCTCCAAGCAGGGTTAATTCAACTCAGCATTTTAGAAAGTCGTATTGGAAGTTGTATTCTTCAGGAAATGCACTTTCAGAGGCCACTTCTGAAGCTTAATCACATTTCCTAACACACTGAGCAGTTGACAAAGAAGGTCTTCAAAAGATGTTGTCTCCTTGTGTATGTCCTGCTCCTAATGGTCTGCTTTTATTTACTTGCCTGGCTAACTCTTCCTGGTGTGTAACATTAGGGAGGTCTGCAAACAAGCCCAAGTTAAAAGTCCCTGAGTATTTAAATCTCTCATTGTCAGGTGAAAAGCACTGCTTTTATTGCAACATCATCTGAATGCCGGAAAAATCTAAAGAAGTGTATCAAGTAACACTTAAAGACTTTTTCACATAAACTGAAGGCAAGTGCTGACCAAAAACCTTGTCTTTGGAGAAATACTGCTTTTGTTGTGTAAGAGAAATATGTTTATTTGTCTATTTATACTTCTCCATGATAGAATTTGAAAGGCTGACCTGCTAATGGATAGATCTGATCCCTTATTTTAATGTAGCCACCTAAGGATGCATTTGAATTGTCTGCTGCCATGTCTGTCCTGCAATTCCACACTGTGAAAGCGTTTGGAGCATTGTTTGCCTTTGAGGGAGTTTCAAACCTAAATTGCATGTGAAAGCTTTACAGTCCCAGGCACTAAGAGCTGTCTCAGTCGTGACTGGGAATGTGACAGGGGTGTATGAGCATGGGAATTGCAGGCTGGGATCAGGAATGAGCTGCTGCTGTTGTTCCCTGTGTGTTCAGGGCTGTTTGTTCTACAGATCAGGGGTGTGCTGTGTGTGGAGAAGGAGGAGATGTTGAGGAATCCCTTCAGGGCAGGTTTCTCACGTTGAGCTCTGGATGGGAGCTCCAGGCAAGAAGCTGCTGAGCCTTTGTACAAGAAAGGGCACGTGGATGTGTGTCACAGCCAGGTGAGAGGCATGCATCAAAAGGAGCTGAGGACCCCTAGATTGGATGCCCTCAGACCGTGAGGGGATAAAACCCAAGATTTCTTTGTTTGGGGTCCCTTCTTGGAGGCAATAGCTCAATATGTTATTGCATGGTGATGTCTGAGACACCGCTGTGGGAAACCTGGGGTTGAGCTGGTGAGGAAACCTGGTCTGACTGTGTGAGTGGGGGGTGCAGGGAGTCAAGCAGGGGCCTGATGGGTCACTGGCGCTGCTGCTGTGAAGGGACACCAGTCCCAGCTCAGGTGGTGTGGGTGCAGCTGCCAGAGCAGTCCTGGATGGTGGGACAGGAAAGTTTCCTTTAATAGGAGCATCAAACAGGTTTGGAGTTGGGCTTTGATGATCCCAGTGGATCTTTTCTGGCTCAGAATATTCTGTGATTCTGTGGTGCACCATATCCTGGGCTGCATAACCAACAACAAACCACTGGTTGCCCGGAGAAGCTGTGGCTGCTCCAGCCCTGGGAGTGTCCAAGGCCAGGTTGGACGGGGCTTGGAGCAACCTGGGCTGGTGGAAGGTGTCCCTGCCCATGGCAAAGGGTGGAACAAGATGTTCTTCCAACCCAAGACATTCCATGATTCTGTGATAAACTGCCAGGGAGCTTTGGAGTTTGCAAAAAGCCACAAGTGGACAGGGGAACACTCGCAGATTGTGGTCCATTTTCTAGTGCAAACAAACCTGTCTGAAATGAAAACAGGTGAGGGATACAGGATCGGAACATTTGATTTATTTGAATGCAGTGTTTCATACCTGAGGGGGGGGGGGGGAAGCAATACTAACACTTCCCTCAAAAAGCAGTATTTGTCTTAAAAATTCGTGTTTGCTGTTTATGTTGAAGATTTGAGGTCTCAGAGGAAGCTGGTGATCCATGCCTTTGTAGTTTTGCAGTAATAGCAGCGCAGAGAGTAGAACATCACTCCTGTAATCTGTTCCCCTCTGTAGATGGCAGGGTGAAGGTGGTGGTGGTTCGGACTTTCAGTTGAGTTTTATGAAGGCTTTGAATCCTTCAGGCAGAGCAGGTGTGTAACTGGGGTGAGAACAACACCATGACTGTTTTGAGGAGTAATTAAAACACTTAAGGACCTGAATTAGGTCAAGCCTGCATAGTCCTGAGTGGGGAAAGGAGATAGACGAGTCTTCAGACCTGAAATTTTTCCTAATCTGGAGTTGTCAGTGTCCACAGTCTGCCTTCCTGGGCCATGAAATAATCAAGTCAGAAGGAATCAAAGCAAAAACGTTGAGCCTTAGATTTAAAAGACAGTTGACACCTTCCTGAGTGAGACTGGTGGGCAGGCAACTCAAAGCTGGGTGAATCAATGGCAACTGCTTTACTTGTCTGGGGAATAGTGGGTATAAACCTGGTAGGTTAGAATTCTTAAAAGGTACCAGCCAGGGGCTTTGCTGTTAGAAGGATGGGATGGATTAACCCCTCTGGGTGTATTCCACCAGCCTAATGGCACACTGGGATTACACAGTGGGATGTAACTGCAGAGATGACCCTCTGGCATTTGCCCAGGATGCGTGACTGGTTCCCAGAGGTCTCTTTTCCCTTGGCTGCTGCCTCTGTATCACCAGGACAGGATTTCCCTAAAAGGGCAATCAAAATTGTGTTCAAGTGAGTTGGGCATCATTATTGGCCAGTGCAGCTTCTTTTAGAAAGCAAATTATAGCAAAAATAAGATTTATAATTCTTCAGATTTCCCCTCCAGTGTGTCTCCTCCTCACAAGGATTTCTTTAAGTGCCCCCCTCTGCTCAGGCACAGCAAAGCAAAGTTTTAATGGATAAATTAGTGTTACATGAGCGGAAATGTTACACTGGTGTTTGGACTCCTTGCGTTAATCTCGGCTTCCCATCTCATTCATCCAGGGAATCCGTTATTGAGTCTCACTGTGGACTTGATAGTGTAGAGTGTAATACAAATTGCACAGAAATTAAGGGGTTTAGCTCAGTAACGTGCATTTGTTCAGATTCTGGCCATCATTTAGGTCTCTGGGGTGCTATGATAATACAAGTAAATGGGAAGTTGCATATTCAGGTGGGTATATAGTTTTCATCTTTGGCATAAATAAAAGGGATGAATATCCATTCCAGGAGACATTTTTGGAAAAGACCTGTGATTGATATCTTAGCAAAAAGATTTAAGACTCTTAGGAAACACTTTATACTTGCCTGAAAATGCTGGTGCTGAATGGCAGCAATTTTAATAATTTAAAGATTAAAATAAGAATATTATAATTTAATGATGTCTCTTTCCATGCCTGTGGTGTGTGGGATTTCAAGCAGATCATGCTTTTTTAAAAGTCACATAGAAAAGGAACATAATTTAAAAACTTAATAATAAAAAAAGGGTTGTTCAGTAAACTGTTTCATATGTACTCTGGCACCCTCTTCAATATATCTGATGTTAAACATTGTACAGAGTAACTTAGGAGTACATGAAGGCCACAGAGCTCATTAAAACAGACGAAAGCTTTTGGGGCTGTTCTAGAAAAATCACGTCTTAAGGATAGAATTGTGGCCTTTGTAGGAGTCTGGAAATTTTGTAAGCTCACTGAAACATCATACAATATATTCAGTAAGCTAAATCCCCTGGTACACACAGTTATCTGTCCAGAGAAACTGTGGTTGCTCCACCCCTGGAAGTGTCCAAGGTCAGGTTGGACGGAGCTTGGAGCAGCCTGGGCTAGTGGAAGGTGTCCCTACCCGTGGCAGGGGGTGCAATGAGATGATTCTTAAGGTCTCTTTGAACCCAAACCACTCTGTGTGGATTTTCATGTGTACAAATCTCTTCTTTCTGAGAAAATCATAAATGACTAATGGTAGTGCAAAATTGTGGCAGTAAGTCCACACACACAGGATGGAAAAATCCTGGGTTTAATGTTGTTTACACATGTTTGCAAGAATGG
>JAWWES010000051.1:3054604-3068764 GCA_035583135.1 Lophotriccus pileatus
TGGGAGAGCATGCCCTCCAGATACTAGGCCTGAAACCAAGGCCTGAGGGCTCCCCCATTTCCCAATCAACCATCACACAAAATGATGTGGGGTTGGTTTTGTTGGTGGTTTTTTTTGGTTTTTGTTGTTGTTTTTTGTTTTTGTTGGGGTTTTTTTTGGTTGTTTTTTTTTTTTGTCTGAGGAGTCCTACAGGAGATTTTAGTTTGCCATTCCCCTCAGTATAAATGCCCTGTGCACCAGTAAAGGGAAACAGTCACCATGCAGGATTTACCCTCCTCTTGCCCCATCACTGTTCAGTTAGTAATTTGGGATAGTGTGGTCCACTAGGATGTACCAAAATAACCTTAAAAAGGGACTTGAGTTATTTTTCTGTTGCTTTACCAGTTCTGTCATAGCGTGTCCCAAAGATTTTATGGCACCACTTTATTCTATAAAACAAGGGATATAACTAATGTTTTCAACAAATTTCCATGGATTGCTTCCTGCCTGAGCCCTCTCACCTAGTGCATGGAAAACACAACACTGATTGCTGTTTGTACACGTTTTTTCCCCCACTGTGAAGGAAAAGAAGCAGATGCTACCAGGTGTAATGTAGATTAACTCCCTGAATTTTACACTGAGCAGAAAGAGGATCTCTCTTACTCACTGTTCATAGGAATGTACTTATATGTGTATAAAAAAGCTAACTTGCAAAGCCAGGGTTAAGAGCCAGCAAGCTTCCTACAGTGTGCACCAGCAATACTATGAAATTATTTCAAGATTCACATTCTAAGCTTGCAGTAACTAGTAAAGGTACTTATGAGTTACCAAGTCCAGGTTATTGATGCTTCATGTCAAAACAGCAGCTTCAAGCTTGAGAAATTCAAATGGAAGCTTGTTAAATGAAGGGTTTTAAAGCAAGTGTGCTTGTTCTTCTGTTTCTCATAATTACTTTTTTATCTGTGAAACACTTTCAATTTGACAGGACTGAAAATCAGGTTTTATTTGATAATAGCCCAGTTTAATCATTAGTACCAGCATGTTGGTCCACTGACTTTATTTAAGATATTAAATCATACAGTCAACACTTGATACCATAAAAATTGTGGAACTGGATAGAAGATTGATTTAATTTGGTATAAATTTCTTCATTCACTACTGAATCTTTTCATGTTGATTGCTAAAGCTAGAGAGGCTTAATTGAAAGTCTGGGTTTTTGGAAATACATTTGCACGGATCCTAAAAGATGGACCTTACAAGGCAGTCAGTACATGGATCTGCTGTTGACCTGGATGCTACTGAAAGCTTATTTCTGTGTTTGAAATGCAGTGCCAAGGGGTGGCTGACACAGTCTAGTGGAATATGCCCTGCCCATGGCAGGTGGTTGGAACTGGTTGGTCCTTAAGGTCCCTTCCAACCCAAACTATTCCATGATGCTATGACTGATTTGGAAAAGCAAGTGTGGTAGATCTGACTCAAATTACTACAGACAAATGAGTTAAATGTGTGAGTCTAGGACTATAAATGAGCATTGTTAACTTTTTCTTATACCTTTCTTCTGTACCAGACTAGAGACTTGCTAAGTTAAAGGATAATTCTTGAAATCAAAGTTTATTTCACAACATAAAAGCAAGGAATGTGCTAATATAGGTAGTCCCTCGCACCCAGTCAGAGGAGGATAAAATTACCCGACTGCAGGAATTAGGATTTTGAAATGTGATGAAATAATTAAAAAAAAAAAAGGGATGTAATTTAACATTACAGAATGCAAGGTCATTCATCTCAGAGCTAATTAGATTTTTTTTTGGTTTAAAAATTGAAATCAGTTGGAAGTGACAAGAAGCTGTTGGAGCATTTAATACCAGGAGGTTGAGATGAGTCTGAGATGTGCTTGTGAACAGAGGAGGCAAGATGGTGAAACAGGAGTGTGTTACACAGATCAAATATTCTTTCCTCTGGACTGTTCTGTACAGCCCAGCTATTCCATGAGAAAGGTTAATTCAGCACATCACAGAGGCAAAGAAGGGCTGTAAGGATTATTGGCAGAATTGAGAACTTTTCCTGTGAGGGGTGTGTAGGTTTCTTAATCCAGCAAACAGAGGCCAGGAAGTGTTCTGTAAGAGAATACAGAGAGATAAATGAAGGAAAGCATGCTGCAGCCATTCTAGGTTAGAAAAAGAAGGAATTGGCCAGTCCTCCACTGTCTGTGAAGATCCAGAAATGCCATCACAAAGTACTTCTAGTTTTTTAGAACTGATAAGAGAGAGGAACTCAGGAACGAGAGGCAAAGGTTCTTCTGTCTTGGCGCTTTCCCCTGGCGGAGTCAGCTCAGTATTTTGCCTTTTGTTGTTGTGTAGGTGTGTGGAACTTCATTCTTCATCCCCAGCTCTCACATTCAGCAGAAAATAGGTTAATGGGGACCATCCTCAAACTATCCTTGCTCTAGAATGGTCCAGCTTTTGCTAACGTGAGACTGTGGTTTCACAAACCCCTGGTGCACAGAACTGGTGCCCCAACTCCTCCAGAATCAAATTATTTTCTTTTCCTAACGAGCAGTAAAAAGTGTTTGAGATTTTTACTCTATTCTGTCCTGACTGGTGTCTTTCAGCTGTCCCAAGGAAGCTCTGATGAGATGATCTCTCGTGACATTGGCAAGAAAATGGCACCATATCAAGGGGTGCCATGTCCTTGGTCATAGTTCTCTGAAATACACCTATTTCCTTCATCGTTTAATGTAGGTTAGAAAACAAATCAGATCATTTAGCTGAGGATCTGGGAATAAATGCTGTAATTTGTACTTGAGGCATCCAGCCCATGCTGTCACCACGAGTGCAGCGTTCCCAGGGGCTGCTGTCAGCTCTGAGGAAGGAGGTCACTTTTGATAGCTGGTGTTTTCATTTTCTTGTTCTCAGAGCTGAGTGTAATCAAATCCCGTGTTTGTGGTGATTACTCTGTCATAGAAGTGTCGTGGCAATCAGCTCTGGGCAGGTGGGAATCTCCCAGGGACGGTGGCACTGAGCTCTGGTGGCTGTGTGAGCAGGGGAGTCACAAGTGTAGCTGCTCTACAAGGCAGAGGTGTAACAAAGCCAGGTCAAGAGTGTCCAGTAGGTCAGTGTTCACACTTGTCCTGTGCTGAATGCAGGTGATTTGTGGTTGTATAATTTAAGGGGGAAGGGGAAAGATGACATTAAACCAAAACCTGACGTGTGCAACTGTGGTATTTGTTACCTACTCACTTTGTAGCCCATTAGAACATTTATGGCATCAGACCATCTGTTTTTTACCCCCGAGTCCTCTCACAGTCCCCTGACCACAGCCACTTACTTGGATTTTTTTCAGTCTTTATGCTAATAAAATTATAACTGCTGGTTAAATAATGCCTTTTTTATTAAAGTCCATATTAATTCTAGTCTGTTCTGGGAAATTCTATTAGTTTTCGCCACAGATGAGTGTTTTCAGATAAACAACATTTTAATTCCAGCTGGGACCTCATCATCAAGTTTATATTAATTATCTGATCTTAAAATAGTCTTAAACTGCTAGAAATGCTGCAATACAGTCAAGTATCACAATTATTTCCTCCCTGTGAGACAGTGCCTTAGAATTAAAAAAAAAACAAAAACCAAACAAACCAACAAACCAAAGCAGATCCTGATAGCCTGGTGAGAAATCTGTCTTGTCTGAAGTGCAGAATGTGATGTCAGACAGTTAATGCCTCCTGGGTACAGCCTGCCAGGCACAGTCACTTCAATGAGAAAATATCCTGCAGTCCCTTTTTTTTCATCCCTGCAGTGTGGGTTCAGCACGTGGCAGACGCTGTGTCTGCAGACACAGTGCCACTGTCCCAGTGTCTGGCATCAGGCACTGTCCCCCCTGTTTGCTTCTGTGTCCATGGGGTGACAACCAGAAGCTGTCAGAGTGTGGCAGGTGTAGCCATGACTGGAGTTTGCAGATTCCAGAAGTGCACGTGGATTCTGAAAATGGTTGGGCAGAAAGAAAAAGCTGCTGCTACCAGAGAGGTTTGTTCACAGAATCAAGGAATAGAATAATTTATTATCTTGAGTTGTCAGGGACTCACAAGGACCATCCAGTCCAACTCCTGGCCCTGCACAGACACTCCAGCAGTGCCACCCTGTAAAATGCTCCCTTGTCTTTCCCTTTGCTGGTCAGGGGACTGTGAGAGAACTCTGGGGTAAACAGTGGTCTGATGCCATCATGGTTCTAATAACCTCCAAAGTGCAGAGGGAACAAATGGGGGGCCTGATTAGCTAATTGGGTAAGATTTTACCTTACTTTGTACAATGTGCTAGGGCTTTAACCCTGAAGGGTTAAAGATTAAGACAAGGACTGTGGGGCAAACACAAAGTCATAAAATCACAGAATGGTTTGGATTGGAAGGGACCTTAAGGGCCACCTGATTCCATTCCCCCCCTGCCATGGGCAGGGACACCTTCCACTAGCCTAGGTTGCTCCAAACCCTGTCCAACCTGGCCTTGGACACTTCCAGGGCTGGGGCAGCCACAACTTCTCTGGGCACCCTGTGCCAGGGCCTCTGGCCATCTGAGTACGGAATTTCCTCTTAAATTCTAATCTAAATCTCTCCTCTTCTAGTTTAAAAATGTGCTTTCAGACGTTCTTTCACTCAATCTCTCTTACACTGCAGTGACTAATGTGTAGTTAGCTCAAGTATCAGTATAATTGCAGTATGGTTCTAATTGGATAAGTATATTTAATACCAATTCAGTTGATCAGAAACTGAATCTAATTTCTGAATGACTTAATGTCATGATCATAATCTTTTGAAGCATCATATATTTAATGAATCAGATTCTCATACAGGCATCTTAAAGTGAGAATGGCTGGTATAAAAATGGGCAATGAATTTATTAGAAATGTTTATACTTAGTTAAGCTGCAGAGCTGAAATCTTGAGGGGGACACTTTTTAGAAATCTTTGCTTCTAAGTATCTGCACTTTCACCTGGGACTCTGCAAGTGCATTACATTTTAATGGAGTTTCCTGTGCTGTTAAGTACTGTCTGCAGCTATACCCACAAATACCATTTCATCTACCAGAATCAAGGGAAAAGGTACTTTACAGGGCTTTAAGAGTACACGGATAAAGCAATATCATGCAGAAAGTTTTTGTCTAGTTTATGGAGACCTCGTCCTTCAATTTTAAGTGTAAAGAGAAATCTTTTAAGCAAAGAGAATCATCTCCTTAAACTGCTGGTAAGACCTTATTTCCAGGAGTAAATGTCCAGTAAATGAGCCTTTTTTGCATCTGAATTGCACTTACAAGCTTAGACTATTTCAGTGTAAGAACAGCCATAAAAGTTTGTCTATGCTGCTATCAAAGTGTCGGGTTTTACATGTGTAGAAGGTGTTAACACAATCCTCCAAGATAACTAAAAGGCAATATCAATGTGGTGTGAGTTAAACTGCATTGGAGTGTGTCACAGATATAGATTTTTAGGATCTTCCCTTCACTGGCCCATTTCCACTGCATGTCCTTTTGAACTGCAACACCAAGTGCAGCTGAGCTTGGAATAAAAAGCCCAGAGTACCTGGTTCAAATGTCTCAACTAACCAAGGATTAAATTGTGACTGAAACCACAGTTTATATGACAGAAAAGGGCTTCTTAATACAGTCAGGTCATTGAGTATTCTGAAAAGTGATACAGTCCTTTACCTTGTGCCTTTCAAGTCTTCGGAAGAAGTGCTTTCATTATTTAATGCTTCCTGACAGAGTTCAGGCTTGATGCTGCTTGAAAAGAATTAAGAACTGAGGAGTTCAGAAAAGCTTTCTTGAAAAATATTATCTGTTGGAGAGATGATGTTCGAAGTTTCAGACTTAAAGTGGAGGTTGTCTATCCCAGAGACAGGAAAAAGGCTGTGGATGATGGAATAGGGATATTTTTGTGTGTTTGTTACCAAGCAAGTTTTGTACAGCAAGTCTGGTATGACTATTTCAAAACGAAGTGCAGAGTGAACACAACATGTTGAAAATTAATCTATTTTACTGTTTGGAATTCCTCTAAAATCAAGAACCTCAGCACAGATACTGAGCTGTTCACAAACTGTTCGTAGCAAATCATTTCCCCCAACGATGGATGGAGACACTCCTTGGAGTGACTGTGGGGCTGCCTCAGTGACACCTGGCTGGCTGATGGGCATTTTTGGAGCTTCCCTGCAACTTGTCACCCCTGTAGGTGGCCAAGGATGTGTCAGGATAACAGCTAGCGTGGGGAGATGTGCTGTGGTGGCCTCCTCTTAACAAAACCTGAGCTGTCTGTAGCGATAACTCCATTTGTGTTCAGGTTACTCTCAGTTTTCCCCCCGTTCCTGTGCTGTCCCTCATTAATCCTGACTTTAGAATTCTGCAGCTGCAGCTCTGCTAAATGCATGTTCTGGGTCAGAGATGTAAGTGGAAGATTCATGGCTGTAATTAGAGAGGCACTTTGCACATATGCTTATGTCTTGTGGTAGGAAATGTGGTTACACAGGAAAGGAGCTCCATATATTTTCAGGAACTCACATTAGGCTGAAATCTGTTTATTCCTGGCACATATTTACTCTGTGGTTTGCTCTTTAGGCATAGAGAATTTACACAGAGGAGTCTGGAGGCTAAAAGCAAGCAAATCTTGCCCTTGTTGCCATGTTTACAGTGTGCTGCAGAGCACAGGGGGACTTCCAGGGCTTGGTGTTTGCCCCTCTGCACTGGGATGCTGGACAGCACCCTGGGTATTGAGTGCCAATCAAATGGGAAAAGTGTGTATTAAAAACGCAGAGATAGAATAAATGAATGAAAACCAAATTAAAATTCAGGTAACATCACTGCAGTTCGGATCTGTGGGTGACTGTCAGTGCCTCAACCATCAGTCAACTGATCAGCCTTTACAAGAGCTTTTGCCTTGTCCAGTATTTGCCCTCCTGTTCCCAGTCTGACTCCAGGGCACCTGGAAGCAGAGCAGCTGGTGAGCCACTGTTATTTCTGGGACTGACTTGCTCCTGACACATTGAATGAAGATCATGGTTTAACTGAAAACACTTTAAAATACATATCTTCAAATATCCTTGACATTGCACTTTATGTGTAATTTGGAATAGTAACTGTCAGTGACAAGTAAAAGGGTATTTGTAAGAGATATCCTCGACCTGAGAAATGTATGAACTTGGAGCTGTAAGAATTGTTAGACCTCAATAAAAGTTATTTATACAGCCACTCTCTGGGAGTAGCTTTCAGTAGCCACTTTATTAAACTTAGCAGGATATACCAATTGCAACACTCATTGCAAGTTATTACCATTGTATCAGCCAATTAGGTTCTATTTGTTGGTACTCAGTGACAGATGGCTGCTATTCTTGTAGAGAAATCTGGTATTTAACCAGTGTGCAGTTGAGCTGGTACATAAAAATTGTGATAGCTCAGATAGCAGGGAGTTTTTGGAGTCCTGCACAGTGCTGGAGCTTTAATTGCATGTGCTCAGAATCAAATAAATAAATATCAGTGTTGTTCAGTAAGAGTCAACCCTCCTTATTAGAGTCTTCTCCAAGAAAACATTTAAACTATTAGTTTTCTTTTTGGAACTACTTGGAGTGCAGTGGGGTGTGTGTGTGGATACACATGTACCTTTTTGATCCTTGTGCACAGTGTGGGCGGTTTGGGGAGTGCAGAAGTAAGATGTAGACACTGAATCATGCCAGGGATTATTGGGGGGTGGCTTTGCTGATGTGGTGGTGGAGCCCCAGGGATGCCAAATGCAAACAGGCATTTCCAGACTGAATGGGAACTTCCAAAGAGAAAGGGACTTTCTGAAGTTCAGCATTGATTTAATTTACTTCCACTGGCATCAATTGGGGCAACTGTTCAGTTAATGGAATGGTTATGAAAATGCCAGCCCAGTATTCCCTTGATTTCTTCTCTAAAAATGCTGTCTGTTCTAGTTCAATTTGATTGTGTTTAATTTTGTCCTGGGTTCAGTGGTGTGGCAAGAAACCAGACTTGATGCCCTTATTTAAGCTGGTTTTTATCTTCTCTGACCATGAACGTCCAAGGAAGCGTCTCGACTGCACAGGAGATCTTCCTCCAGAACAAGAGCCTGAACAGCAGTGCAGGGAAAGGAGAAAGATTAGAAGACTTGTGGATGGTATTGGAATTCCTGAAATGTGCTATCTGTTGAGACAATATTTTATTCATCAGCAAAGATAATATGAGTCAGTCAGCAGCTGCTTCTCGCTTAAAGTTCAAACATATTAATTTGAAGTTTGTATAAAAGCTTATTGAGAAAGAGAGGCTTGGAAATGGAATATAAAATAAGTGAGAAACAGCTACCTCCAGACAGGTTTTAATTCCTGCCTTGGTGGATGGTAAAAGTAAAATAAGGATGTAATTTAAATGACTGTGCAGCTTCAGGAGGTATCTGTGTGACATTAAAGTGTTGAAATAAAGCAAGAGCTGTGACTGATCAAGGCTCCAGTGCACCATCTGATGCAGAATGGGGTGAAAATGCACCATAAATACAATGTTAGACAATCCTGTTAATATACTCTAGATAATTAGACCCAAGAATTTTCCTTGCTGGAAGGAAAGAAAAGCAATGATACCTTTTTACAGAAAAAATGAGTAACCACAGGTGGTTTTTACTGACAAATACAGTTAATCACATCTTCTCTGAACATGGGTAATCATTTAAGGTAAATATTTGGAATGCAAGTCAGGATAATTTCCTATAACTTAAGAAACAAACTGAAGTAAAGTAAGTCTTATTTTATGTTTAGAGTACAAACATAACAGCAAGTAAGAGCTACGAATTCGTGTGGTTTTTTTTTTTTTTTAAAGTCTTTTTTCCATCATACTGTGAATAAAGCAGGACCTGCTTCAATGGTGGACAGTCACTAAAATCATAAATTGAAAAGATTATTTGCTTAGAATCATGAGAAAAGATGATGGAGATTGTCTGTTTAGGAATATTTTGTGATTCTGGTGACTTGTTTTAATTTTAAAAGCTTCATTGTATTAGGATACGCAAATGTGAAAACCCAACATAAATCTGGGTGTGTTGCAGCAGAATGGAACTAAACTGAACCTGCAAAGTTGGAGTGCTTTGAAAAGGTGCCATAGCTTGAAAAAAAAAAATAGTTTGGTGAGATTACAGATAGGGATTTACTTATACCTAAATAAAGCAATAAAATGTTAATATTGAGCTACTGAAATAGTGACAGCTGTCAGAGGCAAAAAGATATTTGTGGTATTAAATAAAGGATGTCCATTCTGGGAAGGGAAGTGAGGTGAGTCATCCTAGATTTGGACATCTAAACTGAAACAAATGACATTTAGTGTTAGTTTTACTCCTGGGACACTTCAAAGCCTTTTCCCTGATCCCTGGTGCATTATGAGGTACAGAATTAGTAATGAACCTGTGAGCTGGTCCAGGGCTCGAATTATGAGACATGTAGGCAAAGAGAACCCCATAATAATGAACTTCAGAATAAAAACTCAGTTTAAACTGACAAGCTGTGGAAGTAAGAGCTTAAATACTTGTTCCATATACACAGGGATCCCAGGCACAATGCTTGCTTTGCAGCTGAACTGCTTCCATGGGATTAGGAGGAGAACTGACAAACTCTGTCAGGCTCTGGTGCACATTTGGGAACAGTATTTTCTGTAGAGAAGGGCTGGAAGAAAAACTTGTTATCGCTGGGAGGAAACTTCAGGTGTTTCACCAGAACAGGCTGCACCTACTTGATCTGTCCCTTCCACAGCATTAAATTATTGGTGATGTTCATCGTGGGGACCACAGGTGATCCCTCACTCAGGGGCAGCACTGTTGTGATTTTAAGAAGGTTCCTGTGCAAGGAACATTGATTGTGTCTCTGCATTTGGACCATGTGTGCATGGAAAATGTGCTCATGAGCTGCTTCACGGTATGTGGAAGCAGATGTGTAGCACTGAACCTGCCAAGAAAGCAGTGTGACAGGGCACAAATTTGGACAGGGGAGGGGGGGATTGTTGGGGTGTCTGGGCAGGGCCAGGAGCTGCACTGGATGATCCTCGTGAGTCCCTTCCAGCTCAGGATACTCCATGATTCTCTGATAGAATAAGATTTTTTTTTTTTTTTAGGAATATGCAGTATGAATTCTACTGTCTAAAAAGAAGAAACTTATAAATGGATTTTTCTTCAATAAATCCCACACTAGGAGTTGCCTTAATGAGCCAAATGCATCTGTCTCAGCCCCTGTAAACAAGAATGTCTAGGGAAGGGATGAAATGAGGGATTAGAAGCAGTGGGGGGTTAATTTGTGGAATTTTGTAATTCATAAGTACTGCCTTGTCCTAACAGCATTTGTTTCTTCCTTCACTTGCTTGGTATTTGGTAGGGCTTAGCTCTAAATTGATGGACTAAATCTCATCTCTCATAAAAGTTTTACAAGGGATGTTCACAGAAAAGTATTGTGTGCTTTTTTAATTTCTGCCCTTTTGGTTGTGGTTGGTGTTTTTTTTTGTTTGTTTGTTTGGTTTGGTTTTGTTGTGGTGTTGTTGTTGTTGTTTTGTTTTGTTACTTTTTAATAAATAAGGGAGAAAGCCAAATACTTCTGTCCCAGAAAAAAGCCTGGAGTGGGATAATGAGACTGATGTTCTCATTGTGTCCATCCCCTCCTCACCTTGGCATTGATGTAAATGCTTGATCAAATTATATCTGAATCTGTTTCCAGTGTGTGTTTAGAGCCACAGGATAATGATGAGGCTTCTCACAACAGTGTTTCTTTATTCTTTTTTTAGAAGTATTGTGGGGTTTTTTATCTGGTGAGTCCGTGAGAGTTTGACATTGGATGACTTTATAAAACATTCTACTAATTGGATTTGTTAAAATAAATAAATCAAACACTAATTGGAACGTGCCCTGCCATTATTTTTGCTTACTGAATTAGATACTACATCATGAAGTTCTTTTTATCGTATTTGTGCACTTATTTAAACACCCCCCTGGCACACACACTCCTGCAAATTCAATTAGATATTCAAAGGAGCCATCCAATTTATGCAAGGCTGGTTTACATTTAATCCAGGGGCAAGTCTCAGTAACTGATGATAGGTCTGCTCAAGATTAATTAGCATCACTCAGATGAGCAGTGGCATTGTTACAAGCCTGCAGTGTAAAGCAAGGGGTATTTCATCCTTCCTGCATGAGCCATTATTTCCTTCAACATGACCCTTTTAAGCTTTCCTGTATAGCTTTCATTCTGTGGAAAGGGGTCAACACCACCCATGTTATCTAATCCCATCAGGGTCAGCTCCATTTCCTCTTTTGCCTCACTTTTGTCGCTGTTTAATTTCCAGCCAAGCAGGGCAAAGGCTCCAAGATCCCAATTTGTTTTCCAAAACTCCTCATTCTTGTTAACAACTTAGGAAGACCCAGAATCCCATCTTGGTGACTGTGTAAATGTTTCCTTTTTCATCAAGCAACTCTGTGATACGTGGCTGAAATGAAAACATGCCGACCTGGTATCTAAATTCATGAAGTGGTATCTTTTTCCCTTCAATTTGAGGATTATTATTTTTTTTTTAATTTTAATGAATAGCCCTGTTCTGCCTCCAAATGGATTTCAGCAATGGATGATTTTCTGTTAGGATGGATCTGACCTTTTCTCTCATCTTTATGTTCCAGCATATTTTTTGTAGCTTACAGTTAAGTATTAATAGAGATAAGGTATCTTAGGAACTGTTGAGTATTAAGCTCATGCTGACACCAGTGAAAGGAATGCATCTGTTCCTTACTGTTCCTACCTAAGTGGACACTTAAAATCTCTTGATTTTCTGAACCTGGCTCCCTCTAAGTGAGGATGTAATGCCACATCTCCCAAGTCCTGCAGAAAAGACAGGACTAAGGCCACCTGTGATTTGGCAGAATATGAACACAGGTCACCGTGACCAAGTGGCTTTTATCAGGGAAGTGTTTTTTTACAATGTGGGTGGGGAGGCCCTGGCACAGATTGCCCGGAGAAGCTGTGGCTGCCCCATCCCTGGAAGTGTCCACAGCCAGATTGGACAGGGTTCTGAGCAACCTGGGCTGGTGGAAGGTGTCCCTGCCCATGGCAGGAGGGTGGAATGAGAAGATCTTCAAGTCCCTTCGACCCCAAACCCTTTGTGATTCTGTGTCTATTAGAGTAACCCCAAAACCTGTGATATTCTGGAAGTTGTGATACTTTCCTTCCACTTCCTGGTCCACAACGCAGCAGACACTTTAATCCTGTGAAGAGAGGAGCTGTTGACTCTTTAGATCCCAAGTCACTATGGCCCTGGGTCCCAGCTGAGTCTTCACTTTTAATTCTGCTCCAAGTTGACACAGCAGAGCAAGCAGCAGATGGACACTGGCCCCCTCCTGGTCCCCAAGACTCACACAGCCAGTCTGAGCCCTTAAAATTGACTCCAGCTTGTCCTCCTTGTCCTCATTTCCTGCAAATTCACCTCCAAATTCCAATTCTGCTGCTTCTAGTAAATGAATCCTCCTGGCTTATTGCTCTGTCACTCTGTGTTTGGAGGTTTCTCCACTAACCTTTCTCTTCTTTAAAATGTAGTTACCTTGCTGCTGCTTTTAAGGCTCTCCATGGTTTATCCTTCCCTTTCTTATTCAGCTCTACTACAAGGTTAGCTTTGACTTTCACACAAGGCACTTTAAAGCTTCCTCAGGTGTTGTCTCTTATCAGTGGAAACTCCTAATTAATTTCCAGAAGTTCTCACTATATCCCTTTTTCAGGTCCTCCAACTTCTCTTCCTCAGCATGGATAAAATACCCTATTTAGCTGATTATGGCAAGACAGTGACAGCTACATTCCCTGTTAAATGAGGGACTTGCTACCCCAGATTTTGCTGCTCTTGCTTGTTTTGCTTCAGGGGCTTTGTAGCAGCTCCCGTGCAATTTTCCCTGTGTAGGGAAGACCACGTGCAAATGTTGGGCTCCATCAGAGAATTTGTTTACAGTACCATCCAAGTAACAGCTCCCTGATCCTGTGAGGGGGTGTGGGGATGGTTTGTGTCTGAAGCTGCGCTGTTAAAGTGAGTCTCTCACAATTAGAATGCCCCATGTGGAGGCTGAGAGCAGAGTATTTGATATTGTCTCCCATACCGGCTCGCTGGGATGAAGGTGACTTTCAGCTGCAGTGCTCACTGCCACACAAGCCAGAATTTCTGTGTGCTCTCTTAATTTTTTTTTTTTGGAGTGTGTTGAGTATTTTAATTTTGAACTTTTTCACCTAAATTAATTTTTAAAAATAAATTATGGGAAGTTGAAGCGTAATCCTGCTTGTTTTGACAGCTGGGGGAGCTTCACAAGTGCAGTAAATTTAAAGCAAGGATTATTAAAATACTGTAAAATCATGAAAACTCAGAAATATTTGCTGAAACTCTGCTGAAACAGACAAGCTTCCAAGGGTGATAAAATCAACTATAATCAGTTCTATTTATAATGAAAATATACAATACATAAAATAGTTATTTTTTAGGATGAGCTTGACCTCTTTAAACTTTAGCAACAGAGGACTCTGGGGTGTCAGCTACTCTACACAACAAATCCTCCTAGTATATACTCACAGAGAAATGCTTGGTATTGTAGAGGCTTTGTTTAGAAAACCAGTTGTGTTTGGAGTGCACATAAAATCCTTTACCAGACTAAGGAATTAATAAATATTGATGTTTGTGTTTGTAATTTACGAGAGTTCCACAGGAGATGAGACAAGTTGGGGGTTTCTTGGGAGACAGAGCATATGGGTGCAAACTAAAGAAGGCTTTAATGTCCCCAGTGGAATGGAATCACAGGTCACTGGTATGATAGGTTAATTACAACTTTGTCCATAAAAATATGAGTAACTGGTTATAGTTGCATAATAACCATTTCTTTAAAGAGACAACTCTGTGACAAGAGACAAACGTCTGGCCACAATCAACACCTTTTTGACATGTGTATTTAGGAGCTTACGAAGGGCCAAGGAACCAGACAGCTACTGATAATGGAAGGAGGGGTGAAAAGAAACTAAGAAGAAAAGAACTAACAAAAGAACTATTTTTATATTAACTTACAGACGTTTTCGTAAAGATTGTAAGGTAAAGATCCTATCTGGATCTAAGCCAGGGACCCTAGTATGGTTGGGAACAAGGGAATAAATTATAAATAAAAGTGTATCAC
>JAWWES010000051.1:3074020-3094902 GCA_035583135.1 Lophotriccus pileatus
GGTGGTTGGCACTGAACAGGCTCCCCAGGGCAGTGGGCACAGCCCCAAGGCTGACAGAGCTCCAGGAGGGTTTGGATGATCCTCTGGGGATGGTTCTGTGCAGGCCTAAGGGTTGGACTCTGCTATCCTTGTGGGTCCCTTCCAACTCACCACATTCTGTGGTTCTGTGAGGACACACACACAGTCGTGTAGATATTCCTTGCTGGGATGGTATTTTAAATGCTGCCTTGTTTTTGTAGCTGGAAATAGATTAAAATAACACCTTGTGGAAGTGGTAAAACCAAAAAATGAGCAGGCATTAACCTGGTTCAGTGATACAAAGTCAGTGTGCTGGGAGACACTGTCAAAAAGCAAAGCCAGCCCCTACCCTGGTCAGCTCTTCTCTCTGGAAAACATTCTGGCTTTCCAAAGTACCAGGAGATCCCTTTAAATTCAACGAAGCCACAGAATTGTGTCCTCCTGAATGCTAATGATGCCATCTAGCACTCTTTTACTGTGCTTTTCATCACTAGGTCTCTGAGTGCTCTTCAAAGGAGGTCAGTATTCTGAGAGCCCCGAGTCCCTAGAGTTGTGTAATTCTCTGCTGACACACACTGCTGCAAAGGTCTCTGCTCAGGGATGCCTTTCTAGTCTTTATTTTTTAAATTAAAATGTCAAAAAAAAAAAAAAAGGAGGCAATTAAACTGCTCCATTAGCAATGTAGAAGTTTGTAGGCAATTTGTTTTACTCTGTTGCCAGCAAATAAACTGTTTCCCATGAATTCTATGATTAATTCCCTAGGGCTGGAAACACTGTTAATTGAGGGATTAAGAACCAGATGTTCGTTGTTCTGAATAAATGTTTCAAAATGTGAAAGACAGGAATTGTAGGTATCCAGCCCCCAGACTTCAGTGGGACTCTGGTTCCACCTCCTTGCACAATAGCAGCAGTGACTGTAACAGAATATTCTTTAACAGTTGGGTGTTTACTTAAGCCTGAATACCCTCAGTGATGAGTATTCCACAGCTTTGGGCTGCTCGTTCCACTCTGAATAATAAAGGTTCTCAGTCCTTCATTTTCCTTTCTATGGCTTCATCTCGTCATTTTTTCTCCCATTTTTGACTAGGGAGAACCATCAGTTGTTGCTCTTTTATAACCTCACTTAGGTAGTTCTGTGCAGTTAAATCTTTATTTTGCAGGACTAAATGTGACCCAGTCCTTTTAACCTTTCTTCATTCAGCATCTTGTTTCCTTCCCTGTGCCTTCAATCATGACTTTATCTTTTTCTTGGAGTATTTGCCTGAAATTGTGTTCCAAGGGCAAGGCACAAAACTAATTCTGTTCTAGAAGTTCAAAGCACAGCAAGTCCATTTCTCCTGCACACCTTTATTTTCATCTTGCCATTCTCGTTCCCCTTTTTCTGTAAATATTCAGTCTTTATGTGCTGCTATTAGATGGTGTGAGATGGATGTGGCCCTTTGGTTTGTGTGGGATCACAGAAGTTACTTCCTTGGTGGTAAAACTCTTCCCTGTGAGGGTGATGAGGCCAGAGAAGCTTGGACACATCCGTGGAAGTGTCCAAGGCCAGGTTGGATGGGGCTTGGACCATGCTGGGCTAGTGAAAGGTGTCCCTGCCCATGGCAGGGGGTGGAACAAGATGATTTTAAGGTCCTTTCCAGCCCATTCTGTGATTCTATGAAAGCAGGACTTGAGCTCTTCTGTGGGGTTTTTTTTGGGGACAGATTTTGGGTTAGTACAAGGAAATGTGTTGTGTCTAAACCAGCCTGGTCAAAGCACTGCTCTTATTTTCCACATTACCACGTTGCAGCATTCCAAAGAACCTGGACCTGGCTGCTTTTGCTTCAGTTGCAAGAATAATATTGATAATGACAGTATTTAACATTTAAGGTTCAACATATTTTACCATCATTTACTAATTGACTGCAATAGAGATTTAGCCAGGGCTGACTAGACTGAAGTAATGACTTTAATTGTATTAAATACAATTCTACCTGGATACAAAGGCATTGTGTCTCGTGCATTTGCACAGCTGTGTTTTTTGCTGTTAATCCCAAATTTACCTTTGTGAAGTTTCCCACTTCCAAGTGAGCAGATAAACAATCAGCACAGAGGCTGGAGGTCTGGCCCCCTCTGCCTGATGGGTCCCTTCCTCTTCTGTATGGAAATTGTCACTGCAAGTGCTACTTTTCCTTCATAGAAATACACAATATTTCTTGCAATAGAATTGTGTATGTGTGTGTATATATATATATAGATGTAGATCTCCATATCACTTCTGTTTCTTGATGAATTGCTCTCTAGGTAGATACTCTGTTTATCTAGAAAACAGAAGTGTAGCTATTAAGAATTTAGGGATAAGGAAGATGTTTGGAACAAGTTGTAGTATTCAGAATGTCAACACTTGTATTGTTATTTAGCAAGTGCAAAGTGCCTCACTTTGCATCCTTATTCCACAAGTTTTCTGCAAAGAGCAACCAAATCTGTTATTGATGAAAGGTGGTTTTGTGATAGAAATTTGTCATTCATACAATCAATAAGGTTGGAAAAGGACTCTAAGATTGAGTCTAACCATTAACCCAGCACTGCCAGGCCCACCACTAACCCCTGTCTCCAAGTGCCACATCCACACACCTTTTAAACACTTCCAGGGATGGTGATTCCACTTGTGTTCCAATGCCACAGCGCCCTTCCACTGCAGAAATTTTTTCTGGTGTCCAATGTAACCCCCCACCTGAATGATGGATGTTTTGAGAGAACAGTTGGCAGGTTCCAGGCACAGCTGGGTCCTGAGTGCTGCCCTGTGGAGTCTGCATCCCGTATCCCAGTGAAGTCAACTCAGCCCAGGAGCTTTCAGAGCGTGCACATCATCGCTTCCCCTGAATGCATGGCACCACCTCACTGAGAAATGGGAGCAGTTATTTTCTTTCCTCTTGCAGCAGAGAGAAGGAATGGGGACTCTTCCCACATCTAAAGGGGTATGTTCCTTTGTCCCAGTGACTGGAGGAATCTCTGACCTTCTCTCTGGAAGAACAGAAGGATCATCATCATTAGTGTTGCTCATTTAGCAGGCAAACATCACAGGCAGGGTGTATCTGTGAATTCCAGATGGCTGAATCCTGCTTGGGCTCCACTGAACTGAGGGAAGTTTTATGTGAGTCTAATGGGCCAAATGCTTTGCTGTGTCACCTTCCCCTTTTCGTGAGTGGCACCACGGAGTTACAGCAGGAGTGAATAATTATCCAACAGTTTTCCTTCAGGAAGGTAATAACTGTCCATCAGTGCCCACATTGGATGGGCAGGATCCTTTCCTTTTGTTCTGGAGCTGTGAAGTTAGTGTTGAACCTCCACAAAGGCCAGAGACCCTCCGTGCATGGGGCAGACACTTGGCTTTGTTCCTGCTGCTGAAGGAGGGCCAACAGGAGTTAGACTCAACATTTGTAAATCTGGAAGGCGATGCCATAAAATTAACATTTCCCCATGTCTGAGTGTATTAATTCTCGCTTACAAGAAAATACACAAACTTGTTAAAGGAATAAATTAAAATTCATCTGTGTATATGATGAATCACCATCCAATTTTGTCTGAGAGGGAGAAAGAGTTTTGGCTCAGCTGTCTGTATATTTTTTTTTCCCCTCCAAAAAATATTTTATGCAGGGGAAATTACTAAGAATGAGTCAAATATGTTTCTCTCCCCTCTTTTCACTTCCATACAAGTAAATAGATTAGTCTGGGGCTTGTTAATGAGCTCCAAGTCACTTCTCAGCTGTGAAGGTCTAAACAGAAAGGGCTCTCTGGAAAGTTTCCCCAATGTGTTTTCATTTTGCCATTTACTCTACAGCTTCACATCTGTGTTCCAGGATTCTTTCTTAGAGTTGTAAATAATTCTTCCCCATTTCCAGAGTTTCATCCCTATTTTATGCTAACCTAGTTTTTTGGGGGTGGTTGATTGCTTAGGGGCTGGATTTATTTTAGTGGATGTACGTGCCAGTGTTTAGACTTGCAAGAAAGTGTGCTGTTCTGACGTATTTATGGATACAGCTTTGGGAGGAATGTAACCTTGTAAGCAACTAGAGGGAACTTTTTCTGCACTAGAGCCTTGAATGGCTCTGTTTTGCTCTATCCAGACCCTCAGCCATTCCTATAAATCATCCTCTAAACCCAGCACAGGGTTTAACTGCCCCTCAGGGAACATGTTGTCACCCAGATTTTTTTGCCTCTCTCGTATCAGGTCTGGGCTGTCAGTAACTAAATCTGCCTGCATGTGTAGACGGTTCTACTTTTTTGGACAGGGAAAGTCATCAACAAAGAACATGAGCCATTGCATCTCTTTCACAGAATTGATTTCAGGAATGTAACAACTTAATTTTAAGAGCAGTTCCTGCCAAATACTTCCTCTGTTGTGTTGCTGTGATCTAACACCAAGCAAAGCCTTTCTTTTGGGATTGGGAACACTAGTTTTGGGTGGAAGAGAAACAGCGAGGGACTGTTTGACCTGAGCACATGGAAAGTTGCAGACCTGTGAATTAAATATCTCACACTTAGCTAACTACTTAGCTTTTATTCCGTGACTGAAGATGCAAGAGTTGATTTAATTAAGAACATTTACCTCTCTGGAGGCTTTCTGCTGAAAGAAAATTACATCTCAGGTTTTAATGCTGTGTCATTCACACTGTAAAGGTGAGAGAGAATCTCTCCTCACATGCTGATTGTGAAAAGTCAGCAGGAGCATCCTTCCACTTCGATGTAGGTGGTGTTTGGGTACTGAAATCAATCTTAGCAAGGATGTGCAGCCTTCTCTGAACTCACAGGGTCTAAAGAAATGATATCAAAGGAATCTGATAGAATGACTTGTGGGAAGTGTGGTAATGACCCTGAAGGGATGGCTGCCGGTTGGGAACACGTGTAGTGCCTGCACCTTGATGTGTTAAATGGTCAACTTGAACTGCTGTCAGTCTGTCCCTGACCCTTTTCCCTGAGAGCTGCCAGAAACAGAGCTGTTTGTAGGTGTCAGGACCTTTCCATTATCACCATTAGCAAGGCCATGGCACTTCTGAAGCGCTGCTGTAACGCCCCTCAGCACCACACAGGGAGGAAGGACAAGGAAGCTGCTGGTGTTCTTGATTTTCCTCCATGGTTTCAGCACTGAGACATTAATTTTTCTCAGCACCTCTTGGCTCCAGCAGGAGCTGACGCCTCTCAGCATCTTACACACAGTCTTTATTTTTCACGATGTGTTATTTGGAGCTCTGTTAGGATGTGTCTGTCCAGATGCCAAGTGTGTTAAACCTGCGTAGTTTTTGTTCAAGGGCCAAGTTAGGGAATTGTACAGCCATACCAATGGACAAATATTTCTTGTGAAAAACTTTGAGAGCTTCACGAGCTGGGAAATAGAAGGAAGAGAAGCTTCTTCCAAGTAGATGAATTTTAATTTAAACTCCATTGAAATAAATGTGGTTGCAGGAGTTAACAAAGTGAGTAGGTAGAATGAGGGATGGGGAACGTCCTCCTAGCAAAGCTGGAATACTAAAATTGATAAATGTGAACTTAGTGGATATTAAGGAATAGAGGAAAAGCAGTGGCTAAAATAGGAACAAAAGTTTCAGAAGGAATAGATAAATTCAGATTCAAGTGATGTTGAAAGAACTGACAGGGTTAGGGAGTATTGCAGATCTGGTGAGAGCTCAGGCATTTGTCACAACCTTTCAGGAGTGAATTTTGAAGTATACAGAATTCTGATCATTCTTTTTCCTGGACTCTCCATTGGGTATTTTTGCTTTATCCTGGAGGGTTGCTTAGCAGGGTAGAGATGACAAGCCTAGCAGGAAAGAAGTTCCAAGAGAAGAGTGACCTGTGAACCTGCAGGGGACAGATGGCCAAATTTAGGACAGGCCAGATTTGAAAAAGGGAGGGAAAAGGTCATGAGTTAACAGTCAAATGCTGACAGAGAAGGATTTACAAAAGGGGATACTGGGTAAATCATGGACAAAATTGCTCCTCAGAATTGCTCCCAGAAAGCGACTGAGGCATTAAATAAGGATTCAAAGCAGAGGGTGGGCAGGATGCAGGAAAGGCAACAAGTGGTGTTGAGGTTGTTGCTCAGCCCCTGGTGAGCTTTAATAGCAGAGCCTTGGAAACTCTGTCCATGTGAATTTCCAGCTTTTTTGCAGTTGTTTAACATGGAGTCAGTGGAGTTCTCCTGAAATCCCTTAAATTCAGTGGGAACTAGGTGTAATCTCTTAGAGGGACAGTGTGCTGCAGTGCATTGTCTGGTTGATGCATTCCTTTTTTTATTTCCATTTATCTTCTTTTTCCCAGTGAAGTCTCATCTTCTTTCTTATTTTTTTTTCTTTCTTCTTTTTTTTTAAACTCCTGTCACAAACTCCTGTCACACCACTTAACAAACTTCCAGCATCTGAGTACAAAGCTATGGTTGAGTATCTAAGATTCCAGTGCTAAGAATTATTTAACTCATGCAGTTCCTTTTTCACAGGCCGTACTGAGTGCCTAGTGAAATAACTGGAAATCTTTCCACCAGCTTCAAAATAAACAGGAGGCAGACTCGTAACAAGGAGATTTTCTGGTGCTTTGCTATTTAATTAGAAGGATGCAGATTGTTTGATGGAATGGCAATAAGAACCTCTGATCACTGGTTCCAGTGAGAGCTGTTGCTTTTGTGGGGAAAAGAGAGTTCATTTTTCATGCTTAGGAAATATTAGCATTTGTTATTGCCTGTATTAGATATTGAGTGCGTGTAATTTGGCACATGAAAAATGCTGGCTTTGAGGTCTGTTTTCCAAAAGTCATTTATACACGTACAAAGGGAAGTTGATAGCAACAATATTAATGTATTCTCATGGGGAAAAACACTGTAAGCATCTCCTGCACAGGCAATCCAACCTCCTCCATGTCATTCACCTCTTTTAGGAGGGAGTAGGAACTGTTGTGCTTGTGTTCCTTTGAGATGTAAAGTTGTAATATTAAAAATTACCGCTTGTTTTCAGTATTGACTAGAAAAATAAATGCAATTATGCTTATGAATGTTGAAAATTAAGCAAAAGAAAGCAATTGTATGTGTTTGAGGAGCTTTTCAAATGAAAAGCTGCATTCACTGAATTCTCATGGGCTCTTTTTCTCCCTGTCATGTTTCGTGACGTGAACTCTCAATTGAGGGAACAGCTGCAGTAAAAATGGCACCAGCCAAGTCACAGGGAATTCACAGGAAATTGAGACGTTTCAGGCCATAACACAAGCAGTTTTTACCTTGAGAAATGCTTGACCTTTTATTAGCAAAATGCCTATAAATATAGAGAGGTGTCAAGCCCTTATTGGCAGCACTCAGCCTGGATGCTTTGGGTAAGCCTTGCACGGACAGACAGAGATCCTTCACTGCCACCAGAGAGAGGGTTTATCTTTCTCATGGTGCAAACTTTTTTCTCCTGTTCTCATACTTTGGGTTTACTTACAGTGAAAACATGAAGGAAATGTCAGTGTTGATCAGAAGGGTGCAGGAAGGGAAGCAAAAAAGGCAACCTACATCACAGGTGTTGTCTTGGTTCCTCTAATTCTTCTGAAACAAAATGATCCTTAACACTAAAGGTTTGACCACATCCCTCTGACCTTTGAAAACACCAACTCTTTATGGATAGTTGGCAGAGTCAGGATGTTTTACCCAACCCTCCCACCCAGCCCTGGCACACACAGCAGCAGGAGTGGAAGAACTAACTTGGAGGCAGTGAGTGTCCTGCTGTCTTCAGAGCCATGAAACAGCAGAGCTGTTTCTGATTAATTTTAAGATGCTTTAGAAATGTTTTATTTACTGAAAGTTTATGCAGCACTTCCAATTTTTAATTTACTTCTATAACACATCTCTAATATCCAAGATGGTAAAGCTTTAAGCAACGTGTTTATCGTTGTCACTGGATAACTGTTAGTGAAGCCTCTTCAGGAGTCAGTTTGCTCCATAAACTCATCATTCAGATATCACATGAAGACATAAACACTCCAAAAGCTTCCTTTCACTCCATCCCTCTTGTTCTTCTGTGTATATGAAACTTTTTTTTGTATTTCTTTACCATCTTCATCTTATAATCTGGTAGTGAAGATCAAGCTGTGAAGAAATTTGGCAATAAAACCCAAATCACCTCCTCCATCACCTCCAGCCTAATAGGATATCATCAAGGTATTAAAAAACCAAACAAACTATAAGCTAAATTAACTTCTTGCTAATTTTGATGCAGTCTGGGGTGACTGAGTGAAGATGTAGCAGGGATATTGCTGTGCTTTCTCATGGCCAGTTTTAGTACTCCATCTGTCCACAGCAGATGAATGTGTTTCCCCCTTTCAGTTTTATAGGTTTAAGTTGCTTCCAGTATAGTTACGGGAATATTCAAAGGAGGAATCATAACCAGAAAAAAAAGTGGTTTAGCTTAGTTCTCATTAGCTGTTCACCTAGAACAGATTGCATGGGATGGTTTTCTGGAGTGTGTCTGATTGCTGCAGCATGGTAACTTAATGGGGACATGTTTTTATCAGCTTCAGGGTGTCTGTGCCAACTGACCTCACAGCTTGGTGTGCAGTGAATCAGCTCTAGAAACTACAGTTGAAATCTAGGATCTCATTTGCATGGTCCCCTTTGAACTTAATTCACTGTTGTGTACTTGTTTGATTTTTATGTGGCATCTGGCATCCCTGGTCTGAACTAAAACTCTTCATCCTGCATCCATAAACATTTGTTGTTTTTCAGTCCAGTTTTCAAATCTGAAAAATCCTTGTCCCTATATTTTTACTTGTATTCTCTTATGCTCTGAGCTTTTCTTCTCATGCAACATTCATGTTTCTAATCTCACTAAGTTAGGAACTAAGCTTTACTCTCTTACTCCACAGTGTTTTTATGTAGCAACAAACCAAGAAGCTTTCAAATCTCCCTACTGTGGCTCTTATCACACCTTTCAGGTCAGGTTGGAAGGGGTTTGGAGCAACCTGGTCTAGTGGAAGGTGTCCCTGCCTATGACAGGGGCTGGAATGAGGTGGTCTTAATGCCCCTTCCAACCCAAACCGTTGTGTGGTCCTGTGGTTTCTGCGTGGCTTTTGTCCAAACTTTGTGTTCATTACTTTTCTATTTTGTCCCCTTTTTTAGCATCATCCTTCAGGTTCTGTCAGTCACAGCCTCAAGCCCAGGGAGAGCCAGATCTGTAAAACTTATCCCTTCAGCTTGCCAGGAAAACAGCCCAAGCACACCCTTACAACTCAGCTGAATTGGGTACAGAAAGCATTTCTCAGCCTTGTAGCCTTTAAGTGAGAAACAGGATTGCAAAAGCTAATTTGCTTGTTTTCATAGCACGATCTTAATTCTACAAGGGAGAGAGGATGATCTAATCTAATTGAATTTTGCTCTTTGAGAAGAAGGGAGATCACTTGGCCAGCTGCTGCTCTGAGCAAACGCAGAGCGTGCAGGCTACAAGATAAGCTTTGAACTTTATCAAGTCTCTCGGCAGGATATGCTAATGTGTGCTGTTGGGAGAGTTCTGAAACTTTGCCTCTGATTGTATTAATTAGTGTGCTGCTCCAAATGACCCATAACTCACTGGAAAATAAGGAGCTGTTACACACAGGGCTTTGTGTCCCTGATGCTTTAGTGTTTGGGCAGGGTGGACTGTGATTTCACAAATCAGGCCAAATCCACCTCCTCCCAGCACTGCTGCTGTTTTGATTTCTTTTTGAAAATTTAAACATAATGTATTCAAGCAGTTTATTCATTAGAAGAGGGAAAAGTGTGTGCTCTAGTCTTGTGTTTGAAGAGAAAGCCTTTTTCTCCCCAAATATTTGCCCTTCTAACAAACAAGGTAGGGAAGCACCTCAGAGCTTCAGTGGTCATACAGAATTTTCCTCTAGACAGGGACAAACTCTCTCAAACCCCAAATCCCCTGTCATTTAGGGCTCTTAAACTGATCCTCTGTGGTGGACTTGTATTATTAAACTTGTGGTTTCTGGGTGCAGTAGGTTTGCCAACAGATTGATGAGCTGTGTTTTCATGTCTATCACTTTTACAGTAGGCAATGCCTCAGACCCCCCAAACCTTCCCAGACTGGAGCTGCCATCTCTGCCTCCACCCCTGCTGTGCACCCCCAGTGTGAGATCTGGCTTCCCATAAATCTGTAGTGTTGTATTCCAAGGCAGTGTGGTTTAGTCACGTACAATAATTTATAAGTCATGCGTACTTTGGAAAAAAATCGGAGTTTCGTTGTGATTATCAACTTAGCTTTTCATGCTGATGAGCTCATCAAGCTAATTAGCAGTCTGCCCTGTCTCTTTACATGTCTTGATCATCTTCCATGCAGTTTTGTCCCAGGCTGACACGCTCCTGTCTTCAGGAAAATAACCCCAAGTTACTGAAGGTGGTAACTTGAGTCTCACTCCCTGCATTCCAGAGGTTCTGTCTGCTCATGGTTTTTTTTTTTTTTTTGAGCAGATTTGATCTCTGATAGGACAAAAAGCTTAACTTTCTCTTCATTATATCATCTTCAAGATGATATAATTGCTTCATGCATGTGATTTAAATGAAATAGTTGACTTTCTCATCACTTGTGAGCAAGCACAGGACCTGCCTACAGCTTCAATGTTAGTCTGGCCTAACTAAACACAATACACCACATGCCTGCAGGGTCTAGGTTGTACTTAGCCCCCTCAGACATCTCTCTAAGCAAAAGAGATCTAAACATTTGGCTAAAACCCTAATGGCTTAAAGACAAATGTGAACTCTCTAGAAATTCTCATTTGGATCCAGGCACTGCTCTGAGCGCCTTTCTGAGACAGGTAATGTGAGTATTTTGGCTTTCTTATTCTATCCGCTTTCTCTTCAGATTTCTTTTCCCATTTGTCTGAGAAACATTTAAGAAGTAGATGAATCACCAACATCCTTCCTGTGAAATAAAGAGTTCATACCTTCCATATTAAAAATCGAGCTTTGTATCAAGTCCTTTATAAAAGACTCCACTCAGTCTCCCTGTTTTATGGAAAAAAGAGAAGACACTGATACTTCTATCTCAAATTTACTCTTTGCTCTAATTGCAGGCAACCTAATGATTCTCCATTACTACTGTTAATTAAAGGAATGTGACCAACAGTAGAGTTTTTTTAGTCACCCTACAGCCCTATGCTTGTCTTTATATTTCTTTTTTTTAGCTCATGAGATATCAGACTTAATCTTCCCACCTGCTTTTCCTGAAGACTTTTCCATTATTCCAAGAGCAAAGGCAATAGACATTATGTCACTCTATGATAATTATGTTTAAAGCCTTCTTAAAGTGAGGTCAGATAGAAAATCTGAGGACCTTGCACCAGGGTTGTAAGGTGCACTGCAACAGCCTGTGCAGAATTTGGGTGGGTTATGACAAATTCTGTACAAGCACAAATGCTATTCTGTGTGTTTTCTGTGTGTATTCTGCTTGAATGTACAAAATGTGATAAAATCTATCAAAGCTAAGGTTGGACAGGGCTTGGAGCAACCTGGTCCAGTGGAAAGTGTCCTTGCCCATGGCAGGGAGTGGAATGAGGTGATCTTTAAAGTCCCTTCCAACCCAAACCATTCTGTGATTCTATGAACCTTAGAGCCCGTTCCTGATTTAATAAGTGGGTTTGGGGCAGTAACCTCAGTGTTTTCATTCAGTTTTCATGCACTTATTCCTGGAAGCTGGTTGACTGTGTAGATGTCTCCTTGTAGCACAGCTGAGCCCCTTGTGCACCCTGGTCCAGGTGTCATTCTGCAGCAGGATGCTTGGTGGGCTGTTGAATGTGTACCCAGTTTGCAATGAAATGTCTTTTCCTGTCATTACCTCGCTCTCCAACCTGTCATCCAACCACCAGTATGCATTTTTATCTTGCTTATTTACATCCCTGTAACTAATAATGCTTTCATAGACTAATTATGCTTTCCACAAATACAGGCATAATCACTGCCTTCATTTATTGTCTCTAATTGAAAGTCTGCCACAAAAACTCTGCTACCCAGGCCAGAATAACAAGTTCTGTTGTGTTTTTTTGCACAACAGAGCTGTGCTGCCCTCTGATAGACCAATATCAAGGTGAAATCAAGAAATCCCTGTACACAAAAATAATAAGCTCTGCAACCCTTTCATGCCAACGCAGCCATGGCTGTGCTAACAGAGGGCAAGTGTTGAGGTGAAGGCTGTTGGCTTGGATAACATCTCCACTAATCAGGCATGTAAGATAATTCAGCTAATTTTTGTTTAGTTAAAAGTAAGCAGAGATATTGGTGCAGAAGGGGAGGAAATGATTTCAGCTTCCAGCTTCAGTTAACACATAGTTAATGCACATTTTCCAGTCTTTTCACTTTTCTTTTTTTTTCCCCCAGAATATTAACAGTTTAAAATACTTAGCTATAAAAAAATCTCATAATGAACATCAGAATTTTTTTTTTTTTCAGGATACTTGTCTAACTGCAGTGGCAGCAGTTCAATCAGCCTTTACAGTAGTGCAATCTTATTGAATTTCTGCCAGGAATGTAAATGAGAAGCCATTCTGCTTTAAAAGCTTCAGCTAATATAATTAATTGCGTTCATTTTCAAGGTGATGTCTTGCTTGTTTGGGCGAGTGAGCAGTGGGGGATTAAAAAAAAATAAATGGAAATTTCATCAGTGATTACAAAAGAGATAGTGATTTACTAATTGCCTTTCACCGTTCCCTGACAGTTTGTATCTCTTACCAATCTGCCTCCAGTCACTGGAAACATTTGTGTGGTGAGAGATTAGGATAAATACACTACGAGGAATTCTTCAGTGGTGAATTTGTTTTTCTTTCATGGGGAACTAGATTTGTCTGCTGTGTTTTGTAGCAAATGCAACCATTTACCCGGTGACCCCTGTGCTTTAGATTAAAAATATGCTCTGAAGGCTTTAAGTGTTCAGCAGAGGGGAATGTAGTTGGGAGCAGTCCTGTCCTGTGGGGTGCTGTGCACCAGAGCCCTCTTGGCACCTGTCCTCTCATGTTTTCAGCTCCAGGAAACAGAAAACAACAGTGATTTACATCAGTTCACAAAGGGACTGTGGGATGCTGCGGATTCTGCCTGTTTCCCCAGGATGCTGCCTTGTCAGGGTCAGTCCCCCTCAAATTAAATGAGAAAAAAACAGACTTCATAGTCTGTTTTGGCTGCTGGATCTCTAGTAGGGCAGCAGCTCGTCTGCTGGGATGACTCCTGGTTGCTTTAATTTTTTGCTGCTATGGAATTTCATTGTGCAGACATTCATATTTACCTGTGCTAGAGGCACTATGGGATCTGCTCACACGTGTGTGGGCTCAGAGTGTGGAGAAACAGATGTTTGCCTTGAAATCCAGGATTAGAGAGTGATGTGCACTTAAGGGAACACTCCCTTTATATGACTGTAAATGCAGCTGGATGTCTCCACTTAAAAAACTTGGCTTAAGTTTTAGCAGAGAAATTTTAAGAAGGAAAAGCTGCAGAGACAGAGAACTCGGAGAACAAGCATGATAGGATATTTTTTTAGAGTTAATTCAGCTTTGATGCAAAATACATTTATACTTCTGACAGCTGTACTTCTTACTCTTACATTTAAATGTCACACGTCTCATACCTACAGGAAACTACCAATGACGTGACTCAGCACTTCCAGTGTACCCAATCTGGGTGTTCTTCTGAAATGCAGGGATATTTCATGGATTTTTGGTGCTAGTTTTAAGAGACATTCTGCTTATTAGCTGGTGTAGATGCTTATTGTTTATATGTCAAATCTTTCTTTACCTACACAGGTAAAGAGCATGAGAGCTGCATTTTAATCCTGCCTGTGGCACCACACACAGGGGTTCAGAGTCTTGGTGTTTCCCAGTTCTAGACATCAAGATGAGACCAGCCACTCCCACATTTTTCTTTATTTCTGAGGAAAGGAAAACAGACCAAAAGAAAACCATGGGATGCTCCAGCAATCCTCTGCTGTTGGAGCAGAACTGGGGAAACTTTGACTAAAAGCCCAGAGCCTCCAGGTGAGCTCAAATGCATCTCTGTCTCTTATCAGAAACACAGTTTCTGTGACCAAGTAATTAACAATATTTTTAGTTATCCTCCTCTGCCCTTATTCTGCAGTAGCAACTTAAAAAGATTAAGAATTATCAATTAGAATTTAGAAAGATTTTTTTTTCCTACTCTTTTTGCTATTATTTATTTGGTTTAGATTTTCATTCTGAAAGCAAGATTAGAATTTGTTCCAGCTCTGGGGTCGGGACAATAAATGATTGGGGAGTTCTAGATAAATGGGATTTAATCCGTTAGATGCCTGAAATTGGTGCCATGTGCTGAATCAGGGCAATGGTTTCTGCAATCTCCTTTCCCTGCTCTCTGGTATATCTTCACTGGCAGCAGGGAGATAACTTGTTAAATCAATCTCTGGAATGAGATATGTTTGACTCCCTTTAATTTTGTAGAAAAACGTGTTGAATGTAGATGGAATCATGAAAGTGAAGGCACAGACAAATGTCTGACGTGTGTGGGTTCCTGCAGGCATTTCGGAGTTTTCACTTACAAATAGAAGAAGTGTCAACGTTGTGACCCGAGTGAATTGGCAGATTCGGCTCCATGAGCCCGTGGAATCAGTGAGGGAAAGACCCTGCTGATGATTCCAGCAGTAACCCCGTTCCAGGGTGCTTAACAAACCACAACGGGAGCCTCTAAAAGATAGCAGTAGATAAGCAGAAAGTATCAGAAGCTGAATAAACACTAAAGGGTTGGAAAGCATAGTGAATAAGATCACGAACAATGTTTGCTGGTTCACTGAGGCTTAAATCATTTCCCTGTAGCCAATTCTGTTTAGGAATGAATAAGTAAATACTTTGTACTGCAAGAGTGGTAGCTTCTCTAGGAAAAACAAGTTGACAGTTGGTTTTGTTGTTTTGTTTTGTTTTGTTTTGTTTTTCCTAAAATGCTTTCTTTTTCCCCTGGGTAAAATCAAAGCAGGCATACCTAGAAGTAACAAGGTGTTAAATGAAGTTGCCCTTGATAACTGTGCCGGGTCTGCCTTTCCCACCGTTGTAACTACACCATGATTCTGTGACAGTCGTGTGGTGACTTGGCATTTATCCTGCAGTACTTTGCAACCTGGCTCTGGTGTAAATTTGCCTTTTTTGCCCCCTTGCCTCATCTACTGTTCTTGTTGAGGGTAAAGTGTAGCAGGAAGGAGTGAAACGGAATATTTCTGCTGCTTGTGGAGGATCCCTCTCGCTGCAGTTACAGCCTCGTGCATTGCCCTGTCGCCTTAAGTGATGGCAGAAATCTTAGAACACTTAAGACACCCATTAAACCATGATTTCGGCACTTACTCTTTTTCATCCCAGCGGTTGTTCCTGGCATTTAAAGCCCCTGAGCCCAGTTGAGTTTAACTGTGGTGACTATCACCCCCTTGTTCTTCTTCCCTGCCTAAATGAGATGTCTCCCGTGAAAATAACAGGAGTCTGGGATGCAGGTGGCACAGCTTTCAAATGTTAAAACAGACGGCAATTATCCTGAGTTAGGCTCTCATTTGCGATATTCTGAGGTTTTGGAGTTGGATTTTTTTTTTTTTTAAAGCAGTTGTGGTTATTGTTTGACATTAACATCATCCTCTGGTATTAGGGTTGATGTTTGTATACATTAAATTAAGTAGAAATATTTATGGTGGCAGAATCCATTGAAGATCTGCAATCTGTGTGTGAGCTGGGCTTTAATATGTATTTTACCCTTTACTGTTCAGTAAATTGCCAAAATGGTCACTCCTAGAGTTGGCTTGTGGAATTTCTTACAGGCCATGACTGGGAAAGTCTGCAGCAAGATGTTGAAAAAACGAACTTTAGGATTTGCATAAAGATTATTTATAATCAGAGGAATACAAAATATTAGAGTAGTTCAATCTGTGGTTTGGGAGTTGTAGAGAAAGGTAAGGCAATGAAGCTGTAAAAGCTGAAAAGAGCGAGAATATAAGTAACCATACAGTTTAAAAAAGGCAGTAATAGAAATAATGGTTGTAAAAGATAAAGCTGATGCCTTTAATGCATAGCTCAGCAGCATTAAAAGCACAATAAAAAGCAAAAGAAAGTCCTGGAATGAATGAGCAGAGTGAGTGAAAATTGTGGTGTCTCCTCAGGGCTGCAGTCAGTGGAGCTCCCCTGTTATAGAAAGACTGTTGGAAAGGAGATGAAGGTACAGCAAAAGTCAAACTGGAGTGGTCTGGGGTTCTGAGGATCTAAAAGTATTAAGGGACACTGGAAAAATATGGGTTTATGAGCCTTGGGAAAACGATTGCTTGCTAGACGTTCTGCTGGGCATAAAATGGGCAGATGCTCCAGGAATATCTGAGCTGGTGATAGATTTAAGAAGCAGACACCATGAACTACATGTGAGAGAGGGCTGTGCACATTAATAATGCTTCTTTGGAATAAAGGGAGATACAGCAAATAGAGAGACTTGGAAGTACAAGAGTAGGGCAAGTGCTCTAAGTAGACACCTGGTAAACTGTAACTCAGTGTGGGGAGGAAAAGGCAAGCAGCTTTTGACCAGACTTTGTTTGCCAACAGTGTTTTATACGTCTGAACTGTTCTCACTTTGTTGCAATAATGTTGGAGAGCGATAGTTTTAAGGTTCCTGTGGCTACTGGGATCACTGCTGAAAATCCAGGCTGAAGAGTGGAAGAACAGGGGAGAGAAAGGCTCTGAAGTTACACTGAAAACTGAGCACTGCTGTGATGTTGCTTTAAACTGGACCTTCCCCCAAAAGTCTGGTAGTTCTAGAAGGTGTACCATTCCTCTATGAATTTACTTTAGTGTATGTGGCACCATCTATGGTAGTATTGTGCTTTTCTGTTCTGTTACCCTTTGAATGATTGCTTTAATTACACATTAATCATCCATTTAGACTTCACTCATAGTCAAAACAATGTGTTTGTACATTCTGTGTATCCCACACGTGACATTTGGTCAGTTTGTGTGTTCTTCTGAAGTGGAGGAGTAATTTGTAGATTTTTGGTGCTTGTTCTAAGAGACATTCTGCTTATTTGCTTGTCTAGATGCTTATTGTTTATATGTCAAATTTTTCAACACTTCACTTGTACTGATGATGTTTTTCTGGCTGCGAAGACCTTGCTTTGTCCTGAAGGAATGATTGTTGTTTGTCTTCGTGGATAAGATATAAGTATCTTCATAAGCAGTAAATAGAACAAAGCCGTAAATATTGACTCGTGTGAAAAAAACCCCACTTTATTTTTTAACCATGTTTCCAAACTAATTCTTGCAGGCAAAAAGTAAACATATAAGCATTATTTTTGTTCATGAAACTGTCAGTTTTCCCAGAATGTTGGCTTCAGATTCCCAGGTTGATTTTGACAGCTGTACACAAGAATGCAATTGCTGCACCATAAAATTGTCTGGTAATGTTTGAGAGCAGAGAAAAACCAGCCCTGCCTATGACCCTGTTCTCTGGACACTGAGGTGGAAATGCCGTTCATTTTCCATCAGTTTGTCCTCACTCATCCGTGTATGTTTGGATGTTTTTTTAATCCCATGAAATGTCTCCAGGGGCAAGTATTCCATTGTTTCTTACAGGTGGCTCTCTGACAGAGTAAGTTGACTGTGCTTTGAGAAAACATCGTTGAAGTTGGAAAACATCCAACTCCAGTGTTTCTGTGATTAGTTGGATCCTCTTTGGAGGATTGTTCTACTGGAGAAAACACCTAAATTTCCTACATTACGTGATAATTTTAATTTTTTCTTATTGATATTGATGTGGGAACGGCTGCCATTACCTGGAGCTGTGGTGTTAACACAGAGTAGTTCTACTACAGCTAGCTGTGCTGCTGTACCTCAACCCTGGGCTTGAGGGGCTGTGATGTTCATCAGTGTAGTAACAGTAGTGGAACTTGGATCTCTCAATGGCTTTGCAGGCTCCCTGTGGTGAGAATTGAAGTGTATCCACCCCAGTTATTTTTGGGAAGCCCCTCAGTTTGGAAAAGCCTCTTCATCTTTGTATTTACACCTCACCCCCAGAAGTGTTTTGTGAGCAGTAACTTGCAGCCTGGCCCTGCAAGAGACCTTTTTACCGTGGTCTGATTCCCCTTCCAGTCAGGAGTCTCTTTAGGAAGGGTGGAGATGGTGATCCAGAAACTCTTGGTTGTTGGTAAAGTGGTGGGCTGTTGGTGAAATTGAGGATGAATATGTGAGCCCTCAGAATAATTTTTAAGGAAGAGATGGGTTGTTCACTGTCATAGGACAATTTGGTCACCACCTTTGCTGTGTCTCTGCCATTTGAGGTTTACCCCTTACACTGAGGTCTTAAATCCCATTAGCAAATGGGGAATTGCAGTTAAGAAACATCAAATATCACTTCTTACTGTATGATCCGTGCAAATACAAAGTCAACATTGTTTCCTTATGCTAAATGGATGTTAAGTAGATCTTCATGGGTTTTTCTGGTTGGTTGTTTTGTGGGGATTTTGGTTTGGTTTTCTCCTTCTCATATGGTGGTTTTCAATGTATACCTTCTCTCTCTCAGCCTTCTTGGAGCTTGGCCAGTTTGCAGCAGTTGAGGACTGAGTTTCTTCTTGCCTCTACAAACTGCGGTTGTTTTCCCAAGGAAAAAAAAAAGTAATTTTCCCCATTCTGCAACCTGTCTTTCTTATTCATGGTGCTTTTCAAAGGTCATAATATCTTAGCACGTTCTAAATGTCACAGAGGATTTGAATAACTTCTACTTCAACATATGGTGTGTGTCAGCAGTGAACTCCACTACAAATACTGAGCTCAAAGCACACTGCATGAGGGAGTCAGGGCAGAAAGTAAATTAGGAGGGGAAAAATTAAAACTGTGGGATTAGTGGAACAATGAGATGAATCAATACACCCATTTTGACTAGTTGGATAAAGTAATATGCTCGAAATTCTCAGGAGAAATTACTGGCTTTTCGTGTCCATGCCCCGCATTTATTTGAATTCTTCTGTCTGCTTGTAATGTACTTTACAAAAAATAATTATCTGTGCACATTTGATGTAATGTTAAGTATTGAAAAAAATGGAGACCTGCAATTTCAAAATAATTGTCATTAATTAAAATCCAGAAGACAAGCCAGGTTAAACATGGTTATGGTCAGACAAGGAAGGAGCGTTTCTTTTCATGTCCCCCCAAAATCCCCTGTTTAAAACAAAAATTATTTATCAAGATCGCAAAGGTTAGAGAGTGACTGGGTATTTAATGATATGATGTGGAAAATTTTTCCTGTGGTTATGTCCAGTTGATGAAGTACTCTGTTGTGCATCAGTATACCATGATTTTTCATAGGCACAAACATACATATGTGCATTTTTTGCTCAGGAGTGATGGAACAGGCAGGACTATATGAGGTCTTCATGAATTTCCATGTAGGTTGTTCTGAATTCCAGTTTGCCTGTTGACTCTTTCTGTGGGAATGTTGATTCTTGCCTCCCGTGAGTGAAATGGTGTAATTGGATAACCAGAACTTCCAGTGGCATTCTGAGGGATGCAGTTGTTCTTCTCCAGTACTCTTGGCACATGGCTGAATACCTTTCCAGAGTTGGCAAGGAGATGGCTTTGAACACTTGTCCATTCCCCAAAAGCTGAAAAAAGCAGGTGAAGTTCCCTGGAATGGTGTTGAGTTCTTCCCTTTTGTTACCCTTTCTTAGAATTACGGAATGGCCTGTATTGGAAGATAACCAAGTTCTATCCCCCTGCCATGGGCAGGGACACCTTCCGCTAGCCCAGGCTGCTCCAAGTCCCGTCCAACCTGGCCTTGGACAATTCCAGGGATGGGGCAGCCACAGCGTCTCTGGGCAGCCTGTGCCAGGGCCTCCCCACCCTCACAGGGAAGAAATTCTTCCTAATAGCAATCTAAACCTAGTCCTTATCAGTTTGAAGCCACTGCCCCTTGTCCTGCCACTCCAGGCCCTTGTAAAAAGTCTCTTTGCATCTTGTTGGATACTTCGGGTACTTTGAAGGCCTCAGTTAGGTCACCTCCAAACGATTTCTTTCCCAGACTGAAAAATTCCAGTTCTTTCAGCCTTTTCTCATAGCTGAGATGCTTCCTTCTAGCCATCTTGGTGGCCTTCTCTGGATTCCTCCAACAGTTGCCTGGCCTTGTTGTGTCGGGGACCCCAGAGCTGGAGGCTGCACTGCAGGTGGGGTCTGCTGAGAGCAGAGCAGAGCAACAGAACCCCCCCCTGCCCTGCTGCCCCCAGGGCTGGGCATGAGCCCTGGGCACGGGGGGTGTCTGGGCTGAGAGGGCACGTTCTGTGGGCCTGGAGAACAGTGATAACCTGGGAGATGTCTTACACAAGGACAACAAAACAGCAGGGTATAAAACAGATATACAGACTTTATTTCTATTATAACAATCTTCTTTATAAAAAAAAATCTTCTTTACAGAAATAATCTTCCTAATAAAAAAAAAATCTTCATAAAAAACAACTAGCTTCTTCTTAAAAACAACTATCTTCTTGATACAAAACTAATTTCTTAATAAAAAAACTATCGTCTTCATAAAAAAACTAACTTCTTCTAAACTGTCTTATTACATGACTATCTTCTTTAGAAAAAAACTTATTCCTTAATATAACATCTGTCTTCTTCAGAAAAAAACTTATCTTCTTTATTAAAAAAAGAAATTTTCTTAAAATATCAAAAATATATAACGTATGTACAAAAAAAAAAAAAAGATGTAAAACGTATGTACAGAGAGGCCGCTTCCCTGGCCGGCAGGTCCGTCAGTCCTGGAAGAAAAGCAAGGGCAGGGTCAGTGCAGTCAGACCCTGCTGGGTGTTCCCTGTGCCCCCAGCCTGGCACACGCTGGGCACAGCGGGACTCTGGCGCCAGGCCTGAGCCCG
>JAWWES010000051.1:3105387-3133771 GCA_035583135.1 Lophotriccus pileatus
TGGACACTTCCAGGGATCCAGGGGCAGCCACAGCTTCTCTGGGCAACCTGTGCCAGGGCCTCCCCACCCTCAGAGGGGAGAATTCCTCCCAAATATCCCATCTAACCCTGCCCTCTGGCAGTGGGCAGCCATTCCTCCTTGTCTTGTCACTCTAAGTTCTGGAAGGAGCTCTAAGGTCTCCCAAGAACCTTCTCTTCTCCAGGCTGAGCCCCAATTCTCTCAGCCTTTCACATAAACATAAACTTTGAGGATAAAAATGCTATTAAAAAATGAAAAGGAGTCTGCTAAGAATAATTTCAAACTGTAGTGTGGACACTTGAAATTGGGGTGAAGAGGGAACTTCAGAATAAGTTAAGAGGTTTATTTAAATCTCTCAGGTGCAGGGAAGGAGAACTGGTGAGTCAGTGAGAACATCAGTAATTAGCTGCTTCATTTGGAGAAAAATGTACACTTGAGAGGGTCCAAATGATTCCTTTGCACTAGTCTTAATTCTAGAAATTACCATGTCTTTTTATGGACCTTCCTCTTGGATGTCAGACCAAGGCACTGTTGTGCAATGGACCGGTTTTGGTGAGGAACAACACCACTTTGATCATCTGAGGAAATTTTTAAGTGAATTGGTTGTTCTGGTAATGTGTTTTTTTGGTAGCTGTTTAATCGACCAGTACAAAGAAGAGCAGTGAGATTCTTTTTTTTTTTTTGCTTTCAAGGAAAGAAAATGGGATGATCCTAGAAAGCTTGGAGGGAAAATTATTGAAACAATAACAAATAGATGAATCCATTTAGGCTGAGTCCAGCATGCAGACTAACCAGCAGAGGAAAACTGTGACTTTCTGTTGTGCAAAAATTGCTGTGCCAGTGTAATGATGGATTAAAACTGGATTTACCAGAGATTTCAAAGCTTTTGAAATATCTCCTCAGAGTTTATTATATAAAGTAATCTCAGGGGGAAACAAAATTCTCTGTGGGGTTTGGAAACTAGTGGAGACAGCAAATAGTCAAATGTGGCAGAGGGTTAACAACTGGTGGCTCAAGTGTCCCATTAAATTGCATTCTGTGGGGGAATATGGACCATTAGATAAGTAGAGTCTGAGAGGAAAATTTCTTGAGAGTTGTTCTCGAGAAGAGACACTGAGAGGGGACCTCCTCAGTGTGTGTCAGGGGCTGCAGGGAGGGGGCAGAGGATGGACCAGGCTCTGCTCAGGGGTCCCAGCAATGGCATAAGAGGAATGGGCAGGAACTGATGCCCAGGAAGCTCCACCTGGACATGAGGAAGAACCTCTTTGCTGTTCAGTGACCCAGCACTGAACAGAGACCCAGAGAGGGGGTTGAGTCTCCTCACTGGGGATATTCCAGAGCCACCTGGACACAATCCTGTGCCATATGCTGTGGGATGACCCTGCTGGAGCAGGAGGTGGGAACAGGTGACCCACTGTGTTCCCTTCCAACCTGACCCGTCCTGGGATCCATTTAAACGAAGTGCTCGGGCCTGGTGCAATATTTGTCACGTGGTTGTCTTTACCTGTTACTCAAATGAAACCCTCTTAGCTCAATGTGTTTATGACCATATAAATAAGTCATTTTGCTGTGGCAGGTACCATGTGGGGGAAAAAGTGGATTTAGATGGATCCAAGAACTTGGCAGTTCCAGTATTTGAAATTTCCATCCAAGCAGTGGTATCAAGTCAATCTCCCATCCCCTGCAGAGCTCAGAACGGCTCTTGTTACTACCCTACCCTGGTGGTTTTCAGCAGGAAAAACTGGACCAGAGAATGTGATTCAGTAGATGCCATTAATTTCTAATAAAAATTTAACAACATGCGTAAAACACTGTTCGGTTCTAAATGAGCTGCACTCCACAGGAAATAAATCTCCCTGTACTTTTGGACCATTTAGTAAAAAATGTTTACACAGGCAAACAGCTCAAAAAAGCACATGGGAGGAACAGCCTTTGTAGATACTGATAATCCTGTTACTGAATAATATCAAAAAGAAGTGAATAATGATAAAATATTGCAAATTCTGTGTCCTTTCAGTGTACTAAACCTATTTGATTAAAACAGGGGCAAACACCCAGTGGCTCAAAGACAGCATATTTCAAGCTACTCAAAGAAATGCCTTCTACTGAACAAAACTCGAATTATTTAAGCAAAAATGTTTGTGAAGTTTTGGTAATTATCAGATGTTTCCTTAAATAATAATTAGGCTTTTGTGTAATGATGGATCTGCTTTAATAATCTTGAATTGCTTGTGTATGTTTTGTGGTTTTTTGAAGCACAACGACTGTCTTGTGGTGTGAATCAGTCACCAAATTAATAATGTGATGGAGAAATATCTTCCATTTGAATTAAATAGTGTTTTATCGTGGAGGCCTTCTCTGAATGCCAGGACTGTTGGCAACTGAGCTACTCCAAGGTGGCATTTCCTTTTCTGTCCTTGAAATGTCATCAGTAACATCCAGCTAGAAAATGTGCCCCTGAACAGTGGGCACCCCTGAAAAAGAGGGTGCTGCTAATAACCAACCGCCTGTTCAGGCTGCTGCAGTTATAACAGGAGTTAAGACAGGCAAACAAACATTGTGTTTAAAAGAAAAAATCTGGTCTCCTTCAGTTCCCACGGGAATGAGCGGATGACAGGGATCACAGCTGGGGAAGCCGTGGGTTGGGATGACGGAGGCCCCTTCCTCCTGTGCCAACACGCCCCCACTGGGGTCTGCACCAGCCTCTGCCTTGGCTCTTTGGAGCTGCTCCTTTTGAGAAACGGTTATGCTGCCACACTCTGGGGTGGCTTGTGAGGCGGCCTGAATTATTTTGGAATTCTCTGTGCCAAAAATTGCATCCCCGGCTATTCTGCAGCGCGCCCAGAACAGCAGCACCCAAACCCAGCTCATCGAAGTTGAAAGCGTGATGCAAAAATACCTCAGCCCATAACCTTTAACACAGTCCGGGTTTAGAGCTGTGGTGTTGATTCCTTGAACGTGCACAGAAGTGACCAGATGGTTCGAACACGGTTATGTAAAAACAAACTGTTGAGGAGACAGTTCCTCTTCAGACGTCGTTTGCTGTAGTTGCCTCTTGGCGTTATGTTTAATCTGTGTTTTCTGCCACAAATATAAAAGGGGATAATCCCTCTCCAGTCTCCTAGAAAATGTTACATATACAAAACATATGGAAATGCTACAGGAGTTGCAGAGATCATAAATGTTGGCTGGCAACGCAGCTGCGTGCCTACTAATGAGACATTTAATTCTGCCTGACATGTAAACCACTTCTAATACTCCAGAATTATGTAGTAAAATATATTTAGCTATTTGTCCTTAGTGATTAAGCAAAGAAAGAGGCTGATGTATTGAAAATAAGTATGTGCTTGAACTCTGGAGCTCAGTTCTTCCCAGTAAAGCCACATTTTCACCAAAATACTTCTGGCAGCTGCCTTGAAGATGCCAAAGGCACTTCTAGAGTGGCTTCCACAAAGTCCTTGTTGGTTCAACCTTTAGGGTCCAACTGGCCCAGTGATTTAGGTTTGATGTCAGTTTTAGTTAAACACAGCAGCAAGAAGATAATCACAGTTTATTAACTTAGTAAGAGCTGTCTTGGCTGATGGTCTCGCAAGGCGTTGGAGACACAGCAGGACTCTTTTAGACCCAGTAGGCCAGTGCTGAAAACTCTGAGCCAACACCAGGGCAACCACCTGGTAGTGTGGTTTTAGAGTAGCCAAATCAAACCAAAATAAATGGAGCCTTATAATGAAGCTGGACCCATCCATCCACACAACCCTCATAAGCGAGGCCGCATGGAGCAGCCATCTACTGCCTCCCTGGGAAGGGAGAAGAAGGCAGAATGAGGTTTGTAAGTCTGTGTCCTATTAGCTTTTAAAATGTTGCTAGAGGAGAGAATTAGGAGTTGGAAAATAAGGTCAACACAAAACAGAAGTGGAGAACAAAGGCTGCCCTGGCAAAGGGCTGTTGGTGAGTTTGTAATGACTTAATTGATCAGCCATTGTGTATGGACAATGCAGAACAGTCTGTGAGAATAATCATTGGTTATTAGAGGATTTTTTCTCATTTCTTTTGACCATTACAGATATCAGATGTTAATGGGAAAGAGAGCATTTGAAAACAGAGGTTTTAATCCTGATTTTGTGCGTGTCACATACATTTAGGCATCTCAAATCGTGTTTCTGCTGACCGTTTTTATGCTGAGGAACAACAGACTTTTTTCTGACTTAGTCTTGCTGCCCCCTCCGAGGAGCTTATGTTGCAATGATTGAGAGGCAGTCATTTAATTATTGAGTTGCTTGTATTCACCAATCTAAAATACATTTTCTTTCAGTCTGTATCTACCTGCTTGGAGGGATTTGTATTTTTAACCATTGTGTTTTAATTTTTAAAATTAAATTTTTAAAATAAGTACCATCTTTGGATACAAAGCTGAGGGATGCAGAATAAGTAGCAATTACTTTCTCAAGAAAGTCTGTACTGATCACTATCTCTGAGCTCCTTTATTGCTGTTATTTCATCCTAAGGGAGTTATTTAGCGTCTTAATATAAATTATGCTCATTACTTGCACAGGTTGCCCAGAGAAGCTGTGGCTGCCCCATCCCTGGAAGGGTCCAAGGCCAGGTTGGACAGGGCTTGGAGCAACCTGGGCTAGTGGAAGGTGTCCCTGCCCATGGCAGGGGGTGGAATGAGATGAGCTTTAAGGTTCCTTCCAACCCAAGCCATTTTACAGTTCTGTATCTTGAACTTAAATTTTTTGATGCAAATTTTTCAGAGGGTATTTATTGAGACTTACTGAAATACTGCCATTGTCATGAGAGAAAGGTGCATTTGGCAGCAGATTATGCCACAGGTTAAATCAGGTGAGGTCAGATTTGGTGTCCAGCTGAATGCTGAGCCTTCTTGAACAGCCTTTGTGTGAGAGGCTCTGAGCAGAGGCCAACTCGTGTCCCTACAACTCAATTCTGTGGGCCTTCATTTTCAAGGCTCAAGCTGTAATAAAGCTCTTGGGTGCTAAGAACAAGATTTGTGATGTCTATAAACAAGGATATTATGTTGAATTATGGCCATTCCCCCTATTTTTTTTTTAATTTGCCCATTTAATAACCTAAACATTATTAAGTGTTTAAATCAGTTGCCTGTGTTCTACTGAAGTGGTAAGATAGTGATTGGTAGGATAAGTAGTTGTCAGGCTGATAGAATTAAAAAGCAAATGAACAGTTTCCAGGGTTTAGTTTACATTTTCATCAGTTTTGAAAAATGATGTAACAAAGGTAATTAAATTTGCAGAGAATTCTTGTCTATTGTTTACAGAGAATTGTATGTTTATTTTTATAAGATGCCTTTACTTGATAGACTGTTGTGGCTCCAGTGCTAATGGACCTTTTTCTTTTTATAATAGCACTGCCAAACAATTCATACCATGTTTATATATAATGGAATAAGGACAGTGGGAAGGGATACTGCTGCAGTGACCTTAGCAACTCTGAATGGTGGCAATGAATCTATTAAAACGTTTGTCACTGTTGAGATTTATAGAATTGTTTCTGATTCTACAGCACATACAATTTTTTGCTTCTCAGTGAACCCAGGCTTTCAGCAATTGGACTTTTGTTAATGAAAAGTTTATTAAATGTGGGAAGCAAATTCTGGAAATAACAGTGGAGCTTAGAGATAAGGATGAGATACACCTCATGTAAGGATAGCCCATCTCTGGAAGTGCTCAAGGCCAGGTTGGATGGGGTTTGGAGCAACCTGGGCTAGAGGAAGGTATCCCTGCCCATGGCAGGAGGTGGAACTTGGTGACCTTTAAAGTCCCTTCCAACCCAAACCATTTTGTGATTCTGGGACTCTGTCATTTGCAGAACAGTTGCCACATGACTGTAGCTGCAGAGCAGTGGTGCTCTTCTGAGTCCTCATGAGCAGTGATTAGTGTTGTAAATAAAAATTTGAGTTTTCTGGTAAGAGGAAAATGTGGTTTGAGTGCTGATGCTGCTCTAGCAAACAGCAGCTCTTCATGTTGATTTTTCAGGAGGGAAGGACTGTGCTCTGGGGGTGCAGGTGGGACAGCAATGCTGGATCGATCACCTTTTACCCCTGAAGTGAGAAATTTTGTCATGGGTCTTTGTGATAAAAAGTGCAGTTCTTGTGATAGACTAGAAATGTTTGATGTCAATGCCTTCAGGAACTGCCTAACCCAACAACTGTCTTTAACACAAGCTTCTCTGGCATCTTGAAGCATAGTGAAGTCTCCCTGCTGTGTTTATGTCCATACAGATGAGAATTAACCTTTTGGTGCTGATCTTCCACACTGGATCTAATGGGCTGCCATACTGAGTATGGAATACTGAAAACCAGAAGCAATAGGGAAAAGCTATGGTTTTTCATTGTGGTGTTACAGTCACTTTTCTTGCAGTCCTAGATCATGCCTATGTGAGAAACTGAGACAACCAGAAGTCCCTCCTCTGCTTAGAAGTTTTCCCTTGTCTCCAGTGGGTTGGATTCTCTTATGCTCCCAAGTGCTTCTTTTCACTGCTCTTTTTATGGGAGTTCTACCTTCACATTTCAGTTTCCTTCTCTTGGGGCCAATGAAAAAAAATCCTCATTTGTCACTGAGGAAATTAGGAAATCAGAGCCTGAATCCTGCTTGTTATCTTTGTACTGCAAATGTGTCTCTCATTGCCTGTCCTTGCAAAGGCCACAGAAGGATGTGACCAAGAGTTGGACATGATGTTACATTTCAAGAAGAATGCTTTTTAACAGCAGCAGGGAAGGAGCTGTTTTCAGGTGGTGATTTAAATACTCTTGTGAGGCGAAAAGATCATCCCATTAACAAAGAGGCTCCTTCCCAGCTCCCTGCTCCACAGCATCCTGCAGCAATCCCATTATCCTCCTTAAAGCCCTCTGCTAATTAGGCACTTGTTGGTTTATCAGTCATTTGATCACTTCCCATCTGGATTTTGTAGTTGAAGAGGGTTTGGTGACTCTTGATCCACCAGCAAACCACTAAAATGTGATTTATTCTTTTTTTCTTTCTGTGTAATCAATTATATGTTTTTGTGTTTTTTCTTCTCTCAGGGGTTTAATATTTCCCATCTGGGTTGCAGATGATGCAGTAGATGTTTCTTGCTTCAGCATTTACATCAGGTGTGGATAAAGGGCAGCTGTTACTTGGCTAGAGGCCATTCCTGGGGTGGGATCATCTTTCAATGTCTGTGGGTCACCACTATTCAGATTTTGGAAAAGACTGGTAAAAGGAGTGCAGTTTGATAACAAACTACATGTATTTTACAGGCAGCAGTGTCTGAGTGCCACTGGAATTCCATGGAATCAATGCAAAAGTCTGCAGCTGGCAATTATGAACCTGTGGGAAACTTGGTTTTCCTAGTTCTGAGTCTTGTTCTGTAATTATTTGGGTTTATATATAAAGTAAGAGAGTTGCAAAGTTGTCCCCTCCCAAGGATATTTTGGAAATGAGCAAACCAGGCCTGCTTTTGTCACACACCTCATCTCCCAGGGAGGATTGGTGAAGTCTTTATGCCACAGTCTTTACTTTCTATAAATAATTAAAGCAAATATTTGCAGTGACTGAAGTAATGTGGCATCAGTATTTTTCTGAGAAGATTTTTCATACCAAAAATCCCCCCTCAATTCTTTTCATGACATTAATTTCCAGAAGAAAAGCTCTTTACAAATGGTAGACTGTCTCTTTAAAAAATACTTACCCTGTTATCCAACGATTTCCCAAGTGAATGAATTGTGCTCATGAATGATACTGAACTCAACTTGCCATTTATATTCATATTTGTCTGTGAATCAAACTCTTTTTATTTCATGAGTAGATTAATTCAGTATGACTCACGTTTAAGAAATAAAACCCATGGGTCTGATTTTGTCCTCATGCTTGGAAGAGGGGTATGGTTACGAGATACACCTTGTTTAATTCTGAGTTTATACAAATGTTGATGTCTGTAGTACATCAGTCAGGGAAGGAGATTTCTGAGCCTTGTTCCCTTGTTATACATGAATAGGGATATAAAAATGTGGGAAGTGTGGAGCAGGTAGGCAATCATAAATTTTCGTAAAATAAGAAGTACAGATTAAGTGACAGTAGCTTAAGGCAAGTGCATAGAAATATGAACTTATTTTATCCAGCACAATGTATAATTAAACTCTAGAGCTTGTTGACAGAGTCTTATTCCAGACTGACTCAAGAAAGATGATGTGAAGAAGATCAATGTGTAGCTAATCAATGACAGGGATAGATGGAGCTTTGACCTTAAAAATCTTGATATTGCTGACTGTCAGAAATTTGCAGTGGTAAATTCTGCTTCAGAGTGCCCTGATTCTTGTGTTCTGCTTGAAATGGCCACCTCGTCACTGCTGGAAACCAAGTGTTGAGGTAGATGGACTTTTTCCTATATTGTCCTTAAACATATTTTTTCACACTTAGCACTGACAGTTTTCAGTATCTGTTCTGTGACATGCAGATTGACTTGACGGTATCATAAATATGTGCTTTACCAAAAGTTGTGCAAAAGCAATCGGTGGAAACTTTCCTAGGAGAGGTTACCTGGCTGGCAGAGTGCTTTGACCTGTTCTTCTGGAGGAATACCTGTGATTAAGGGCTTCCAGGTCAGTGCACAGGATAGTGAACTGGCTCTGACCCTAAGCCCAGTCCACTGGGGATGAAATACTGGGAAAGAGTCAAAGCACCCCTGCAAAGGGAAATCACACCTCCCAAATCCATACCTGCCTACCAGGAGATTATGGGGAATATTCACCTTAGAATCTCTACTTCAGTGGGTGCCTGGAGGATGAGAGACAAAGGGAAACTGGAATGAGAGGTTTTGGACTGCCTATAAAGAAAAACTCTGAGGGCAGTCAAGCCATGGAGCAGGTTTTCCACAGAGGATGGGCAGTCTGCCTGGGAGGTTTGGAAGGCTCAGTGATAAGCTCACAGCTGACCCTGCTTTGATCAGGGGCTTGACTTGAGGCCCCTTCAACTCTGATTAGTCCATGTTGCTCTGTTCTACCTTAACAAGGACAGGTGTCAGACTTATTTTCTTGGAGACAGGGTTGTTCTCTGCCGACAAGCAAAATTGTGTCTAAAAACATGCTCATGCACCTGATGGAAAATCCATTTCTTTATGTTGGGGACGGGGGGGGGACGGGGGAGCTTGCTGTTTAAAAAGAAACATTGTGTGCCTGAGTCTGGTTTTGAAGGTTTTCGAAGTCTCATTTTGCAGTTGAGCATTTTGACAGCTTTCTTTTCAAGTTTACATTCAGCCTTTAATGGTTTGCTGTAATTTCACTTTTCAAGCAGCAGCGAAACAGCCCCAGACGAGGTCTGCTGGGTGATGACGTTTCTTCAGCTGTCATTTGTCAGAACACACTCATGTAATGTTAATGAACAATGTGCAAAGCCATTAAAAACTCAATTACAGCTTTCTTTTTACTGCAGACGTGAGGGAACGCAATCATAAAGTGCTGATGTGTAAACACAATGGCCACCATCTGCTACAGAGCAGCGCTTCAGCTCCAGAAAGACGGGATATGTTGCAGATGCATCAATAATAGGACGCTTATCAAGGCATCATTATGCACCAAGCAGGGGAAAAATTGAAATTTATGGCCAGCTAGAGAGCACTTTGTGGTTTAATCCCCCAATTTTCGGTGGTATGCTTAATAACTAGGAGAGAGTGGCGTTTTATGTTGCTGCCGTTGGAGCGGGTTTTTGAAAAGGAATTTATTTACCATCTTCCCATCCTCCTTCCTTCTGGCTCATCTGAGCATAACACGTTCATTTTTAGTTATTCAGAGTAAAACCAGCTAGATATTAATTAATCTAACTTGTTGATCCGAGAGCACCACGTTTAATTGAGCTGATATTCAATTTGTTTTAATGAGCTTATGCTTCTATATCCAGTAAACGTAGAGAATAACTTTTATACAGCATAAATAAGCTTTTTCCCCTCCCCCAAACTAATTTTTTCAGTTTAGTATTGACTTTGACATTTGAACTTTGCTGGATGGAAGTAAACAAAACATCGAGGCTAAATGATAATTTTGTTTCTTCTGTTATTCTTTTTCCCAATTGGACATGCAAAGCTCTAAATAAGAGTTTCCCCGAGATATCTTTTGTTTCATTCAGATTCTTGCCTGGAGACATTTAGGAGGCTTTCAGTCATCTATTGATCAATAATTTCCCCGTTTGTGACATGTTAATTCATTACCCAGTTCCTTGTCTAAGTGGAGAATGTGAAAAGTGATTTGCTGGTGCCAGGCCAGATTGTCTCTCTTTTATTTGCACATACAGGCCTATAAATTGGGAATAAGTCCCATCAGCTTTAATTCTGTGCTCAGCCTAAAGAAGGCTGTCAGACTCTGAATCACAATATGTCAATTTTTATTAAGGATAATAAGGAAAACCACATTTGTCTTTAAAAGGCTGGTTTAGTTTGGATTGGTTTTATTTTTGCCTATTGGGAGCTATTTTTGTGATCTGTCACCTGCCCCTAAGTGGTGGATCCTGCCCAGACAAGCTCCACTGGACATGGATATTTTTGATAGGATAGTGGATCTTGGAGCCTGCAGAGCAACTTTGTGAAGGTCCCAGAGGACAGGATACCTGCTCGAGTTCACTCTGTGAAAAGAGAAATGAAAATGTGTATATTTGGAGGCCAATTTACAGGGTATTATTCGTTTACAGCTGAATTTTCTAGATCATCATATCCTTGCACACAACATCAGTGATTGTCCTGATGGAACTCCCAAGTTTTCCTCCCCAGCACGGCCAGGCTGGAGGTGGTTCTGTGTCGTCCTCTGGTGTGGGCCATGCCTGGACTAACCATGGGAAGGGTTTGTGGTGGGAGCTGCCACACCAAGTCTCTGCAGAAACAAGGCCTGTGGTACAGTCAGTAGGTGACAAACTCATTTAAACCCAGAGTGAATACTTTTCTGTGACAGACATGGAACTCTTAAGTGGAAATTTTTCGTCTTTTCCACTGTCATATAAAATCATGCCTCTTATCAGGACTTTTCTTGAGACAGTCACAGTTCTTATACTGTTTCCTCCTGTGTCTCTAGACGTGTTGCATTAAAAAAATCATATGCTATAAATAGGAAGCTGTGAATAATTTGCCCGTGACAATTGTTTGTAAGGCTATTTTTTAGCAACTAATTATTTTTACTAAGTGCTTTTTGGTGGATGGGTACTTTACTTGCTGGTGTTGTCAGTGCTGAATCCAGGCTGCACACTCTTCCCCAGAATTGCCAGCAGTTGCACAAAAGGCTGTTGTCACTGCTAAGAGATTGTGATTCATTTTTTGTGGGTGGCAAAAAATAAAATCGTAATTATCGCTTGGAACTTTTTATAAAAAGCTGATGTTTTTTCTCCCAGAGGAAAGCTCGTTATTTTTATATATGAACCTGTAAAAGTGAAACACTCCCTAACTTCTTCTGTCACTGAAACACTTACCTCCCCCAGTGCAGTTCAGGACTATATTGTGTTAGACACAGTACAGGTTCTGAGTAGCTCTTTAGGGTAGGATAATTTACCTATTATCCAAATTAAAAAGAGAAGAGTTGAGAAAGATGCCCAGAAGTGGAATGCTGTGCCACATGATCCAGTCAATTGTGGTGTAAACCCCATTTTTCTGGGTTCCTGTGCATTGTAGGAGGCTCTTGGTCAAAAACCTTGTGGATGCTGTGCCCCTCTAGGCCATTCTACCCTTACTCAGCAGTTTTTACAGTCTTTTCTCCCAAATTCTTTGGAGAAAAGTGGTTCTTGCAACTTGTCCTGCTTTATTTTTAAGGGAAGATGAGACAGACCATGTATTGACAGAGATTATGGAATCCCAGAATAGTTTGGGTTGGAAGGGACCTTAAAGCTCATCCAGTCCCTCCCCCTGCCATGGGCAGGGACACCTTTTATTGGCATCCATCAGCATAGCTGATATTTTATTGTCTCAGGTCATAGAAACAGAACTCACATTCCAATTTCTCACAAGTTTAGTTTGTATGGGTAGAATTTTGAGAATAGTCTGTGTATGGTACGTGCTGAAGAAGAGGATTTCATGGTTATCTGGGAGCAGAATTACACCAGCATTGGACATTTGTCAGGATCCTGATTATTTGAGTGAAACTGAAAAGATTCAACTCTTACGTTCCTCAAAAAATATGAACCTGGAATTTCTTGATTTGGGGGCCATTTTGGTTTTCAGCATATCAAAATGAAGGACAGAATTGCCAGAGACCATCTTGCCTATAAATTTTCCTGTTTCTTGTAGGGCCTCTTCCCCAGCTGTGCTTATTGTACTTGAATTTTCTTTAGAGTGTATGATTTTTTTCCTTTTATTTTTTAAGATTGATTTCCTTCTGCATCTGTGCTTGTCAGTCCTCTAAAAAATGCATATATATCATATAAACACAGGGGAAAAGAAGAAAGTTGCTCATACCTGTTATAAATTAAAAATACATGACTGTTCACTGCACAGAATTGATCCAAATGTTTGTGTGGTCACCCTGCTACGATGGGAAAGAGGGAAAGTCAATAGGTCAGAAGTGAGACAGGACTTTTCAAGCTCAGTCTTCTGTGAACTGCAAGAGTCCAGCAGAGAAATACATTTGTAGCATTGCCTTGGCAGCAGCATCACAACTGAGAGTTTCAAGAGGTCTGTGCTTGATTAAAAATCCTCATTCCTGGCTGCTGACATGCAGATTTCCCCCCCAGCCCCGGGTGTCTCGGTGTTTTCTCCATCTTTTTCTGAGTGTGAGTGTCTGTGCCCACATAAAGGAGATCCTTTAAACAGAATTGAATCAAATAACTCGGATAATGTTCTCCCTTATTGCCAACATTTGTCACCTTGATGCATCTGTGAGGAGATGAGTCGAGGCACAATGTGCTATAAAATAACTGCCTGATGAATCAGAATGCGAGTTCAACATCAAGTGCCGTGGTTAATATGATGCAAGATTCCAGGTGAACAAACTCATAAATTGCCTTACTATATATTCCCCTCCCTAAATTCAGCCTGCCTTCCCTCCTACAAGAGTAATTGGCCTGTTGCATTATGACAAGTCGAGATTTTTCTGTTCTGCCAACAAGCCTCATCCGTCTGGGCTCAGAGGATTGGGCTTTTCTCAACCCAGCCTTCAAAAATTTCAGGTGCCGGGTTTTGCAGCTGTACATTGGCATGAAGTGGGCAGGGGCATGTGGGCAAATGTCAGCTGAGAATTTTGTCTGTTGTTGTAGTTTTCGTATTAGATCATAGAATTGTTAAATCTGGAAAAGACTTTTAAAGATCATCAAGTCCCAGTAACACCACTAAATCATGCCCTTGAGTGTCATGTCTACACATTTTTTGAACAGTTCTAGAGGTGGGACTCCACCACTTCCTTGGACATCCATTCCAGTGCTTTATAACCCGTTCCATGAAGAAATTTTTCCTAATATCCCATTTAAACCTCCTCTGATGCAACCTGAGGCCATTTCCTCTCATCCTGTTTCTTGTTACCTTGTATTAAATATGCCTTTCAGGGGCTGTATACAGTAGGAGAACCTTGTTGCTGCTTGAAGTGGGAATGGGCTTTTGTTTGGAGTGACTGTTTTATCACAAGGTACTCAAAAAATACAAGCTAAACAGTACTTTTATTTTGATTTTTAAGTTACCCAGTTAAAGTGGTTCCAGTTGGCCCTGAATCCACTGATGTATCTACCCTGCAATTTTAATATCCTCCCATTCTGTTACCTAACAACGTGCATCAGATAGCTGGTTTGAGTTCTTCAGATGAATGTTGTGTTTCGTGGCTTCTGAGGGAATCGCTGAGTTTAAAAATGGAGCTTTTTGGACTGAAAAAGCCAAGCAAACCCACTTTTCCTTTTCCTCTTGCTCTCCCCTGCAGGCTCCTTCATGATGGTGAACAGCTCTGGGCGAGCATCAGGGCAAAAAGCCCATCTGCTGCTGCCCACACTGAAGGAAAACGACACCCACTGCATTGACTTCCACTATTACTTGTCAAGCAGAGACCGTTCCAGCCCTGGCTCCCTCAACGTCTACGTGAAGGTGAACGGGGGCCCCCAGGGCAATCCCATATGGAACGTCTCGGGAGTGGTGACGGAGGGATGGGTGAAGGCAGAGCTGGCCATCAGTACCTTCTGGCCACATTTTTATCAGGTATGGGTTTGTAATGTTTCTCTCTCCCTTGCCTTTGAATGCCTGCTGTTAGCCAGAGGGATTTCGAAAACCCGCTCTCACTTCCCTGGCTTTTTCCCATCTGGATAAATTCATGTGTAGTGGTTATATCTTGACGTATTTCTACCCCCTTCAGCCTTTCTCTTTATTTGTTGTCAGGTCACAAAGTGATGGATGAGAGTCAAATTATTAACAAGTTCACCCCCCCCGTTCATGATAGAATGGGCACATAAACCAACTTTTATATTGGCACTTTCTATGGCCCTGTGTAACTGTAAACACAACTGAGTTTCCAGATCTGTAACTGCACTTTGCATAAATTTTCCTGAACTATTTTTGGCCCTTGATTGGTTCCATAAGAAGGAATATTTGCTCACTCAGCTTTACATCTGGACTTTTCCTGTGCCCATGTAGCTGCCAATAAAATCTTGTACCGTCGTACCAACATAAGTATGTTCCTCACCAGATCCTCAGTTCCTCTTCTCTTTAGCATTTCTTGTAATATAGTTTTATTTATTCTGTTAAAATCTTGTTTTTAAACCAAGCATGAAGTAGAGGAATGCAATGAATAAGTTGGTTTTCTGGGTTATACTAGTTTTACATCTACTTGTTAGTTGCCCACTTCAAACTTCATGTGGCAACTTTGCAGCCATTGTTTTAATTTTAGTTAGATAAATTTGCACACAGTGGACTCCCATACTTCTTGTTAAGTGTTAAAGGAGTATTTTTGTCTTGTTTTATATTCAAGACACACAAAAGAAAAAAAGCCTGGGAGGTAATTGCATCCTAAAGCTTGCAGGAAATTTGAGGTACATATGATACTAATAAAAGACACGAGTGAGGTAGGAATTAAAACAGAATAAAAACTATGAAAAGGCAGCAAATAGTCTGCTGGTAGAAAACAGCAGGTAGAAAAGCCTCTTTTTTTTTTTTGCTTCTAATAACTGGGTAGGAGGTCTGTAAAATCTGAGTGAAGCAGAAGAAGGCTTTAATGTTCTACCTTGGAAAGAGTTGTGGATATGGGCAGAATCCATGAGAGGAAGGGATGAAGAGATGCAGATGTGCAGAGTGGTGTTTTAAGGGCAGTGCACAACTTGTCCCTGTTCTGAAGGCACGCACTGAAGTGCTTCTGCTCCATCTGAATTAACAAGAACCTGCTCATGCATCAGAATTTGCTTCCTCGGAGCTGCTCCGCAGAGATGACAGAAATGATCTTTCACCCGCGTAATCAGTGCTTGAAGAACCTGGAAAAGCCAGTCTGATCTTGCACGAAGAGTGATCCTGCTCTCAGATATATCAATAGTGAGGCTTCCTGAGCCTCACTTAGGTCTTTTACAAGTCCTTTTGCAGGTCAAGTTTGCTTTCCCTGGGTAAAAAAAAAATCCTTTAAATCAAACAAGACTTTTCCACTGCAGCGCAAAAATGAATGGTTTGGAAGGCAGCAGTAACTGCCCAGGAGTAGCTCCTTCCTGGAAAATTTCACACTCAGGATCTGGGATGTGCCAGTAGAGTGTTATTTAATAAAAGTCAGGGTGGTTTGGGTTGGAAGGGACCTCAAGGGTCATCTCATTCCACCCCCTGCCATGGGCAGAGACACCTTCCACTAGCCCAGGATGCTCCAAGCCCCGTCCAACCTGGCCTTGGACACTTCCAGGGATGGGGCAGCCACAGCTCCTCTGTGCCAGGGCCTCCCCACCCTCACATTTGCCATTTATCTGTCAGCTTCAAATGAAAATTGCAGTCCTGAAGAACTCTTTGTCTGCAAGAGGCCTGAGGGCATGTTCTGTGTTTTGAAAGCGCTGGGTAACATGGGAAAACCCAGCATTTTTCCTAAATACTGAAGTCTGCATCAGGCAAAATGTGGATTATACTCTTAATGCACAGAAACCTCACCATCCTGAATTGTGATGTGCATCAAAAATTCAGACAGGACCAAAAAAAAATCTGGTGCTCTGTGCCCTGGCTCTGGGGCTTGGATGAGTGCTTGGAGCTTTGGAGATGTGACTGGTGGAAAACTTATCCAAGCCATTTGCCAGAGGTCATGTTTTAGGTCTGGCAGTTCTTTGGAAGGGTCATAGGAGTCATCTGGCTGCAAAAATCACTCTGGTGAGATAGAAATGGGGGGGGAGGGGGTGATGATTTATCATGCCTGCTCTAGAGTTACTTGCACTTGGACTCCCAGCCTGCAAATGTTTTTAGTGGAGCGAGAAAAAGCTGTTAATAGTTCTTGGAGAAAGGTAATACTTGTAATCTTGAATTACTGCTCACCACGAGGATGAACTTAGTCCCAGAATGCACCAAGGGCAGCACTAGAGCCTGCCAGGAAGGTGTTTTTTTTGATGTATAGCAAGGGATGTTATTGATCCAGGCCTGGAGAAAACTGTTGTACCACACCAGATGAGCTGCTAACACAGACATTGTGGGTAAATCACAGCACTGAAATGTGGGACTGTTTATTGGGAAGGAAACATGAAATGGTTTTGTATTTGCAGTTCTCAGGGGCATTTAAGGATGTTTTTTTTAAGAGTAAAGCTTGGTATTTTTTCATCTTTATTAATTTCTGAGAAGTTCCTTAAATGCAAGGCGTTGTTACATGTCTGTCTCAAGCATTCTGCTGCATTTCCAGCTGAATTTAAAAGGACATGAGCGATACTCAGTGTGAAATGTGCAGGAACAGGCCCCATAAGCATTTATTCCTGCCTTTTCCTCACGTTGGGTCTCAGTTCCCTGTTTTTAGGAATGCCTGGATGCTTCCAGGCTTCTCACTTTGATAGAGATGCTGCAAAACATATCAAAAAACAACAGTGTGGAAGTTTGAACTGGGAAATAACAAGAATATCTGAGTGTAACACAGAACAGAGAATAAAATAGTCAAACAATATTGCTTGAATCCAGAGCAACTCTCTCCTCAGTGGATTTTACACCAGTGTACATGGATTTTTTAGAGGCTGACTGTTGTTACTGGATTAAATTACACTGTGCTGTATTAAGGACCCTGTACATACTGGGAATTAACCAAAGACAATTCTCTGCGTATCAGTGCCTACTCTTGCCACACACTAATAGCTGATGCCAATGCCTTGGAGTAGTGTTCATCCCAAGTTTTTGGCTTGCAGGAAATTGAAAATCAGTTTATTGTGGCTTTTGGCTTCTCACAAATGCAAAACTAAAATAAGATTTTTGTAGCTCTGATGTTGCCCTTTAATTCAAGCCCGAAGGGAGTTGCAGTCGTGCCTTGCATGACCTTCCCTGTGAGTGTAATTTTTATCAGGAAAGACATTTAATTTCTAAAGTAATTATGATTTCCATTCTAAGGGCTGCTGTTTTACACTGTTATTTTATATGGTCCCTAAAAAGCCCATCAAGGCCCTTGATAACTCAAAAAACTTGTTGATTGATTGTATCTTCCAGAGACTTGCTGCTTCCTGGTGCTCCTTGGCCAACCAGTCTCCTTGTTGTCCAGTCTCCTCTGGAGTAGAATTTTGTTTCTACAGGTCATTAAATGTATTTCAGGAGATCTCACATCTGGCTGTGTTTTGAATCAGGGGAGCAAATCTAGTTATGAAATCATGAGTAGGAATTATGCTCTGGAAATTATTAGCAGCAATTCTGCATTTAGGAAGGACATACAGGTCTGTGTTCAGAGCCAGGGCTTGCAGTGAGTAGCATTTCAGCAGTATTGAACCTATAGTACTGAACCTAGTACTGTATTAAACCTGATTAAGGAGATGAAGAAGCAGCTGAACAGTGACAGACTGGAAATGCCATCTTTTATTTTAAATGAGAACAAATGTTGAAAACTGGTTTTAAATGGTTAACTTTGTGTTCTAGTAGTGAATTTTGGAAGTTACCAATTACTGAAATCGTTTCTCCTCTGGAACGAGGAGCTGCACTAGAACACTGCTCTAATGGCAGTAGCTGTGCCAGCTGAATGTGTTAATTAACTCTGCCCTTGAAAACCTTATACTGGTGCAAAAATGAGCAGTGCAGTACAGTGTGAACATTGCTTCAGTAAGATGGCATGAAACTGGGAATATCTCTTTCAAATGCAAGGACACAATCCATTACATCTCCACCCATTCAGGTTTTTAACACAGTAAGGGGCAGCACTTCATTCCTTGGGGAAGAGAATCACCAATTTGAGAGGCAGAATCAACAAGATTCTAAATAATCAGCCTGCAATTTTCTTTTTTCTGTTGCAGTTTTACATTTCTAAGCTTCCCATTCCTTGCAGAGTCATAGCATGATTCAAATTGGAAGGGATCCATAAGGATCATGGGGTCTACCAAAAACCCAACCATGTGACTGAGAGTGTCCTTCAGATGCTCCATGAGCTCTGACAGTCTTGGTGCTGTGACCACTTCCCTGGGGAGCCTGTTCCAGGGACAGACCTCCCTCCCAGAGAAGGACCTTTCCCTGATGTCCAGCCTGAACCTGCTTCGACTCAGCTTTGTTCCATTTCCCTGTGTCCTGTCACTGGTCACCAGAGCGAGATCAGTACCTTCCCCTCCACTGCCTCCCTCGAGGAGGTCAGCAATTACATTAGTTTTAATGATCTCTTCATCAGTTTTTTAGGTTCGTTGTTTTGTTGTTTTCTCCCCTGCACTCCTGTATATTTTCAGTAAAGGATACTTCAGGGCAACTTTCCAGGTAAAAATCACAAACCCACAGGGTGGAACAGTATTTTTGTTCATCTGTGGTTGACTGTCTGTTCAGTCACCCAAATTAGTGGAATGCCTTCATTATCCAGATATATAAATAATGAAAAAAATGCTAGTTAGTGTACCATTAATGTAGTGAAATGCTACCTGTGGTTTTTAAGAATATTCCTTCTCAGATCATGATATTCAATCCAGGGAAAGGCAGAAACAACTTCTTATATCTGGGAGAATCTTATTTCAGTCCAGTAACTGGAATCCAGTGTCATCCTTTGCTCATAATTTGCTTTCTAATCCTGCAAGGGCCTGCATGTCCAATCAGGATTTTCTCCAGCAGAATCCAGGCACAGTTAATGATTCAGTAAGAGAATTCTGTTCATGTACAGCTTTCTCCAGTTTTCCAAGAACAAGATGTCAAGTGGTTATCCACTGAGTGTTCTTACACTGGTGCTTAAAGTGGGTATAGGTGTGTGTATGTACACAGGGTACCTTTTGCTTTTCCAAGTCAGACATGCACACAGTTGTCTCTGATCCTAATGAGTGTTACTCTAAATTTTTGTTTTCCACACCAAACAGAGTGGCATTGTATGTACAGACTGAATTGCCCTGGTATCCCTTTGTTATTAATGATTAAATGCCTTGAATGACTCAGACATTGGAATAAGAGCAGAATATGGTGAAATGACTAATGTCGATGTTCCTTTTAAGGATTTTTTTCTTTTCTTTTGTGTTTCAGGTGATCTTTGAATCGGTGTCTTTGAAAGGACACCCCGGGTACATCGCTGTGGATGAAGTCAGAGTTCTCGCCCATCCATGCAGTGAGCACTCCTTGTTTTTCAAACGTATTGATGTGTTATATGCCAGGGTTTGCAGTCTGAAGGAGTCATTTACCCAGTTGGGTCAGCACTAAAATGTCTTGTATCCCTCCAAGACCCCTAAAGATACTCAGACTTGCATAATTACCCAACTATGCTAGCAGTGCAAAAGTTTCTCAGTCTCCATCTAGAGCCAGGACTTCTGTGGAATTCTCTCTTCCCATCTTGTTATGAACACATAAAACTAAGGGGTTTATTAGTTTTGAATCACATTGCTGCAGAAAACAATCTGAAAGAAGGTTCTCATAATGACCTGTGTGGTTAACTTAAGAACCACCAGATTGTTTCAGTGTTTCCTTGGCAAAGGGCCTGTCCCAAAGGTCAGTCTCTCTCAACAAATGTTAAACCCACTCAGCACCCCCTGTGAAGATATTAAAATAAATCTTATTCAGACAGTGGACTTGCACAGGAGTAGAAACTAATGCAGGTTCATTAAGTTGCTCATAAATGTTGGTGCTGTGTTTCTTCTATTGCAGCTGCAACAATAAGTTTAAAATTATTTAGTTATTTATCACATTCAAAGAAATCTTGAGCCTCAGTCTTTGAACCTGAACTTGTTTGGTTTCTTTGTGCACCTACAGTGTGGCTTGAGGACTCTGTCTATATTATGTATTTAATATACAGTTTATTGTAAGGATGTTTTGTTTACAACCCCGCTCACTGGCTCATGGTTTCAGTAAACCAGTGACAGCTGCTCACAACAAAAAATCATAGATCATATTGATGGAGTGAAATCAACTGGTTTTCCTGCATTCAGAATGTCAAAGAACAGCTGCCATTCAATGTGACAGGCACGGTTCTGCTCAAGTTTAACAGGACATTTCTGATAACTGCAGGATGGTTAATTGCTGTTTAAGTAAATTATATTTGTGTTTACCATGTGCTTGCTGCTCAGGCCTTTGGGTGCATTTGCTTCATTAAGAAATACTTACAGTCTGTATTAACCAGATGTTGCTGATAACTGGCAGCATCCAGACAAATCCTCAAATGGTCTGTGTGCCTTCACAGCTTGGTGGGTGATGGCTGGTCCCTTTGCTGGGAAAGAGGCCACTGAACAAACCACGGGGCAAAGCCTCCACAAGATGATGGGATTTTAAAAAGTTAGGCAGGATGCTGTGTTACGCTTAATTAAGTAAACTGATTTTGAATTTCTCCAAGTATATTCAGGTCCTTCTTCAAAATTAAGGGCATTTTTGGAGAGTGGACACCAAAATGATTCAAACAGGTTTTTCTGTTTTGTTTTTTTTTTTACTCCATTTGCAAGCTGCAGCACACAGAGGTCATTATAAGCTGCAGGTTCTCTGCAGTCCCTGTAAATGCTTCTCCTGTTGTATTCCCAGTGTTGCTTTAGTTGTTCAGCAGTGACAATCACCAGGGTAAATGTCACCCATGTGCTCCATTTCCTTGTACAGGCTTTGCGCCTCAGGCTCGTTTTCCAGTTGTTATAAATCAAAACACAGGGACCACAACGCTCCTGATGACTCTGGAGGTCACTGAAATCATTGCTCTTATTTCTTCATCTCTGCTTTACCTTCCCAGATGATAGTATGGCCCCGAAACCAGGGTATCAGCAAAAACAGGGAAATACTCCTAATGACACAGTAATGAGGAAAAGTAGATGTATTGCTGCTGTTGCCTTTTTTCCTCCCTTTGTCCTGTGAAGGAATGCACTGCAATATCCATTCTCATTATACTAAAAGCTCGTTGACTCTGTGCATGAGCCCCTGCCATCACAGGACAGCCCCATGCTCCAGAAGCTGGGCAGACCTCAGGACCAGGATTTTGGGATTGGTGTGACTGTGCCCTTGTATTTGGAGCTGCCTTAGAGCTGCCCACTGCAGACTGCAGGCAGAAATTCCTAAAATTAGCCTGAGACTACCCCGTAGAACGTTCTGACTGTCACCCAGAGGTAGTTTCCCAGTAAACCTTGATGCAAATTCCCAGTGCCTAGAAAGCAGGATGGTACAGGATGTTCTTCAGGAGCTGTCAGCAAACTGAGTGTGTGGTGCAGGGGACACAGAGGTAGCTAAACATATTTGACATGATGTATAGACATGCGTTCTGTGTTCATGAGTCTGTAGTATACAAATACTTGTATGTCAAGCCTCGTGCACAGCCACAGATGGCCACATCCTTTTCAAGCTCTTTGATTCCAACAGAAGGAGACAGGTTGGAATATCCTCTGTAATTATGTATTTCATCAGTGTCTATTCATACTAAAAAATGTAAAGATGAAGTTGAAAAACTCTGACCTTTGTGGGCTTGCAAGGCTGTTCAGTGTGTCCTACTGAAAGTTTTCAAATGGTGCACAGACCTTCTGAAGCCTGGCAAGAACTAAGTTCATTTAAAGGTGTCAGACTCACTACTGTAATCTTGTTTATGTTTTTGTAATTTAAATTAGAGATGTAACTGAGCCCGGTATTTAGTCAAAAAGATAACCCTCTGATCTAGTTCCTTTGTGAACAAATTGCATGTCTGCATTTTAACATCACTGGGTTAATTTTGAACTAATGCTGAATTTAGTAACAGCAAAACACTGATATCAGTGATCTTCAACTAAACCAGTGAGACAATGCTGTCAGTTATATTAATATTTCATTTCATATCTGATTTGGTATTAATGATGCATCATTCTAAAGGTCTAGGACGTATTTGATAGTCAATAAAATAAAAAGGATAAAAGCCCCTTGTGAGAATGTGGTTTGGGTCAGTCATGCTTGACAAGCACAGAAGCATTTGATTTTAATTTGACCTTTTTAGAAACACAGTTTTCTGAAGAGAAGAAATTACTCAATCACTCTTTTATAGCAAGCAATAAGAAATTGTGCCAATGACCATGAACTTGTGATTTGATCCAAATCTGTGTTTTTAAATGTGCCAGGGCTCTCTAAGATCCCTTAGGCCACCCTCCCTCAGCTCCATCTCCCACCTCTCTCTGCAGGGAATAGTTAAACACTCAAGGACAGATTTGTTTTGCAAAAACATGTTGTCAAGGACAGCCCTGATGCCTTGCTGAGTGTTTCTATCTGGTTTGGGGTAACACAGTCAGTTACTGCCTTGCTCTACCCTTGCAATACTTTGCCTCTTTTGTCAGGAAAAGCACCTCATTTCCTGCGACTCCAGAACGTGGAGGTGAATGTAGGACAGAACGCGACGTTCCAGTGCATTGCTGGGGGAAAATGGTCCCAGCATGACAAGCTCTGGCTCCAGGTAAGTAATGACCTCTTTTGGAGTGTTTTTTCCCTCTTTGGTTTGGTTTGGTTTTATTGATTTTGCAAGTAAAATAAATTTGGTAGAGAAAGACTGTGGGTGGTGGGGCAAAATCTTTTCACTGAGACCCTTTGAGAACTGCCTTAAGTCATTTCTGGGTGAGAGTTTAAGGTGACAAAGTACAGAGTCATGATACAGAAAATGGAAAAAATGGCCAGTGACAGCAAAATTCTGGTTTCAAACAAGTGCCCATGCACCTGTGAACACTCAGTCTTAAAGCAGAGCAGACAGAACAAGTTGAATAGCTCTTCTTTTTATGCAATCAAGTTTCCTCTCACCCTCTAGAAAGGTTCTTAGCCCAGAGTCAGTGACAATATGGTAAGAGGAAAACCTGCTTTAAGGTCTGGGATTACTTACCTGGATAGTGAAAACAGGCAAACCCGGCTTGTACCCACTGTGTTTCTTGCTCCCAGTTTCCCTTGGCTGCATTAACAGCAGATTATTTTAGTCACTCACTAGAAGACCAAAACATTTCCCCTCTGGGTGTCTTGTTTTCAACCTACTGGTTGGACTTCAAAATCTGGGTCCTGCTCTTCAGGTGGGTGCAGTAACAACCTTGAGAATTCATTTTCAGCGTTAGAAAGGGAACAGACACCAAGCTGAACACACATCAACAATGTGGAGTGTGTGTTTCCCAGTGAAGGACAGAATCGTTTCTCCTGCTCTTGGAAGTGCTCTGATATGGGGACTCCCAGCACTACCATTCCAGAAGTTTTTAAAATAGTTGAATTCTTAAATTGTTTAATATGCCAGACAAGTCAAGAGGATTCTCTGGCTGTTTATTGGGCCAGCATAAAATTTCAGAGCACTTAAGCCAGTTAACAGGTTTTATTCTTGGCTTGGGCAGATGTGACTGAGGGTCTGATCACCCCGTGTTTGTAACATCTGAGGCAGAGAGGAAGGGCCTTTGTAGTCAAATCGTTAACAGATTTTATCAAACCTTATAATTGACTTCAGACATTTTAATAAATTTTTAAAATGGCATTTTCAAATCTAGTTTAAATAGAGGAATTGGTTTACCTAATCACAAAAATTAAAAGCACTACTGGGGAAAAGGCTTAAATTGGTGGGAAATGTAGTTGGCATTATGTAAAAATGTTATTAGAGTCAGTAACTGTACTCTCATCACAGCTGTTCTACTAAAAATCACATTTTTAGCTGAATTTTTTTTACCTATTGTGTACTTCTACCATTCATGGAGTCACATTTTTAGCTTATTCTTTTTTTTTCTTTTTTTTGAGTTCTTTCCTCAGTTATGATTAGATGTGTGTAAAAAACAGTTCTGACCTGGAACAGTATAAATCTTTCACTTCGAGAAGCAGAGTTTTGGAAAGAAATCATTATTGTTGTTAATGGAAACTTGTTTTCCATTCTCTAAAATTGAAACATTTAATGAAAATAACCTTGGAAACACCTCCAAAACCTGATTACTGGAAAAAAAGGAAAAGAGCAGTGTGCGCTTTCCTTTGAAATTCCCAATAAACTAGACCAATGAGAAAGGATATATTTATGCTGTGGAGAACTATTCCTAGCTAATTCTTCATCTCTCACTTTTCCTCTTGGAAAAGTGTAGTCTGGCACTGGTGGAGAGGTTTATTGAGGAATATTGGACATATAAGGATGTCTGCTCATCCAATCAATTTATTTAAGTTGGTCCAAAATCAAAGTTTTACATCTGAAAATGCCAAGTTTGTAGAATCTGTTCATTTTTAGTGTTTTCCCAGGTATACACAAAGCCTTCAGTCGTTGTGTTCTCATATCCAAGCTGGGCCTCTAATTACACTGTGTGGAATTGCACAGTCAGAGCTGTCACTCTCCAGCCTTTGGAGTCATTAATCACAGAGTCACAGAATATCCTGAGTTGGAAGACACTCACAAGGATCATCCAGTCCAATTCCTGGCCCTGCACAGACACCCCAACAATCCCACCCTCGTCCTGAATGTGTTCCAAACCCTCCTGGAGCTCTGGCAGCCTTGGGGCTGTGCCCACTGCCCTGGGGAGCCTGTTCAGTGCCAACCACCCTCTGGGGGAAGAACCTTCTCCTGAGATCCAACCAAAACCTTCCCTGACATAGCTCCAGCTGTTCCCTCGGGTCCTGTCACTGCTCACAGGGAGCAGAGATTGGAGCTGTCCTTGGGAGGAGGCTGGAGACCCTGATGATGTCTGACCTCAGTGTCCTCTTCTCCAGGAACAATAAACAAAATGACTATATGGTTTCCCCTCTAGACTCTTCACCCATCCCTAGAACACATCAAATGCCCACATACGTTTCAAAAATTAAACAGAAGTGAAAACTTAAATATATCATAGAATCATAGAATGCTCTGGGTGTGCAGAGATCTTAGAGATCATCCCAAATGGCAGGGACACCTTCCACTAGCCAGGTTGCTCCAAGCATTGCCCAGCCTGGCCTTGGACACTTCCAGGGATGGGGCAGCCACAGCTTCTCTGGGCAACCTGTGCCAAGGCCTCCCCACCCTCACATATGTGTAAGAATATTCAGAACCCTGTGCACTTCTCAGGGGTGTTGCTGTCAGCCTTCTCTTGAAAAACTGTGCCTGTATAGAATCCCTCCTATCAGTGCGAGCACGACGGTCTGCGCCATGTTAAGCACTGATTTAAACACAGATGCACAAATGCATAACACCTGCGAGTCTTCATAACTTGGTTTGTTTTTCTCTGCCCCTGCAGCAGTGGAATGGAAGGGACACAGCCCTGATGGTCACTCGAGTGGTCAACCACCGGCGTTTCTCGGCCACTGTGAGCGTGGCCGACACCTCCCAGCGCAGCATCAGCAAGTACCGCTGTGTCATCCGCTCCGACGGTGGCTCTGGAGTGTCCAATTATGCAGAGCTAATAGTGAAAGGTAGGTTGCCTTAAAGCAGCAGCTTGGTACAAGAGGAGTGTTTCCTCCCAGATGACAGCTCTGTATAAAAATTGACTTTCTGTTGGGGCTTCTTGTTTCACTCTTATTAAAAGAAGAAAGAAGGGTAAAAGGGACCTGAATTTAAATCAGTAACTTAAAACAGGTATTTGAATCTAAACTTTGGACACAGCCCCTCTTTGTCAGCTTTTGTGTGGTGGCTATGGAGACTTACTGTAGCCAGCTAGAGTTTGGCTGTCAGTCAGCTTCGGTTGCTTTACTATACAATATTTTATAAGGCATTAATAACCTTGTGGTGGAGCATTGCACGTCAGGAGAGACTGCTTGGGATTGCTGGGAATAAATACGGGGAATGATTCTGCTGACGTCCTGAAACATGGAGTAGAGGCATCAGTAGTTCTTGAGGGACACTTGGATTTTAGCCCTGTTCATTACTGGGATTCAAGAGCTGAACTTGTGCCTGACACATGCAAAGTGTGTCTTAATCTCACCTTCATGAGGCCTGTGGTGAAGTGCTATTCACTGCTCTGCTTTTCTAATTTATTTATTTTTAAACTCACCCTAAGCTGCAGCACAGGGATGTTCCATCAGTGACTCTTAGTGTGGGGAAATCAGAAGGTGGCTGAGTAGTTCCCGAGATACTCTGTGTTTGGGGTGGGGGTGATGTGAGGTAGGAGGAATTTGAATTGTGGGTCTCCTCACAGAGTGTAATTTTATTGGTCTAAATGTTTCACTTCTTTTGAAAATGGAGGAAGCTGTAGAAATGAGATCAAGTTGTCCACTGTGCTACTTTCTGCCAACTGACTGTGTCATTTGATGATCAGTGTGCTGATGCCTTTATAATGCTTCGGAGTGTGGTGTGGTGCAGATGTTCAGACTCCACAGATCAAGAAGAAAATGCTCCTTTTGGATGCCAAGTGCCTTTAATTCCCACTTGGTGATCTCACATCTTGTTCAAATCTGGAGGAATTAATTCATGACTAAAATGGGACTGAGTTGCCAGGAGTAGCAGAGCTAGGATGGGATCATAGCTAAAGAGAGGGAAGGCGATTTTCCAGAGCAACGAGGTATCAGAATATTCCAAGTTCACAGAATATTCTGAGTTGGAAGGGACCCACAAGGATCTTCGAGTCCAGCTCCTAAGTGATTGGCCCACAGGGGATCAAACCCACAACCTTGGTGTTACAAAGACCAGGCTTTAACCAGCTGAGCTAAGCTCAGGGTCTTGAGTAGGTATCAGGCACTTTCATGGTTGTTGTTATAAGCAGGGACAAACCAACAGAATAAGTCAAAACCATGAATGGTTGGATGTCCACCAGGAGACACGTTGATAGATTTGTTGCTGGATTACTCAGGCAGGCACACCCAAGAAACCTCAGGAGAATAATATTGTTATGGAAAGGTCCATTCCCGCTCCTCATTCCTGATTAGGAGGCAGGGAAGGTGAAGTGGCTCATTGGAGGTCAGTCTGGAGCAGCCCTGTGACACACTGGGTGCTCCTGCCCAGGCTGACTCATTTTAATGGGAATGATAGCAAATTGGTAATGCTTGTGCACAGACTGAAATGAAAGCAAATTGGAATTGTTTAATTCTGAAGAGATGTTTATTGAATTGCGATAATGGACTTGAGCATACATTAAATTAGTCTGTAATTGAAGTTTTGCTCAATTAATAGTCCTGCTCCTAAACCTGCTAAATCCAAACTAATGCTCTGCCTTGATCAGATGAACATAAAATCATAGAGGATTTCTTCAACAAAGGTTAAGATCTAAAAGTATATCTATATATCTTTATAATGTAAAACTTTCCTTGCTTCCCTATGCATAAGGTTTTTTATTGGAGTATTGAAAATGAAATGTAATTTACATTTCTCAATATTGAATGTTAATACTTGGTAGACATTGAAATAGAGATTTTTACTTTGAAATGCACATCCTTCTACGGCCTAAATTGGACAATAAATACCTGTTTCAGCAAATGAAAGGATCAATGAAATTAAACACACACCACCTTGCTTCTCTGTGGACATCTTCACTAAGAACAAAGTAATTACTGGAAATCTTATACAAAAGAACATAACTGTATTAGTTTCAGTTTATTGCAGCATATTTAGTGGCAGGAGATACATCTGTAGTACTGTGAAAATGCAGACAGCTCTTTGCTCTATGTGCTAATGCTTGTCTGTCTTCTGACTGTTGTATAAATGACAAATTCTCTTGGCACTCTTGAATCATAATAGCCAGGCCAGAGAAACCTATAATTTCCATCTGTACACTTTACCATCCTTTGGTGCTCCAGTGGAAATAGCTCTTCTCTATTTCTCATCTCTCACTGTTGCATATATAGTAATTTAATACAATTTTGTACAGGGCAGTTAAGAAAAACCCAAACAACAGCGATTTTCTGTCTTGCTGCACTGATCTCACTTGAACGGGATGTTTCTTGTCTGGAGTTGTGTTTCAAGTAAAAGCTGTGTGGCAGTTATTGTATTCTGAGCTAAATG
>JAWWES010000051.1:3133871-3153317 GCA_035583135.1 Lophotriccus pileatus
TGCTTCTGTAAAGATTGTTTAAAACACTGGAAGTTGGCTCAAGTGTTACCATTTAAGGTCTGTGTTAATGCCAGTGCCCTTCCAGGACACTTGTCACATCATGAAGGTTGTGGATAACATCCTAAACTCTGTGTGTCTGTGTGTATGGAGGATTGTTTGCAGTTGCTCTTCCCCCCCCCCATCCCTTTCAGATACTCTGAATGCTTAAATTACCTCCTCAATATATGATGGAAATGGGTGAAGAGCTGATAAACAGGGAATATTACAGTGCCTATAACATATTTTTGGTGAACTGATTTTTCTGAGACTTTCACTTTTCAGGAGGTCCCTCAAATTTATTTTGTTGCTACCCTGATGCAAATACCTTTAAGGCTTCTGGTGTTTTCTAAGAGTCTGATCTGCTACTCCAGGGGTGGGAGTACTCAACAGAGCCCCTCTGCAGACCTCCAAGGGGGTGTTCCAGTTTCTTCAGTTTTGTCCGAGTTGATTTTCAAAGTGTTTGGCTGAAAAATAATCTTCCTCTTATCTGAGTGGCTCTCTGTCATCTTTGTGATATTTGGGACAGCTCATCTTTCATCAGGCTTTTCTCAGTCACAGGAGGAGCTGATGCCTTGAGTGACACCAGAAGGAGAGGTGGGTTCTTTCCCAGAGTTGTTTACTGTTCTTTCTCCAGGTCTTTTCTGGTGTGATGTTTGTTACTGTAATTGCACCATCTGTTTATTAACTCACCAGGTACACAGTGAAAACTGCTGTAGTGATCTAAGCCTATTCCTAAAAACCCAAACCACAGGACAACGGAAAACAACATACACACAGGCACTAAATAAACCTGAACAAAACCCCATGTCAAGTTATTGGAGCTCAGATCCTCGAGTGTGAAAAAATATGATAAATAATTATACTTTAAAATAAATCTTTAAGCTTCTTCAGTATTAAATACATTAAATTCCAGATGTACAGTTGTAAGGCAGACTCATCAAGGAAAAGCTTTTACAAGTATTTTGTCTATCTTAGTATTTATTACTGGAACTGAGTCCAGAATAGTTTCGTTTCATTATTAAACAGAAGGAAGTCCTATTAGGGGAAAGAACTTTCTGGGCTTAAAAGTAATAAGAAATAAAAACATCTCTATTTTACAGCTGGGCCTGATCTTGGGCTGAAGTTGATCCTAGAAATGTGACATTGGGCTATCCATTGGTTTCCTTGAATAACAGAAGTGCAATGTAGGTATGAAAGTATGTTCCACATGTGCTCTAGAGCGTGTTTTTAGAATGAAGAGATGATTGTGTTCAATGAAATTATTTAGGATGGTCACCAACTCCTAAGTTTTTCACTTCATATTAAAGGCATTACGAAGACAGGTTGTGGATATGAAAAATATTCTTTGAAGTTCTTGTTTGCTGGTTTGTTAATTTAAAACAGATATATTTTCCTGCCTGATACGGAGGTAGTTCTGTACCCTGAGATATTCATGCCAGATGTACTAATTAAACTGACATGATGTCCTTGCCGTGGTGGGGTAATGTAACTACTGTTTCCACGGTGGTGCTCAATACTCCACATGTCCCTGAGGAGATTGGAGGTGTTGATATGAAAAGCAGATGTTGTCCTGCATCTGTCCTCTGTTGCCATCAGGGTGGCTGGAAAACTGAGTCCCCTCCCTCCCTTGGAATCACTGAGGAGATCAGCTCAGCTGTGGAATATGTGCAGTTTAGATTTTACTGTTAAGAAGGTTTTTTTCCAGGGTGCATTAATAGTTATCTGGAAGGCATGGAAGTTCCTGTCTGAATTTATCAGGCTCGTGCTGATATGGGTACATTTGACTTCATCTGCCTGAGTTCTGCATGTTAACCAAGGTCCTAAAATTACCACCTCGTGGGCAGGGTCAATCTCTGGCTGCTGCCCCCACCAGTGTTAGTGGAGGTTCCCTCGAGCTGTCTGTTCTCTCTTCCTCTGTTTTCTTCCAGTTTACACAAGTGCCTCCAATGTTCAGGCCCTCCCTGTGCAGTCCTGGGAGAAGTTAAGCACAAGTTTGATAGAACATGTAGTAATGTTGCTCCTTTGAGCTCTCCACCAGCACAGGAGGGGGGGTGTGAGCACTCAAACTGCTCATGGGGGTTATGCTGCCTTTGAAATTTCGGAGTGAGGGAGAATGCCTTTGTGACTGTGGGGTGTCTGGAAAAGCCACTTCCTCCTTGCTTTCTCTGCAGTCACAGTGGGGCAGGGAATGTAACACTGCCTTCCTTGGGGTTGGCTGGTAATTACCTGAACTTGCTGCTGCTCTGTTTAATTCTCTAGTTCAGAGCAGTCCAGTACCAGGGGTTTTAACTCAGCTTTAATCCTTAGGTGGGTGTGTGGAGAGGAAAGGGGAGGCAAAGAGGTAACAAACACTCTCACCAGGAGCTTTAACTCCACTTTCTCTTCTTTCCATCCAGTTTAGTATCTTTGAGGCACATGAGGGAGACTGAAGACAAAGCCATTGTGTCAGAGACGTCGGCAGTGTATGAAACATCAGAGTTCTCTCAAAAGGAAGCATTTCCGTCTCCTTCTGCTTAGTTTCCAAAATAGACGGGAAAATGAAGCCATTTCCTTGAGAACTGATTAATGTGTACTTTATACAGAGGATCCAGTTCTCAGAATTGCATCCAGTGCCACACAGACTTGCAGCAGGTGCTTTCCTTGTTTCCCATGTTTATATTAGTCAATAGGGTGTAAATAAACATATCCAGGAAGAATACAGGGCTACAGCTGGGATACAAGACAAGTTCATAAACTAATGGTGCATTCACAATCTATATTTTTCTCAACTTTTTATATCTCTTCTAAGTAACCTTTTGGTTCCTGCATAAGATGAGCAGCGAGTACTGTTTTAAGCTTTGCCTTGTTTGTAACCACCTGGGAAATCATAATGACTTTCCAATCACACTGTTGAGCTGAGCTTTAGGAATTTCTTCAAAGATTGGTGGTGCATCATCTGTGGTTTTTTTTAAATTGTTTTTCTTCCCGATGCAAAAGTAAATCCAAGAGGTTTTGTTTTGTTCTGACTGGAATTTTATTTAAGACTGGTAGCGAGATTGGCATGGGATGAATTTTCTTGGACTTGTTTTTAATGAATAGATACCAAAGTATGATGTTACTGGTGATGCACAAAGATCTTGACTAAATACCTGATATACGTGCAGGCCTTTTCAGTTTCTAGTCAGAATTATTAAGAAGGTTTAAGGCAGCTGCACAGAAATTAATTTAGGGCTGCTGATGCTCAGAAAAGAACATCAAATTCTCAGAACACATCCCAGTGCCTTTGCTAACTGGAGGTGTTCTTGCAGTAGGTGACCACCAGATGTGTGACATTAGAAAGCGAGCCTGGCAGCTTTTCATTCTTCTTTGCTGCTTTTTAATGTACAAATTTTCATGCAGCTTGATGGCTAATGATGTTCATGTGACATTACAATTCACAATTACACTTTTTTTTTTTTTTTTTGCTTGTGCCTGAGCTTAGAGTCTTAGCAGGAAAAGATGAGTCACATCCATTGTTAACTCTCTTCTGTTCATCTTTCTTGTGCCTGCTTAATTGTAGGGAAGTTATTAATGGGCTTCTCCTGGAAAACAGAATCTAAAGCTGTTCTTAATTTATCCACCCTGTGGTTACAATGCTGTTAAAGGCTTTTCATTCAAGAAGAGTCTCTTGAAGTATCATCTGTCACCATTCTTGGATGTTGGTGAAGATCCTGGTGTGGTTTAGGCGTAGTTGGACACTGGGGAGATAAAATTGAGTATGAGCTGTTGCCTCAGCAGGAAGGAGGTATATCCCTTTCACGTCAAAATACTAATTCTTTTGCAGCAGAAAAAAGCCCCACTAAAAAAGTAGTGTTTTACTTGATGTGAAATGCAGGCTAAGAAGCACCAGATTTCTTGGTGTGAAAGGATGATCATCAGTATGAGGGTCTTTAAGAATAAACCAGCAAAAAAAAAAGGGTGTATTTGCCATACAGTGAGACCTCTAGATCCCTTCTGTGTAGGAGAAACATATTAATTTCCAAAGAAAGGAGAAAAACTGTTTCTGTAGATGCAAATGCCTCAAGCAAATGTGATTATTGAAACTTTTAAAAACGTTGCAGCACCAAGACTAAAGAATCCCAGTTACTGACCTCTTCCAGAAATGCAGTACTGACTGCAGGTAACAGGCTTTCTGCACAGGCCTTGTGTTTGTTGGAGGACATTGAACTGAGAGGTTGGAAATGACATGTGGAAGGGACAATTTCTGCCCTGAGAAAGATGTTGATGAATTCCCCAGCCACCTCTGCCTCGATTTGAGCTTTCTCTTTGCTGGCAGCATATGGTGAACCTGTTTCGTGTGTGATGTGTGAATTTACTATTTATTCTTAAAAAAAAAAAGGCAAAGCAAGATATAGAACAGTTAAAAACTATTTGTTGATTCTTTACTTCACCCTGATTTTTTCTACTTAGCTTTCTTTTGCTTTGAACACCTTGAGACCTAACCCTCTCTTAAACAATCTCTTATGGAAGCTCAGACATCAGAGACTTCCAGACCTGTGTCGTACAAGCACTGCAAATGATTTGATCTATGACTTGTTAAACTCCTCTGCTGGGTTTAGAGCTTGGCATTTACAAGCTGAAGCTCTAATCCTGAAGTAAAGAAGGTTGATAGTTTAGGAGCCAAAATGATGGAGCTCTGGACTTCAGAGCTGACTCAGACTTCTGACTCTGGAGTTCAGAGCTAAGGTTTATTACGGCAGCTCCAGAATCTTCTGAGCTTCCAAGCTGGGAGCTGGCAAAAGTCTTTTAGTGCTGCTGAATGGAGAGCATTCAGCAAGTTCTTAGGAATTCAGGTGAATGGGGTTTTGAAAGTTTGCACAGTATTTAACTCTGAATGGTGGAGCTGAACTGCTTTGCTTTCAGAGCCGGGGTAGCTGAACTCCAGGGAGCAGCTGATGTTGATTATATTTGTACTTGTTCTATCTGAATGAAGAGATTAAAGAGCCTGTTTCTGTGTTAAGGGAAGAATGATCACTCTGAAGTTAGTTCACCATTCAACGCTGAGATTATCTGAGGCAAGAAAATAGCCAAAATTGCACTTTTGAGCAGAGACTTTGCAGCCCTCCTTTCCCATCCCTACCCGATGGAATAATGCTTCATTTTTCAAAGCCAGTAATTTCCCAGCATCCATTCCTGCTCTCAGATGATGGAATACTGTTCTCATACAATCACCGCCCTAAAAACCTGTTGTGCTGCTTTTTAGCTCTGCTCTGATGTGTTAATCTTCTGCCATGGTAAACAGCACCATTTGCTCCCCACTTTCACTGGTGCTGGGACACTGGTTCAGTGTCCTCCCTGTTACCAGTGCCCAGCTGTGGCTTTTAAAGGTGCTTTAGATCTGAGACCTGAAACCTGCTGAGCAATAGCTAAACAGGGTGATGATGGTAGCAGGCCCCGCAATTATTTTAACTATTGGCATAGGAGTTATAGAAGAAAAACACATAATATAATGTTTCCTGGCTCCCTACAGTCCATCCTGCCTACTGAACACCTTTGGAGTGAACAGGAATGGTTTTAAACTAAAAGAGAAGAGATTTAGATGGGATATTGGGAAGAAATTCTTTACTCAGAGGGTGGGGAGGCCCTGGCACAGGTTGCCCAGAGAAGCTGCGGTTGCCCCATCCCTGGAAGTGTCTAAGGCCAGGTTGGACAGGGCTTGGAGCAGCCTGGGCTAGTGGAAGGTGTCCCTGCCCATGGCACGGGGTGCCATGAGATAATCTTCAAGGTTCCTTTCCAACCCAAATAATTCTGTATGTTTCTATCTATGATTAAGCTCTGATAGCCAGATATGCAGAACCCCCTCTCTAAAGAAGTTATTCCAGTTCTCATTCTCCTTTTTTTTCTTTTTTTTAAACCAAGTTTCTCTCCAGTGCATCTCTTGCTTCTCTCTTTCTTTCTCAGCAGGAAACTTTCCATCAGTGCTTGTTTGCATGTGAGGAAGATGCAAATAGCTGCAAGACTTGGGCTCTCTCTCTTTGGATCCTATAAATCAGACTTTGCATATGTTTTACTGTCCTATTTATTACCCTGCAGCTAATACTGACTTACATGACAGACTACAATTCACAAACTGTTCCCTCAGCAGGGTACAGACACAAATTAAAATGGAAGAGGTTTGGGCTTCTTGCTTCTCTAATTTTCACTTTTCTTTCCTTCATATTACAGCAAATCCTTCTTTTGTTGCTGCTGCTGCTTATGACTTTTTGACTGATCCTTGTGAACAGTGCTGACCATATCAGACTGCCTTTTAATAAGCAGTGTGGTTTTATTCGGCCTTCTGACCCAGACTGCTCATCAAATAGTGGTTTGCCAGTACATTCCATGATTTTGAGGTCGAAACTCTAAATACAAACATTTCTTTTGCTCATTCTTGCATTGTTGTCTACCACCTCCCTTCTGCTTAACCTTGCCTGAGCTTCATAGCTTTGGTGAGCCTTGCAGATCATTTAGTTTTTGCCTTGTGTCGAGAATATGATACTTCAGGGGTGACCAAGAATTTGGGAACATTGGTTTTGCTGCCTTTTGGTGAGGCTGCTCAGAGCGTGCAGCAATAGCTCAGCTTGTGGAAAGTTTTATGATTATTATTGTTCTCAAGTTCTCTTGAGAACTGACATGTTGTTGGAAACAAGCATTTCATATAAAATTATTTATATAACCATGAGGAGTCCTGAAGGGTGATGCTGTTTCATTAATTTCTCGTTCAGGATTTAAAATGAGGACGTTCATTTGGTGCCAGTATTAAATTATGTATTCAGAGCTCTGAGAGCCTCAGGCTTGATTGTGTAAATGGCTTCTGACCGTTGAATTCTCTGTTTATTTTCTTCTGCCTGCCATGAAAGGACAGGTTGCCCAGAGAACCTGTGGTTGCCCCATCCCTGGAAGTGTCCAAGGCCAGGTTGGACGGGGCTTGGAGCAACCTGGGCTAGTGGAAGGTGTCCCTGCCCGTGGCAGGGGATGGAACAAGATGATCTTTAAGGTGCCTTCCAACCCAAACCATTCTGGGGTTCCATGACAGGACTACTTTAAAAGCTCTAAGGATCAGGTGTGACACATGTTGAAGGCAGACAAGGCTTAACTCTGATGTCTCAAATTGAATTGCACACCAACAGTAATTAGGAAAACAACATTCTTTATCCCCAAGCTACAGTTTTTTCACCATGTGCATGGTCCTCTCCCAGGCTCAGCCAGTGGGATATAATTTAACATTACTTAATAGTTCATTTAGTCAAGGAGACTAAGGAAGATCATTCTGTTATAGAATTATCCTCAGATTCACCATAATGTCTGTTTATGTCATCTTCATGGAATTACAGTGCTGGTGTAGTCTTTGGAGTGGGAGTACTGGTATTTCCTGAGCCAAAAGGGAATTTTAATTGTCTTCCTTAAAGCTGTGATGGTTTTAATGGGGACTAGACTGTTCTCTCTTCCCAGATTTACTCTCAACATAAAGAATGAGAGTTTTCTCCAAGCCTCAGCCCCAGGTGTAGCAGTTTTACACTCTTAGGGAAGTTTTATTGTTTTTCATATATCTCATCTCACAGCTGTCATGATAGAAAGAAAAAAAATGTCTAATTTAATTTCACCTTTTGCAATATGCAAGCCATAGAATTTACAAGTCATTCTTGCATCAGGAGCAATATAGTATGAATAAAGCAGAACAGTTTTCAAAAGAGATTGATTGATCATGATTGAGAGTTTTGAATTATAGAAAACCTCACCAGCCTTATGTAAGCTCTTTAAATACTTAATTATCTTCACTGTGTAGTGTCTGTACATTATTCCAGTCAGATATTTCCAGCTTTGCATCTTGGAGTCAAATCTTAAGTCTTTGTGCTAAATATAATCAATCTTGAAGTATTGAATGTGAACTTGTATTGTCCATGATCTTGGCTTTGTTTGGTTAATTTATGTATTGTAAATATCTTTACAAGATGCCTTGTTCTGTTGCAGAACTACTGTCAGTCCTGGGGAAAACATATCCAATTGGAATTTCATTTATATTTGTGAAACATTCTCTCTTGTTTCCACAATGAAGACTTTTGCTTGCCAGGTTTGTTCTCCTTCTTGCTATGGAATGGGGGAACTTTTAAGCAGACGGATTTTTATTAATATTTTTTCCCCAATTCTAACACAAACCTCTTCAACAGTGACAAGGAAAAGCTCTTGTTCTACACAGAATGTTTCATGTGACAGGAGATGGGCATGGCCTACGTGCTGAACTCCTGCACCCGAATCAGTAACAAATAGTAGATGTATTAATGCGAAAGTGTCCTCAAGGAGAGGCTTTTGGAGACCTGATGGAAACTGTTGGGTTTCAGTTCAGGTGTGGCACAATTTAGCATTTTTTCTCATCAGAAAGCCTCCTAGTGTCAGTCACAAAATGAAAAAAAGAGATGTCTTGAGCCCCCCCAGCAAAGGGATTTCTGTGCCATGGAAAATTTTCATAACTGGGACAGATTTTTAACACTTCCTGCACACTATGAAGCCTGAACTTGTTCCACAGTGCCAAAATGTGCTCCCTGGCGTGTTAGATTTTGAGTATTTTGAGGGAATATGGGAACACCTGCACACCTTCTGTCCCAAGCCTTTGGATCTGTCCATGAGTGTCTCGGGAATCGTGGGCTGTTTTATCAATATTGAACTGGCCAGCAAAACTGTGAGCAAAAGGATAAATGAAATTACACTGCCTGTGACCTCCTTGCTCTGATAGCTGTGAACTCCATCCCTGTCACCTTTGTTTCTCAGCCCCATGGCATGTGCTGTGGAGTTCAGGAATTCTCTCAGGAGGTAGGTTGTCCAGATTTGTAGCTGGATTGTAGCAAGGCCTTTTCAGAACTCTCCTCTGTCTCTCTCCATATTTATTTGCTTTAACTCGGACTAGAATAAAGCACAGAAAGTATTTTGGTGAGCACTGGCAACCAGTCTGTCACCAGCAACCAGGTGAGCTGGGAGTTTGGCCATGATGGAAATTGAAATGCTTCTGTAGTAAATGACACGCAGATTTTGGTTGGTGTTGTCTATCCCACCCATTCCCGTTTTTTGCAGGCGTACTGTGTGGTAGTTTCAATCCTCCCCAGTTTCTCCCAGGCTCTTGGATGTTTTTTTTGTGGAAATACCAACACCCATCACCCATCATTACAGCTCTCAGGGTGAACAGCACACTGTGCAGCACAGTGGAATTTCTAGGATTTATTACTGCCTCAGGATGCATTTTGTGAGAAAAGGGAGAAGGAATTGATCTTTTGGTATAATGTCTCTCAGAGGGAACAGCCTAAATCAAGAACTATGTTTCAAGGCTGAGTTTTAAACTGGAAATAAGCAGATAGACAGCCCAGGAGAGGTGGAAGCTGGAAGGAGTGTTGTGATCTGCAGGGTATTCTGAAACTCTCTGTGTCATAAAAACCTGAAATAAAAAGATAAGTATTGAGTGGTGAAGAAAGACTCAGCTGGTTTTCATATGACTTCACTGGTTAGCAGGCACTTCTGGGGTGTCTGCCGGTTATATCCAGTACATTAGACTATTAGGGGTGGTGATACTGCTATTCGGGAGGTGTGGGGGGGTGGTTTGACACAAATCCTGATATTTGCTTCAGGGTGCTGTAGGTGGCCAGGGAGAGGCACAAATCCTGATGTTTGGGGGTGTTGTAGGTGGGCAGGGAGAGGAAGATTCCCAGGCAGAGTGAAGCAGAGCCTGGTTATCACAGACATTATAAAAGGAGGTGTGTGTTGACTGAGTGGTGAGACTGAGACAGTAAAGGTTGTGTGATAATGTTCACCAGTACAAATCAGTGCTTCCCGGACTTCTGGTTAGTGAGGGGTTGGCTGGAGGAGGGACAGGTAGGAAAATCTTAATTAAGCTTCACAGTAAGTTTAGAAGGGTTCAGTTGTTCCCTGCTTAGGGCAACACTGTGATTTGTAGGATAGGCAGAGCCTTGGGTTAGTCTTCGAAAACTTAGGGTTTATACGATGTATAAACGTTGGGTTTAAACTTTAGGTGCTGTTTGCTGACTACAACAGTTAAGGTCTAGGGGTTTTGTTTGTTTGTCTGGGTTCTATGTGGTTTTGTTGGGGGTTTTGTGTGGTTTAGTTTTGTGTGGGTGTTGTTTGTTTTTGCTTGAGATTTGTGTGGTTTTGGTTTATGTTTTGTTTGTTTGTTTGTTTGTTTAGTTTGATTTTTTATCTAGAGCTTACTGGTGCTTAGCAAAAGCTCTGTTTTGTAATCTAGGTTTTACTTTTGCTGCTCCAATCTCAGTAGGTTGCCAGCCTTAGCTTTTGTGTGCTTTTTTTTTTTCCCCTTTTCTTTCAAGTTTGACTTGAACATTTCAGATAAGTGGACATGCAACCTGACCTTTAAATATGATGGGTTTTTCCCTGTGGTTCAGGGTGCTACTTGATGGTAGTTAAAACAGAACCGTCTTGATTTTTACAGCCAGAAAATAGTCAAGTGGAGTCAAACTGGGGGTGTGAGGGGCGGGGAAAGACTGAGAAGATGTATTTACTAGGAAAATGCAATTTAGTGCTCCCTGTCCAAGCTGGAATGGGCAGGAGTACAGTGTGGAGTGTCTGTGACCTCTAAAAGAGTGCAAAACACTCCAGAATATTTGGATACAATATACTCACAGGATTTTCTTAACTCCCTGAAGTCTAACCAACGTTAGTCATTCTTTCCTCAGTGACGGCTGAACTCACTTAGGAACCTGCATCTTTCTGCTGAGCTTTTTAGGGTGGGGGATGTTCCTGAGGTGTGCTCCAAAAGCACTGCAGCAGTGCTGATTGGCAGTGATGGATCAGATTTATCTGAGGTGTCAGCAGGACAAAAGCAATGATGGAGGCAGAGGAATGTCAGCAACGGCTTTGCTGCTTACCTGAGTATGGGCTTTCATAATGCTGCTGTCAGGAACTACAGGAAAATAAACTCCCTGACACAAAGATCATCTGAGAACATGAAAAATCAGCCTTCTGAAGTTTGCACTGTGCAACCAGTGAGGTGCTCTAGGTGGAAACTATTTCAAGTGGCTTGTGTAAAGTAAATTAGCAGCCTCCAGTACTTACTGTACTTAACTGGTATGTACTGGCCTACCTGTCTGAAGGGCTGAAGAAGGGAGGTTTCTGTCCTGGGTAGAACCATTCGTGTCAGTTCTTAGATATTTAAATGCACCTGTCCCTTCCCTTTCTCATTAGCTGCTCTCCAGGGCAGTACTTGCAGTGACAGGAAAGAGCGTCATCCACTCTACCCACAGCAAGGTGTGTTGCTGCAGGTGAGGTGATAATTTTCCTTGCATCCATCAAACTTTCGTCAGTAAGATCTGACAAATGGCCCTCTGGTTCCTGCAGCTTGTATTTATCCTGTTTCCAGTTTGAATGGAGGAAAACACAATAGGTTATTCTGGGGAAGGAAAAGGAGAAAATGACTGATAATTGGCCAGTTAGACACTTGAGTTGCAGGGGTTATTCCACAGAAGTAGAGGTTTATTTACAAATGCCACAGTGTAGTCCCTTCTATAGGGACTGAACTATTGATACATTTGCTTTATACATTTTTCTAGAAAGCAAAAGAGGAAAAGCAATTTGTTTCAAAATGTAATGCGAATATTGTAGACAAAATGTGGTTTGGTGGTTTTTTTACATTTTTGTTTCTTCATTACATCAGAATTGCTTGGGCTTTTTCTGTCAGGTGTGTACAGGTTACAGTCTCTGACGTGTTCTTTCTCTTGCCATTGGTGTCTGTTGACCAAACTAATGTTCCAGGCAGTCACAGCACAAATTGAGGGTAAAAAGAGCTTCAGCTTGTTGCTGGATATCGTGAGATACTGTGTTTATATCCTTGGGGAGACATGAGTCAACTTTTATGATCAAACTATGATTCAGAAGTGCTTTGTGACACGATGTATTTGAGTGACAAACCGAGGCAAACCCCAGCACTGTATCAGCACAAAGCACAGAAGCAGCACTGCGGCCCAACTTTGGTTACATCTGTATTCAGATATCCCATTGACCACTGCAGACAACACCATGTTTTGTTTATCTTAGGAGTTGATTTTAGGGGGAAAAGCCCTTTTTATCTGCCAAACCTGGACTGTGTGGGGTAGGGAGTGGCCATAGGAGCTCTGTGTTAGTAAAGAACAGAACACTGAGTTCCTCCCTTGTGTAGTAGTGCCTGGTGGTTACTTAAAAAAGGCACATAATACTTCAAGATCTGGATAGCTGTTAGTTTTGAACTGTATTTTTGTCCACCTTGGCATCCCTGTCTGGCCTGGGTGGCAGCTCTGTTTGCAGACACTGCTCCACAACCACTCCAGTGTCACAGCAGCGTTTGCACCACACACCCTGTGCTTTAGGGCTCCTTACTGGAAAAAGTCATTGTGAGTGCACAGTAGAGAATCAAACTGGGTATTTGCTAGACCTTTGTAAATAGATGGAGACAAACTAAAAGGCAGTAATTGTGGTGGTGGTGGTAATTCTCTGTAGCTTTGAAACAGAAATTTGCTTGTTGACAATGTGAGACATCCCATGTGCCAGAGCTGAGTGCCCAGAGGAGCAAAGCACATCTTCCTCTGCAGAACTTCAAAGGCATCTGCTTTTCTCAGTTACCTGTAGGAGTAACTGAGGCACTTTGAGGCTCAGAACAGCTAGCTGTACTCAGTATCACTTGAAGTGCTTATTATTTCTGATTATCTCTGAAGTGGCTGTAGCTGTGGGCCAGGGTGAGCCTCAGTCAGCCAGTGTAGGACAGTGGATGTGACAGACACAGATCCCTGCACTGTATCAAACTGGTAAGACCAAAAATTTACTCTTAAGCCTGTATTTGTTAACTTTTGTGAAAAACTGAACCCAGGGTATTTAATTAAACCACCGTGATTGAGGCCCCAAGGCCAATGGCATAAAATGTGGCAGTGCATTAGGATGACTTACCTGCAATAATACCTCAAGCAGTTGTCACATAGCTTGGGAGGGTCTGCAGCCTGCTTTCCATTATAGGTGTTGTTATATTCCTGTTTGGAACCATGACTTGGAGGCGGGGGGAAAAGAAAGAAAAGTACTCAGTAAAATACTGCTGGGTTCCATTTTCAGGAAAATTAACAAGTGAAAATTTAGAGTCATAAAATTGTGAAGGATGGGCTGTGGTAAATATTGCCTGAAATTAACTTTCAAGAAGAAAAGGAAGGCAAAATTTTGTAGGGATGTGCATTTGTATCCTGGCAGGTGTGCTGGTTACATCTCTGCACGTTGCTCTGTGACCTCAGGAGTCCATCCAGTGCAGCAGGTTTGTTTGAATAAACTAGGCTTACATGCTCTATGCTTACATGCAACATGCTGAGGCACTTCCTACTCCCTGTGATGAAAGAAAATTCATTTTTTCATTTAGTTTTATGTGGTTCATTTGCACTAAGGCTTTTTTGGAGATGAGACCTTGATGGATATCAGAGGTTGGACTTCTCAAATTTAGTTGTCAGGGGTCAACTTCCATCATCTGTAGGAGGGTTGGCCATCCATCCCTAGCTCTGTGCAGGGTTATATATGCATTTAAATCCACCTCTTCTTGCTTTCTATTGCATATCCACCAGAACCAGAGCTTTCTGCATTACTTATTCTCCTCCTTTTATCTCTCCTCTCTTGCTCAGTTCTTTCTGCTTCCTCTCTCCTGACCAGGAAACAGGTTTCTAATGTGCATTCTGGAATAAAAGGATGAGACTTGGAGCTGAGAGTCCTTGTTGCCTTTAGGAAGGATTTACTCTGGATCTCACATTATTAACTGTATGAAGGAAGAATAAATTCCTCTCCTCTCCCCTGCCACTTGTGCAAAACTAAGCCATTATATTTTTACTTGAATCACACAGTTTCTCTGGAGTGGGAGACCTAAAGGAGGTATTTTCTAGATGAATATTGCTGCTTGCTGGAGTGGCTGTATCATCAAGCCACAGGCTGAAACTGCTGGGCTGAAAAGAACTTTGAATTCTCCAGTCCTCCCAAGTGAAGGACAGGATGACCATTAGCACAGTGCCTGGGGTATCTGAACTTCACATCAGTTAGAGCCAATTAGTATTTTACTCATCAGTTTTAAAAAAAGGATGTCTAATGTAGTTAGTCAACAAAAGCCTTTAATGTTCTTTAAAGACAGCCTTGGGGAGTGCTGATTTTAGACAGGTTAAAGCCGTTTGTTCTGGCTTTAAGTGTGGAAATTGCTCCAAACCTGCTGTGCCACCTGTGATGAACAAGCTGATTTGACCAAACAGATTTTCTGTGTATCCTGCACACTTTTGCCTCTGTCCACTCCCTTTTCTGGTGTGAACTTTGACTCCAGAAGGTCTTGCTTTTTCCCCAGGGCAGTGGGCACGGCCCCAAGGCTGCCAGAGCTCCAGGAGCGTTTGGTCAACGCTCTCAGGGACAGGGTGGGATTGTTGGGGTGTCTGTGCAGGGCCAGGGGTTGGACTTGATCCTTGTGGGTCCCTCCAATATCAGAATATTCCATGATTCTGTAATGATTTTACTCAGTGTTTATCACTGTGATGTGCCACCACAATGGAGCAAAAACTGTGTAAAAATGACTAGAACAAGTAGAACTTCTTCAGGGGTTGGAAACTGCAGATAGAATCAGGAATGCTTTTATATATCTGGAAACAGTGTGTTCCTCTTAAGAGCTTGCTAATTTTATTTTTACAAGGGAAGATAAATATCTGACTCATTCTCTCATAGGCCTGCTGTTCCTCTGTAGAAAATGCCTTTGCTAATATTACTTACACAGCACTTGTCTCTTTAATACCTAAATAAGGATTTCTGAATAAGAACCATTAAACAAATTAGTACAGAGCATAAACATCTACTCTATTATTCCTGATAAACTATCCTGTAATTCCAGTCTCTCATTCTACCCTTCCTTTTATTGATAAGGGTCTTCTGAGGAGTGTGTGCTGGAAACCTGCTTGACCTCTCTAATCTTCTGTGCCAGACTGACATGTCCCTCTCCTTTGGGAAATTGTTTTGGTTCTTATTCTGTGTAATGGATTAAATAGGCATCACTGAGTTTCTGAGTACCTTCCAGGAGTTTCCTCTGAGTGAACCTAAAGCATTCTGTGTGTCTCTCAAGAACTGCAGTTCCTCTCAGGTGCTGTAGTTGCTGGATTTAGACTCCAGTTCTCCCAGTTGGAGCCCACCAGTAGCAGTGGTCAGCACTGTGGACTGACCTTCCATGCTTGTGGTGCATCTCCAGGTATCATTCCCCTGAGCAGAGCCTCTTGGATCTCCCAGAGCCTTGGCCAAGTGTTCTGCACTGTTCCCTCTACAGTTCATCTAATTCAGCTCCCTGATCTCATTCCTTTTTTTTGTTTCGTGTCACCAGTTGTCTCCTCTAATCTGTTTTTCTTGAGCCTCCTCCCCCTTGTCAACGGGTAGAACTCATTTGTGGGTGATCCTGAGTTCCCAGTGGCTTTACTGGAAATTTAATATTAATTTATACTAACTCTGATACAGAAAACCACCTTTTTTTTTTAATTAAAGCTATATGTGCCATTATTTACTGTGTATGAAATAATGAAATGTTGGGTACTGTCGTGCTGTTACATAATTTTACCTCAGCATTGCTTTCTGACTGTGCTGATACAGAATGCACCTGGATATGGAAGTTTTGCCTGTCTCTTATCCCAGTGGCAGAGCAATTAGTGCCTCTCTGCTGGCCAATGACTCTGAATCATGTGTGGTTGTATGCACAAGCTGTCACTCTTACTCACTAATCTATCCAGTTCACAGGCAAATAAAGGATGCCATCTTTCAGGATTGCATTACAGAATGGAAATAAAAGAAAAAAAATTAGTAAAAAAAAAAGTAATGCTACTAAACAGTAGCCTTATTCCTCAGGGAGAAAAATAAAATACCTGCTGACAGCTCTTACCTTAATGATGTTCTTGCTTCTGTCAAAACATCAGACACCCCATCATTTTCACTGGCATTTGCAAGACTTTGAAGAGATGCAGAGGAAAGCAGAGCGTTTTGATGGGTGCTGTTTTCACTTGTAATCCCTTTCCATAGCCACTGTTCTCCTTGAAAAGAATCTTTTTTTTTTTCTTTTTCCCATCTGTCCCCTCTCAGGTTGATTTGAGAAGGGTTTGGGAGCAAGAGGAAGTGAAGGGTAGATAAGACGTAAAATTTACCCGAGTTACAGGTTTCTCTCCTGTAATTTAATTAATCAGTGGGAAATTGCTGCTGCACAATATCATTGTAATGGTTGTAAAAAGAGATGTTTGTAACGTGGACTGAAGTTTCTCCTGTGCAGAGGTGCAAGGTCTTCGGAGGAAATCTCGGAAAAGAAGCTTCAGAGAAGTTTCCCTCTCTTCTTCTAACAGAGGTATAATTTAAATAAGAGTTGTGCTTAGGCCTTTGAGAGAGCCAGCAACTGGTCTGTACTGGGCAGTATCCCACACTGCATACACTGCTGATCCATGATAACTGGGAATTCACACTGAGTGCCTGGTGCTGGTGGAAAGGATGGCAGACTCAAATACAGAGTATATTCAGTAGTATCAAGCTTTACTTCATGTTTTCCTTAGCAAACACTCTAGGAAACTGATTTTTCTGTTTTGTCCACAAGACAGAGAGTGGAGGAAACCACGGAGAAACCAGAACCATGGAGCCTGAGCAGTGAAGAGAGTGATTCCCTGTGCAATTCCCCTTTGCTGGCAGTCCCTGGGGTGTGACTTGCTGACTGACAGGGAGCTGTGGGCAGGATAAGAAGGAACCCATTGCAGAAGGAACAGCATTTTCTCTTTTGCAATACACCTTCAGCAATAAGTTGCTTCTCCCGAAGTTGAATCAGCTTGTTCTTTACCTCAGCTATTCTGGAATTGATCTCATCTCTTGCTGTCCCTTCCTGTTCTCATGACAGAATTCAGGAATCAGAAACATTTAAAATTGATGTGCCATCAAAAGTAGATATATTCCAGCTGACTCGGAGAGGCTTCTAACTCTGATTTTGATTTATGCCCTGGCTTGTGCTGCTTCCCACAGGTAGTATTGCTTTTTTAATTATCTGCCTCTTAGGACATTCCTGAGTCTATTTTGCAAAATTTCAGACTCTACTGCCTCTGAAAATTAAGATGCTCTCAGTGTTCATGTTTTGTGGAAAGACAAGCTCTTAATGTCAAAATTATCTGCCTCTCTGTTCTTGGGCAAGTTTCCTGTATTGGAGGGCCCGTGCAGGGATGTGGGGAACAAATAGGTTGTGACACCTCACTGGTGAGATAGGATGCAATGCCAGACGTAAGACTTGTGATTCACTGCAAGTTTTCACTTAAATTACAGCTTTAGGTAAAGTTTTTTTCTCCTTTAATTGTTTTTTACTTTCTCCCTGTATCTTCTTTCTTGACCAGGTGGAGTAAAATTCAGATAAAGCCACTCTACCTTCATTCTAAGGGGGCTTTTAAGGGAAATAACACATCATGGGAAATTATATTCTTCCTCATCTCTGCTCTTCAGAGCAGATTCATACTGGCTCATTACAAGTCTTGTCTTCTTTACTTTGAGAAATTCCTTCAAAGCTTTGTTTTCCCTTTTATACCTCTACAGAGTGGAAGTTACCCTTCTACTGTCTGGCTTTTTTTGTGTGTTTTCAACAGGAGTTAATAGGGCTGGTATTTTAGAATGCACAGACTGTGGAAATGCATTTGGGAGCTACTCTAAGTGTAGGAGGTTGTCTAAAACATAAGCCTTTCTAATACTTTTTCCTTCTCGTTGTTGCCATGGAGTAAATTTTCAACAGCTGCCCATTTACTGCAAATTCTGCCAGGTTTTGCAACACACCTTAAAGGCCAAAGAGCTTGATCCTTCAGGCCAGTGCCTGTGAAAATATTTACGAAAAAGATCTGTCTTTATGGAAAGTCTCCAGCAGCAGAACCTGTTGCACCGTTAAATACTGGAGAGGAACTGTTGCTGCTGTGTCAAATCCATGCTGCCCCTGCTCCCCACAGGTGCATCTGTTTACCTTATGAAAGGGAATAAAACAAGCAGCCCTTTCGCCATCACATTGTACAGAAGGGACACCGAACTCTGGCAAACAACCAGAAAAGATGACCTGCTAAACAATCTGGTCTGAAAAACTGCATATTCCAGACACAAATCCTGGAGTGTTCCTGCCAGTCCTTAATGCCATGTGTAGGATCACAGAATGGTTTGGGTTGAAAGGCACCTTAAAGATGGTTTTGTTCCAACCCCCATGCCATGGAAAGAAAGGAAGAAACCATGTTCTTGTGATGGCCTGCTGAGTTCTTTCTGGATGCACTCCAGGTTTGTACCAGCTCTTGGAACTCTCTTGTGTGGTGAACACATTTAGCAGAATATATGATGGGTATATGGCTGGTTATGGGATGAGAAATGCCTAAGTAGAGGTGGAATGAGTGATTTAGCAAGTCTGGATCTGTTTCACTGTAAATTGGACACACTGACATGGATTAATGAGAAACTATCAAGGCCAGGTGAGTAGGAATGGCAGAACATAGATCTTACCTGTTGTGTCCCTTTTGGCCAAAACACATCCCAGAATTCACCACTGGCAGTGAGTTTTTAGGCATTGCAGTGTATCACCCAACCCTGGGGGTGGTAAAAGAAGGGATTTTAGGGATGTTGCATATTCAGTTTGCAGTTCTTGCCTATTCCACGAGTGGCCTGTCATTCGAACAATCAGAAATGATCCGTGATCACATTTTCCACTTCTGCTTCCAACAAATAGCAGTGCATCCTGTAAATCCTGTAATGCAGATAATCTTGGGATAGAGGTAATGAGAAGATATTTTTCCCGGTGTGAACCACGCTGCAGTTCTTCAATGCTTTTTATCTGTCAAACTACACCTGTGGCATATTGGAATGAATGGGAACTGTGCTCAGCTGTTGTGCTTCTACATTGTTCATGGAGATTGTCAGTCTTCTGGAGAGGACTTAAGTTTGCCATGAAATTGGCTCTGTATGGGAGAGCCAAGTGCTGCTCTGAGCCATTGCATTTACCTTCTGTATTACCCTGTTAATCCTGCTGAATAAGTTGCACTGACGTTCTGAAAGATGTTTTTTAACAAGGAACACAAGAATCCCACAACTGCAAATTGCCTTCTCGTCCTGTGCAGGTACTAAGCATTTTTTCTTGTTTACATATAAGAATATGATGCCTTTAGATTTATTTCACAACTGCTTGTGAGATGCAAATGCTATTATTATCCACATAAATTACTTTTCATTGGGATATCTTGTCTGTGAACACGAATGAGTTCAACAACCAGGCACTTTAAATGAGCCATGAAGAATGAATGATTTTGTTTAAGCTGACATCACATTGGGACATCCTTTCTTTCTCTCCTTCTTCTCTCCTTCTTCTCTCCTTCTTCTCTCCTTCTTCTCTCCTTCTTCTCTCCT
>JAWWES010000051.1:3153417-3178013 GCA_035583135.1 Lophotriccus pileatus
GGACATCCTTTCTTTCTCTCCTTCTTCTCTCCTTCTTCTCTCCTTCTTCTCTCCTTCTTCTCTCCTTCTTCTCTCCTCCTTCTTCTCTCCTCCTTCTTCTCTCCTCCTTCTCTCCTCCTTCTTCTCTCCTTCTCTACCTTAGCTCAACTGCAGGAGCTTGTTGTCCTGAGAAGGTAAAAGATGTCTAGAATTTCAGCACTGTGTCTTTTGATTAGAAAACCTTGTTTCACAGGCTTAGAGTACAGAAATCTGTGCTGTGATTTCCGAGGACAAGAACTGGGTGCAATTCAGTGGTAAATTAACCCATCTGAGTAATTAATTGAATCAGATGAAATTTTTAAAATCTCCCCTTTTATGTGCCTTTGCTCCTTTCCTGTGGTTGCCTTGGGTCCCTTGAGAGATTCTGCTGATTGAAGAGGCAGATACTGCTGTTACTGAACGGTGTGAAGGAGGCATTGAACTTAATGAATCAAAGAAATGGAGGGGTTTGTAACACATAATTCAAGTAAAAGGCACTTAAAACATACTTGAAAAGGCCGTGTGGTTCAAGTTAGCTAATTGTGGATATCGACTTGTGGATTTTAGTCTGGCCACATGGCACAGGCACAGCTTGGGATACGTGTGGGACTGTGCCATGGGAGCCCTGTGTGTGCTGCTTTCTCCATGATCTGTTACCTTGCCTGCTATCTTCACACAATTAAAGCTCAGTGAAAGCCTTTGCATCCCTTATGTTGGGAGGACAAACCATACCACGATCTACTTTTAATTCTTCAGAATATTTTTGCTTCCTTGTATTGAATAATGTAAAGAAATTGGTTTGGTTGGTTGTTTTTTATTAATATATTTTCAAGAAGCTGGAGACCTGCTCTTGGTTTTTGTGAGTTCCTTTTGGCAGCTATTACAGGCCCATCTTTAAAAGTCCGGATCTTTAAAAATCAAAACCTTGTTTATGCCTGCAGTGAAAACAGGCTTAAACATAAAAGTGTAAATTATAGCAGTAGTTGTGAGGAACATGCACACAAAACCATTAGGGAAATATTGGCTTTCTGCTGAAGAAAAGTATTCTGCAAGCGCAAAATTGTCAGTCTTCTTGTGGAACCGCCAGCAGCTCACTGGACCTGCTTTGACCCCTCTCTGGCTTCACAAGGTACAGGATTTTCCCCAGTCCTGAGCTGGTTCAGGCTGCTGGGGGGTACATCTCCTTGAACTTCTGAGTTGTGTGTGTCATTGTGAGCTGGGTGTGCTCTGCACAACCCTGGAACCAGTTCCACTAGTTCTCAGCTGTCTGTGGTAATCACTGCAGGAGCAGCTTGCCAGTTCATATTGAGCTTTGACAAGGTACTCGTTGGAAATCAGCCAGTTGTCCTGGACCACTCTTCTCTCCAGGACCCATGGGGTTAGTCCAGGCAGAACCTTGAACAGGCCAAAGTCTTCTTCCCTGACACCTGGGGTTATGATCCTGCTCAATTATTGTTCCTGCCTGTCAGAACCATGAACTACTGGAGGGTGTCCAGCCACTCCTACAGCTCTTACAGATGCGTTGTGCTGGATTTCCCAGCAAAGGAAGTGCTTCCCTCTGCAGCAGGGGTGGCAGGAGACATTGCCTGCTGACCTTCCAGTTGTTCCTGTTCACCCTCTGGAATGTGAGGCTTTACCAATGAGTAAGATGGAACAGGCAGCAGTGTCCCTTTTTGTCTGCATTCTGCCTGCTGTGGTAATATCTCATAAAGAAGGACTTTAAACTCATGATTAAACTTAATAACGATCTGTAAAAGTCATTTTGATATTGAAACCCACTGCTGTGGAACAGAGGTCATTTGTAGCCTCCAGTGTGTTCGTGTCTCCATTATAAAACCTTGGGAAATGTTCCACTGTGAGCTCCCCTTATTTGGGAGGTGGGATGAAATGTTAGTACAGTGCTTTCCACAGGATAACAAGACCTTCTAAATGTAAGGACTGGAATCCAAAGCTGGTGCCACAGGCAGTCAGGAGCTGCAGGTTAAAATTGCAAGGGATGGTGTAATGGATTGGCAGCTAAGGCAGTACTTGAAATTCATTTGGCATTTCCATGCACAGTAAATTCCAAACGAGCTCCCATGAACACTATAAAAAGCAAAAAGTGTATGTGAATCACTTGTTATTCCCTGTAACATACATCCTCTTAATTCTAACTTGTAACTTGCCTTTGTATCATTGAGAAATTTTTGAATTCACACAGAGAGGTGATTTACATTCTCAGATAAAGCTGAGGTATTTACAATAATATCAGGATAAGTGGACCACTGTTTTCTTTACACTGAAGCTCGTAGATTCTGTGTGAATTCATCTCAATTTTCCTGTCCATGTTTCAAGGCAACTTGCTTTTATATAGTGAATATTGGTAGATCCCAAGGAAGCACAGCCATGGGTTTCATTACCAGAGAAGTGAGTGGCTGCCAGTTGTGTGCAGATCTCATTCGAACTGGCAGCTGGTGGCAGATGTGGATGTAATGGCTCTAAATTGCTTTGCAGATTCTCTGTATTCCATATTTTACTCAAATTCCAATAAGTTGCACAAATTAAAGTGCAGCTGTCAAGATCAGCAGCAGAGTTGAAGGTGTACATATTTTATAAAGTATTCAAGAGCCTGTGCCTTCTCCTGGAGAACTTTTGAAATAGGTTTTGTTAGATGAACAGATTTAGCAGATTTGTTTCCGCTGCTTTCCTTGTCTCACATTTAATAATCAAGAACGCTGGTAATAAAGTTTCAGATTTCAGAGGGTTTTGGTACAGCTTTGGGGCTGGTTCTGTATCTGTTCCATTACTCCCAGTGTGCCCTTTTCTGGTTATTCCATCCCTTTAACTCTGCTGGAAATGAAATCCTGTAATGCTTTGCTTAGGGAGTAGAATACCTGTGCATGAAGCAACCGTAGCTGCTCAGAAGGTCCAGGTGGGTTTAGCTCAGCTCTTTCCTTTTATGAAATTATTGCACACTTCTCAAAATCAGGGGTTTGTGTAATCTTATCACAAACCAGCATCAGACAACTCTATTTAAAACCCTATTATTGTGCCTCTGTGCCCAGAGAGGCAGCTCTGGGTATCATCAGCGTGTGCCTGTCAGTCTGACAAGCTCCTCAACCAATTTTTTTTTAGTCTCCAGTCACTTTTTATCCGGTTGGCTCTGCCTGTTTTGACTGTGAGCTGCTGGCTCTGCTCTTCCCTGGATTTGTTAGGAATCCCAGCCAGATCCTGGGAGGCAGGCTCACTCTGCTGCCTGCAACAACTGTGCTCACTGAGCAGTGTCCTTTCCTGACTGAGTCCTTCCTCATCCCCCAGTTCCCAATACCCCAGGACCTAATTAAATATTTGTGTCATGGAAGGTACTTTTTCCCTCACTCCCACTTTTTGCTCCTGATATTTGCAGAGTTTTTGGCAGCCATCAATTAATGGAATTGGGGTGCTTGAAATGCATCTGTGCTCAGGTCCAGAGAACCTATTGTTGTTTAAACAGTTCTAGAAAGCATCAACTATTTCAAGCTGGCATATAGTGTTCTTCCCTCCAGACTGGTTACAGCCACCTGTTCAATAGACTAAATTCATCAAGTCATTTTTAATTGTGTTTGTTGGACTGTGGAGCTGTGCCAGGGTCCTACTAAGCAACAAATGGGTTCAGAGCAGGCACAGTGCAGATTCTGCTAGAAAATAGTTCCCTCTGGTGCTGGTTCCTCTCAGCTTGCCTGGGAAGGATAAGGAATCTTCATTTCAGATTACTGAGGAACAAAAGAGCAGAAACCTGGCTTATTTACATCACAGTGGTACCTCCGTTTATTTTGGACTTGCACCAGCATAAACTGGAGGAGAATTGGGCCCAGAGCCAAATAAACTTTGTATTTCTTAAATAATTAAGCAAGTCTACAAGGAGCTAAGCTGATGAATGGTTAACAAAGCTATTCACCAAAGCCAAGCACTGCACCACAATCTGTACCTGCCTGCTCTCAACTCGGGAGATGTTGTACTGTTTTTAAGGATACCTTGGAAAGGGGAACTCTGAGTCAAGCAACAAAAATTTGGTTTGTAGCGAAACAATTTGAGTTAAACAGCCTTACCAAGCAGTAGAATTCCCTGGTGCAAGTATTTTGGGTGAGATTTGACCTATGATATTTTTTCTCTAGGTGATTGTGTCCAACAGTTCACTTCCAGTGTTCTGTATTTGGGCTCCAAGTCAATGTAAATTTACAAGTTTGAGCAATAAATGTTTTTGGTTTTTGTTTTTTTTTTTTTTTTGGGTTTTTTTTGTGGCAATGAAGAGAGATCTCATCAGGGGATTTTATTTGGACAGTGTAGGTTTCTGCTTGTAAAGACAGGAAAGAAATGGAAGAGGATGGGAAGAGCTGAATTCTTTGCTGTGCTTACTCAGGTCAGGTCCCTCCAGACCGTTGAACAAGACTGTTCTAGAGGTTTGTGTTGCTGTTCTTCCTACAATTGCTTTGTTCCAGTGAAACACTGCAATCGCGTTTCATGTTGAGATGTGGAGGAATTGAATGTTTCCCCAGGTACCTGACAGGGATTACTGACAGTGTGAAGGGGGAATTTTGACCCCAGTTTGATAATTATGTAGTGATAAAATCACTAACAGACATTCCTGATGATTTATGTGACAGCTTATACAATGACTCCTCTGCTTAAAATTTTGCTTTGATCTGCATCAGCAGGAATTCCACATATACAAAATAACGGGAAGAGAAGCCCTCATGTGTTCCAGCTCCATTTTATGTACGTAGCAAATGCATAATCAACCTTTGATATTTCACTTCAACGTGAAAGATGCAGCTCTAGAGTTCCAAACTTAGATTTCCAAACTCTGTGGCACCTCCTTGCTGATCTTATTTATCCATCAGCGCTTCAAATCCCAGAATAATGGAATTGAACATAATATCTTCTCTACTGAGTGACGAAGTACAGTCCTTATATCAAGCAATAAACATTCCTCACAAAGGAGAAAAAGAATTTTCCAGATCGTGATTTGAAGCTCTGATGTAGGAAGAAAACTTTTTGTGCCGACTCCTGTGCCGGTCACTTTGCATTTCGGATGCTGATTCTTCAATTTTGCAGGATGACAAGTTGTTCAGGCTGCTGCTAATTATGTGCTCACTATTATGGTAATTGGCATATCTCAATTTTGTTGTTATGACTACAAAGTGCTTGGTAACAGGCTGATAATGCACAAAGACTGCAGCCTGTCTTGCCGGCTGACACTCATCACTTCTGCTTGCAGTTCTGGCTGTCCACGTGTGTGGAGTAGGAACTGTTTGGTGTTAGAGGCTCTTTCTCGAGTGCATTATCACCCTCATGCTGGAGACATCACAGCAATACAGATGCTGCAGGTATGGGCAGGTATAAACACATGGAATCCACTTCTCTCCCTCGGCAGTGACCTCCAGTCCCACTCTGCTGCAGTGAAGTGCTTCATCAGGTCTGGCCTCCTGCTCAGGTAGCCTGGTGTCCTTGTTTCAGCCAAAAAACCAGAGCGTGTTGCTGTTTCTTGATGGTCCTTGACCTGCTGGGAGCTGTACTTAGGGAATACTGGGATTGGAAAGTGGCAGTTCAAAGCTTGGGTACCAGTGTGCATCATCCTGAAAGGATCCATCAGTATGAGCTTTGTACTGTTATTAATGATGCTAAAAAAACACTTCCCTGGTGTCCTAGTAGATTTACCATCCTCTTTCCCCCCCTGTTTTTAGCTCTTGCAGCACATGCAGAATCTCAGGAACTTAGTCAGTGTGTGCCTGTAGGGGAGCAGACTCTGTCAGGAACTCTCAGCTGATTAAATCAGTAAATCCAAATTGAATCTGCACCTTCTCAGGAAAGCCCAGGTTCAATTTGCATTGACTGGGGGGGGGATGATAATATACTGTGAGCAGAAAACTCTGGACAGAAACGTTTGCTTCAGTGAGGAAACTCCCAGCAGTCTGCTTGGTCACAGGTGCAGGTATTGCCTGGACATCTGCAGGTTGTGCTTTAGGAAATTTGTAGCACAGGAAATACCTGTCATCCACCTCCCTTGTAGAACCTTTAAACCTACCGTTTCTACCACTGGAGCATATATTTTATAACAGGGTTTTTCTTTTAAGGAAGCTGACTTTGAGGTCTTGGTGAGTATGCATAAAATTTGGTATAATGGGAAATCAACATAACCCCAAATGCAGGTGGATCCTGGCTGTGCAGGACCCAAGTTGAATTAACACTGGTTTTCAGATACAGGACCCATTAAAAATCCCTTCAGCCCTGTAATCTAAACTCCATAAGCCATGGTGCAGCTCTTGCAAAGCTTAGACAAGTTCCAAAATCTGTCTGCTAGTAGATCTTGGGGGTTTTAACTGTCTCAGGGACAACACAGCAGTGAGTAAGGATGTAACAAAAAGAATTCCTTAACTAACTGCACACATCCTTGGGAATATTGGGAGACTTATGAAAAGGCAGTAAAACTATAATATCCTGGATCTCTGATGGCCTTCAGGTCTTTAGGGTTAATAGGATTACTTGTCACACATTCTTGCAAGGACATTCAGAAGTAGGAAGGTTGTTCCTTTTCTCAGGAAAAAACAGTCAAAGTAGAGAAGTATTAATGCAAACATTGAGTTTTGGGGGTACATCTCTGTGTATCAGGCAGACTTTCTTCCCCTGTGCATATTTTACATTAGATAGAGAGACTGGCTTATGATTTAGAGGTGGAAAAGATCCCTTTGTGTTCTGTAAACTTCCATGGAACTTGAAATTGTTCCTCCTGGTGCTGAGCTTGCTGGACATTGATTTTTTAATTTGCCGCCACAAGCAAAGACTCCCCATCCAGATTTTGTGATAAATTATTAAGTTGCTCGTACAGCTATATAAGCAGCATGGCCTTAGTGGCAGCAGAACAGTTATTGGCAGCAGCTTGGCTCTCTGTCACACTTTGTGGTTAATAAAAGTGGAAGGATGATAAATCCTTGTGTTGGATTTCTGGGATGAAATGTGTTCCTTCAGGTGTAAAGCCACAGGACAATTTCTGCAGGTGTTATTGTTGTGAATGTTTTGGAATCTGCATGAGGAATATTTAAATATCATTGATACCCAGTTATTCAAGTATTTTGTTTAGGTTTCCCAGAGTGTACATCTGTGCTTACCCCAGGGAAAGAAGAAAAGGGGAGAAAACTTGGAAATTTGAATGAAGTCTGTAATTTCAGTCAGTTAAGACAGAAAGAATGACTTCCCAAAATGAGCATTGCACAAAGTTCCTTTGGGAATTAGTAATTTCTGCTTCATCCAAGTTCCATATGAATGCTGAGATCAGATTCTTGCTCAGATTGGTGTCAAGCAAACTTGCTCTCAGGTGACCACAAACTCTGAGCCTTGGTTGCCCAGACGGTTTGTCAGATGCTGTCTCAGGTGATAGAGGTACCTTGGCTGAAGGTTCCTCAGGGGTTTTCTCCACCGTGGTGGCTGCCCAAGATCCCTGTTGGCACATTTGCAATCCACTATTCCAGCATCAGCTCCTTTTTAAGTCAAATTTGACTTGCCTCCTCATGCTCAGCTGTGATCAGTGTTTTTCACTGATCTGTCACGGGAAAATAAATGATGGAACAAGAACATTTTTCTTTTTGTGGACTGAAAACCCCTACATTTGTATGTCAAGCCTGGCATACACTTCTTTGTAGGAGGTCATAAAGTCCGTAGGCTAGAGCACAAGTCTACATTCAGTCTCTGGCCCCACAGCCTTCCATTAATCATTACTTCCAGTTATAAAACAACATACTCAGACTTTCTTCACCAGAATATTGTGAGGATGAACTGTGGGCAGTTCCTTGAAGTGCACACACCAGTGTCCTCCCTCGTTAAGCTCTGGGGTACAGATGTTTGAGAGATCAGTGTCAGTGGGATGGGACATGGCTGAGTCTGTAAATCACAGCCATGATTGCTCTCTCAGGCTTAAACTCCAGCCTGGCTGTTCCTCAGTTCTCCTCACTGCTCCTCATCTGTTCTGCACGTCCCCAGGTGCTGGCCAGGGAAGGGAGAGGGCAGTGAGGATGTTTGCTTCCCCACTTTTCCTTTAAATGAAATGAAGAATCCTGCCTCGGGCTTTTCCTGCAATCCTAGCAGGTTGCTATGGATTAAGGCACTTAATCAATCCAGACAAACCATTCCGTGCTGCCTCCTGGTAGTCAATACCTCCAGTCACTTGCCATTTCAGCAGCTTAGAGACCAACAATCCTTCATCCTGCACACAGAGATGTGCCAGAGAGCAAAAGTTGCTAAATAGCCACTAGAGATGAAGCTGTAAAATCCTTTTGCCTCCGTCCTTTCCCACCGCCATCACTGGTAGCATAGCAACTGAGGAAGCTGCTTGAACTTGAGTTGACCTGAAATTACATGTGTCATGGTTTATGTGTTTATTCCCTGCCTTTCTACTTTTATTTTCTTTTTTTTTTTTTTTTTTGTGGTGCTTGTTGAGTTTACATTTTCAGTCCCTGTGGGACATCAGCAGCTTGTTCATGCAGAAAGCTGAAACAGATTTAATAGCATGTGATGTATGAGCTCAAGTAGTCCATGGAGTCGGAAACATGAGAGAGAGCTAAAGCTGCCCTTGGGTGCTGCCTGGTGGAGAGGCCCTTCGTGTTGGTGGGGTGTGGATGAATATTTCCATGTCTTTGTACAGACCTGGTGGAACCATAAGGAAGAGCAACCTCCCATAGACTGATTTTTCATACTGTAGTGTGAGAGAACTGGCTGCTGAAGGAAGAGGTGTGGATTGGAAATACGAAAAGATTATAGTAACCCTGGGATTTCTCCCTGGGGGAAAGAGAACTCAGACACAGTTTCAGAAGTTGGTGAATGTGAAGTTGCAGTAATTTCTAGTGGAGAAATCACTGTTTTGACCAGAGGTTCTTGAAAGCTCCTGTATTTTTATATCCGTTAGTTCTCATACTGTGTTCAGGTATGTTCTGATGTTAAACACAAACTTGTTCTTCTTCATGGGTCATTTCAAGGTTAATATAAGATGTTATACTCCACACATACCTGATGTGCCTGTCAAGTCCAAGAAGTGAGGGAAGTGGCAAAAATTAAAAATGACTAATTTTTCCCGGAGGAAAACGTATCAAGGCTGAATTTGGAGAACAGGACTTGGTTCAAGCACACTGGACGTGATCCTGGTGGACCAAAATGGAGCAGTCAGATGCTGGACAGAGAAAGTCACGGTCTTTTATTTTTACTGGTATTTTGGTCAGGTAAAACCTGGACCTTTTCTCTGTGTGTGGCACAACCTCGACAGATGGGACCAAGATGCTCCAGCTTCAGAGCAGTCTTAGTAAGAGAATGAGATTCTTTCTTTGACAAGGACTTTAAGTACTGAATTATTAAATCAAAGAGCATCACTGTCACCAGTGCACGCTCTGGCTGAATATATAAAAGGAAAGGGAGTTGTGCTCATCTTTTCCAGAGAAAAGAATCATCATTTCTCTTCATGGAGTGCTTTTAGACTGCAGCAAGTGAGGTCTGCTGCCCTGGGTGAGGACATTCAGAGAGAATTCAAGGGGCTTGCAGGTGCTCAGTATTATTTCTTGGCTTCCCCCTTAATAGACTGGCTGATGCAGTATCTGACTGAATTTCACACTGAAGGCCATGTGCTGAGAACATAAGAGCATAGGAGGTTAAATGCATGTCACTTACATTTTCATAGCAGTCAAAAGATGGAGGGATTAATTTTATCTTAGAAATGTACCTTAGGACGAGCCCATTTCTCTCCTTTGACTACAAAAGGGAACCTGAGATAATTAATACAGATTAGAACATACAAAACCTACAAAGTAAAAGTCAGGTTGTTTTTAAGCAGCTCGTAGATGCACAGAAGTCCTTGTGTTGGGCCTCTTGTGGTCCATGAAAGGTCTCTTTCTGATGTTCCATAAGCTGCAGGAAGCATGTTCTGCTCTTCCTTCTGATGTGTTTTTTGTAGCTGTTTTGCAGTTGAAAAACTCAAAAAATTACATGCACTTTAAAACTGTGAGTTAATTGTTCATGATTCCAGCCCTGGGGAGCTTGTCATTCTTGGAGATTACCTACAGAGCCTGCCTGAGCACTGTGGAGGGTAGCGCTCCCATCCATGTGGGAAAGGTTGCCTTCTGGCACTCTGGATGCACAAGGAATGTGTTTTGCTGCAACACTGGAGATTCCTACACATCATTGCTGAGCCCTGGGAGAGTCTGTAGTCACCTTTTTTAACTGTGTTACACTGCAAATGATGGCTCAAAGAGAAGCATTCAGTTCTAATCTCTGTGAGTTCTTGTAATAAGCTTTACAATTAGAGCACAGACTCTTCCATCTAATTCACTTAATTTACGCTGGGAAATGAGGTACTGTTCAACTAATCCGATGCTATTTTCTTCTTTATTAGGGAATGAAAGCATCCTTGGAGGCTCTGGTGGGATTCAGGCTAAGCTTCTGAGGCACAAATAGTGTGAAATGCTAATGAAATAGCGCTCTGCTGTAATTCCCACTTGATGTCTGGTGCCCCTCTCCTTCAGCCTGTTAACACTCTTGGAAGGGTTGGCAGGAGGCAGTGGAGCTGTGCCAGCTCTTCCTGGACTTTGGAAATGTTTATTTGATAAGATGACACTGGTGCAGGTAAACTTCCTTCAGCCAGGGATTGTTCCAGCTGCTTTGCATGGTTGGACTTAATGATCTGAGAGGTCTTTTCCAACCTAGTTGATTCTGGGATTCCATGATTGCATCACTGCAGTGCTATTAGGAAATGGTTAAGAGGTTTTCTCCTGGTACAGTAACTCCTGTAAGCATTGCTGTGTTCTTCTCTTTAAACCCAGTTGCTTCATTGAGAACATATGTGTTCAAATCACCAAGGAACATTTCTCCTGCTTCTCAGGGGGATAATCCACTGAGAATGTGTTCTTCATTTTCATCAGGCTGCAGCAAGTTCTCCCTTCGTATACAAAGACTGCACCTGTGCTGTTGTGAGATATAAAGGGAATAGTCTGTTTGAATGTGAGGCTTTGGGGATGTTAGAAGATGAGTATCCTTTCAAATACTGAGTCTCTTGCTCCAATGCCTTTCTTTGGTGCGATTGATTGCTGTCCCCTGGGATCTGCTCATCTCGTTTCTCATTGCTGTTGTGCCGATTCTTTGACCATTTTGCTCAATTCTTTCACATCTTTCTGGCTCGTTTTTGTTTTCTCCCTCACTCCTTGTGCATGAAACGTGTGGTGAGTCCCCTGCAGACAGAAACATCAGCTCTTAAGGGAAAAGCAAAAGGAAAAAAAAGCACATTGCATGTTGTGGCACGTGAGGATTCTGTTTCAAAGAGCTCTGTTAATGAATCCGTGCTGGGGAGAAGCATCAGATGGAGAGTGCTGCCGTTAAATGTGGTAATCCATAGCACAACACAACAGTGTCTAAAGCAGAACTTGGTGCTCTGATGTCCCAGCTCTTCAGGTGGGTACCCAGCCTGCCATGAGCTGAAAAGGTACATTGACTACTAAGCACATAAACGTTCCATGGCTGATGGCTCAGGAGGGTGGGCATGGTGTGGATCTCAACAGGGGCAGGAAGAGACCTGTATGGGAACAGATTAGAGGTGTGTCAGGGTGGAGTTTTCCTGCTGGAACTGCCCTCTTTCATGATGGGATGCAAAAACCAACAGAAAAGGCTTTTGCACCTCTAAAATATAGAAAGCTGTGAAACCATAGCCCTTGTTCCACAGGCTGTAGAAATCTTCAATCTTCCTCTTTCCTCGCTTTTCTGGATTTTGGCTTTAATTAAATATTCAGGATTGTTCACATCAGAATTGGTTGTGGGGCACTTTTATCTGGGCACAGACCACATCGTTCACGGGTGCAATTTACCTGTCCAGGTGAATTAATGAATGATTTTACTAATGCTCTGGCAGAGCCTTTCAATACTGTTGGCAGGTGCCACTTGCTGTCAGGCTGTTTGTATCACTGAGAGACAGATCTGGGTGTCTCTCCTTTAGACAAAAACTATCAGTGCAGTGTCAGCACAGTGAAATCATCTCATTAAATACTGTAAAATCCACGTGTCGGGGTTTTTTTGTGCAATGAGTGGAAGTTTGGGCAATCACTGGAAAACAAAATTCACCTGCTGCATTTTTGGCAGTGGTAGAAGCGTGCTGGTAAACACTGCCAGTATAAATACCCACATTCAGAGCTCAGCCTGCTCATTGCTGTGGTGTAAAACTGGAAAGGGGTGCCCAAGGATGCTGCTCAGACAGTCTTGCTGTTTGTACAAAACTCTATAAATGTGTTTTGTTCTGTATTTTTTTTTTTTTGCTTAAAAAGAGTTTTGAGAAGCTTGAAATTTGGTTTCCTTGCCTTCCAGTGCCGTCCTTATCCATTTGGCAGGCACAGTCCACAGCTGCTCATTTGGGACGTGGTGAGAAAAGCTTACAATTCCCATTAGTATGGGAATAAGCAGTATCATGTTTGAAAACACAGATCCTGCTTGTCAGGCAAATGTCTTTGGAGAGCAGCTCCCATCCCACCTCTCCATTCCCCAAAGGATAAGGAAAAAAATGTGTCTCTTCTGATGTTATTTTTAGAACCTGTTCTGTATGTTGTGTGCACGTGAGAAAACAAAACAGTAACGAAATGAGGGAGTCCAGGGTGGCACTTCAGACGCAGAGTTGTTGAACTTGGTGGTATTCCAGAGTTTTGTAGCACTGGGGGCTCTTTTTGTCTAAAAGCATCCCTAGCCCATCCCATGCCAATGAGAGCTCATGATCACCTTGGCTGTATGGGTTATCAGATGGGTTTGTTATGAACAAGGAAGTAATTTTTAAAAAATTGAATGTTGTTAATATAAAGTCTATAGCTTAAGAGGGTTCTCCAGCTGCTTTAAGATTACATTTTCTATACTGTCTTTTTTTTAATGAGTTATTTTGCAGGAGACAGTGACAAGGATTTTTCTCTAGTTTTTCAGTATTCCCAGTTGCATCTTAAGGATTCATAAACCAATTTTTCTTCCATGATTTGAAGTCAAATAGGGAAATATTCCAGTGGTAGAATAGAAACACTCAGGAACTGTTGCCCAGGAGTAAAGTACATGTGTTTTCCACAACAGTTGGAAAGTAGAGTGTTCATGGCACCAGGCCTTTCAGGTTTCAGGAAGTGTCTGGATGATGCTCTTAGTCATGGAGAATCATGGGATGGTTTGGGTTGGAAGGACATGAAAGCTCAGGGACATTTTCCGTTGTCCCAGGTTGCTCCAAGCGCCGTCCAACCTGGCCTTGGACACTTCCAGAGATGGGGCAGCCACAGCTTCTCTGAGCAACCTGTGCCAGGGCCTCCCCACCCTCACAGGGAACAGTTCCTTCCCAATATCCCATCTAACCCTGCCCTCTGGCAGTTTAAAGCCATCACCCCTTGTCCTCTACGACGTATTGTTGAGTTTTAAATGGTTCTGTGAGGAGCAGGGAGTTGGATTGGATGATCCTTGTGGGTCCCTTCCAACTCGAGATACTCTGTGATCCTGTGTGGGCTGGTTTGTGCCTCCTGTTTTGTTTTCTCACACTCTGCATTACTAAAATTCGTGTCATTTTACAGCTCTAGCAGTGTTCAGCCTTCTGAGCTGTATTTCCTTTTCTAGTCAGAGGAGAGGCACGTCCCAGATTCCCTTTGTGTCTGCACAACTGCACATGCGTTCCACATGCAGTAAAATCTACTGATGGTCAATAACCCTTTTTTGTTGTTGTTGTTTTTGAGCCTATACTACTTTTATTTTTTTAAAAGAGAGGTCCCATAATTTTTTTGTGTCCTTGCCAAGTCTGGCATTCAGGGTGGATATTCTAACTGCAGCAATCCACCTCCAGATGTGTTTGTTCCTGAGGAGCCAGTGGCTTCCTCCCACCTGCCTGGAGGGGATGGGACAATGACTGAAAAGGAGCAACAGGCAAGACAAAGCCCATAATATAAAATAGTGTTGGGATGAAATGGGGCTTAAAATACTGTTTTTCACAATTACATGTGTAAAAGGCCAATCTGTCACCATGTTTATCACCATGTTTATTTAATCAAGGTCCCAGAGAGATTTTAATTAAAATAGTGAGCTCATAACGTCAGGCTGGTCATCTGTGACTGACAAGTGGGGTTTGGAACAGAGGACAAAAAAATGGGCCTTTTTTCTGTGCCAGCTTTGCTAAATAATGGATGACTTGTTTAGATCACTTGTAGTCACTTGGCACAGTGATATTAAAAAAAAAAAAAAGCTGCTACTCCGGTTGGTGCCAGTAGGAAAGAATCCACTGTTTTCAGTGAGGTGGGATTGAGCCTTGAATAACTGTTGTAGGGGCTGCTTATCTTAGTTTCTTAAATTCAGAAAATGGGAACAACAGTTTAAATTCTGAGTTTTTTAATATTTTACAGCACCTGTTTTTCAAATGGTACAGAAAGGGGAAAATTAATGGGGGGAGGAGAAGGGAGAAACCCACCATTAAAATTATTTTTGGTGACTTTTTGGACTGAAATACAGAAGATGGTAATGCTGGGTGACATCTTCATTTAAATCAGTTTGGCAATTGTAGTTTCTAAACTTGTTAGATGAGATTTTCATGTCTGTTCAGCAGGATAAACTGCTCTATTAATTAAGCTCAGTCCCATAAATCTCTTCTAACTTGCCATCAAATCCCAAAGAAAGCTGGATCACATTGCTATTGAAATCTGCAGCCCAGGAGAATGGAGTTTAATATTTCATTTGTCTTGTGATGTGACTTGTAAGATGTCATTTTTGCATTGGGAATAAAAATCACCAAGCCTGTCTTTTAATTGTCTTGCACCAAGAAACAAGTAATAAGCTGCTTGTGATTTATAATAATTTGATTTTTAATGAAAATGTATCTGCATGCATTTCTTGAAAACAGTTTTCTTGGAGAAATAACCTTAGTAAGTCAAAACATAATAAGCCTGGCATTTCATGGCAGAAAGAGATTCTGGCAGGAGTTAGGGGAAGAGGACAGAATAAAACAAAAAATAAACATTCTGCAGAAAACAAAGCTGGTGTCACTGGTTTTATTAATGTTGGATACCTTCTGCAATTACAATTCAGATTGCTTTTTTTTTTGCAGAGGTACAATGTACAACTCCTGCAGTCAATCCCTAGGAGGTAGCAAGGCTCCTCGTAATTAGTGTTAGCCAAAGGAAATGAAATTAAGTAACATTTCGGTTGATGATTTTGAATAATAAAAGTTTTTGTGCATTTGTTTCTCTTCACTTAGTAATGTTAACCTGCAAGAATCTTCTTCCTGTCATGGAGTGCTCAAACTTTTTTCGTTTCACATTTTTGTGGGTCCTGCATTGTTTCTGGGTTCTTTGAGGGATCACCTTTAGAAGAGGAGTTTAGGATAACTCTTAGGGAACTTTAAATTATTGGTATGTTGTTACATTTATAGGTTTCTTGTTTTTTGAGGTGGGGATCAAAGGATGGTTTGGGTTGGGAGGTACCTTAAAGACCATCTCATTCCACCCCCTGCCACGAGCAGGGACACCTTCCACTAGTCCAGGTTGCTCCAAGCCCAGTCCAACCTGGCCTTGGACACTTCCAGGGCTGGGGCAGCCACAACTTCTCTGGGCAACCTGTGCCAGTGTTTCAACACCCTCATGATAAAAACCTCTTTTTGTCACTTCATAAGAGAATAGAATTTGTGTCCTCTGGGCTGAGGGCAAACCACATTAGAGTGGTGGGACAGAGGGAAGACTTGATGAGATCCAGGAAATTGCTCCTAATCCTGCCCAGTTCAGCTCAGGTTTTCCAAACCACAAGATGTTCGCTATTCATGTGGTTTCCAGTATGCAAGTGTTATTTATACACTGACAGAGAGGAGAAAAGGAATAATAAAAATCAGGCAGGCAGCCAGAGCTCTGTAGATTGTATTTTTGGGGTTTTTTTTGTAGCTCCCATCAAAGGGAACTGCTCAGATGTCTTTTATCAGCTTGCTTTGCTTTTTCTCACAGAGGTGATGCTCAGCAGCCGAGTTCTGCCTCCTCATGCTGCTTCTCAGACATCCAGACACTCTTCAAGTCTCATGCAGACTTTCTTAAGTACCTTTGCTTATGAAGTTAAGCAAACTTCGCAATCAAACATGACAGGAGGTGTTGATTCTCTGTTGCCTTCGAGTTTTTCTTAGTTTTTGAGGAGCCCCGGTTTAAGCCAGTTCTAGCAACTACTGGTATCACTGGTCCTGGGAAGATCCCTAGTGTTTAAATTTGCTAGGATTGTCTCAGACACACAGCCAGTGCTTTGCTTAGAAATTACATCCCATCTTTAACATGTATTGTGCTTGTTAAAATCAGAAAATGAGCAAGTGATTTGAGTTTTCCACTCACTGCTAATTTTGCCATGTTAAGCATGAGGATTTGGCTGAACCACAGATCAGTGATTGGGATATTCTGCTGTGTCAGGTCACAGGGCAGAGAAAGGGGTGTACTGGAGCCTTTTTATTCATGGAATATGTTAAATACACTTGTCTTAATTTAACTTCCTTCTCCCCCCCTCACCCTCCAATATTATATTGAGTGTTATTGCTCAGATGTTTAAAAGAGGGAGCAAGTATAAACCTTGTGACCTTTTAAAATGTGTTTTATTTTAAACAGAGGTTGCTTTGTGGTTACTGCAGGTGTTTCTGAATTGGGAATACTTACCCCTCAGTAAAAGGGGCTGAATTTTTAGCACCAAAAAGGTGCAATTCTTTTCAGGAACAGATTAAATTCTTATGAAAGATGGGGTAAATGACAGGAGAAATTGTGCCTGTGTTATAGTATATTCTGGGGACAGCCTTGCTACACAGATATATAGTGGAAATTTGATCTTTCTGACAGAATTCCTTGATTTCTTTTTGTCTCCAGAGCCCCCCACTCCCATCGCCCCTCCGGAGCTCCTGGCTGTGGGAGCAACGTACCTGTGGATCAAACCCAACGCAAACTCCATCATCGGGGACGGGCCCATCATCCTCAAAGAGGTGGAGTATCGGACAACCACAGGGAACTGGGCAGAGACTCACATTGTGGACTCCCCCAATTACAAACTGTGGCACCTGGACCCTGACGTGGAGTACGAGATCCGAGTGCTGCTCACACGCCCCGGGGAAGGAGGAACGGGCCCCCCGGGCCCTCCCCTCACCACCAGGACCAAGTGTGCAGGTAGGATGGCTGCGGCTCTGGGACACGGCACTCGGGTTCCCTGACTCACAGAGGAACAGCTGCTCCTCCTTGTTGTAGTTGGGCCATCTGAATTGACGTCATGAATTCGGATACGTCCTGGAATGTTTCATGTTTTGATCCGTAGGCAGGTGTTGGTTTTATGCATGTGGTGGATTTGACAAACTTCTGCCTCAGTGTGTGGCTGCTTCTTGTTGAAGTGGGCAGAGATGAGAGTTTTCTGCCCAAAATTGTTCTTAAGGCTAGTCTATGGTTTAATATTCACCTCTAAGTGCATAACAAAATTTTGCATAGCAAGTTCTTGGGTAATGAATCAGCAGTGTTTATTGACACCTTGACACTGGTGCCAGTTTGAGGGCAGCGTGGTGAAACAGGAAGCATTTAGTTTTTAAAATGCATTTTTGTGTTCCTTTTTGCTGGAGATGATTCCTCTCCTCACTTCTGACAAAGAAACCTGTTCAAAAGCTGTGTGCCATCCTCCTTTTCTCTTTCATATTGCAGTGGATCAGTTTTGATCTGGGCACAGAAGGAGTCTATCTTCTTTCTAAGCCTTCCCAGGAAAACCTAAAGGATCATGTTCCTCATGTTTCAGATATATTGGCTGTGCATTCTGTTGTCATACATAAATCATTAGCCATTAAGGGAAATCAAGCTCTGCTGGGCAAGGGGATGAGCAAAGCACTTTTCTGCCTCCCAGTTTTTTTTCCAGCACTCAACTGTCTTCTCAAGGTTTGCATTTTTGTAAGGTTTTGCAAGGTCCTTACTGTGGAGGGGACAAAGGACAGAGACTAAAAGGTTGCTCTCCTTTTTTCTATAACCTCTTTTCCCTCCCCACAAATGAGTGGTTTGCAGCAAGTGGATTTGAGCAGAGGAAATCTTACAGAAACCCAGCTTGGTTCCAGTTACTTTTTCTGACAAAATATGAAGACTGAAGTGTGAGGAAGGCATCCAGAGCAGCCAAATGCCATCCTGGAATAGAATTAAGCAGGGAAATGGTAGTGTTCCTCACCCACTGTCCACAGCAGGAACACACCCTTCCTCTAGCAAAGGAGGAAGCCTGGCAGGTTGATTGTGTTGTTGGGTGTGTGTGGGGCACATCCTTTATTATACAGGTTATAAATCGGTGAATATTTAGTGTCTGTGTGAGGAGATTTGTTCAAAATAAATAAATCTGAGCGTGAGGCCCTGGCACAGAGGTGTTTTCCCATCAGCTGTCCATTGGTAGAGGACAGATGTTTAGAGGCTTTGTGCTGCAGCTTTGTGGAAAATGTTGAAGTGACATGGAAGATGTCCTGGCCTATTTAGGAAAGTTGGCACATGCTCTGCTGCTCATCTTTTGTCTTTCTGCTGCACAAGTGTGGTCAAATTCTCTAACTACCATCAGAAATAACTGCAGGCCTGGCCTGGGAGTGTGCATTTGCAAATGGAACTGTGACATGCTGAGATTTGCTCTGTCGCTTATCGTGTTGTCCCTTCGCAGGCACACTCTCTTCAGCAACCTAACTTCTCTGCATCACCTGTGGAGGATGCTGGCTTTGGTTCAATTCAGGGGTTAAAATAACAGGATGTTGACTTTCTGCTTAATGATGTCTAGTCCTGGGTCCCGAAGTGCTGAGTTTCCTTGCTCAGCTCGGGTATCTGACTGACATCGAGAGGGATGACGTAGGTAATTTGTTCAAATTGGCTGAGCCACTTTCTGTTTTCCATCCTATTTTACTAATGAAAATCTAACTGGAGAAGGTCATTCTGTTAATGTTAGCTGTCATGCAGAGCTTGTTGAGATTGATGGTGATGGCATTTATTTTTTGTTTAGGGCACTGGTGGGGGGGAGAAATCGTAATGATCTTGATCTGAGCGTGGACTTGGAGGGAGAGGCTTAATAGCTGAAGATGTACAACTTGCACCAAATGCCAACTGAAATGATAGACAAGAAAATGCAACTCATTATTCCAATTTCCCTGTGTCGTGGAACTCCTTCAAAATACCCCGTTTTGAGGATAATTACACAAAACTTTCACGGTAGAGACTAAAAAAATGTGCTGAACTGAGAAAACAGCTCTGCTGCCTTGATTTTCCTGGGAGTACCTAATGAATGACATCAGGGAAAATTGAGGGGTTTTTAAATAGTTGAGGGATGAGTGAGGGTGCTTTTTTCAAGTGAATTTTTTTGGGCTCTTTTATTTGTCATTACTTTGCCTTAGCAAGAGAGGGAAGTACCAAACTCCTCCACATTTGTATGCAGTCAGTAGGGCACTGGAACAGCCCTGTTTTACTGCACTGTTTAGTGTTGTGCTGTGTTTATTAAGCCCACAAATAAAGATAACAAAATTGACTGCAGAAGTAATAGTAGAGAATATCACCTGTACTGGGGAAGTGTTTACTTATTTAAATTGCAAGAAATCAGTGTAACAGTAAACAGAACATGTCTGCAACGTTCCAAAATTGAGAAGTTAATGTCCCTTGTACTAAATACTCCTTTCACATAGAGATAGAGTATTTGTGTTCTGGGAAGGCTGAGTAAGCGCTGGCATAGTCTTCAGTTTAGGCACATGTTGCAGTGAGATTCTTATTTAGATATGAAAAAAAAATAAAAATTAGAAGAGGATTGGGAAGGACCATGTTTTTCTTCCATTTCAAGTGGAGCAGCAGGAGCTCATTTACAAGGTTCATTTGTTTTCTGACTGTCAGCCTTGAACCAGAGCAAAAGCATGGCCAGGATGGCTCAGGATGAGCTTAAAGTCATTACACTGTGATGCAGCTCTTACCAAAATCACCTGTGAGTTTCGGATTTTTGATCAGACTGAATGGAAGTTGTTTATGTGGACTTGAAAAAAATTTTTTCCTTAGATAAAACCCCTGAAAACTAATTATGGAAGATCCTGCTCTAAATGAGAACAAAGAAGTTTTATTCAACTGGATAATATCTTATCCAAATTTCTATAAGCACTATGTGCCCAATTATCTGTTACCCACTGGTGATGCTTTTGGTTTTCCCTGGGACAGCATTACAGGAGTTGATTAACATTTGATATTTAGAAATGATACTGGAAATTAAGTCCCAGCTTGCCTCCTTCCAGGAAAAGCCAAATGCCAGAAAATATGGCCAAACCCCGCATGAATGATTTTTTATTATTTTATTTGGTTTTTGCTTGTTTGGGGTTTGAAGTTGTTTGTTTTTTTCGTAGACTGTGATAGGTCGTGACTTAGGACAGGAAAAGATTAAATGACCTTGGGCCACAAACCAGTGAACTGTCAGTCAGGGGGACGAGTTGCTCAGCAGGGAATGGGAAAAAGAGAGAGAATGCTTGAGGTTAAGACCAGACACAGGGTTGAAGGTTGGTTAAAGGAAAGATATAAAACATTAGTTTTTACCCCCATAATAATAGGTTGAGGAGATAACAGGATTAGAATGGAGCGTTTGAATACGGTTCCCAATAGTGCCTGTATTCAGCACTGGAGTTGGGGGGGGCGGGGTTTAGCCCTCTGCAGATAAACAGAGCTCTTTAAAATCCTTGTTTCATGGGCTTTGTTTGCCATAGTGTGCTTTGGGAAGCTTGAGACTTATTTTCTTCTCTGTGCTTATTGACTATTCTCCTGCCTTTTTATTTTTTTTTCTTTCTTTAGTTTTCCACAGAAAAGCAGAATAATGGAAAAGATCTTTTTAGCTCTGGTGGATGGGGGGAAAAGGGCAGAGCTTGCAATTGAGGTCATCATCTTGGGGGGAGCGACATCTGAAAAGTGTTCAAAAGGAGTGTGGATGTGGCCCTTGGGGACATGGCTCAGTGGTGGACGTGGTGGTGCTGGCTTAAGGGTTGGACGCGATGATCTTAGAGGGCTTTTCCTCAAGGTTCTATAATTCTCTGCCTCTTTGGATGATGGCAACAGGTGACTTGTAAAGTGAGGAAGGTTTTGTGACCTTGTGGTTTGGAAGCAGGAAACTCCCCGGTCTGACAGCAAAATTGTTGGGTAAGGAATAGGGGGGGAGGAAAAGTTCCTGAGAAACCCCATAATCTGCCCCCCAGAAATGTGTGGCAGTGATTCTTCACAGGACAGGCTAATGATAATGGACGGTTTGTCCACATATGAAAAAATTCCAATGGCTCTCAGGCAGCCCATCCCTTAAAATAAGCTGCTGGAGCCTGGGTTAATCAGCAGAGGATGAGATTCAGCTCCTGGAAAAAGGAGCAGTTGTCAAGCAATACTCAATTTTTGGTGTTGGCCTAGGGAAATAAAAGTTAGTCTTGAATTATGGAGCTGGATTCAATACTTCTTTTAAAAATAGTCCAGATAAAGTAGCTGAGACAAATGCAAATAATCAGAGCACTCAGAGTGTGATATGGTGTAACAAAGTAGTTGGAAACCCTTTTCCTCTGACTGGTACTGACAGGCAGTTTGTTGCCATGAAGTCTTGGGAAGTTAAGCAGTAGTAAGCAGCTTTTGCCACTTTTTTTGTCATTTTAAGACTATATTTTCAAGTTTACTGAAGTATTTTTGTCTTTTGCTTTGTTACAAATGTTAGAAAAAGGGGGTATTTGTGTACTGTTATGAAATGCATCAACTGAACAGCCACAAGTGTGTGCACTGAGTTAGTGTGAGCTCAGAAATAATTCCTTCTGGTTTAATTTTAAGGTGATAATCTCACATTAAATAGGAAATGCTCACATCTTAATGTTGAAAACCGACTGCCTTCATTTTCTTTTTCAAGCTTCTAGTAAAAAAAGGAAATAATTAAAAACCAGATCTGTGAGTCAAAGCACTGCACAAATGGCACATCAAGTGATTTGAAAGAGTGTTCTGTACAACCGATGTGTCGGTATTCTCGAAATTACTGATTCACTGACTAATTTAACTTGGAGCTACTCTAAGCCTTGTGCTAAACACACATTCATTTCCCTATTAATATTAAATTTGAACTCTCAGCTCCAGTCTCCTGTAACTTTGAATGGAGACAGTGGGGAAAACAGACACTTTCTTAGCAAGTGAAGGAAAACCTTGTCACAGAGTCATAGGATTCTACAATACCCTGAGTCAGAAGTGACCCTCAAGGATCACACAGTCCAACCCCTGGCCCTGCACAGACACCCCAACAATCCCACCCTGTCCCTCAGAGCATTGTTCAAACCCTCCTGGAGCTCTGGCAGCCTTGGGGCCGTGCCCACTGCCCTGGGGAGCCTGTTCAGTGCCAACCACCCTCTGGGGGAAGAACCTTTCCCTGAGATACAACCTGACCCTGCCCTGACACAGCTTGGTGCTGAAACCTTACCTGGGTTTTCTGTGCTGGGAAAGGCTGGGGGAACTTGGCTTTCCCAGCTGTGTAAGATAAGCCTCTGCAGTGCCTGTTCCAGCTGTATTGGGGTTTGCTCTCACGAAATTCCCTGAACCAAGGGCTGCTGTAGCACAATGAAGTGCAGTTGTTGTTCTCTCAGTAGCATCATTCCCAAGAGCTGTGGATTGCTGCATGTGAGATGCTGGGAATGACACAACCTCAGGTCTGAGTTTCCATCTGTGCATCCCCCGAAGCCTGTGAGACCAGTACCCATTCCAGGGACATTCCTTACCTTCATGATTGAAGCTCTGCTTTTTTATTCCACTTCCACAGCCTTTGGCATGTCAGCTAGAGAGAGGAGAGTTACAAGATTCCTTCATTTTGGTCTTTGATCTCCAATTTGTGCTTGGAAACAGCCTGGTAGCATTGCTGAAAGACAGAAGCTTCATCTGTGTCACATCCTAGTGGCTGAAGTCCCTCTGCATGCAAGATGATTTTTCCCTGCCAAATTGATTAAATTGATAATAAATCTTGATTTCTGCTTTATTCTTTCCCCCTCCTCACGTAATTTGTGTCAGAGTAGACAGGCAGCAACTACTCTTAAAATAAGAGATGAGAGGAAAGGTGAAGTATTGGTTGATGACGTACATTTTGGGGCTGTGAGCAAGTCCTCTTTGAGGAACCATCAGTATTGAGTTATGGGTGTATTGGCTGCAGAAATGTGGTTGCCCTGGAAAGGCACCTTTCAGGATTAGAGGGTAGGTTGGGTCTGTGAATTATTTACTGGAAAAGAATTGGAAAAAAAGGAGTAGCTCTTGTCTGAAGTATAGCAACAGTGGCAACCTCTATGGAACAGAAGGAATCTGGGAGGAGAGGGGGAGGTGATTAAATGGTGAAAGGGAACCAGAGTGTTTTGGTGCACTTTGGGTGACTGAGTGAAAACAGGAGTCCTGAAAAGCCAAATTGTTGGAGCTGACAAGACCCATCCAAAGTTCAGGCACTCAACCGGCTGTGTTAGAAAGCAGCAACATCCAGAGGAGGGGCTGGGATTTACTGCTGGAGCACATCTGATGGAAATCTGATATTTGTTTCCAGCAGTAACCAATCCCTGAACATTCCCGAGCCTCACAAAGCCTGTCCCCTACTGCCTTTAACCATGGGACATATGGTGAGGAATTTTCTTTATCCTGATCCCTGCAGAAGATCAGCTTTTTGTCCTGAGGCCTGGGGATTGATTGCCCTTATCTTAGTCTGCATAAATACAGTTCTGAATATAAAGCCAGTCATAATAGTGCTTTGGTCTGAATAGTTTTTTTCCAGGGGTATTTTGCTCGTGATGGATTTAAATTCTAGGGATTTACTTTTTTTATCTGCAAAGGCAGTTTGTTATCCAGAAATGTTTTATTTTTATTATTTTTATTTATTAGGATGAAGTCTATTTTTCATTTCCCCATCACACTGTTTCTGCCTGGTGGTATCGATGTTTAATTTAATGCCTTCCCAAAATGTGATTTGAAAATAGCATTATTTTTGGAGTGGGAAACCTGGGCAGGAAGATGGCAAGTTCCATAAAGGCTTGGGGCTCTCATGCCCAAACCAGTTCTCACTGATGATGGGATTTCACAATTTCTTCCAAAAGAAGTGAACCTTCCCAGCACTTGGTTTCACATCAGCTGAATTTAGGACATTGTTCTTTTTGATGTTTCTTGTCTCCTGAGTTCTGTCCAGGCTTCCTCCCAAACAGCCATTCCTAATCTGGAGAGGCAAAAATGGAAAGAGAGAGGAGAAAAACAAACAAACAAAACAAAACAAAGCCCAAAACAAGAACAAAAGCCATATTCTATTTTGTTGGGCTCAGAGAAATCCCTGAGTGCTGTTTGACTTAGTGGTATTATGGATGTGAGGCAGCTGAACATCTGTTGTGTGAACACTGCTCTTCTAAGGAAAAAGTGGGTTTGAATGAAATTTGGAAAACAAACCAGTTGGATGTGGTGCAGTTTTTCAAGGCTGTATTTCTACAGCTTGAGGGGCTGGAGTGTGTGCAGGGAAGGGAACGGAGCTGGGGAAGGGGCTGGAGCGCCAGGAGGAGCAACTGAGGGAGCTGGGGGGGCTCAGCCTGGCGAAAAGGAGGCTCTGCAGCT
>JAWWES010000051.1:3183273-3193818 GCA_035583135.1 Lophotriccus pileatus
TCCAAGGCCAGGTTGGACAGGGCTTGGAGCAACCTGGGCTAGTGGAAGGTGTCCCTGCCCATGGCAGGGAGTTGGAATGAGATGATCTTTAAGGTCCCTTCCAATTCTGTGATTCTTTGCTCACTAAGATGCTGCAAAGCACTGTAAAGAGACTGAGACTACCCAGTATAAAATGTCTCAGGAAATAAACTCTGTCCATGTTGTCCCTCACCAATCATACCTGGCTTGCTAAAGCAGTCGGGAAAAAACTGTTCTGTACTAATAGGCTGTGCTTAGAGGAGCTGCCTGGCTGAGGAATGGAGGCAGCAGCAGCACTAGTTAAAGGTGCTTTCATCAGGAGAGATTCACAGGCCCCTGTGTTCTCCTTTGAGAGCAATGAATCACTTGCGATGTCGCTCGTTCACTGGGAATCTCGTGGGATAACTTGTCCCTGAAACTCCCTTAAGCACTCCCTGCTGCTTTAACCTGGATTTGCGGTGCATAAAGGCTTATTTTGAGAAGGCTGAAGTCGGTGGGAATTCAGGTGTGTGGCATGAGCTGGTGTTTTAAAATCTGCTGTTCTTGCCTTGTAATGATCTTAATCCAAAGTGTGTTCAAACCCTGCACAGGGATATCTGAAGGAATGTATAGGTTGGGGAAGTGTTTGTAAATCTTTTACTGTAATTTTAGAAAAAAACATGTGGTAGAGAAGAGATAAATAAGGAAAGAGAGGTTGAAGCAGCTACAACTATCTTTAATAGAGAACTGACAAATTTAAATGTCAAGGCCATAATAGCAATTAATTCAAAATGCTTAATTATCATTTTATAGCCAGATTTGCTCTTCGTGCCACGAAGCCAAATATAAATTAAATTGCCTCCTGCTGAAATATGGCCACTAAGAGACTAAGACATAGTAGGCATTTTACTTGAGGAACATTATATAACTACCCATCATTTTAGTTAAAATGAGGTGGAAACATCTCTTAAGGCTCTATTTTAGCACGCAAAGACAACATCTTGGATTATCTCACACAACTGTGTTTTGTATCAGCCAGAATGGCTCAGGACTTACCTCAAAATGCTGGATGTCACACTGAGGATGAATTTTTGTGCTTAGCTCCATTTCCAGAGGCATACAAATGCCTCCCTGCCCTGGGCTTTATGGTGTGTGCTTTGAGTGAGAGAGTTTGTCAGCAAACAGTGCGGCATATTCCAGGAGAGCCTGGGAAGCAATTATCTTCCCTGGCACCCTCGGCTCCAAACCCAGCAATATTGTGGGGCAGGGAGCTAATTGCTCCATCTGTTGCTTTGGGCCTCTCAGAGGGACAGGAGCTCTGTGTGTGCCACGTTGCCTGGTGCCTGACCCACCAGACATGAAGGGTAATCTGTCCACAAGGCCTGGGATTCGGGAGCAGGCTCGGGTTGCAAGTTTAAAGTGCAATTTTGCTCTTATTGCATTGGCTTTATTATAACCTTAATGATTTTCAGTACATCACTGCAGTACCCAGGGTTCCTGTGTGCGTTATCTGTCAGCCTGGGATTGCTGGGGTTTGTTGGTTTCTATCACAGCTTGGGTTGGGTATGTTTTTCTGCCTGTCTGTTCAGTGTGAGCTCTGACAAAGTAAAGCCTTGTGTGAGTGCAAACTGCTGGGCAGAAATGCATTTTGGTGTCTGCACAAATTGCTCTGGCCCAATATTACATCTACATTTGCAAAGAAGCCCAGAGTGTGCTGGGTTTGAATTGATGGGCTGTTTTACTTCGTGTAAAAAACGTGCCTTGGCTTTTCCATCTTCAGGCTTGTCCCACAGTGTCTTTATGTCCTTATCCATATGCATGATGTTCTGATACATATTAGCATTGCTTTGTAATCTCACTCTTCCGAGCTGCTTGGGGATTCTGGAATGGCACTTGCAAGATATTTGTGAATTAAAATTGCGGACTGGGCTGTTTGCTTCTTTATACTTTTTGTTACTGTTCACATTGCAACTTAAAAGATAAAAAGGCCTTAATGCACCTTTCTTGGCAGGGCCTGGAGCTTCAGCTTCCAGCCAGTGTTCCATGCCAGGCTTCCTGGCACCTTGTATTGTGGGTTTAGGAGCTGAAAATAATAAGAGCAAAATTCAAGCCCTGACAAGGAGAATTTCTGATTATTCAGAGTTTGTATCCATGTCAGCTGGTCATTTTTACTAGTCAGCACCTTCCGTTGCTGAAAGTGTGTGTGAACGTGGAATCATAGAGTTACTAAGGTTGGGAAAGATCATCAAGTCCAACCCTTGACCCAGCACTGCCAGGCCCATCACTAAACCATGTCTGAGCACCACAGCTACATGGGTTTTGAACGCTTCCAGAGATGGTGATTTCGCCACTTCCTTGGACAGCCTGTTCCCATGCCTGGCAACCTTTTCAGTGAAGAAATGTTTCCTGATATTGTGCTGTACATTCCAAAGTGTCTCAGGGACTGAAAAGTGATGAAAGAGTCATTTGCAGAGTAGACAGAAGAGGAAAAGGAGAAAGTTCTTAATATCCAACTATAATTTGCTGTCTGGATGGCTGTGGTTACACATTTCTGGGTGTGTGACCTGCTCAGGTTCAGCTGAAGATGTGTTTATGTAGCTACATCCACAAACTGTGGTGGGATGACAGTGGGATTTCCTTCCCAAAACAAGAATGTCCTGTTGTGGCTCCTTCTGTAAATATTTCCATCGTTAGGGTAGTTTTGTTAGCGAGTGTGGCTGGAAGGGAGATCTCCTAAGCCTTATGAACAAGCCCAAGGGATGTGGGAGACTTTATTCATTATATCAGACTTGAGTTCATTATGCTGTCTCTCATATGAGGAAAAACAGCTCCTGAAGGCTGAAATAGCTGTTAGTTGTTATAGGTGCAGTAGTTTGGAAACAGCCAGAGATGACAGAGGCCTGGCAAGATTGCACTGCTGCTGACAGTTTGCTCTGTGTAGAAGACTCTGCTTTTCTGTTGTGCCTAGTTAGGTTTGGATTAATAAAATGATGTGGTAGTCACAAGGTGCTTGTACAAGTAGGGATTTTAGGTGCCTTTTGCTTTTGTTTCTTGCATTATGCAGACCCCTGAAACTTGAGTTAGCTCTGCTGATTACCTCATCAAACAGATGAACTCCCCAGTACCAAACTTTGATCTTTGCTGTGTTAGAGATTTGAATGACAAAGCAAGTCCGTGATTTTCTGTTGAGGAGCCAGAAATAAAAAGTACAAATTTAACAAACCCAGGAGGTTTCTCAGTAGCCTCACGTTCTATTTATGTACTTTATTTTGCAATATGCTCCACTTAAATCTCTGAATGCCATCACGACGCCTTCCAGCCAGAGACACACTGATGTGCTTTGTTTGCTCACACTGGAGCTGTTGGGGGTATATCCAGAGAAAGCAAAACTGAAGCACCACCGTAAACCTTTCTTCTCATCTGACTGGCACAGGAGATTCCCAGGGAGCAGCTTCCTGCCTTCCCAGCTAGTTAAGGGATGACAGGAATGCCTGCACTGGGAGCTGCTCCCACTGTTGTTGTTTGCTGCTCTGCTCTATTAGAGATTAAGAAGAAATCCTTCCCTGTGAGGGTGGGGAGGCCCTGGCACAGGTTGTCCAGAGAAGCTGTGGCTGCCCCTGGATCCCTGGAAGTGTCCAAGGCCAGGTTGGACAGGGCTTGGAGCAACCTGAGCTAGTGGAAGGTGTCCCTGCCCATGGCAGGAGGCTAGAACTGAATGAGCTTTAAAGTCCCTTCCAACCCAAACCATTCTATGATACTTCTCAGCCCCTTTGTGGTGGGAGCAACAGCAAATCAAAGAGTGAAGGTTTCACATCTCTGACTTTAAAAAACCATTTTCAGAGGTAAAAGGGACCTTAACACAAGGAGTTGTGACCACCAGGTCCCATTTGTTTCAGCCTTGTCTGCAGCACATCCTGCTGTCCCTGGGAGAGGGTGAAGGTGCCTGATTCCAAGACTGAACCATTGTCCTGAGTCACGTGCAGTGCACAAACTGTGAATCAGCCTGTGGTGAAAAAGTGAATTTTCCTTTACTGACTCCTTGAATTCTTATGGTTTGAGGTTGAGAGAAGGACGAGTTACCTTCCTTATTTGTGCGGTTGATTTTTAGAGTTTACAATTTATATGAGCATGCTTTCTGATGGCCACTGCTAATTTCAGCTGAAGCTTAAAAAACATAAAGATCAACAACTTAGAGGTACTTTTCAGTTTGAAGTTAAAGGTAATTGAACTGGCTACAGGACAAGAACAAACCAGGTTTGAATTTAAGGCTAATTTTTGAATGATTGTAGGCTGTAGTAAGTAATACTGATTTAGTTTTGGAGGTGCTAGAGTTCAGGAAGAACACATTTTATCCAGTGCCTGACATTGCAATTACACAAGGAAAACTATGAGAGACTTTCCCCCCCCCGCTCCTATTTTCAATACCCAGGTACATAAATTAGACCAGTCTGTCCAACTAAGTGACAGGGCTCTAATGTTTTCTTGGCATCTACAATAGCAAGTGCAGGATATTATTTTTAAAAGTTTCAAACCAACATGTTCCCGAGATGTGGGAATTCTTCCAGGTCAGGAAATTGGCTTTGTTTGCAATGCAGAAAATATCTGCTGCTTGTGTTAGTAAATAGCCTGTAAGGAAATGTATTTAAACTAAAACCAAAAACCCCAAACAAGCAGGAAAACAAAAACAAACAAAACCAACCAAACAAAAAGCCAAACTAAACAAACAAAAAATCAAACAGGAGCAAAAAAAACCCAAACAAAACAACCCAGTGCTGAAAAAATTGCCTCCCACATGAAACGAGTTTGCTTATCTTGCTGTTATTTTTGTTTGAAGACCCCTGAGTTTGTGTGTACTTACTGGCTGCTACAGCTGGAAGGTCAGTGAGGAACAGATCCCTGAGGCTGAAACTGCAGGTGCTTCCAGTAGAGCTGCATCCAGGGAAAGCTGAAGCATCCCAACAAGGCACAGAGGGCAAAGAAGGATTTTTGCCTACGGTTGCTTCTATGCTTGCTTTGTTGACACCATTTTCCACAAGAGTCAGAACTGAATCCTCTTGTGTCACCTCCACAGATCAGAAGGAAGTAAAATCTGAGGGAGTAACAATCCTTGGTTTGATTTTTGTGGCTTAGCGTAGAACAAACATGACAGGAACAAGCTTCCTCTCTGTCTCTCTCTCTTTTTTTTTTTTTTTTAACCAAACAAAAAACTTAGGTGCTCAGGTGTTCTCTAAAGATTTATTTCATGTGAAATAAAACATACAACCTGAGCAAGTCAGGCTGCTTGTAGAGCCTGGATCACCAGAGAGATGAATCAGGCAGAGACACACACAGACACTCACGTGGGGGCTTTAGCAGTTGGTTTTACAGACGTGGAAGTCAATGACACGTAGTAAATGTGACCTGACACACTTAAAATAACGTTGGGAGTTGGTGTTTTTCCATGTTCTGAAAACGTGAAAGATTTTGGAATATGGATGATCTTGGCAGAGCAAACCCTGAGTGCTTGATTGGCTCAGAATATTGTCAATGGAGTGATAAGAGGAACTGCATGAAGATGAAGTTTCAGTTCCTGGAGGAGAACTTGGCTAATGTAAAGGTGCAGATAATTTGACGTTTATCTGGTTTGAATTTTGATTCGTTTCTGTGGTTGTAGGTGCTCTGTTGATGGAAGTGTATGTGTGTATTCTGCCTATCAGCCTCTAAGGAGGAGCTCATTAATTTCCAAAGCTTTCAGGGAAACTGGAGCATCAGGAGAACAGGATTAGTGCTCAGCCAGGCAGCTCCAGTGGTGAGGAATTGGGCTCTTGGCTCTTCTTCCCCCCACACCATGCCCTGCTATCTGCATGGACCTGCAGAGACCCTTTCCCTCTGTTTTTTAGCATTTGTGTTCATAATTCCAGGAACAGCCTTTTTTTTAAGGCCCCATATGCACACAGCTTAAAGAATTAGGCCATATTTGCATCTCAGGCCACAGAGGATGCAGAGCAGAATATAAAAATCCTTTTAACAGCAATATTTAACAACAAAACAGCATCTGTTTTGTCATAACCAGACACAGAATAGTAGCTAATTATCTTTCTTAAAAAGAAAATCCGGAATGATCCTGGATCAGTGACCCTGAATCCACGGATGTTCCTTGAGTTTCAGGAGGGCGATTTAAATGGGAAACAAATACAGTGCTGGATGATATGTAGGTGGGTGAAAGAGGAAGAAAAAAAATGGCAAAAGGGATAAATCGAATGTGTCAGTACAGGCAAATGTACAACACTGCAGCATTAATATAGCACAGGGATGGGGCTGATGGTAATGGGAATCCACGGAAAAACAAGTCTGGGAAACAGCAGAGGTCTTTTTCACTATTAAGCCCATGAACCTTTAGGCTACTCTCTATTAAGGGCCTGCAATAAAACATTCTCAGGTGTTTCCAGACCACATTTTATGGCAGTGACCACAACAACATAGTGAAAGCGTCGGCTGCATTTTATAGAGGCTTCTGGAAACATGAAATACTTGAGAAATGCACTGGAGAAATGCTTGAGAACACTTTAGGTCTGCCCTCAGGCCACTGCTTTAATGCTGGGCTGCTTGATTCTCTCTGGTATTGGTAATCTTTCCTTCTTCTGTGTGCTGGGTTCCAGTCCTGCAGCACAGAAAATCAAACTGCCTGGATGTTAGAGATGTTTGAGGAGTGTGTCCATGCTGAATGGAGCTGGGGATGTCTGTCCTCTCAGCATCCTCTGCCCATCCCTTCTCTGGAACTGAAAATTAGTAATAAAGTAAAATCTAGTGTAGATTTTCCTCATTTTTGAGGGTGGCTGAAGTTGAATGTGTTTTGATGGAGTCCAACAGAACTGCATTGCCTTATTCTTTAAAAATCCTTCATTAATCCTTCATTGCCCTGCAGGTCGGGGTTACAGACTGGTGGGTTTTTTCCCATCCATCCCTAGAAGGGATTGCTGAGTTTTAAGCAAGACTTCTCTTTTCTCTGTAGTGTTTTATATTAAATTATGTGACCAATTGTGGTCTCTTTCCATATCATCATTTATGTTTCTCTAGCAGTTGCTTTTCAAACCGTATTTAACTGAAAGGAGCACATGGATTACTTTCAAACAAACTGTATTTGGATGGGAAAAGGATTTGATGCTTTCAGGGTCTGACAGTTTCAGCCCTTCCTTGCTGTCCTTGTGGTCCCTCAAAAAATGCTGTAAATAGTTGATTATTTCTTTGGCTGAAGGGTCTTCTGCTTCTTTTTCTGCTTCCTAAACATTAAGTGAGTGCTTTGTACATTTTTTGAATGTTTGGAAATCCAGTGATTGGACTTGGAAGGAAATTTTGAGTGCTGGAATATGTCCCATTCTAAACTAAACACTTGTTTTCCTTTGCCCACAATAATCCTGGTTTCAAACTATTCATAAAGTGCAAGATGAAGGATGACAAACACAGTTTCTTAGAGGACCCAAAAAGGACACGATTCAGTACGTGGTACAGAAGAATAACTGAACTGTTCCTGAGTGTGTGGTGAAGTAACTGGCACAAAGAGATTATTGAATCAGAGTGGTTTGGATGGGAAGGGACCTTAAAGGTCATCCTGATCCACCCCCCTGCCATGGGCAGGGAGACCTTCCACTAGCCCAGGTTGCTCCAAACCCCGTCTAACCTGACCTTGGAGACACTTGCAGGGATGGGGCAGCCACAACTTCTCTGGGCAACCTTCCAGGGACTGGTTGGTGGTTTTTTTTGAGTCTGTGTGTTCAGCCCTTATTGATTAGAAGGAGCATTTCCAGTCTCAGGGTGAAGGGATAACATTTGTTCTGAAATGAACAGCTCATTTCACGTATTTTCCTAGTAGGCAAAGAAGCTGGAGCTTAATATCAGTGTTGGTTCCTATCTGTATATAGAGAAATAATATGAGTGGCTCAACTCAAATTCTCCTACCTCAAAGTTTTAAACATACTAAATGTACTGTGCTCTGTATCATGTGCTCGTGCTCAGTGAACCCCTGTGAACTGTATCTGAAGGATTTATTAGGGAGGGAAGGCAAAAGGTCCTGCAGGAATTACTCTAAAAACCAGTAGAAATTAATAAAGAATTATGTCTATTCCTAAGGATTTTTAAGACCTCCCTATAAAATTCTATGGCAGGAATAAAATTAAGTGTTAGGTTCTATACAATGATGTGAAAACACTACGTAGAGAATGTAATAGAGAATTAGATATTTTGTAGGGTACTTTCTCATAAGGGATAACTAAACAGTCTGCCTGGACCTTTAATCAATAGAAAATTCAATTTGAAAAGGGAATAAAAGTGGTGACAACTTTCCTGCAAAGAGAAAATCACAATCTATCACAGTCCTGGGAACATAAGCAGTTCTGAAGTAGAGCAGAAATGTTTCAGCAGGAGAAAATGACAGGGGGAAATGTCCTCTGAATGGTTTTTGCACACCAGGGAAGAACTGCTGTCAGAGTGCTCCAGAGTTTCATGGGGGAGTGAAGTCATCTCTGATGCAGAATGTGAAATGAGGGAAGGGCAGGCTCCAGGCTCTGTAGAGTCAAATAGAGGTGACTTTTTTTTTTTTTTTTAATAGCCTCAATAATTTTACCTGTGTTCTTTACTCAGTGCTGGAACAGTGACTGGCTTTCCACATGACTGCACCTGGGAAGAGATGGGGAGAGAAAATAATTCAAATCACAGCAACACTCTGAGTGCAGAGGTGTCAGACCCCACTGCAAATACCACACTGATCTATGTGGGGAGTCAAAGAACAGCTTGGATTGGAACGGAACTTTAATGCTCATCTCATTCCACCCCCTACCTTCCACCAGCCCAGGTTGCTCCAAGCCTCGTCCAACCTGACCTTGGACACTTCCATGGATGGGACAGCCACAGCTTCTCTGGGCAACCTGTGCCAGGGCCTCCCCACCCTCACAGGGAAGGATTTCTTCCTAACATCTAACCTAAAGCTACACTCTATCAGTTTGAACCCATTCTCCCTTGTCCTGTCACTCTAGGCCAATGTAAATAGTCTCTTTCCATCTTTCTTTTAGCTCCTTCAGGTACAGAAAAGCCACAGCCAGGTCACCCCAAAGCTTCTCTTTCGAGGTTGAACAATCCCAATTCTCTCAGTCTTTCCTCACAGCAGAGCTGCTCCATCCCTCTCATCAACTTGGAGGCCTCCTCTGGCCTTGCTGCAACAGTTGCCTGGCCTTGTTGTGTCGGGGACCCCAGAGCTGGAGGCTGCACTGCAGGTGGGGTCTGCTGAGAGCGGAGCAGAGCAACAGAACCCCCCCTGCCCTGCTGCCCCCAGGGCTGGGCATGAGCCCCGGGCACGGGGGGTGTCTGGGCTGAGAGGGCACATTCTGTGGGCCTGGATGACAATGATAACCTGGGAGATGTGATACAAAAGGACAACAAAACAGCAACATACAAAACATATATACAGAATTTATTTTTCTTATAACAATCTTCTTTATAAGAAAAAAAATCTTATTAACAGAAACAACAGTCTTCTTAACAAAAAAATCTTCTTAGAAAAGCAACTACCCTCTTCTTAAAAACAACTATTTTCATGATAAAAAACTAACTTCTTAGTAAAAACCTATCTTCTTCATAAAAAAACTAACTTCTTATTAAAAACTATTTTCTTACGTAACTATCTTCCTTATAAAAAAGCTATTCCTTATGGAAACATCTATCTTCTTCAGAAAACAACTTATCTTCTTTATGAAAAAAAAATTTTCTTAAAATCTCCAAAAATATAAAACGTATGTAGAAAAACAAAAACAGGATGTGAAACGTATATACAAGGTGGCCGCTTCCATGGCCGGCAGGTCCGTCATTCCTGGGAGAAAAGCAAGGGCAGGGTCAGTGCAGTCGGGCCCTGCTGGGTGTTCCCTGTGCCCCCAGCCTGGCACACGCTGGGCACAGCGGGACTCTGGCGCCAGGCCTGAGCGCGGCTGGGGATGGGAGCCGGGCCCCAGAGCAGTACGTGCCTGTCCTGCTGCTGGGGGACTCTCCTCAGCCCAGCACCATGTCCTCCACCTCATCTTTCTCATCCACTTCCATGTCCTCGATGTCGTCCACCACATCTACTTCCATGTCCTCTTCAAACTGTTGGAAATCCACCTTCATCATCTCTTCAGTGCCTAACACAACATCAACGTCCATCTCTTCCTCCATATCTCCGGCAATCTGCGTAAGGTAGCACAGCCTAAGAGTGGGGTCCCTGTCCCACACCATCCCCACAGAGCTCCAGCCTTCCTGGGAAGTCAGGGGTTTCCCACCAATATGGAATGACATTGTACCTTCCCTATGAGGAGGAGGAGGCTGCACATCCTGCTGGGGTGGATGCTGAGCTCCAGACAGCAGGGAGAGTCCAGAACTGACCAGTCCTTTAGGGATCACTTGCCGAGAGGTCGCTGGGAGCTGCTGACCCTTGGCTGCCATCAGGGGAACAGCTGCGTTGTGCTCGTCGCCGGGCACTGGCAGTTCCACATGGAAGACGGGCACAGCGCTGGCAGCTGTGATGTCACAGGAGTTGTGGGGCCACTC
>JAWWES010000051.1:3200625-3215680 GCA_035583135.1 Lophotriccus pileatus
GAAGGGAAGGGAAGGGAAGGGAAGGGAAGGGAAGGGAAGGGAAGGGAAGGGAAGGGAAGGGAAGGGAAGGGAAGGGCTAAAATGTTCTGTGCTTTAGGCAGCTCAGTGTAAATTTAGAAATTTGAAGTGTCAGTGGGGGAGATGATTTTTTCTAATCACCTCAGGTGACCTGTTGGGTGTTGCATCAGGTTACAAAAACCACAGAACTGCCTCATTTTGGTTTGCTTCAGTTAGAGGAGTGGTAACTTGAACAGGAAGAAGATTATTTTCTGGTGTAACCTGTACCTGTGGTAGTTATAGGGACATGGAAGGAGACAAAGGGGCAGTACAGAACAACTGTGGTATTGTCAGAGGTGGACCAATGGAGTGATGAGGTGAACCCACCTTGATTTATCTCCTCTCACCTGAAAGTGCTCCTGCTTGGTCTACATGTGAAAAAATGCTTCCAGTTGTTACTCTCATGCAGTGCTATAGGATATTGGTTTTATTTTCCTTCCAAATTTGTCATCTTACCATATTTTTGAGCAGTAAATCATTTGTGTTTCTCCATTAGTTGCAAAGTCCTTGCTACTTTTTCACTGAATTTATAACGAATCCTGCAAATATGCTGGAGTGGATTCTGAGTTTTGAGCCATGACAAACTGTGAGGTTCTACTTTTCCTGATGCTTTCCTGATATTCTGCACCAACAACAGTCCCTTCTGACTCACTCAGAGTTGTGGGACTGCCCTGCTCTGTCTTTGGTTAATTATCTTAATGAGACATTATCTAAATGCAAATCTTATTTCCCTGCTGTGTTACCTGGACAGCCCTGTCCTTGGAATGTGCCTAAAATGACCAAAGTGAACTCTCCTTCAGGACAGTGAGCTATTAACCGGGAAGGAAATAAAAAGCAAAATGAAAAGCCCCCAAAAAACTCCACACCCAGTGGGCACATTTCTATCTGTGTGCATTTAATGGCAGGTTCTCACGAGAAACTCTTGGAGCTCCTCCAGCAGATTTTCTCTCTCCTGCCTGGATCCATGACTTGTGTAATAGGTGATTCGGATCCTGAAGAGGTGGCATTACACGCTGCAGACCAGTCCTTGAAGTGCCCTGTGAAAATCTGGCCAGCAGGTGTTTTGGGAACAACACAAAATGATAAAAAATTGGCCAAATATCCCCCCCCCCCGAGGCTTTCTTGTTGTCACTGTTGCTGTCAGTTCTTGCTCCAAGGCAAACTTGAGATGCTGTAATCACAGTTTAAGAGACTCTGTAAGTCTCAGTACAATGTGTCTTGGGTTGAGTCTATTTGGAATGTGCTGAAAGAGAAACTGTCTCTTTATCACTCTTTTTACCCCATAAAAAGGGTTGCTTGTTGTCCTAGAGATACCTGTATGTCCTCTGACAAGGATTTTCGGATCATTTCTGGTTTTCTTTGTGCTAGGAAGCTGTTGAGCAGAGTTTCTCTTAACACAGTTATCTCTTGACTGTAATAAGACTTCAATAATGTTTGAACTGAAGAACCCAATCCAGTTTTGGACACTGCAGAGTTACACGTGGAGAGCAACAGAAGGAGCCCAAAGGAAAACAGTCGGAGCAACCTGGAAGGCAAGATTTAATCATTAGAACACTTTTGTTGGGATGACAGCACATAAAGAACGTAATATTCTTCAAGAACATAAAAGGAAGGAAGAGAGTAATCTCTTCCATGTGTCTGTAGTGGACAGGAATAGAAGTCAGGTTAAACAGCAGCAAGAAAGATTCAATTTAGGCTTTAAGAAAAAGTTTTTAACATCAGGGCTAACTGAAGCACTTGACTGGATTGTTTGAGGAGGTTGTGTCACATCATTGAAGAAAAATTTAGCCAGCCATCTGTCAGGAATGACACAGCTAAAGATGATTATGGGGTGTGTGATGTAGGAAGGCTCTTTCCCATCTGGTTTTTCTGTGTCTCTTCTCACTCTGTGCCTTATAGGTAAATTGGAGCTTGTTGATTAATGAAATGACAGTACTTTTGCAAAGTGGATGGTTTTATAGATGCTGATAAAGACCAGGAGGGAAGGGCTTGGGAGGGCACATCTCCCCTGCTTGGAGCTGATTTACAGACCCACATCTTCCCTGCACAAGTCACAGCTTGATCAGTGATTGAATTCAGCATAACCAAGCTCAGTGCAGCACAAGAGGTTTGAGAGGAAGGGATTTCCTTCCTGCTCCCAAAGAGGTTTGGATTCAAACCACCAAGAGGGGGTTCATAACCTTGCTTTGGGTATGAGTTGACTTCACAGAAAAGCTGGTTGAGGAGAGCCCTGCGATTTAACCTGAAACTAATACATGAAAGCTTTGATTGCATGATCTTGATCTGTCATTTCTGCCTCAAGATCCATTTGGCGAAACTAGGACTGTGCTCTGAAATATAATTTACCATCGTGCAAGAATTAAAGGACATCAACAGAATAAGATAAATTATATTCTTTACCCAGGGAAATTTTTAGGTAGTAATATTTGGAGATGTGTGTACTTATAACTAAATGCCCAATTTAATCTGAGCTTCTCACCTGGATAATTAAGCAATAAAGACACATCAGACAGTGTGTTTCTGGGTGCTTACAACTTGAGTTGGGTGTTGCTATAAGGCAAGAGGCCAAAGATTAAGTGGCTTAAACCAGCTGAGAAATGAATTAATACCTAGAAATTTGCTGCCTAGAGTGGTTTGTTGCCATTGAGCACTGGACCTGTACATAGAACTAGAGAAAAGGGGTTGTTTTATTGGGAATTTCACACAACATGGCTGACAGCTTTAGGATTCCTCAACATCAACAGCATGTCTATCAGGTGCTATCAGAGGATCATTTCAGGCTTCGGTGTGTTAATTTAGGATGACAATCTAAAGGGGCAGTGCTGGTTTTAAGGGTCTCAGCTGGCTGTGGAATAAAGCATGAGAATGCAATAATATTTCTCCCCTTCATCCCCTTCCTGTTGTTCCCTTCTTGTACTTCCCTTTGTGTTTTTTTTCAAAACCCAAGGAATTATGTATATATTCCACCTGATAATGTACTCCTTCTATATATAACAATGCAGTGAATGCATATGCATCTTGCTTGCAGTTTTTATCTCCAAATCTGTAAGACTTCTCTTAAGAAATCCCAAGTTACTGGGTAGCCCGGTGACCTCACTGAGCTCTGTACATGTGTTCACCTTAGCTGGGTTCTCTGGGTACCACTTGGAGAGAAACACTGGGCGGTAAAAAGCATCCTGTGGTTAGTGTTTAGCAGAGAACAGTGCTGAATGTTTGATAGCTCTGTGATTCTGTGTGTTCACTTCCTAAAACAACCAACAGCAGAGTCTTTTCTCTTGTGTCCATCTTTCCACCAGAGCTCTCGTGGTAACGGAGTTAATCTGCATTTACAGCCCTGTAGGAAAACCTGAAAAAAAAATCGAGCCATTATGGTGTATTTTGACAAATTAAACCATTAAACATTTTGGTGGGTTATCTTTCCCTTTGATTCGTTCAGGATTTATGTTCTTCATTTCCCTCTGTTCCTATGCACATCTCCAGAATGCATCTCTAAAATTTTGTTTTCTGATTACTGCGAGGTAATGGATTCCTAGACTAGCACACATACCCACGTGCAATTTCGTGTCAGTGGGGACTTGATGAGAGCTGCAGAGATGATAGTTTTAACTGTCACCAAAGATGTGATACCTGTCTGTTTATTTTTGCTTGGATGAAATATAATTGCTCTTCTGGCTGACATTAATAAATGGTGTTGACTCGAGTGTGTTCTTCTGATTGCTGCAATGAGTGACATGTATCAGGTGCTGATTTTTGACTGTGAAACAAGTATTAGGAGGAAGTAGATTATTAGTCTCTTGCAATGATGTGAGAATTAGACCCTGTAAAATGGGAGTAAGGAAGGGTCTCAGTGCTCCTTGGTGTTTAGTGAGGATGAAGAAACAGGAAACAAACTCAATTCCTGGTCCCAGCATAGGATGTGTGCTTATTTTCTAATGCTAAATATCATCAGAAGACATGAAACCAAGATGGTATGTACAATACCACAAGAACTTTTGAATTAAATCAAATTTATTCAGAGTCCTCTGTTTCGCTGCTTCTTAATGCAAAACTGACATATCTCAGCACAGATGTGATTGAGCTGAGATTTGGGATGCACTAAATGTCTTCGGTTATGTTTTGGCCCAAGTTCTGCTTCATTTGAATAAACAAACTTTGGAAGGGGTTTTGAGGAAGTGATTGAAAGGGAGAGATTAGAATTTCCTTGCCATTTCCAAAAAGAAATGCATTCCAAGCTCTCCCTCTTTCCGCCTGCAGTGTCTAAACACGTTACCCTTTCTCTTGAGGCTCTGCAAATGTTCTGCCCAGCACTCAACTACTCATCCTCCTCTGTGTTTGATTTCTAAATTTACTTCCTAATGATTTATTTGTGACATTTTTTCATGCTTACTCGTGTTCCTATAATGCCTTAATTTGTGAACCAGAATGCATCAAGTACTCTTTTTTTTTTCCCCCAGAGAATCTTGAGGTTCTGAGTTCACAATGAGAGCAAAAAGAGGCTTGCAAATGCCCGTTTCCCAACATGAATGGAGTACCTGAGAGCTTCCTTTGGATTTTCTTCCTCACATACACCTCTCCTGTGTGCAAGATTTTCCTGCTGTTTAATAAGTACTGAGTTTTCCACTGCTTACTTAATCTCACTTGAATTATTTTATGACTTAGTAAGACGATTTTATTTGTTTCATTTGTTGCACTTCACAGTCACCACTTTGGGAATGCTGCAGATCCAACTAAAATGTTGGTAATCAGGAACAGTGCATTTTTTGCCAGCTGATATTTTTTTTTCTTGTCTTGCTTTTATACTATTTTTTCACATTTACTCCCAAAATATTCCAAATATGACCTCTGGACCTACCAATCTTATGAATTAGGAGGCTTATCTGATGCTCTGGTTCAAAGCATGGAGAGGGGAGAAATGTTTCTGGACATATAATAGTAATAATAATAATAATAATAATAATAATCAGTCATTATCTTCAAGGTGATGGAAAACTGAAAGGCTTTGAAATAATAGCACTCAAAATGCTCAGGGAAAGCAAAGGAGATGTTGGGGGCTTAAAGAGGTAATTAGACATGTTGTGGGCAACATCTGGGCAGAAAGTAAAAAAAAAACAAAACAAAACATATATGATATAGGCATTTGTAAACACTTAAGGGGAAGAATGTAGGCTGATACCAAGAGTATAACTGTGAATAGCTGAATGGAAACTAAGAAAGGAAAAAAGCAAACTAATTCCATTAAACCTCAGTCTTGGGAAATGGATTAGAATTAGTAGCCTCTTTGCCTGGGGCATTTAAGCTTAGCATGGAAATTGTGGTGCCAGATCATTTCCTGCTGCTGTGCTTTCCAAGGCAGAGGAGATTATCCCAATTATCTGTGTGCCCCAGGCATTTCTGAGTTAAACTCCTTGGTTCACATAAACATAATGCTTTGGAAAAGATGAGTATTTATGTTTTCCTGTCACCTTTGCTGCTGTTTGTTGTTGTCCAAGACTCCGAGACTCAAATATATGAGTATTTGTGTTGGAACATAAGGATATCTCGTGAAAACTTGTTTTTTTAGGAAAAGTGATTCTGCTTCTGAACCTGAAATGCAATGGCTGGGACTTGTTATTTGAGGAATGTGTGATGACACATGTCTTTGCTTGTGGAGTAGCTGTACCACACACTCGAGCTTCTTCAGAGCAATTTTTGAGTTAAAAGTCTTTGGGCAACAGGTGGCCAAGAAAAATGCTAAGGAAAAGCTGTATTTAAAGGTGCATGTCTTGTAACATGTGGTTTGAGGACTTTGAGGGTTGATGTGATTGATCTCATCGGTACCTGTTCCAAGAATTTCCATCTCTAGTCTCATCCCTTCTGGTGCCATCTACCATTGATCAGGCAGGGAAGGTCAATCACAGATCAGTAGCTGCTAATTTACAAACTGTCCTTTCAGTCTCCAGAACTCCTGAAACTCCTAATGGGAAATCTGAGTGTCATTAGTGACTGAACAGAGAAATATCTGAGGCATTGTCCAGGGACCATCAGAAAACAGCCCTGTCAGTGCCAGCAAACCTTCCTTATGGCACTTGTGTGGACTTTTTTAAGGCTACTTTGAGGAAATAAATTTGAATGTGTTGCTTCCTCACCCCGAGATTTTTGTTCTTTGATCATGTTTCTCATGCAATGATCTCGGTACTGTCTGCATAATGCACATTTGGGATATAGTTTTGTGATACTTTGGGAGAAAAATGAGGACTTTAGACCTATTTCTTGTTTTAGTTTGTATAGATGTTCCAGGACGTGCTTCTTATATATTGTTTAGTCTGTAGCATAATGTTACTCACAATTCCTATAACCTGAATGCAAAGGAAGCTGTGAAGTAGATAGAAATAAGTATCTTCAGTTTGCATTCAAATGCAGGAGGAAACTATTCAAGACAAATGCCACGCTGCAGATTGCATCGCAGCAATCCAGTGCATTCCTGATTAGCAAGGGAGATTCCAGAGCTTTTGTGCCTCCCACAGCAGGGCAATTACACAGCAACCACCCACCCTGAGCCCCAGCATGGAACTGAAAAGCCACAAGTGCATTGAAGAGCCAGCTGTTTCCTTTTAGGATTATAGAAGGATGTGAATATCTCACTTCAGGAAAACGTTAAGAACACACCAAATATTTTCCTGATTCAGGAACAATTTATCTCCAGGGTTACCTGCCCTGAGCAGCAGGAGGAGTAAAACACAGTCTGAAGTATTTTGTAAGCAGCGTGGAAACCTCAGAAAGTTGGCAGTGGCTCTCCCTTGGGAGCACATCCTGTGCTCCATCTCACCATGGGCATTTCCTCCCTCAGGATTCCCTGGCCTGCTCATTGCATATGAAAATCTGTAAAGATTGGAGACACTTTAAGGGCACATTCAGATCTGGAATTTCTTCCTGAGCAGGCTGGAACAGCAGAAGGGTTCTCCTCTGAACTAGGGGCAAAGCGTGTTGTCAGTGTCAGCTGTTGAAAGCTTGGAGAGCAGCAATTTTGGAAGGAGTTTGTCTCAAGGCAGCTTTCTGTCCTAGGGCTGTGCTGAAGGGCAAGCTTGCATTTCTGACAAATGGAACCGTCGTGCTTTTTGAGTAATACTTCTGAAAAAAAGTGCCTTTTAAAGAGCTTCCCATTCTATTAGAACCATTTGAGGTTTTAAATAGATCAGTATAAATATACCAACATCTGTGATTATCAGCCGACAAAAGATTTGCCCTCTTTGGACAAAATAACATCTGAATACGAAATTCAGATCTTCCTATTAAAAATGATGGAAGCAAAATAACCAAAAAGCAATATGGAAGTGCTAAATGGTAAGACTCCTGTTATATTAATATTTTGGCTTGTCTTAATCTCAGAATTCAATGGCAAATCTAGAAATTTTCGGGGATTTGCAAGAGGGGCCTCCACAGGGTGGACAAGCCCAGAGCCAAGGGAGAGGCAGGGAAGGAGCAGGCAGTGCCCTTGCTGGAAAGGCAGAGTCCCACAGCACATGGACAAGCCAAGCCCAGTGTGTCCACTGGTCATGGGAATCGGGGTCAGGAGACAGCCCAAAATGCCAGCAAGTCCATGGCACTGAGCCAGGCCGGAGGTCAAACTGGAAAGTTAAGTCGGGTTCAGGTGGGTGAGGTGCAGGCGGAGCTGCCACCTGCTGAGGGTGGCCCTGGGCAGCAGAGCTCCTGCAAAGCACTGGCAGGGATTAAGCTGCGACTTCGCTTCCTGCGCAGAATTCCATTCATAAAAACACCCCTCCGAGGGCTGACACACCGCAGAGAGGAGCTCCAAATACCAGCATCTGTTAATGTTTGTGGTTCTTGTCTACACAGAAGGCTTCTGCTGCCTTTCATCAGCCTGACATGCTCATCAAAGAGAGCTGCTTTTATTCCCACTTGATTACTATTGCAGTTTTGGACCAGGAAAAGCAAGTTTAGAGATAAAAGCAGACAGTCGGTAGTGACGGAGTTGTTTGCCTCTGTCTTCCCTTAGCAGGATACAGATCTCTGAGCACTGATGCTCAAGTGACAAATTCAACACATGGGCCAGGCGTGTTCTGTCATTTCATGCTTCTGAACACAGCTTTTTGGGGCATTAAGTTCTTTCTGGGTGGTGAGTCCTGTATAGGGGCCACTTCAATCCTGCTGTAGCTGTATAACAACTCATTTTAGTAACATCTGGGAGCTGACCCAGAGCTTCTGTTAAAATGGGAGTTACTCCATTCACTGAGGCAGAATCCCCAGCTCTGTCATGGTTCAGGGCTGGGAAGGGGAGCAGGTCCCCCCGGATAACCAGTGTATATTCCTACTGTTTCTCATTCAGCAGCGGGATTTTCCCAAACTGTCTGACCTTTTACAGGAATTTCAGATGAAAGTTGGAAGCTTCCAAGCATGAAGGAGAATGACTGTCTTCTAATGCAATGATGACAGTGTTTATTGTTTCAAAGGACCCTTTTTTCCTGCTCAACCTGAGGAATATTTTTTCCTACTGGATACAGGTAGAAATTGAAATTTGGGTCAATTTAAATGTTTCCTTTTAGCCTGTCATGCTCACTTAGGGCTACTGATGGATAGCAGACTTAAGATTTAAGTATTTTCTAGGACTCCGTTTGAAAGTTCTAGGTGGAAAAAGAAGCCAACAAACCCTAACAAGAAACAGGAAGAGTATTTTTACTTTATTCTCTATTCCCAGAATGAAATTGGTTCTTCAGAGCATCACTTTCTGTGCATGCAGCCTCCATCTCTCATGTCTTTACATACAGCTCTCTACAGCTAATTTGGTGTGTTCTTTTTTATTCTTTTGAAGCATTAGACACAAAACAAGAGGGGGGAAAAAAGGCAGTTACAGTCTTCTATCAATTGTGTTAGTTTTGTACCTCTATTCAAAGCACAGACATCAAGTTTCTTAGTTCCTTTTGCAACAGGCTCAGTGTATTGTAGGCAAAAATACAGTTATAATTGCAGCACTTATCTTCCCAGGGACACTCTTATCATGTTAACATATTGAATAGTTTTGATCTGTTTTCTATCTGAATCCTGTGGATCTTTATGCATATATAATAATGATTCCTTGCATAAGAAAATTCATCCTGGAATCAAGTCGCAGCTGCTGAGCGATGCTTTTGATCTGCTGCACCGTCAAGTTACTTGTTATTGATGTATCTGGTTTTCTGTGACTGGCAGCTCAGAAGCCAGTTGCTTTCAGACTTAATTCAGGATACAGAAACACAGGATGGGTTTGGGTTGGAAGGGAATGTAAGGATCATCTCATTCCACCCCCCCCTGCCATAGGCAGGGACACCTTCCACGATCCCAGGTTGCTCCAAGCCCCGTCCAACCTGGCCTTGGACAATTCCAGGGATCCAGGGGCAGCCACAGCTTCTCTGGGCAACCTGTGCCAGGGCCTGCCCACCCCCACAGGGAAGAATTCCTTCCCAGTATCCCATCTAACCCTGCCCTCTGGCAGTGGACAGCCATTCCCCCTTGTCCTGTCACTTCAGACCCTTGTCCCAAGTCCCTCTCCAGCTCTCTTAAAGCCCCTTTAGGCACTGGAAGGGCTCATGGGTCTCCCTGGAGCCTTCTCTTCTCCAGGTGAACACCCCCAGCTCTCCCAGCCTGGCTCCAGAGCAGAGCTGCTCCAGCCCTCTGCTCGTCTTTGTGGCCTCCTCTGGACTTGCTCCGACAGGTCCATGTCCTTCCCATGCTGGGGCCCCAGAGCTGGATGCAGTGCCCATAACCTGCTCCTTCTCCTTCCCAGGTTCTGAGCTGGCCATGAACATGGTCACATGGAGCAGATCCACTTCCCAGTGGTGCAAACACTGAGCAGTCAGATGCAAGCTCTGCTCTCAGCTTCCCACCCTGCCTGATTAGCAATCTAGGATTAAGTGACAAGTCTGGCTTTTTATCACAAGGAAGTGTAAGATTGGAAATGCCAAAATTGTATTCTTATGCAAAGGCTGGTATTTCAGCTGATGAGCTAAATAAGACTGATTTAGGGTTATTTCTACCTGGGTATTAATTTCTGCTTATAATAGAAGCACCAGACATGTGCTGTCCAGTGCAGCTGAATGCAGCTTTATTTCACGTCTCAGAGCCATCTCCTGGCAAGTTGGATTTGTCACATTTTGGATAGGAGGATTATCTTCACAAGAGTATTACCCTTGTAGCTGAAAATTTCTGGTTCTTAATTTCTGGTTCCTCTTTCCTCATCCTTTCCTTGTTCCCTGGCTGATGGACTGGGTGATCACAGTACAGCGCGTGTTTTTTAGCTCTTTGATAGCATTGCCTACTGTTAGTGGAGACATGCTCAAGTTAGTTTTAAGCTGCCTGTTGGAAGCACATCCCAGAAGAGAATGGGATTCAATGGGAGAAAACAGCCCTGTATTTAATGAATTTATGCAGTAACATTTACAGTGCTATGGAGTTTCAGTGGCTGCACTCCTAAGGATGAACCATCACTGCATTTTAAAGCTGGGTTGGTATTAGTAAGTGGATAAACAGGTGGCGAGCATGTTCCTTTGCACCCTCATTCCTGGAGATTAAATCTTCCTTTAGGAAGGAACAGAAAGGAAGGAAGGCATTTTAGTAAGTGGTCAGGTGTGTGTGTGCTTTGACAGTGTGGTAGGTGATGTGAGGAAACTCTTCATTGCTTTGGACTTTCTCCAAATTATCCCCAAAGACCCTTGTAGTATCAGTGGTTCCTTTTCGTGCTGCTTTGCTTCAGATATAAATGGATTAAGCCATAACACTAATTGATATGTTTTATGCATGGACATGTAAAAAAAGATTTCACATATTCTGAGACTAAACTGCAAGGATCTCAGGCCACCTAAAGTTTGGAATGTTGTGTGAACCAGAGCTTGGATGTGGCACTGGGGGAGGTGGGTTAGTGCTGAGTTACCTGTTGGACTTGGTGATTTTACAGGGCTTTTCCAACCCTCACAGATCTGTGATTCTGGGGTTCTATGACAGCAATATCTCTTGTACGTCGTGTGACACAATGACCTCTTTGTCTGCAGGGTGGAAAGTTTATCTGTAGGCACTGGGAGATTCCTAGTTTAGTGAAGTTGAGGCCTGTAGCCCTCGATGTTGATGGCTTTAAGGAATTTGATGAGATGGGAGACCCTGCCATTATCCCCCCAAAAAGAATATTTAACACAGTCAGAAGATATGTGGCACTGGTGGCTTTCAGATAAAGAATGAACTCAGCAAAGTAACTCCCAGTGCCCTTCATTTCTGGGATGGCACTGGTGTTCAAACAGAGTTTCTCTTTGCTTTACCCTCCAGCACTTCCAGACAGGAAAGATTTTTTCCTGGAGCCACAGAGTGGTGGTGGTACCTTCTATGTAAAGGACAGGCAGTAGATAAGATCAACCAGGATTAAGAATCATAAACTTCATTTCTTTCCCCAATGTTCTCCCAATTTTAGCTGCTATGATAGGAAATAAACCCAGATCAGCCACTGCTGGTGAAGCATCTTGTCCAAAATCAGAGAAAATATAATCCAGTGATCTGATCCTGGGGGAAGATGACTGATGGATGAGGAAAGAACCATCTACCTTTAATTTCTTATTTCCATTGGAAAATGAAGGACAAGGAACAACCAATAAGGCATTAAAAATACACTCTTGTATTTCCAAATGCCAGGAGAAATAACCTTCTGATTTAAGTGTAGCTAAAAAAGAAATAAATCTATTTAGTTTTCAAAGTCGACCTCCGTAATTGTATGAAAAAAGATTTTACATAATAATGGGTAGCAATACGAGACAATGAGACTTGATAGCATCAAAGACAGTTTTCTGTTGCATGAATTGAAGTGAAAATGTTAAAAAGACCTGAGAAAAGACCTTGAAGTAAAAGTCACAGTTCACAGCAGATGCATCAGACACAGCTCAGACCCTCTGAGTGAACTAAGTTCCGATTAATTTTTTTGGTGACTTCTTTTTCCACATTAGAACTCTCCATTTTTTATGTTTGCAGTGATTTGTGATGATACTGGGTGAAAACCACTGCATAACACAGAAATAAAACAGAGAGGCTCCCTGCCCATAAATACCAGTGAGGAAGTGCTGGCACCCAAGACACCCCTTTTAAATGAGACCCAAAATTTACACATTTTGCTCAGAAGATGACCTTTGCCATTACACTGACGCAGAAGAGACTCGGGCAGGGTTCTGTGAGATAACTATGCCAGGCATCAACCATCTGGAATATTAAAAAGTTGCTACTTTCTCACACTGTATGATGTGAATAGCAAGGTGTGATTGTCACACTTTGTGCCGACTACGGGGTGTGGTAAAGATGATCCCAGGAATGTGTATTTAATAGGAAGTCAACTGGTCACCCAAGGGTTAATGAAGGAGACTAAAAAGCCCTGAGAACAGCTCTAAGTTACAGATTACCCACACAGTGCTCATCTCTTTATACACTTCCATAGCAACTGCTGCACAAGGACACCAAAAGAGGAGTTAATGTTATTATACAAGGAGCAGTATAAGGAGATTTTTCTACCAACTCACAGCAGTTTAACTCCAGTTTTTGTCAAAGGTATTACTGCAACAAGTCTTGCAGTTGGCTGGAAGGAATTCATCAGCTGGAATAACATGGGCTGCCTCACTGGAGGAGTGTGTCCAGCCTCCATTCCCAGGGTGTCAGCTTGTTATCCAGGACAGAAAGGATTCCAAGGCTCTAATTTCCTTCACGGCTTAGGGCAGAGTATGCCATGCTTGTTTATGTGAGTTAAACTGGTGTAGCAGGATGCTCCAGAGTAGGATTTCTAACTGAAATAACTAAGTTTGGGCTGTTTTGCATATGGAATCATGAAGATATTGGAAAACTGAGCTGAGAAAGAGGAGAATGTCACAAACAGAGCTGCAGGCTGAGCCTGTAGGCAGACTGCAGTTGACACGTGCTGGATTTGCCCCTTGGATGTGATGGGTACCAAGCTAGTGAGTTGTGTTCAGGCACCTGGTGTTGCCTGGAAATATCCTAGGCTCTATTTGTGGGGCAGATCACAAATTAAAATCCCAAACCTTGTTCTGCTACAGGGAAGAAAAACCCCCAGTGTTTTCTGCAGTTCATCATCCCATGAAGCAGATACACGTTGTGTGTTGCTTCTTATTTCACCAAGAAGTCTATTTAGTTGCTTAAGTTACAGCATAAAGTTATTCTGCACTTTTACTGCTTTTTGCTACTTTCTCTTCACATAATTTCTGAGTGAAACAATTCCATTTGGCTGATTGATTCAGGAATTTGACTGTCACATTCGAGGCATGACATTTGAAAACTCACACTACTGGACTTGAAATGTTTTGCTGGAAGTTTTAAAGTGATTTTTTTGTGATGCTAAGGTGGAGCACTAATATGCCTTTGGGTAAAATCTATTACCCCTAGAAACAATATTTTAAAGTTCACTAATATTCATGACTACCTTCCCCTTGTAATTGCATCACTAAAAGAAAACCAATATGCTTTACAGGCTGGTTGGAAACAGCTTTTCAAAGACCTGATTTTTATATCAATCTGTGGCAAAGATAAAAGTTGTTTCAGAGCAGATGAATAGTAAAAGTGCACTGCAATAGGCTGGAACTCCAGTGCTCCATCTCTGCCTGATCTCAGGGTGTTTTTCTGGTCCCATCTCTGGCTAAGCCTAATGCTGCTGGGAATCCAGACCTCAGTCTTGCTCACATCTGTAGGCAAGTGGATGGTTCCTCTTAGTGCTGGAAACAGCTATTAGTCCAAAATGCAAATGGGAAGTGCAAGGATTTATTTAAATTCATCATTTTAGTTCATATCTAACTTTAACCAAGCTCATGCTGTCATGCTGTCAGTGGATATGTGGCTGCCAGTAAAGTTGTCTCTTTGATAAGATTTTAAACTGAGGGCTGTGATCACTTGAGGGCACCTTTTGCAAGTTGAACTGTGGTCGTAATATCCTGCCACATGAAACACAAGAGCCATTATCCCAGTGCGCTGTTCATCATAAAATCATCCTGCTGGAGATTTGAGAGTGTGGGCTTTTTTAATCTTGGAGGAACTGAAGTTTTGCCTGATGACTGCATAGCAAAGCTCACCCTGCAAATAAATGGGGAGGAGCACCAGTCGGCTCCTGATTCCATCTGCCTCCTAAGCCAGCAAGATCCTGGTTCCAGATGGTTGTGATGTGTGTGGCAAAATTAAAATCATGTGATTCCACCTTAGACTGAAAACAGAGGGTTGGCAATTAAAAATATCTAGGTTTGCTTCTTGCCAGCGGGCCAGGGAAAGTTTATAGTGGAGAATGAAATCAGCAAAATGACACTTTCATGGTCTCTTGACCACCACATTTTAAGCTCTTCAACAGTGCTACAGGTTAGTAGTGGAAATTCTATGCTGTGTTTGTGTTTTGTAGTGGTGATAAATCACTAATCACATCAACAATTAGCAGGCAGCTCACCTGATAAAAAAGGAGAGGCAGTCAGAAAGCTGCTGCAGACTGTCACTGCTCAAGGACAAATAATGTGCTTTACAGGGAATACACTTCAGCCAGGATAATTAGGGAAAACACAGACAAGAGCTGTATGTCTGCTGGAGTTACCCTCTGCTGCTGCTCTCTGAGGGCTCTCTTGAAAATTGGATCTGTAATGGATGTTATGCAGATTTGAAAGAAAATTTGAAACATGCGACTTTTTATCTGCTTTTGATGTTACATTCAGCCGCTTTCATCTCAGAGGATAAAAGTAATTGAACAATAATCCCAAGGAGAGTCAAATACACAAATCAATGAACTGCTCTCACAGGAGGATTTATTTTGATGAGCACACTGGTACCTCTCACTTCCCCAGGCTGTTGGGTTTCCAGGAGGTGCCTTGTTCTCTCTCGTGCAGACAGTGGGGCCTGGCCTGGGACACGAGCAGTGAATGAGGCAGATGTTCTTGCTCAGTAGCACCAAGCAAGAACAGCTTTTTGCCGCCTTTGAGTGACATCCTAAATCTTAATTGAGTGTTGAAAGCCTGTCACT
>JAWWES010000051.1:3215780-3263795 GCA_035583135.1 Lophotriccus pileatus
ACAATATATCTACATTTTAACCTTTTGGCTCTAACCAATAAAACATGTTCAGTTTAAGAAACAATATATCTACTACAGTTGTAGTAACACACAGCTCTCTCACCGTGGTGAATCCCATCCACTTTCCCAGCTAGAGGATGACCAATTCCCTGTTATTCCCTGTGAGACAGGAAAGAAGGAAGCAGAGCTGGAAATCAGCCTCTACATTTCCATCTGCCTGTAAAGGAGTAGTCAAGGTGCTTTGTGATGTGGTTCAGTGGGCACGGTGGTATTTGGTCAAAGGTTGGCGTTGATGATCTTGGAGGTCTTTTCCAAACTTAATGCTTTTATGACCATTTTCTGTTTTATAAACAGTCCAGACCTCCGCTTGTATCTTTAAGTTCATTGGGGTTGACCTTCCTGTCTGTGCTCATTAAAACCAGGGCTTAATTTATACCGCCTAGAGAAGAAGAGTCTGAGGGGAGCCCTCATCATGTTCTCACAGCTTTGTCACGAGGGAAGGCAGAGAGGCAGGCACTGATCTCTTCTTTCTGGTGACCAGTGACAGGACCCAAGGGAACAGTTGGAGTTTTGTCTGGGGAAGATTAAGTTGGATTTTAGGAGAAAGTTCTTTCCCCAGAGGGTGGCCAGGCACTGGAACAGGCAGTGGTCACGGCCCCAGTGCTGTGAGAGTTGAAGGAGCACATGGTGGGATCCTTGGGGGTGTTTTGTGCAGGGCCAGGAGCTGGACTTGATGATCCTTGTGGGTCCCTTTCAGCTCAGGATATTCTAGGATTCCATGATTTTTTTTTAGTTCCCAAATAACTGTATCCATAGGATACACAGGAGTGCATAGGAAAGCTTATAAACCGAACACCAGCACACGGATGTTGGTCTTTTATGCATCCTCCCTCATTTTTCCTTCCGAAGGCTGCACAAAGTTTGCTCACGGCATGCTCTGGTTGCCTGCCCTGAGGGAGCTGTGGATGTTCCCCTGGCAGAACCAGCTGTGTGTGGGGAGGACCTGGGCATGGGTGGGCATGCACAGGAGTTCAGGCTGTCAGGTCCCTTCTGAGAGCCTTGTCTGACTTAAATGCTGCTAATACCCTTGGAGCTGCTCACTAATCGCTTGCTTTGCTATGCAGATGAGCTGAGAAGTGGTTTAAAGGATGTGTCCAGGCCTTCACAGCAAACAGGGATTAGGGAATGGAAGTCACAGCTTTCTTCTAGGCGGCAGCATTGAGCAAAAGAGTTCAGCAATATTTCGGCACTCTTTGGCGAACAATTCTAATTCTTGGGGGTTTGTTTGTGAGCTTGGGGGGCTTTTTTGTTTGTTTAAAAAAACACAACAAAACAAAACAAAAAACCAACCAACCAAACAAAAAAACAAACAGACAAAAAACCAACCAACCAACCAAACAACAACAAAACAAAAAAAAAAAACCCAAACAAAAAACCCCCAGAAGTTCCTCAAAGTTGATGAAGTGATCTGAAGTACTCCTGGGGGATTTTTCATGGATAAAATCCACTCTGCAGGGACTGGTGGAAGGTTCGCCATTCTCAGCCTTCCCATTGGAGCAGTGCCTTGGCCCTTGGAGACTCCTTCCTCCTGCACTGTGGAACGTTAACCAGCAAACAAACTCTGTGGCAATTGTCTGAAACTGTAAGAGTAGAGGTTTAGATTGGATATTAGGAATGAATTCTTCCCTGTGAGGGTGGGGAGGCCCTGGTACAGGCTGCCCAGAGAAGCTGTGGCTGACCCATCCCTAGAAGTGTCCAGGGCCAGGTTGGATGGGATTGGAGCAACCTGGGCTAGTGGAAGGTGTCCCTGCCCATGGCAGAGGGTGGAATGAGATGATCTGTAAGGTCACTTCCAACGCAAACTGTTCCATGATTCCATGTCTGATGATAGAAACCTGTAGATGTACAGTGGGGCCCTGTGTCAGCAGGGAGATTACAGGTATTAGGAGCAATTTGGAATCGTTTCGAATGGAGCCATTTTCTGAGCAGGCAATTAATCCAACTGCATTTAAAAATTCAGGAAAAAAAAGGCTTCTGAGTTTAAGGAGTTATGCTTGGACTAAGAGAATGGCTTGGATTTCAATGAGACTTGAAAACGTGTCTGTTGGGGGTATTAACAAGACTGCTGTAATCCTGACACTGCTGTATATTCAGATTACACTGAGAGCCCTAGCTGGGCTAGAAGATAGACTTTTTCTAGGCTTGACAGTGTTTCTGAAGAACTGGTTTATCTGTGTTTTCTTGTACATAGTGCCTGTATTGAAATCCTTTCAGGGTATTTTCTTAGTGTCACGCTGATCAGATAGAAATGTGTTAAAGAAGTGCTGGTCCTGCCCCTCACTCTCTGCTCTCCTCTCACTTTCCTTGGGCATAAAGTGGCTCTGCTTTATTTTTGTTTGTGCTGAAATGCAAACATAGCCTGGTAAAAGGGCGATTATTGGGCTAAATGCAGTGCATTGATTTTGTTCAGAGCAAACTCCTATCTGTCCTCCACTGCCCGAAGAGTGTCTCCAGCACTTGGAAATGCACATTTGTTCCAATATATTCCCATAAGAGTTAACCATCCATGGCCTTAATGGCCTCGCACTGCTGACTCCAACACCCCGGTACAAGGAGGACATGAGCATGCAATTAGAGTTAAACAGCTGCTCAGAAATTGTATCTAGACCCTTTCTAAACATGTGTTTCTGGAATACATTGCAACCAGAGCCCAGTTGCAGGAATTTCAACACCTCTTAGCCTAGTTAATGAAATAACCGGGAAAAAAACCCCAAACAGTTGACATGGGGTTATATCTGTGTTGTCTTTTCCACTGGCTTAACCTCCAACCACATGCTCCTGAGGAATCCGCATTTGCCAAACATTGCTATGGCTGTGGCATATTCTGTGTTACTTTAAGTAATTATCCGGTCTCAGCAGTCTTAGAAATTGAAAATTTTGGGACTGTTTTACTGGGTTTTTATTATTGTGGTTGTTATTATGATCGTTATTGTTAATGTTTTCTGCCAGTAAGGCATCCTGTGGAGAGAAAATCCATCCAGATGTCATTATGGCCAGGGAATCAGCTAGTCCCCATCACACAGATTCCTTGTGTCTGACTGCCTACAGCTGGTGAGAAAGGGAGTCACTGCTACTCCTAGATTTTGAGGAAAATGGACAAGAATCCCACAGTGTGTCAGGTTGGAAGGGACCACAGTGGGTTGTCTGGTCCCACCTCCCTGCTCTAGCAGGGTCACCCCAGAGCACATGACACAGGAATGTGTCCAGGTGGCTCTGGAATATCGCCAGTGAGGAGACTCCAGCCCCTCTCTGCTCTCTGTTCAGTGCTCAGTCACTGCCCAGCAAAGAAGTTCTTCCTCATGTCCAGGTGGGTCTTCCTGGGCATCAGTTCCTGCCCGTTCCTCTCATGCCATTGCTGGGACCCCTGCGCAGAGCCTGGTCCAGCCTCTGCCCCCTCCCTGCAGCCCCTGACACACCCTGGGGAGGGCCCCTCTCAGTGCCTGCTCTGAAGGCTGAACAGCCCCAGCTCTCTCAGCCTTTCCTGCTCCCAGACATCATGGAATCACAGAACCTCCTGAGTTGGAAGGGATCCACACAGGGATCACTGAAGTCCAACTCCTAATGCTCCAGTCCCTTCATCATCTCCGGAGCCTCTGCTGGACCTGCCCCAAGAGCTCCATGGCCCTCTTGTCCCAAGGATCCCAGACCTGGACACGACACCCAGATGTTCCTCACAGGGCTGAGCAGAGGGACAGGATCCCCTCCCTGACCTGCTGTCGAGGCCTCAAGTAATTTAGGACGATTTGAATATTTCATTAGTGCTCACAAAGCCAAGGTTTCATCAACTAGCAGCTCCTTCTGCTACTAAATTTTCCTAAAAGCAGAAATATTTTTATTTTTATTTTAAATTTTTGTTGCTGAAATACAGGATTCTGAAAGAACACTGAGAATTTCTCTTGCAGGTTGCACAAAGGAAGCCACAGTTACAAAGGAGAGAAAACCTGTTGGCAAGAGCAGTGCTTCTCCTCTGCTGCTCAGAATAATTAAACAGCCCCCTGACTGTGTAGAGGAAGCCTCTCTTTTCCCTCCTATTTTGGTTACCATATTTATTTTTATGGAGATAATTTATGTTTTGTCAGGAACTGGCTTTTTGTTATTCTAAATCTCCTCCACTTAGTCCATCTGAAGATAAAAGCAAAGTACACAGAGGAAGAGGTAACTCAAATAAATGCATGTACATGTTAGTAAAGCAAATAGTTAAAATAAATACTTTATTTATGCATAATGAAATAAATTTGTAGAAACAGATGTTTTACTTTTGTTTGACAGAAACCAAGTGGTTTTAGCTGCTTTCTAATCTGACTTTCATTAGCATATTTAATTAGGCTATTGTATTTAATCATCAGAATGCTCAGTAATGTACATTGTGTTCCCAGCCATGCAATACCACTGCCATGTGTATCCATGATAGATGTTTTTAATAAAATCAGTAATTATCCTTTATTGCTGTTTTAAATTGTCATTTTGAAGTTTGTTAGGGCACAATAGTTTGTTAGGTATAAGAGAAAGCAAGCTTTCATTTTGCCGTTTCATAACTTAATGAAAAAAAATTCCTGTTAAACAGGTGCTAATAAACCTTTTTTAAAAAGCAGTGCTTAATTATCTTGAAGTTGTTTATAAGTGGAGATTTGGCAGCTCAGCTCTGGCTGGAGCAGTGCTGGGGCAGGTGTTGGGAAGGCTATGCTGGTGGCTCAGGTCTTGTTCTCCACAGCCTTTGCTTTCCTGGGACCTTGGGGAATTTGGTCTGTGAGCGTGGCAAGCACGTTTTGTAACACGTGGAAAAATCCATATAGGTCTGGGCACTATTTAGTGACATTTGGATTGTTTTTCCTTTGTTTCATTTGGTTGTTTAGCAAGGTTGAAGTCTGAGATCAGAGGATGTTTTATGGGATTTGTAACGTATCAAATATTTTCCTTTTTGAATTTTCAAATCTTTGGTGTCTTTCGGTGCAGAATGCCAAGTAAAATTCGCAACAGAAACAAAACCAGAGCAATCAAGAAATGAAGGTGATGTGCTGTGAACTGAACTAAAGCCATGGTGTTAACTGTTGAGAGAGCTCAGGTCCTAGCTTATCTCAGCACACAGTCCATTATCTAACTTCATTCAAATTTCTTTTATAAGAGATTCATCTGTGTGGCAGCACAGTGCTCAGAGAATGCCCTAAAATGGCCTGGTTTAGTTCACCAGCTCTAATGACACCTTTTCCTTTGTACATGGTTTGGGCTTTAGCTGACTGTAGGCATCTCACAGACAGGTTGGTTGTTCTGTGGTGATTTCATTGTGTTAGTCTCAGTCCTTTTTTCTCTTTTCTCTGTTGCAAATCTTCTCTCAAAACATCCCTTTCTGTATAATTGCCAGTATTGAAAGACTAGTGAACTCTGTTTAATCAGTGCTTTTATCTGTCATGTCTGAAAAGGTATTTATAGTATTGATACCACATTTGGGCATTGAAATATGATGGGCAGCAGCAGTCATGCTCAGCAAAGAAACTGTCACACAAAGCCACGTTGCACCTCAGGGATGGACAGAGTTGTCCATCATTTAGAAATGTCCATGCATAGGACATGGATACAGAAGGTGTTTATGGGGCAATTCATCTGTCAGGAACTCTTTGCAGAGTTGCTTGTTTTACCCTCAGCCAACACACACACTTAATTTGCATTTAAGGTAAACCACTTGAGTGGTTTTGCTCAGTTTGTCTTGCTACATTTTTTGATGGTAGATGTGTTTCCCTGGATTTGTTTTTGTCCTGTGAAAATTTAAGGAGGAAGAGGGAGTAAAGAGGAGAAGGAGAAAGCTGCAGCTTTTATCTTGTGCCTGGAGTAAAATCGTTGTTGGACACATTTCTGTTGGTTTTTCATGTGTAGAAGAAGAACAATGTCTTTGAAAAACACAAAGGAAACCTCCTAACTATTGATTCAAGGCCAGGTTGGCCAGGGATTGGATCAACCTGGTCTAGTGGAAGGTGTCCCTGCCCATGGCAGGGGGAGGAACAAGCTGAGTTTTAAGGTTGCTGCCAACCCAAGCTGGGACCTCTCAGTGATTCTGTGATAAGAGTTTTGTTCCTGTTGCTTGAAAGGTGGCCACTGTTTAAATTTACTGTGAGACTGAAATATTCTGTGCAGTTCTCCACCATTCTGTGATCCTGCCAGATTTATATTTTGTAAGTGGATATGAATTCAAGTATTTTTCTGGGCTACAGAGAGAGGCTGTACCGTGCTGGTAGTTGGGAGAGCACAAGATATGGTGGCCTTACTAACTACCAGTACACCCAGTTTCCTACTGACATCCTCCCAGTGTGCCTGGAAGAAGGGCTGGGGGCATCACTGGGGTGCCCAGATGTTGGATGGTCTGCAGTGGTTGGAGTGACTGGCTGGTGAGCTCTGGTGTGGGTGTGCTGGGGGAAGGCAGAAATCATCCTTAACACCTATTTTCTTTCTCTTTCTGTGTCAGAAAACATTGGTTCAGGATTCACATGAAGCTGCTGCTCATGTCACGCTTGTTTTTCTTCCCTTTGTGCATTCTCAGCCCCTGCAACCTGCTGCTGGGAAACAGAATTTAATCAGTGGGCACCTGCACTGCAAATAAACTCTGCCTCCTGCTCTCCAGAGGGTCAGGAGACAGGGGCACAGGGCCCCAGATGAGTACAGACACCTTCCACTCATGTCATGTCTTTACTGACAGCAGCAATCTCTTGCAATTAGGCTCCTGCAGGAGGTATTTAACCCGGGGGCAGCAGCTGATTGTCCGTATTTAAGTTCCCTCCTCCTCATGAGCTCTGTGTTCAAACCCCAGTGTCTCACCAGGCCTCCTTTGCTCTCTGTTCTCCTGATGGAGGGATAGAAAGCCATGACAATTGGTACTGATAATCCAAATCAACCTTTTCTTTTCTACAGCTCACCTGGAGCTTGAGGACTCCGGTGAACAAAATGAGCTCTGTGACGCTCAATAAGGAAAGAGCAAAACTAAGCCCTAAAAGTCAACTTTCCTGTGAAGTTTTGGTGGCAGAATAAGCAGTCCCTGAACATTGCATATCACTGTTGGGCTGGGGACACAGGGTCCCACTGAAGGATCACTGGGAGAGTTTGCTTCCTTCAGGCCACTTGGAATCATCAAATCATTTAGGTTGCACAAGGCCTCTAAGATCATCAAGTCCAAACCCATCACTAAACCATGTCGCCAAATGCCACATCTGCACATCTTTTAAATGCCTCCAGGGAGGGTGACTCCACCAGTTCCCTGGCCAGCCCTTTCCCTGAAGAAACGTCCCCTAATATCCCATCTAAACCTCCCTTGGTGCAGCTTGAGGCCGTTCCCTCTCCTGTCCCTTGTTTCCTGGGAGCGGAGCTAGACCCCTCCAGCTCCCCCCTCCTGTCAGGAAGTTGCAAAGAGCAAGAAGGTCCCCCCTGAGCCTCTTTTTCTCCAGGCTGGAGTCCCAGAGACTGCAATTTTCTGTGCATGGGTTCAAGGCTTCTTGTACTAGATTGGTGGCAGCTGTTTCGTTGCTCTGGCCTCTTTAAGAATTCCTTTTGGCTTTTTTTTTTCCCAAGGTCTCAGGACAATTAGAAAATTTTATTTCAGTTTGTGCAGGTTACATTGATGTCTTTTTATATCTGATCTCTTAAGTACTGAAATTGGCCCAGTCCTGTTTCTGCCCTGCTTTGATGGGTATCTTTGTGTAGTTGAAGCTGAGATACGTGCTGGCAGTTTTTATGCCACTAGCCAAGTACAAAGTTACTGATTTTCAGGCATCTTCTTGGATTATTTGAAAGCTGTAATTCCAAGAATACAGAAATGGAGATGTTTGCCCAGTTTCAAATATTCCCCACTACCAGAGGATTGTAGACAAATTATAAACACTTTTTCTTTTTTTTTTGGGGGGAAAACAAGTCATTAACAGATTATGAAGAATGGGTGTTGTTAGACAGTCAGACCTCAGGGATAGGTACTACAGAGCTTTTGAGACTGAATACTTACAAAGCTGACGTGGCGAAGGAATTATATGGAGAGGACAGTAGGACCACTGTCCTTTAAAAACAGCAACACAAAATCTCAGCTTTCAAAATGAGGTTTCAATGGTTTCTGCTACAGAGAAAATCACTGTAGCAACAGGAAAACATTTTCAAAATTATATAGTCTCAGTTTTCAGGAGAAAAAAAGGAGATTGAAACTGAGTGAAGGGAACTGGAGAGAATGTAAAGCTTTCCTGGGCCAGCTTCCATTTGTTGATCTAATTCCAGTTCAGTTTCTTTCAACTAAAATTTAAGTAGTTTTTACTTACGAACTTTCTTTTTTTTTTAGGTTTTCTTTCTATTTGATGCATCTTGGAATGAGTCTTGGGCTTTACTGTTTCAGAGGCTATTGATTTTCCAGATGGATCTGTGAAAGATTTCAGAGAATCCTTCTTTTGTTCACCTCATTTACCGACACAATTTATTTGCAGAAATGTGCATGTTGTGGATTTATAGTAAATGAATGCTCAGCACCTAATGCTGGGTATAAATGTGTATATTTATGCATAGAAACTTCCTGATCTCTAAATGACTTTTTTTTTTTTTTGACACACAGAAAAGTAAATACTCTCATTTAGGAGGTGTTTTCTGGATGCTACAGGGTTGACATGATTTATATGGAAACCTGAACCACTTGCTAACTTTAGACCCCATGTCTTTTAATATCCATGCTGTTTCCAAAGTATCTGCATATGTGTGTGCCTATATAAAGATGCAGAATATTTTCCCATTGCCAGTCTTTATGGGATTTTTAGCGGTAATACAGAATATGTAGGTAGTTACAGTGTATTTTCTGCTCGTGCAGGAGCAGATTGAAGTCAGTAGGGCTGGTACTTTACTTTCAGGAATTACTGGAAGGCTTTTTTTTCCACTTGAATTATATTTCAGATAAGTGTGACTAGTAGTTAGGAGTTTTTCCAACTTTTTTGTTCCTATGAAAATGTTCCTTTCATAGGTTAAAGTCGTGAGGGAACATGAAATGTGGGCAGAACACTGAATTGTGCCATAAATCAAGAAACTGTATGTGAAATTACATATTTTCTAATTACCTTGCTTAGATATAGATTGAGCAAAAAAGCAAACACAAGTTGAGTTGGCCAAGTTGAAGAACTGTCAGATAAACAAACTGTGACATCTGTAGTATTATCACCATCTGACTTATCTCAAACACTGATTTTACTCACTCATCCTTCATTCTTTATATCCACATGTCTAGCAGTACATGCATTTATATTTTATATAAAGGGCAGAGTGTAGTCAGAGCATTTGAGTTATGCTGTTAAAAATAAATTAAGGAACAGCAGGTGAAAATGATTCCAACACATGAATATTCAAAGTGTACCTCAGCCAGATACTGCAGAAAGAATAATAAAGAGCAGAGAAACTTTAGTGGGACTAAGGCGTGGAGATGATCTGAGATAAAAGTTTAATTGGCATAAGGTTGAGGTGGCTCAGAAAACTTGGTCCAGGAGTGGCAGGATCTGCTTGGACACCCCAGAACTTGAACACCCCACTGCCACAACATTGAAAGGTTTGACAAATGAGGGGACAGTAGCACAGGGATATTGGAAGCCCACCAGTCAGGTTCTGAGTCTTAATTTTTGCGCTTTTGGGCTTCAGTCTCTGAGCAGAATGAGTTCAAGGGCAGCAGGAAGGTGTAGGGACTGCAGAGCTGAATTGAAAGCTGAAAGACTTGAGGGCATTCCTTCTCCAGGGGATGTTTCCTGTGTGCTTACATCTCTGAGGGGTGGGCTTACCAGCCTCCTTGGGCACTGTCAAGCAGACCCTCAACTACTCTTATTTTTGCTGTTTCTTTTGGAAGAATGAAGAAAGTGTAACTTTCTCACCCCTTACCTGGTGGGAACCTGTTCCCATTGTCAGATTCAGTGAGGTTTCACAGCAACCAGGAGCAGGGTTCAGGGCCTTGTGAGAGGAGATTTCCAGGGAAAACTTGGGAGCCAGAACACATTTGTGGACCTAACATTCATTTGCTGTCGCTCATACACTGCACGGACAAGAACCAAAGCACATAAACAGATGACTGACTTGTTTTAATATCAAGGTGTGGTTTTTTTTCTCTTTTCCCGCTCCCCAGATCCCGTGCACGGCCCCCAGAACGTGGAGGTGGTTGACATTCGGTCGCGGCAGCTGACGCTGCAGTGGGAGCCCTTCGGCTACGCCGTGACCCGCTGCCACAGCTACAACCTCACAGTGCAGTACCAGTATGTCTTCAACCAGCAGAAGTTCGAGGCGGAGGAGCTCATCCAAACGTCCTCCCACTACACGCTGCGGGGGCTCCGTCCCTTCATGACCATCAGGCTGAGGTTGGCCCTGTCCAACCCCGAGGGCAAGATGGAGAGCGAGGAGCTGGTTGTGCAGACTGAGGAGGATGGTGAGTCAGCTTGGCTTTGCTTGCTGGGCAGGACTAGTGTTTACAGGTTGTGAATAATAACACAACCCTCTGTCCCATGAGAGTATAAATGTCTTCTCTGGGCAGCGTGTGTCTCGTGCAAGTAAAACTTGCAGGAGTAAATAATTTCCATTTCACAGCCATGTTCTTGAAAAGGCAAGGGTCCTTGAAGTGCTTGAATGTGATAAACATCAGTCTGAGCAGTTACCAAAGAGCTATAGGTTTAATTCTTCGTGTCCTGAACTACCCAACAACCACCCAGTAGCTTCCTTTGTCGTATGGGCAAATGTAACCCTGGCATTTGTTGATTTTTTTTCTTGTGCCTTCATAAAAAAAGATGTCCCAAAAGGAGTATATAATGCCTTCCTTTCCAGAGTGTAGCTTTTCTTAATGTCAATCTTCTGGACATCATATTTTATATAGATCTCAGAAGTAAAATTAATGGTGTGTGAGCTCTTATGTTCTGGATACAAAAGAAAAGTTTTCTGGAGGAACTGATGGAGTGTTTCAGTGTTATTATCCCACCTGAGCTATTTCAGGCCAAGGACTCTCATGCACTACAAGCCTCCCTCCTGTCAAACGTAAAATACAAGTTCTTCCTCAGCCTGAGCTGTAAGAAGTTGCTGTCCTAAGTCTGTCTCAGCTGAAAGTGGCTCTTCCAACCCAATATATCACATGGGAAGGGATGGCAGATATTTCAGAAAGATGAGCAGGGTTTTATCAGACAGGCTTGGGAGTGCATTTAGTTAGTTATCTTCCACAGCATTAAAAGTTTGCTTGAGTAGGTGGATTTCTTAGCTGGCGTTGTAGCCGTAATGACATATAAATCTCACATTGTTACTTTGCTAAGCAAATCAGTCTCTCTTGTTGATAAAGGTGTTCAGCCCAGTAGCATCTCTATGCCAGGGTGCAGTCTGGCTGTTTAGGTGGAGAGAGCTTTGGGCAAAGAAGGACAAATTAAATTCCCTGCTGCTGCTCTGCCGTACTGAAATAAAAACATACTGAAATTAGCTCCATGTTTTCGTGGATTCTAAGTTTATTTATCACTTAGTTGGTACATTGGAGTGTCCTTGTTTGAGCCAAAAGTGGAGAAATAAGGCTTTGATAGTACCTTTGGAAGGGCAGTGCTTTGATGGATTTTAATTTTTAATTTTATTTGCTTATTTTTAACTCTGAGCTTCCTGTCTGGTGGCCTTTTGGTGTCTTCTCATGTGTGTGCAGCTGGAGCTGAGGGCAGTTTTTAAGACAGTTTGTTGGGCTTTTTCTTCTCCCCCTGTAGTTCCTGGACCTGTTCCCTTGGAATCCATCCAGGGAGGACCTTTTGAAGAGAAGATCTATGTGCAGTGGAAGCCTCCAAATGAGACAAATGGCATCATTACACTCTATGAGGTGAGGAGAACAGATTGTTGTCAAGGAATATGTGCCACGGGGCCCTTTTCATATGTGTTTAAGCCAATCCTGAGCTCTCAGAGATTTCAGCAGGTGCTAAAAGAAGCCTGATTAAAATAGATAAGAATCTTCAAGATAGTCTGCTGCTTCCACTGAAAAAGTTTTCCAGTTTAAGAGAGAGAGAGAAAAAAGATTTCTTTCCAATATTTGTGGCAGAATGAGAGCTACACCATCCCCATGTCTCAGGTATTCAGTTCCTGCCCTTTTTCCTTCTGCAGTAGTTCCAAGGTGTGTTTTCTTTCCTTTTCTTCTTTTCTTGAGGTAAAACACTGTTGGTTTTTGTATCCAGATACTGTAACTAATCCCTCTTGGCCTTTCCAGTAGTCATAACACTTCCTGGCAATCTCAGGAGATATAACCATTAAGTCGTATCTCACAGTGTTCTTATTGAACCTTTCAATGATACATTTGCCCAGCCCAACCATTTCCCTGATGCCAAACAAAGTGCACAGCAGGTTATAGGATGATCATCGACCATCCTATGCTGGATGAGAAAAAAACATAATTAACTGTGATTCTAGAGTGGATCAGAGGGTTAAGGTAAGGAAGTGTTACTGCAGTCTGTGGTTCTGGTGATACAATCCCTAATGTGGGATAAAACCAAATATGTGGAAAAGGAAGGACTGCTTTGGAGGGTCATGTGAAATGAGAGACAGTCCTACAAGAGAAGGTAAAGGCACTTTGATTGAGTAGCAGAAAGTGTTGCACCAGTGCTGGCTGTGTGTGTGTCACTTGACGGGCTCAGCATTTGCCACTGGAAGATCAGAAGAAGTGAAACAAAATTTTGCTTTTAAAGTGACGTAAAAACCCCTCACTGTGGGTTCATGCAGCATTTTCTGACACAGAAGGGCAAGAACTCCCTTTTTTTTTTTCTTTTTTTTTGCTTTCTCTTGTATGCTGGGTTTGTGTGCAGCCTTACTTTGCACAAAGCACAGCTGCACAAAGCAACTCTGCCCTCGCTAGGGAGGTTCTGCTCTTTCCCTTTTCCTGCCCAGCTTCTCAGTTCAGAACATCATCTCTTGTAACAGGTCATGTCTCTAGCTGGCTCACAAAGGGTAGCTGTGTTTGATATGGCAACACTAAATAGATGAATCCAAGCTCATCTTGCTAATTTTGGGTCATTTCGGCCAGGCTGAAATCTGTGACTAAGCACAGAGTCATTTTTTGTTGATCACTGTTGAGACATCCCTGGGAATGTGTGCAGGTTGCATGTCACCTGTCAATACTGAAATAGAACTAACCCTTGTAATTTCGTGGTTTTTGAAGGTGTCTGTGCAAGGAATTAGGCAATGAAGCTGTCAGTATTTTAAGGGAATTAAACTGAATAGAACTAGTTGCGAGTTTTTTCCTGGCAACCCAGGTGACCTATAATAGAACACATTGAAAATAACCCAAGTCAAATGATGCAAATGATGTAAAAATAACTCCTTTTAATTTTTAAAGACGCAGTTTCTTACTAAAATATTGCCTTGGGCTCAGCTCATTGAAAAGACTTGAGCAATCTGAGTAGCTTTTCTGGCTGAGCAGCTGCACAGACAGAGACACTTTAATGCCTGCAGGGTTGTGATGCATCATGACAGTGCCTGCGCCCCTCAAGTCATATCATTGCTCAAGTCTCAGCAGAGGCACAAACAAATCTTTCTTTTCTGATAATGACTCTCTGCATATTTGGCAGCTGGAGACAATGAGAAGTCAAGGTGAATTCAAACTCTTCCTCCTTTTCCTCTTCCCCCTGATCTCCAAAAGGATAAAAATCCAAGTGCTGGAAACACCAGGAGAAGCAGAGTGCCTGAAGGTTGTCATGAATCAAATTTTTTCTTCCTTTCCTCTCCCTTCTTACATGTGAAAATTCACAGAGAACCTTCCCATTCTCCCTGGCACCTTGAGCCAGGTTCATCAGCTGGAGATAAAAATACAGGAGAGATGGGCAGGGCATTCTCAGGGGAGTTGGCTCCCTTTGGAACATGGGGATCCGTGCAGAGGGAACCTGCACACTGGTAATGGTGCACCACACTTGCAGACAGCAGAGAAGTCCTGAGTTGGCATCACAAACTCCTTGTCTGATAAACCTCATTTTTGTTAGACAGGGCTCAGCCATTCTCAGTATCACTGTGGCTTAGGCTGCTTTGACAGAGTTCAGCTGCCCTGCTGGTTCATGATGAAAGGAAAGGCTGGTGGTTCATCCCTGATAGGTTTTCATTTCTTTCCCATGGCCCAATTCTGATCCAGGGAGAAGCAGGAGGCTTTAACAAGAGCTCCCTCTCACAGGGAGCACAGATCCTGGAGCCAGCACTGGCACGGCTGCTCTGTCCCTGGAGACTCAGGGATGTGCTGATGAATTTGCAGCTCTCTGGAAGCTCTGAAATTGTGTCACTGTTATTAGAAAGAAACAAACCCAAAAGCCTATCAACACTTATTAGAGAAAAATTCCCTGCAAAGTACTTATTAACTACTATCACTTTATGAATTCGAGTTAACCTGGGAGTAGCTGCCTAGAGTCACATGTAGGTCTCCTGCAAGTGATGGTCTCTCAAACTACCCTGGGCACAAACCTCCTAATAGAAACAAATAAAACCCCACCTCCTTTTCTCCTAAATAATAGTTTACTCCTCACCATCAACGTCTGACTTGTTGTATCTGTATTTTCTCTCTAGTTCTGTTAAAAAATTTGTGTTGTAAGTGTCTAAAATGCTTCCATATAGTCACACTTATACTTAAGTATGTAAGTGTGTAAATGCCTATACTTAAATCCCACTGGCTTTTCTTTAGCACCAGTTTTGTTCTCAGGTCCCTAATCATTCCTGCAGCTCCCTGTCCACATCACCCAAACTGCCACTGCAGTTTCCATTCCCACTGTGCTTGTGCCAGCTGGGCTGGGGTTCAGAACTGCAACCTTCAGCAGGTTGTTTACTATCCAGAAGCACTAATTTTGTACCAACTGAATACTTCTAAAGAGCCTAAACCAAATGGAAGGACCTAAGTGAACCTTTTTTGACTTCTGCGAGTCTCTTCTGATTGATGCTTATCCTTCAAAATGCCTTTTTATAGAGAAATAGCATTGCACTTAAAAGTGGTTTAACCCCTCCCTGAGTTCAGCTGGAGAATTCATTGTCTCACTGGGTACAGTCACAGCTGGAGTTTTAAACAGAGGAATCTTCTTCTAGATCCCCAAATCAGTATATTGCAGTCTGTTTCCAGGGAGCAGAAACCGCTTGTTCAAGGCAATTTGGAAAACTCCGGGAACTGCAAGTCAGTTAATGATTGTGGTGGAAAGGTTGGGATATGAGCTGTGTAGAAAGTGATGTGCAGATTGCTCTGGCGTCTTGAGGAACTCAGAAAAGGTGTTAATAACACAAGTGTGTGGTGAGTTAGGAGGTGTCAGTTGGGCTGTCCTGTCAGGAAAATCAGTGAGGAGATGCACAGGCTGCTGATGGAAAGGAGCTGTGCAACAGAGGTAAAGCTGTTAAGCTTTACAGAAGTCCCCAGGTAGCTTCAAGGTGTGTAGGTACTGAGGTGAGACAGGTGGATCAGTCTGTGCTCAGAAACACAGCAGAACAGCAGAGATGGGCTTTGCTGGTACCTTGGGTTGGGTAAAATGCTCCCCAGAGATGGTTGTGCATGTGATGATCGTGAAAAAGGCACTGTTACAGCTGTCTCTGGCAGCAAGCTGCGAGTGGCACAATCTAATAATATTGTAGTAATCCTGTCCCACAACAATCTCCTCGCAGACTGAAAGCATCACAATTTGCTGAATTTTTTGTTTCATTTTTTTAACCAGTTCTAAAAAGCTTCTGTGCTTTAAAAACCCCGATAATCAAGTGCTGCTCGTTGTGCTCACAACTGTGTGGGAGTTCAGCTTCAAAGCCTTTGTGTACAAGGACATGCAGAGAAGATTTTTTATTTATTTTTCCTTTTTCCTAATTGTTTGCAAAGTCAAACCATTATCAAGCAGCAGAAAGACTGATGCTGTCACTGGGCTGCAAGAGCAAGCAATCTCATGTCATGGACCATCTCTGGCACTTAAATTCTGCTTTTAGATGACATGTCTCAAATGTTTGTTGCACAGTGCAAATTGAAGTGCTTCAGATATTTTGTGCTGACTTGCACCTTGAAAATGCAAGTAATCAAAGCTTATTTATATCTGCATTTTGCTGTTGCTTTGGGCAGCTGAAAGCTTACAGTTGCACTCAGTAAGTGATGTTGGCTTTTGTATTTGTAAATACAATTTTTTTGGAATGTAATCTATTTTTTTGAATTGTCCATTTCTGGAATATTTTACCATTAAACAGGAAGAAGAAAAACAAACCCCACCTAACACTCCTGTCTGAAATATTTGTCGCATCACTATTGGAAGGCATTGTTACAGGTACTGAAATCATAACAGCATTTGATCCCTAATGTTCAGCTCCTTGGCTGGAAAAATGACTCTCAGGCCATTGAATCCTTTCAGTGGGCCCTGTTAAAGGCAAAATAAACAACGAGCTGCCTTTTTAAACATTGTAAGGTGCAGTCTTGTAATCACTCGTGCCATCATCTTTAGGATTGTTCAGTCCCAGGTGGGTTGCACATGGGTGTTGGGAGAAATAAGGATGCATTTGCAGCTTGTAACGAGCTGGTTCTCTCAGTGGCTGTTTCTGAAATGCTGTAAATCTCTATTTAGATGCTAGGAATAATAATACAAGGGACTTTCATACACAATTTCAGGTCTTTAATGGGATGCTTGGAGCCTAGTACCTCTAATCCCAGCGGATTTGAGTTTAAATTGCACTTCAGAGGCTACAGATCCTCTTAGTTACCATGTAAAATTGCAGTCTGCCCTTCTTCATCTCTCCAGTTGCCAATATGCCATTTCTTCTCCATCTCCTCACCCGCTTTTTCCCTGCAGGAGACGTTGTTACATGTAAACTGCCTCTTTAGAGGGTCCTGCATAAGGTCAATATTTGTGGGATGCACTGCCTGCATTTACAAGAGGGTGGAAACCAATTTCTTCCACCTTTGACCCCTGAAAGTGCATACTTATTATAACACAAAGCAGGATTATCTGCTGTGATAGCTACCTGCTGCATGGATATGTGTGCATTTCTATTCATAGCCCCTTTTCTAAGCTATTCAGGAAACCTGACATTTCTAGGATAAAATCCTTCTTGCTAAAAGGTTTTGCCAAAAAAGAAAAAAAAAAAAAAAGGTTTCCTGGAAAAAAAGCTGAAAGGGTTGGGAGCTCAACTTGGCTTAGTCATTTGTTTGTTTATTTAAAAGCGCTCTTAGGGGTTTTTTTTTAAGGTTCCAGAGAGTGAAAAATGGCTCCCACAAGAAGCAAAGCAACAGCCACAAAATCTCGCGACCAATTTGTATAAAGCTCCACAGTCGAAAGAGTGGAAAGATGACAATTCCGGGAAATTGCCTTCAATGAGAAGTGGCTTTGAATGTTTCCATGAAAATCAATCATGTTACAGCTTCTCAGTTGCATTCTGTGGATGCAGGATCCTCCTGGGATGGAGCTTTCTCGCTTGGGCTCGGTGTGTGTGCACCGAGGGACGGCCCTGCCACACGCAGCTGGCTGCTGCTGTTAGCTGAGCATCGGGGCGATGTGAAGGAGATGCTGTTTGGTGCTCAAAGCACCCCAGGAAATGATCAGTTAAAGATGGTCTGTTGGGTCATAGCTTAATCACTCATCTGTAGGGGCATTTGCAGTCTGATGCCACGGGAAATTGTTCACCTGCAGCACTAATGCTGTATTCCTCTGACACTGGATTTATACAGTGCCTGGTACTGCTCTATATTGTTTATCCACAGTCCATGAAAGTCAATTATGTGAAGAATAAGGGGTTTACTGATCTGGACTATATTGAATTATAGTTCTTTAATAATCTAAACTAGCAGTGAAAGTGTAGGGCCATGTATCATCTGTTTAAGTTTGAAACTCTGTCAGCTTTGTCGTGGGCTGTGTCACCCTTTCAGTGACATGTGAGGGAAGCTGTGCACATACCCCCAGCTAAATTAGTCCTGCACTTAATGGCTCTTAGCACAGAATTGCCCTGGAAGAGAGCTGGGCAGGCCGGGGAGAAACTGTTTGTTATATGCTTGATGACTGGTGTATTTACTGAGCACTTGGTGAGCAGGTTGGTTAATGCTGCCAATGTTCTGGGCTCCACTTAATCAGGATTCAGACCAGAATGTGGGAGATGAACGTGCTGATTGCACTGATTTATTATCATTTCTTGGCAATTGAGAAGGACAATAAATCTGAGCACTGCTGAGCAGGTTGGGATGTCGTGTCAGCCACAGATCCTGCTCTGTTTCTGAGACGAGGCAGGACTTGGTGAGACAGCTTCCCCATGGAATTTCAGGATCACAAGGTCACAGGAAATCTGGGTTTGTTGTTTTTGTTTTTTTTTTCCCTAACCAGCAGCATCCCATGGAGAGCTCTTTCCCCACCCTGTTTTATAAAGTAATATGGTTTATAAGCTCCCTGCCAGCACTAGAATTCAAGTATGTGCTTGAGTGACCCCCCTGGCACACACAGGGTGTTCATTTGAGGTGCCTCCTCTGATGCTGCAAGAAAAGCCTGACTTACTTGTGTGCAATAATCCAGAAGGCAACAAATGTAGATGTTGTTCTGGTGGAACAGGATGGCTTTCCTTCCCCATCACGTTTGGAAACACAAAATGCCACGGCAGGACAGAAGCCAGTTGGGGTTTCAGGTTTAAGGCTGTCGTGGGGAGGTGACAGCAATTAGGCTGTGCTCTGCCCGGGGTGATGGCTCAGCTCCTGCCCCTCCAGCTGAGGAGGATGCTCCAGATGCAGGATCCTCCTCGCTCAGGTGTTACACCCTGTTGGAAACACCTTATTGCTGCTGTTCTCTCTGTCCCAGTTACCTTAACACAGCCTTAAACTTAGGAAATGTTTAAATGCTTTCCTAATTAGGGATGCTTTTCTGAATAAACACCTCAAAGAGCTTTTGAACTAACTTCTTAAATTATACAGGATTCTTAATTGTGTGTTGCTCATAGGCTGTTACTTGCAAGATATACTTAACTTGGGAGCAGTTGGTAATGATGCTCTTTTAAATCCTATGGTTTCCAGTAACATCTTGGGGAGAAAATCAGAGGGTTTTTTGAGAAACTCAGATGTCAGGGTTTTTAAAATGTACGAACAACCTCCAGGTAAGTAGATACTTGTGTTATAAATAGAATGAATCCACTGTTTAAGAAAAAATTGCTCGATCAAGCTCTTCAGAAATAAAAGCATAATACGGTCCCTTGAGCACAACAATTTCTTTGATTACCTTTTTATTGTTCTTTTGAAGCCAACAGACTTGCAGTGATATAAATCCCTTGCAAATGAGACGATTTTGGCCACAACAACTTCTTTTTTTTTTTTTTTTAAGGAAGGAACTGAATTATTTTAGTGTGCATGTGTTCTTTCTGTGCTAAACTAAATTATAAGAACTGGGAAAAAAAACCCAAAACAACCAACTTATTCTTTCTTGTAATGAAGTTCAAGTTTAAAACGTGCTTTTATAGATGCATCAGCATCTTGTCTTTCTGCTTTCTGATGTTTTCTTTTCTTTCCCAGAAAAAAAAAAAATAACAATTTTGGTCTATCTTTCTTTCTTCTCCCAGACATACTGCTTCTCTGTATTGCTCATTCTTAATCCCATTTCCTCAATTTAATCTTTTCATGTGCTGTTGTACCTGTGCAGTTACAATAATATAAAGCTTTTTAACAGTTCTATATTCAGATCTTACAGTATTTTGCTTACCAAAATGTAGTAGCTTGCTACGTTGAAAGTAAATTGCAGATATATGTTTGCGCTTCTTTCCTAGTTTTTTTTTTCCTGGTCTGTTTTATCTTCAGTATCATTTAATTTAGCAAATATGTAAGAATGAATTATTTTATATATATATATATATATATATATGAGCAAATATATAAGATGTGGTGGTGGCTCTGTCCTTTTGATGGGTGCAGCTGAGGAGGGGAAAAGCTAGTCAAGGTGATCTTTGCATTGCCTTTAAGAGGGTTATAAAAAGGGTGTCCATAAATAAAATAAATAAATACCCTTATAAAATAAGGATAAATAAATAAATAACCGTATAAAAGGGTGTACATACAGATGTATAATATGTATGGTTCCTTTTGGGTTATTAACCTCATTGCTGCCCTTTGTGTGTGTCTTAGAGCCAGTCTTTGTGATCCTGCCATCCAGTGGACAGGATGGGTTTGGGTTTAGTTTCCTAATTTACCAATTTCTGTCACTTGGAGTCTCTTGCCTCCCTATTCCTTCTCCTTTTGCCCTCCCTGTTCATTACTGGTTTTCCTGGTGTCACTGGCAGTGAGGGTCGAAGGCTTTCAGGAGGCTCCTGGCAGCTGATAAGCTTCAGCACAGGGAGAACAACTTACTTTCGTTTTTAATTCACCTGCTTTTGCCTGAAATGTTGAAAAACGACTCCGTGTGAGCTTGGACAGGGCTTGGAGCAACCTGGGCTGGTGGAAAGTGCCCCTGCCCATGGCAGGGGGTTGAAACAAGATGATCTTTAAAGTCTATTCCAACCCAAACCACCCTATGAAGCAGAGAGCTGATTTATATAAGACACAGATGGGTATCTTAAGTGACTAAAAATACGTGATCTTACAATCATCAGCTGCAATAACAGCTAAGACTGATATGGGAGCTGTAAATGTGGCAAAACCGTTTCATACCTGCGTGGGCCTTGCTTCTCTTACTTTATGGTGGCAAACACAGTGTAGTGTGGCAGATCAGCAATGGGGTGCATCAGGCAGGTGCTTCCAGCACCAAGAAATAGCTGAGGAACAAGTATGGAGATTGAATAACCCCCTCGGTGCTGCAGTCCTATCAAAGCAATTTCTATAGTTGTCATCTTCTGCTATTAAACTGAACAATGAGCCTCTCCAATAAAATCATATGAAATAACAGCTCATTAAAAGCCCTCCTTAATATATAGCATGCTAATTAATGTCAGTGGGGTGCAAGCTTGAATGGCAGAACAGACTATAACGTTTAGAAAGTAGGTAAAGTAAAAGAAGATATTTTATCATTAATGACCTTTTAGTAAACCTAATGAAATCCTTAATGGCCTGAATACATTACTGAGGCTCTCCCAATTGCTTTGTTACCTACTCCGTTCTTCCTCCTCTTCTCACAGACATTAAACTTGGGTTTATTTATAGAAAACAAAAAGCAGTAACATCCCAAGGAACTATGAACAGGAAGAAAGAATCTGAGTGAGGAGGAGAGTAGATGAGACACCTCAGCCCTGCTGGGCCTGGTCAGGACTGAGCGTAGGACCGTGTTACGTCCTGCCTTGGATACATGTTGTCTGTGTTTGTATTCAGGTTTAATTGCATCCCTCTTTACGTGGCTCTCAGGAAATAGAGTAGGGAGCAAATGGGCCTCTTTTATTGCCGGGGTCTCCCTGGGTTAACTTCCATATTCATTCCTAATGAATATCTGTGCTCTGGCTTTTTATGCTGTTACCAGCCATGCTGGGCTTGTGCTGTGACTAAATTAAAGGACAGTATTCTTCAGGGCTTTTAGTCTTTTCACGTGTTGCCAGCCTTAAATATAACTTGCAAAAATGCTGATTAACTCTCCCTTAACCTTCTTCCCCAAAGAAAGTAGTTCAGGAATGGAAAAATGAAAGTCCTTCGCTACCGCCCATTTCCTGGATGAAATTTAGTGGGCTGGGGAGGGATGTAAGTGCAGTAATTGCCTGGCTTAAACCGAGTTTTAAGATGGAAAATGTCCCCATTCATCTGGTCATAAAACACATTCTTCAGTTCTTTAGTTTTCCAACACTGGAGGAGGATCGTTCACTAACCTGTTCACCAGCTCTTTCCTGTCATTAGGAGATAACTTCTTTCAAATTACTCCTTTTGTGTAACACTTGTGCAATTAACTGCAGTCCTGTACCCCAGATGTCTGAAACTCCCTGATAAGACTGAAACCAAGGTCCATCCCAGCTGCAAACCGAGTCACTTGCAGTAGTAATTGTTCCCGAGAGGCACAGGCGGTTGGTGAATCTCAGAAAGAAGGAGACCATGGCTTGCTGTGTAATCATGTTTCAATCAGCTCTGTGGGACCATGAAATGGATTGTCTCCCTGTTGTTCTGTGCACCTGGGAGCAGATACTGCTGGGCAAATGAATTCCTTATTTGGCTCCAAGCACACAAACGAGGAGAGCTTCTGGCTTCCTCTCTCCCACTCCTGCAAACCAGGCAGGAAGGGAGTACAAATCACCTTGAAATCAGAATTTGAGATCGTAGCAGCGTCAGCCAGCCCTGCTTTGTTTTCCTAATCATCCAGTGGAAAACCAGGGGTGCTTTAGGAGAAAGATGCCCAGGCTGTTGGCTGCAGGGGAGCTTGGATGAATGACAGAATCAGCAGTGGTGATCAAAGAGCTGTAGGAATCGTGCAAATCTGAGAGAAAGGAGGAGTGAGCACCTGTCTGGTTAATGTGGTGCCCCCTGAAATATTGGAGTCAGCTTCTCTCTTCTGGAGCTGGAAAAGAAGGAAATGCTGGTGGAGATACCGTCTTGAGACAGTGAGAGATATTTCTCTTTAGACACCTGCAAAAAGGCCTGGTCATGTCTTCACAGAATTTAATTCCTGTTTAAAACTCCCTGATTTCAGGAATATTTGGGTCTTTCAACATAAGTGAAACTTCATTTGAAACAAATCAAAAATCAACTCCACCAAGCCAAAAGGTTTTTCCAAGGTGTTTAACTTGATTTGTCTCTGTGACAGTGTTGAACTTGCATTAAATTTAGAAGAGAAAAAAAACGAATATACAGCATTATTAACTTGCCATATTCTTATTTAGGCCACAGACAAATTAGAAATTATTCAGGTTATCCAGACAAGAGCTACATCCTCACCAATCCATTGTGCTTATTAAGGTGAACTGTGCAAATCCCTCCATGCTGCAGCTGAGCAAACAGTGCTGCTTGGTAGATGTAACTCAGTCCTTCCCCTCAATAATCTTTCTCATTATATTTTATAAAATCTGTCTTGTAATGCTCCTCCTTCCAGAAATGTTCTCTCTTCTTCCCAAACTTCTCTCTGCAGTAGAGACGGGATTTCCAGCTAAATAAACTCGTGGCTCCGGTTTTCAGACGGTGCCAGCAGGAGACAAGCCTGTTGCTCAAGCAACACTGAAGTCGGAACAACCTTGGCTTGGGCAGGAGTAATGAGACACAGCCCTGGGCTACAAATTGCATTGACTTGGGAAGGGGGGGAGGGGGCAGAATTCATTCTGCTCTGCCTGAGGCAAAGGTCTGCTGAGGTGTCAGCTGAGTTCCCTTAGACTCTCCTTTCCTCCTCTGTCATGGTAATAAGTACCAAGAAAGCTGCTTATGAAAGAGTTTTGAGGAAATCCCTTGTTACCTGCTACTAGTTTAACTTGTGTAATCTCAGCTGCTGCAGCAGAGGGACATCTATTTCCAGCTGCTTTAGTGACAGGTTTAAATAAAGACCCTGGACTTTGTGGGCCTTTCTGGACCATGAGAAATTCCCTGCAGCTACAGTGGCTTGCTAGGAGTTGTCAAGGGAAGAACTGGCACTGATGAGCTGCAGTCTTGTCTGCTGCATGGAGATCTTGGTGTTTGCCTTTGTTACTCTGAGCTCCTTGGTGGCACGAGAAGAAAATGATGTCAGTGTGTTTGACATTTCTAATAGGGAAGCACAGTAGCAATGGTTCTATTTTTCCCCAACAAATCTGATAAAGAGGAAGCCTTAGTGAAGCTCTCACGCCCAGGAAGAATCAAGATGTGCAGTTTACCCACTGTTTTTTCATGTCATTACATAATTGTTTTAGCAGCTTTACTCCTTACGGGCTCCATACACATCTCTGTGACCAAATTATTTGCTGGGATTTAACACAGTGCTCTCTAAACAGAGTATCTGTGAACATAATCCTTAATGATGTGCTGGGGGCACACACTGCTTGTGGAAGTCTTGCCTGTGATTAATCAATTAAGAATAAGATAAACTCAACAGTGGTTCCTCTGTTTCGGTAGACGATTTGAAACCTGCTGAGGCTGAACGTGCATCTGTATTTGTTTGTTGTCTCAGATCAGATAGGCATAGAAATAAAATACTCTCCAAGTGTTGCTTGTGCACAACATGTCCTTTAAGGATGACAGCACCTGTGTTTTTGAGAAAGATACCTTTTTGCAGCAATAGCACTAGTTACTGGGCAGACCAGGACAGCAGTGATTTTACACTCCTCTCAACCAGTCTGTGTGTGTAGGTGGTTAAGAGATTGTGTTCTGTGTTTGCTGATCTGTGTTGCTGTGCTGTTGGCAGGATGAGTCCTGGATAAGAGGGGTGGAATTGCCGTGTGGTCAGGAGATCTCAGAGTTTTTACAAGTCTGAATTCACGTGCTGTGTTCAGTGTAGATGAGAAACCAGACAGAAACTCCTGACCAATAAAGTGTCCTGCTGAACAATATTGATCCCATTAGGAGACCTGCTTGTTGTGTGTCTTCACAGCAAAATGCAGACATGCTATCCCTGAGCACTCAAGGGTCGGCACCACATGCAGTTCTTGTCTCTCACCCACTCCCCAGATAAGCAGACTGAAATAAAATAATAGCAAAAACATTGACAACTTTTAATTAGTTTTCATGTTCCATATTCTGTTCCATTGGAACAGAAAGGTGGCATTTGAGAAGATAGAGATGCATTTTATTTTCAATGTAGTTACCTTCAGGAAACGTGGGAGCTCCTGCTGATAATGTTTCTGGGAGTTCGTACTGAAGAAGGGCAACTATTAATTTATGGGACAGCCACTCTCCTCTGCATCCTCTTCTCACCTAAAGGCATGCAGAATTTGGGCAGAGTGCTCTGTGACATGGTTAGGATAGCCTTTAGCAATATGACAATCTCTAAATGCACTGTTTATAAATATTTCTGCATATAAATTAGTGATTATAAATATTGCCAGCAGCCAGAAGCAGTCTGGTACAACCCATTCAGCCTTGTCTGCCCCTCAGAGAGCCATTGTTTGTTGAGGAAAGTAACAGATGAGGTGACAGAGCTCTTCTCTGAGGTGGCACTTGTTTTTTCTACTTGCCATTGCAAGCAGACATGTCCCTGGATTTAAATGTAGAGGAAGATATGTTGCCTTCTGTTCAACAGCTTTTCCTTTTCACACTCAAGTCCCTGGAGAGAAATATGCTTCAGTGGATCGGGAATTTTGCTAGGTGTAAATGCAGCCCTCTGCTATTAAATTAACATCACTGCCAAGAACCTGCTGCATTCAGGGGCCAATGTCACACGTTTGAGGCAGGGATAAGAGATGACCATGGAAGAGCTGATGGGTTCCTGCCTTCTTTTCAAAATTTGGAAGCTCAGTTGATGTCTAAGTACAGTGTTGTAGCTCAAGAACACAAATCTCTTTGCAGATATCTATGTGAAAATCTAAGTTTTACTTGAGTCTGACTTCTAGAGGGATTTCTCCGGTCATCACTTTCATCCAGGACACATACACTACAAGAGCATCCTAGGGTATTGAATTTCTGGGTACATCTGCACACAAGTTCTAAATATTATGATGCTAAACTTATCTGATAACAGCAGACTTACAGTTTGATAGTTAGTTTCCCTTGGCTTTAAACTAAAACTGGCTTTTTTTCCCTTTTTTCTTGGTTTGAAGCTGTGCTCCCTGGCCAGTGCCATTCCCTGGAAATGTTTCCATTTCTTTAGCCTCTTTTGGGTGTTGCAAACACTGCAGAGGGAGAATCTATGTGTGGGACCTTGTGTTGTAACCAAGTGTCTCTAACATAAGTGTTTCTGGCAGCCCTGTTCTCAGTTCATTGATTTTTGTCAATGATGTGATAGTAAAACTAAAAGTATCTGTGCTAGAGAGTGAAAAGGGGGTGAACAAAAAGCCCACGAACCTCCCAGCGTCTGAAACTAAGCATGTCCTTGTTGCTGTGAGAGTGGGAAGAGTCCTCTGGCTGCAGATGAGTTCTGTGAGCGGCAGGTCATGCAGACATCAAGGACTATGAAATAATGACTCTGTGTCAGAGCGTGCCTTGTGCTCTTGTGCTTCCATTACTCGTCCTCCCACTCAGAGCGCTCATTGTACCATACTCCTAACATGATAAACATATCTAGAATGAAAATGCTTAGCTGTACCCTAATTATAGGAGATCCTAATTATAGGAGGTATCCTGAGGTTGTGCTGACGTGCTGAATGAATGCAAAGTGGTCCTTCCCAGAAGAGCTTCTGCAGAGTAATTCTGGCTTGTCTTGCGTCTGTTCATGTCGGCATTTCAGGGTCAAGCTGTTCCCATGATGGGTATGATTTCACAGGGCATCTTGACCTCTGTGATGCTGTGGTTAGATCTGGCTCTCCATTCTCATTCTAACAATATTGCAGAATGCAGGTCGTTAATAGTAGCTCTCTCTGGATCTCCTAGTGATGAGACTGTACATAGTAGGTGGACATCATCTGGGAAGGTAGATGGAGTTGTCAGAAATACCTGTGCAGACTTCTGGAGGGAGTTGGCCTGCCTTGTTCATGGACATTTCAGCTGGGTGTTGTGAGCAGTAAAAACCTGTCAGTGAAAAGTTGTTGTCAGCCTTGCACAACCAGTGCTCTTCTACAGCATCCTGTGCTTCCGTGGCCCTTCGTCACGTGCTGCTCACATTGGGTTTATGTGACTCAATTCAGAGAAACGGAGTAAAAAAAGACTAACAGGTCACATTTGGCCTTGCAGGGCCAACATTAGGGAGATAGGGGACGAGTTGGATGCAGCCTGGCACTTGGAGAAGGAGTGGCTTTGTGAGGCTGTTCGTGCAGAGGTTGGGTATTCTGCACACAAAGCAACTCCCATGAGCACCCTGACCTCAGCAAGGTTTTCCCCTTTCCATCATCTGAGAATTTTCTGTGTTTTCTTTGCCACCTTCAATGCAACATATTATTAAATTCAAGCCATTTAGAATGGAAGTCTGCAATATACATGTAATTTTTAAAAACTGCTTAAAAATAAGATCGTAATTAGATCAGCAGGAGGCAATTTTAAAAAAAATTTATTGCACCATGAAAACTAATAGAACCTTGATGATTCAATATTCAGAGTGCTTGGGCCTGGTTTAAGTTATGCTAGTTTTCTCCAGAAATGGCCCATAAAAATTTACATTATTTTAGAGTTTTAATTAGCTAAGCTTGTAAACTAAAATAAATAAGAGTTTTGGAGACATTCGGAGGCGCGGGGAAGAAAAGACAATATAAATGTTCATTCTAATTCTTATTTATAGGAAGAGTAAATACTCCCTTTGATGTTAAATCACCTTTTCTTCTTCTCACTCAATCCATGATTTTTCTCTCTGTTAACAGAACCTTGGGATTTTATTCCCAACACTTTGGCCCTGTCATTCTGCTTATTAAACTGGCAGTTTGTTTGAACACTCCAGTTACTCATTAAATTTTGCATTTTCTCTCACTGTATTTATCACTGCTTTTTGCGAACCAGGGATGTAAATGATCCCTTTGCCATCTACGCTGTGGGATAATTTGCCTTTCTGAGAGGCTCCTCAGCCTTTCATGCAGTTTTCCTTGTCTTGTAATAAGCGGGAGAGTTTTTTTTTTCCCCTTCTCTCTAAGATTTACTTTGGATCCCACTTTTTTACTATTGTTTTCCACAAAGCAATTCCCCCAAAAGTCAGATTTTCATAAAAGTAACAGTCCTGTTTATGTGCTGCTCTGGTATTAAACTGTGTGTATGCAAATGGCACAATGCAAATGTGGGAGTGTGTTAAACGAACCACTCTGTGACTGGGGGAGAGCAGTTGCTTCCATCAAATCCCTGAGCATTCCAAGCATGTATAGGCAGATGGAAACTGGCTTAAGTCCCCTGTGAAAATTTAGCTCCCAGAGATCAATAATGTGTGTATGTGCCTCACATGAGGCACAACAAGCCTGTTTATTCCATTTCTGATAAGGCTCATGGTCTGACACAGTGTGGGGAAGGCACATCACCTTCCCCAGGGTGTTTTATGCTTGCGTATTCACAGATTTTCTGATGAATGTGCTGTAGTGGTGACCTCCAGAAGAAATGGGCTTCTTGTATCAAGAGCTGGGGGAGGGAATCCAGTGCTCTGAGGGAGTTGGCGGGGTTGGGATCATGTGGGATTCTCATTCCTTGCCACAGCTGAGGAGCATGAGGAAAGAATCATAGAATATCCTCATTGGAAGGGACACCCAAATCACAGAGTCCAACTCCTGGCCCTGCACAGACACCTCAACAATCCCACCCTCTCCCTGAGAGTGTTGTCCAAACCCTCCTGGAGCTCTGGCAGCCTTGGGGCTGTGCCCACTGCCCTGGAGAGCCTGGTCAGTGCCCACCACCATTTCTTGGAGCAGTTCTGTTATTTATCTCCAGTGCTGTGCCCGCCTGGTCCCAGTGGTACTCCAGCTGAATTCTGGTGTTAGCAGCCCATGTCCCCCTCTAACTCCAGCTGTAGGGAATCTGGCACTTCCCCGTGAGGCAACAGGCTTCCCTTGGCAAATGGCTCTGATGCAGAAACCACCAATGTTTTTAGGACTGAGACCTGTACTCAGATGTTCTCTGTGGTAACCTGACCTCCATGGAATGGTTCAGGTTTGCTCTGTTTCCCAGTGCTGGGAGCTGTGCAACGAAGGCACCACATGTTTCCTGTAAGGACAAAATCTACTGACTGGGGGTCCCAGGAGCCAGAGGACAATTAGGTTTCATTGCCTGGGAGGGACAGAGGGGGATAAGAATGACCAGAACTGTGATACATTAAAAGAGGGAAGAGGCTTCTCTTGAAGTGCCAAAAGATTGAGTTGGGTCAGAGCAAAGGTTTGTGAGCAACTGGGGTTTTATGTTGCTAGAGGAGTGACTGGAGAACAGCACTGAGAGCTGCCTCCTCTGTACTCACCAGGCTCTGTGTGTGTGTGTATGAGCAAAACAGATCAAAACACACTTAGGCTGCTGCGTCTTTCAGCAACATCTTTCATGCAAATTGTGGTGCTTTTTTTTCCATAAATTACCCTTAATTTGAATCAATAAAAAAAATCTGCTTTTCCATTACTGTGTGATGACTCTCTCTGGCTCCCAGTGAATTCATAAATCTGTTTCATGTTCAAGCCTCCAAATTACTTTGATAAGAAACAAGGCAAAGCAGTATAAACTAAGTTTTCTGCGTGACTTTTCAGGGCCAGGTGTCTGCACTCTAATTTGTCACATTTTGATGTTTCCCTGCTTGTGCTTTAGATGTGGGAGCCTAAGTTGAGTCTCATTCAAATTCATGTTCTTGTTATTGCTATTCAGAGTCTGAATACTTGCTGGTGAAAAGTTCCAATACTACAGTAAGTCCAGGAGCAGCTGCTAAGTCTGTTTAAATTATACTTTGGAGCAAGCTCAGGATGTCAATAAAGGATCTTTTTTCCTTCTCTAAAACGCCCTGATATTTTTTGGGGGTGTCTAAGTTTAGGCAGCAGCCACCTGTAGGTGTTTTATTTACCTTTTAGGTCTGGGTAAACAGAATATTTCTACACTTCTCGTTTGAAACCTGTTGCCATCTTCAACTGATTTACCAGATTTGAAGAAATCAGGGGTCTGTAAAATCTTGAAGTCAGGCTAGAAGAGCCTGGCACAAAATACCTTATTCACACCTTTGATATGTCCAATAACAAGCAATTATTTTCATGTTCTTTGAGGTTGAACCACTCTAGGCTTTGAGGCTGAAACCATGAATCACTTGAGACAATCAGAAAATACAGGCTTGCACTGATCAAGGGCTTTTTTTGTTGAAATTGCAGCTCAAGCTTGACCAGAAATAGACATCCCTTTTTTAATGCTGGCTTTTAGACTTCTGAAGTCTGTATTGTGGGTCCTGCAGGAATGGCTACATCCTCTATCCATTTTGATTTGTGGATGCCCCTGGACTACTTCCTTCCCTTGGAATATTTTTTATGCAGGTGCAAACCACTGCACAGCAAATTTAACTATCCTGGCTGGCTTGTTTTTCCTAGTCACCTTTAAAATTGCCTGCAGTGTGTCAGACATCCAGAGGGGGGGAAATAAATAAATGGTTTTAAGGTTTGGAAAGTGTGCTCTGGATGGATGAAGGGGAATGAGGCATTAGAATGATCTGCTGCATGAATCAGTGGGACTAAATGTCCTTTACATACTTGCCTGGGGTTGCAAAAGTCTGGATTCAGAACCTGAGGGGGCTCTTCTGCCTTTTGCTCCCACTGCCCTGCTGCAGTCACAGCAGTGTGGGAGGCAGGGTCAGGGTTACAGTGATTGGAGAGATGGGACAGTGTGGGAGAGAGTGCTAAAAGAAGGGCCATAAAGAGGGGGGGAATATTTTCTTCCTCATCAGAGAAGGTGTCCAAGGTTTCTTGTTTTGTGGCCCTCTAATTGTGCTTTGTAATTGGAACCTAATGAAGTACATTTTGGACAGTGCCCAAGCCTTTCAGGCTTAGTTTTATTCTGTGATTCCCAGCATGCAAAGCCCAAGCCTACATCTGCAACCCTGTTCACCTCCTCACCATGACACATTAGAAGCTCTGGGCTTGCTCTGGTTGCTCATCAAGGCGCTGCTGCTCTGCCTCTGCCACCCACTCTAGACCTGTGTCCAGAGCTGGCAGGGATGTGGTGTTGGGCACCATGGCTTTCCCTGGCCCAGTGTGACACTGTCACCGAGGAGAAAACCTGTTTCCTTCTACTTGTGCCCCCTTCAAACACTTGAAGAGTTGTGGGGGAGGGAGGGAACGGAGGTCATTGCACCGAAAAGGGCAGACTTGGTGCACGTTCCATGTGCTGCTCGTGGACACCAGGAAAGAGCTTCGCCAAGGTGGAGGGCTCAAATGGGGTATGGCAGCAACTCAAAAGAGTTGAAGTATGGTTTTATCATAGCTATTCAGCTCCTTATTTATAAAACAGAGGTGAAGCCAGTCAGACCAATCTGACAGCTCAGTGCTTGATTTTACAGCTCATTAGTGAAAGGGAAGAAGAAGCAGAGCAAGATTATTGTAAAAGGGGAGTTTGGAATAATAAATTGGACCATTTTAAACTTTGTCTTTTGGGACTCTTAACTCTAATGCCTTTTAATGCCATTTAAAGCAATTCGAAGTATCTTTGGAGCATCATAAGGAATTTGGAGAGCAGTGGAGTGAAGTCTCCGTGGAATATTGCTGGTGGTGTGGGCAGCAAAGAAAAGGAGGTTGAACCAATGTAATGGATTATCAAATGAACACAATTTATGGTTGGCTATATTCCTACAGATGAAGTAACAGGAAAATCCAATAGACCATTAAAAAAGGGAACAGACAAGTATCTTGTTTTCACTCCTATGTGAGACACAGGAGCATGGAGATGCAATGAAGTACAGCAAGTGTACAATGCGAAGAGTTTTGCAAAACATTTTTTAAGGTGCAGTTGATATGTTTTCATGTGGATTGGAAGTTGATTACAGGACCATAAAGCCAGAATTGGAGTTGAGAGGTATCTAAAGATCTTAACAGTTCACTTTTCATTCATAAGGTCTCCATACTGTGCCTTCAGAAAACAAAATAATACAGCCGGAAAAAAAAACCCTCTTGCAATGTAAAACGGACCAGAATGCACATAATACAGTTATTTTTGTGCTAGTCAGGTTTGAGTGAATGACTGTATTTTCTTAAATTGAATCAAACCCAGAAATCAATGTAGCATGGGGAGAAAGGTCTGAGGCTGGGTTTAGTTTGTCCTTGTGTGAACACAACGAATCAGCCTCTGCTCTGCGTGCTGTGTGAGATCTTTGCTGATGTGGATCCCTGAGCTGCCTGTTTGGAAGTATATCCCGCTTATTTGACCAGAAGTTATATTTAAAGACAGATGGATCTCAATGTTTGTGCAATCAAGCTGCTTTTGCATTTGTTCTGCTCAGGTTTCTCACTGGAGGCACCACTTTGTGCAGAGGTGAGCAGAGACTCTACCAGCTTCCAATACTCCCAGGCTATACCCTGGGTCAGTAACTCAGAGTGGGTGAGTGAGGTGACAGGATGTCATGTATGGGGTGGGAAGAGAAGTATTTGGACACTGTATGATGGTTTCTCTGTTCCCAGTCTGGTGGGATGCAGAGACACAAAGAATAGAAGCATTTCTGCCCAGAGAAAGCAGCTACAAATAGAACATCACACAAGGTGCTGGGTCATGGTGTATTTTCCCCCCCTCCAGTCTTTTTTTTTCAGTGGAAAAGAGGCTCATGGGCACTGGGTTTTTAGGCTTTGTCCTCTGAACGACCTGTCTGGCCACTTCTTTCCCGTGTCCTGTGCCCAGGCTGAGTGAGGTGCAGCACTGATCCTGCAGCACTGGAATGTTGCTTCAGCTTCTGACTTTTGAACACATTTTCTGCACTCAGGTTCCTGTGTGTTTTCTCCCTCTACAAAGAGTGTTTAGTTGTTCAGTGAGGTGTAGCTCACTTTGAGCTAATGGATAGCTCAGAGACACCTTTGCGGGGGAACTCACTTAAAAATTCCAACCAAAGAATGTTCCTTTTTTTTTTTTTTAAACTTGCTTTATGCAGTGTGGATTTTACAGCCTCTGGCCTCTGTGAAGATATAGTTCAGGTGAATAAACCAGAAAACTTACTGTGGCAAACCTGAGTGGAGATGACCTCCTCTGCAGCAGTAATGAGATTTTATTCATGTAGCACCTGAGGTGTCTGCAAAACTCTATCCCAGGTATTTACTCTGAAGCAGTTATGTCCTGAGGAACAAATGATGTTGTTTCTCCAAGGTGATGGAAGATTTTCAGATGTCTTCTGACTTTGGATTCTCCCCAGGACACTGGAAAATCAGGTGCAGGATTTATTCAAGAGGAAACCATCATCAGTGCATTTGTTCAGCAGGAGTTGTAACCAGTCAGTGCACAAAGGAAAGGCCTCTGGGTGCGAGCACTGGAAATCTCTTAAAGGTTCTGTTCTATCAGGCACAAGATTCCTTCTTTCTGATGAAATATTTTGATTAGAGGGAAAAGCACATGCCACCTGCCCCTGAGTGAGGGAGGGAGCAGGAACTTTCTAGCCAGGGTGGGAAGAAGGAATGTGTTATGTGAGGATTAGGAGTTCATGAGTTTAGGGGAATTGAATGGCTTTTTCCTGTGAAAACACAGAATAAATCCTTTAAGTTTTGGGTGGTGTAAAACGTATCTAGTTGAGATGTAGAAGAGGAAGATTCAGAGAGATTTTGGGCCTGGAGCAGTGGCTTTTCACCCCTCAGACTTGGCTCCTGTGCTGCTCAGAGGTGGGGTTTGGAGTGCTCTACCTGTGCCTGTCCCCCACGTCCCCAGACCCACCCCCATGGAAGGGCCTGGATCCTTCCCCTTTATCCCACTGTTCCAGCAGGAACAGTGAACTCTGCAAATCCCAGCTGAGCAATATTCATGAGAACTTCAACCTTGTCCACCTTTGCAGAGCTACTCAGGAAAATATGTTCCATCTTGCTATAAATACTAATACTCAAGGCAGCATTTTAATCACTAAATTCCAAGCGAATATTTTGCATATAAACATTTATTTTCTTCACTCTGTTATCTGGCTCAAAGCTGACCATTTTTCTGCAAGAATGTTACAGGAGCAACTTGGCTTTTTTGCTGGCTGAAGCAGTTCAGGTGGATTTATTTGCTATTACTTAGAGCATTAAAACAAGGTTTTGTACCTTGGCTTCAGGAGGAATTTCTTGCCCTCTTATTTATGGCAGGAGTGCATTAGCTGGGGGGACTGGGTTGGATTTCCTTCTGGTTTTTAAGGCTGAGTTAGAATTGCAGCAGTTTTTAAAACCTTTGCAACTGGACAACCTGTATTTTTGGGAATTATGCTGGAAGAAAGGCTGAAGGTATTAATATTAAAAAATAGGAAAATGGGCTTGAAAATTGCACAGCCTATTTTCATCCTTCCCTTACTCCATACAGTGGGTTTTTTTATCTTTCTGGTGAGAAAAACCCAAAGTTGGGACAACTTGATGGTTTAACTTGAGAGGCAGGTATAAAAATTGCTTTCAGAGTCATTGTTTTAACACACAAAGCCAAAAAATGGTTGTACTTGGTACAGACAATCAGATTATTTGATGATTAGCAAAGCATGATCACTCTCACATTTTTTTCATGGGTATTTGGGGTTTGAGATGTTTTCAGTTCCGCTCTGAATCTGAAAATTGGAAGATCTAGTCCAAAAACAAAAGACCAAAAAATCAAAATAGAAAAGTAAAGTTTGATGTTTATGTGAAAGAGAAAAGATAGGCCAAACATTGTGTCAGGAGGATGTACATGTGAGTTCTCATCCTCAGTCCTCTGCAATTCCTTCGCTGAAGAGGAATTTTAAATTTTTTGTGTGAGTGTTCATAGGCTGATCTTGGGATAAGGAAGGAGCTCAGGGCTTGATTCAATTATCCTCTGCTTTTGAGATGAGAAAATAGAAATGCACTTAAGGTTCCCTTGGCAGAAAAGGAGGTAAATGTGTGTGAGAGGTTTGCTGGTCTCAGAATATTGGCTTAGGTGCTTCCAGCTGGCATTCCTGTACAAAGTGTTCCTCCTGCTGTCAGTCCCTTGCTGGTGTGTATTCAGGTGTGCAGCCAGGCTTCTTACGGAGTTTGTGTCTTAAGAATATTAAGATCGTTGTAAGACTTTCCACGTGGCCTGGTTTGAGGGTTAAGTTCTGGTCTGACCAGTCTGTGCTGCTTCTGCTTCTGTGTTGGTCACGCTCAGTCTGCGGCAGGGCTGATCATTTTGAGAGAATCACGGAAAGGTTTGGGTTGTAAGGGAATGTGAAAATCCTCTCAATTCACCCCCTGCCATGGGCAGGGACACCTCCCACTAGCCCAGGTTGCTCCAAGCCCTGTCCAACCTGGCCTTGGGCACAGCCAGGGGTGGGACTGGATGAGCTTTCAAGTCTCTTTCAGCCCAAACCATTCTGGCATTCTTTGAATACAGTCACTGATATTGCCCTCCTTCACAATCACATTGAAAAACAGCCAAGAGGGTTCATGCCTCTCTCCTGTTCTCTTTAAGAAAACAAGAAGCTTTGGTAATATATGTGAAAAAGATGGGATTCCTTATGTTCTTCACGTCTTATCTTTCACACCCAAGTGAGACTTGTGCTGGAATGTGAAGATGGAGGTGAGCTAGACAAAATATTTGCATGCTTTGATGCAGAAACACAGATCTGAGTCCTCCACCTCTGACACTCTTGGCTTTGAACTTGAAATCGAATGTATAGCTCACCTCCCAGCCCCTGGTTGTTTATGATTTGCACTCTGTTTGCTACCAGGAACTGGAAGTGGCAAGTGTTACCCCACAGTCACGCTGTAAACAGGAGTGGGGCCAGTGCCAGTCTCCATGTGGCTGGGAACCTGGAGTGGCATCTCTGTTGCAGGAGGGGAATCTCTGTAGCTGCTTAAAATTACACGAAACAACAATTTTGTTTCACCTTTGGAAAGCAAATGGAAAGATTTTCGGTTGTCTGCTGGGACTGTGGTTTGCCAAGTTTAAATGTAGAATTAGTGGCAGAAAGTAAAGATTTCTGCAGGAAAAGCAGTGTAACAAAAGCCTGGGCTCTGTCTCATGGATCTGGATCTGATTTTTGCTGTTGGGTTCAGCTGACACTGACTTTGTAATTCACTCCCGGTATTGCATCAGCTTCTTAAAACATCAGTAGCTGTCTATGCAGTGGTGTTTTACTGTGGAAGTGTCATTCTGAGAGTGACCCCAAGCAAGAGTCTGTGGGGAAGAAGATCTGATTTTCATTCTTCAGTAAGGTTCAGGCTGGGGAAGGTTTTGGCTTGTCAGGTCTGATTTCAGAAGTGTTAATTGTCCTTATCCAGCTAAAGACCTGGTGCTAAGAGATGTCACTGAAGAGGAGGGGGCAATTAAACCTTCCACCTCAGGCTGGTGAGCAGTGCCTGGGGAGAAGCCAGATCACACTCACTGGTGGTGCTGGGCTCATTTGTGTAAGTAATAAGCATCTTGTGAATCCTCTTGTTGTCAGATTCAGCTAGGAGGTAGGAAGGGAAAGATGGGGTTGGGAATAGCTATTTACCAAATCCAGAATGACCTCTGGAGATCATCCAGTCCAACCCCCCTGCCAAGGCAGGGGCACCAAATCGGGTTATACACAGATGCATCCGGGTGGGTTTGGAATGTCTCCAGAAAGGAAAGCTCCACAACCTGCCTTGGCAGCTGTTCAAGTGCTCTGCCACCCTCCATGGAAAGTTGTTCTTCCTCATACTGAGTTGCAGCTTCTTGTGTTTTAGTTTAGGGCCATTACTCCTTGTCTTGTCCTTGGGCACCACCATCCTCTTCGCACCCACCTCTGAGATACTTGAATGTATTGAGGAGATTCCCCTCTCAGTTTTCTCAGACTTCTCTTCCTTGCTATTCTTTACATTGAAATCTGAAGCTGCTTTTGTTGTTAAGTGTCTTATGAACAATATACACTGTGAGATTCAAAAGATGTGTTTTGGAAACTCATTGTTCACTATGTGAGAATAAATCCATAGGTAGCAAGGACTAAGGAGAAGCCTTGCAAAATTTCTGGAGAGTCAGTGGTGCCTGAAATGGTAGCAAGGGAGGTGTTCAGTAGAAAATCTTCACCTCTGGACATGCTGAATTCTAAATAAAACATTTCTAGCAGACACCATGAACCACAGCTGGTTTTATTCCACCATAAAAACCTGGTCTAGTGGAAGGTGTCCCTGCCCATGGCAGGGGTTGGAATAAGGTGATGTTTAAGGTCCCTTCCAACCCAAACCATTGTGTAATTCTGTGATAAAAGTTGTGGTTAACTCACATTGCATTTGGCATCTTAACACCTGGCTTGAGGAACACTGCTTCCCTGAGGCAGCAGCTAGGGAAATGAATGGATATGTTTGGAGAAGTTTGAGTTCAAGGATATTTCCGTCAGACTTGAATGCGTCAGTTGATTTGTGTTTATTTTTGGGATACGGAGAAAAATGAAGTTTTCCTGTAGGCTTTATTAAAGCATGGAGTAGAATGTGTCAGGCAAGATTTAAAACTAAATAGCCTATTGTTTCCCGAGGTGTTTTCAATCAGCAAGCCTTGCAGTTGGCTTCCCCTCCCCTCCGTCTGCAGCGCTGAAGCCTGTGAAACACATCCAGGGCTCTCTGTGATACCTGACTCCCTTATCTCTGCTCTCCTATGAATTGCATAATGTTTTCCAGCCCTAGAAAATCACACTTTGCCTGTGACAAAATTCTTTCTCATCTGTTTGTGAAGTTTTGTGCCAGCCCTGTTATGAATTTGAAGTGAGTGGTGTAAGAAAGCACAGGGGGAAAGTACCTGTTTGCCTGCAGGTGCTGGGCAGGCAGGACCCCAGCCTGGCTCTCACGGGGATGCTCTGCTTTGCAGTTGGGTGTGGGTGCACTGGTGCTGGTCTCCAGGCAGCTCAACACTGAGCTTTTCTAAAGCTGTACTAAGGAGGGTTTAAACACCACCAAGTCAGGCTTGTAAGCAACTGAGTCTGTCTGGCTGTCTTCTGGTGAAATAGAGGTAACTCTGATTCCAGAGGGGATTATGCAGTTGGGAAGTAGTAATGTCTCTATAGTGAAGTGGTTTTCAAAATGAGAGTCATAGAATCACAGAAGGGTTTGGGTTGAAAGGGACCTTAAAGATCATCTATTTCCAGCCTCTGCCATAGGCAGGGACACCTTTCACTAGCCCAGGTTGCTCCGACCTGGCCTTGGACACTTCCAGGGAAGGGGCAGCCACAGCTTCTCTGGGCAAGCTGTGCCAGGGTCTCCTCACCATTATAGTAAAGAATTTCTTCATAATGTCTGGTCTAAGTCATTCCCCCTTGTCGTAGCACTCCCTGCCTTTGTGAAAAGTCCCTCTCCAGGGGATGCCACTTGAAAAAATAAAGGAATTTAAGCTGGAAATAGTCTGCAGTTTTCATTTTCTGGGGTGTCAGTGGCTTTGTTTTGTTATTTCAGTGGGTTTGGTACCAGCCCTTTCTGTCAGCTGAGTCAGGGCAGCTGTCGGGGACATGGTGACAGGACACAGTCCCCTGGGGCAGGGGAGGCTGAGCCCAGCCCTGGTCAGCTCATGGGCTGTTCTGGTCAGGCAAGGTGGTGCCTCCTCCTACTCTCCTGCTTGCTGAGCAACCCTGAAGGGGCTGACATGTGTGACAGTCCCCAGGGATCCTCATTCCCAGTGCACCCACCTCCCTGTGCCCCTCTGTGCAGCAGGATATGACAAGAACCAACGGATAAAAAAGGTCTTGACTCCAGGTCTTGCTTCACAAGTGAATTGAAAAAGCAGCAAGAAGTCAGGAAAAGATGCCTTTTCTTCTGGCTCAGTAAAGGGAGAGACAGTAGTCAGGGTGTGCTGCAGACCCCACTCCTGACCTTGGCACAGTCCTGCAAACAGTGGCTGTGTCATATTCCTCGTTCTGGCTCCTCTCTTGTCCATAGCAAGAGATTTTTTTCAGTCTTGAGTCACTACTAAGTGAAAAAGGGCGGAAAAATACTGTGATAGATAGATAGATAGATAGATAGATGGATGGATGTGACAGCTGCTTGTCATCTCCTAAGCATCCCCAAGTGTTAGGGGTTGTCTGAGGATGTGGAGAGGCATGAGGGGCTGTTTTATAAAGACAGGAACATAAAACGTCAGTAGAAATGTAGAGGAATAATGTAATGGATTTATAGGTTTCAAATGCCTTCCCCAAACTGCTATGCAGGCTGTCACTAAGATGGAAAATAGATATAAGGTTGTATAATGTATCCACAAAGTAGTGTGTGATTTAACAGCAGCTCTTACCATTTGCATTGAAACAGGCTGCAATTGCTAAAATCAGAGGGGAAGCTTAAAGTCCTAATGGCTGATGGTGGATATGGTTGTAAAGAGCAAAATTCTGCTCGCTGAGGTTGATTAATTCTATATGACAAAAGATATAGGATGAAATGCTCTGCATGCTGGGATCAATTGCTGTGGGAAGAAATAGAGGAGCATATTTTTTTTGCCTTGACTGGCAGGCTCTCAATCCTGAGGCACTGGAGTTTGCTGCCCTCAGTTTTAGGGTTCTGAAGACACAAAATCCTGACAACTCTGTTCCCCCTCCGTGTGAAAGCTCTCTGGAATGTAGCAAATGTATGGGAAGGCTGAATGGATCTATCAGCTGTGGTTTGAGCAGAATATTCTGTCTTGTTAATTTATTCATTTAAGAGGATTAAAGAGAATCTGAAGAGCCATCCAGGGTTCCCAAAGGGTTTTTAGTAGTGGAGGGCAAGAAGGGCCATTTCAGTGAAGTGATGAGATCTTTATCACAGTTTGTTCTTGTATTAAGCTTGGGGCCTTGTGATTGTGCCATAATATGTCCTTGCAAAGGAACTCCTAAAACCAAAGTGTAATTTATCACATTGCTTGATGGTCCATTTCACTGTTTAATGACCACATTTTTAACAATATGAACCCGCTTTTTATAAAGGGATGTTTTTACCCTTGAATTTTCAACCACACCTGCCGATAATTTGATTTCAAAAAGCACAGAACAAAGCCCCCTCTTCTCCACTGTGCAAAGAAGGAGTAAAATTCACCAGAGTTTTGTGGTTGCCAGAAATCCTCTGGGGTTTTGGAAAATCCAAGTGGGTTAAGGGGGGATTTTTTTTGTTGTTTTTTTTAATTATGTGCTTTCTTCTGAAGAAGTGTTTGTGGTGGAAAATAACCTTGTGCTTCCTAGTTTAGTTAGCTCCTCTGCTGTGGCCTCTCCCTTCAACATGAAAGTTTTTTAAGTTCTTGTAAGAGACGTTTTGCAGACAATTAGCAAAGCATTAGTTAGCAAAGCATTCCCATTTCCCTGGAAAATTGTGTGAGGGAGAAGAGAGCTGTGCTTATGCTCTCAATATTATATCTACATCCCTGTGGCAGTTAACACAGCTCAGTGACTTCCAGGAGTTAATATTACAAGGTTTAAAATGGGTAAAAAAGAGAAAGAAGGATGGAATAAGAGAGGATGCCTCTGGTTAATGGTGCACTGGCATAGGTTGGATGCTGTATCACATATTTATATAGATGTATAAAGGATATAAATAATTAAGAACCAGCAGTGAACTCACTAACAATCCCCATTCTTACAGTGATCTGTTCTTATTTTATTCCCCACAGCCTATCGCAGCAATTGTATATCACTGAAGACCTGGAAATTAAACATGTAAAGCCTTTTTTTATAGTTTCCTGTAGACTTGAACTTGCTTTACACTGTACAAAGAATTTGGATTCATGTAGTCAGATTTTGCACAGTTGCCCAGGGATTTGAACCCTCTGTGCACCTCCTGAGTTTGTGACTCCTGTCCAGCTGGGAGGCTCCTGGGCTCAGTGTTCTGTCCCTCCTGTGCTGCTGGGAATGTGCCTGCTCTTTATCCTTCTCAGTTCCTTCACCGTCTGACTTTCTGATTTCTCCAAATTTGCTTCTCTCATTGCTTCAGTTTGAGAAGTGTTTCGTTAACTCAGTGAAGGAGGTTCCAAGGAAGATTTGGGATTTATTAATCTGTATTTCTCTGCCCGTTTCTGCCGTGTTTGGAACCACTGTAGTGTTGGCCACTAAAACCTTTCCTTGGGATCATCAAGTTCCCCTGGAGCCAATATGTAAACTCTCCATTCCAGATGTAAACATGGGACAGGCATTCCAGTTTGCAGAAGAAGGTCAGCTTTCCACTTAAGACAGCCCCTGGTGTGCAAGAGTAACAGGAGGGTGGTTAAAAAACATAGAGTTTCAGTCCTATGAGAAATTTCCTCATCTTGGTATTTGCATTTATTCTGTATCCGAATGCAAATAAATATTTTCAATATTTCCAGTCAGAATTATATTCTCAAATACATTTCTGAGCATTTTTCTGTTTGTTTTCTTTGTAGGTTTTTAAACATTTAAATTAATAATATTGTTTCTTCTTTTTTTTTTTTTTTCCCAGAAAGCACAAGTATTAGATGACATGGCTTATCTTTAAAATAGATTTTTTTATTATAATTTGGAACAGCTGCTTTCTGGCGATTGAGTCATCTCATTTTTTAGATTAGAATCTCTTGTTTGTTTTGTAATGAAATGCTTTGACACTTGGAACAAGAAATTGAGATAAATACTCAGCATAGGAACCACAAGAGCAGGCGTTTTTTTCCAGCATCCTTCTTATTCCAGGAAAGTGCCATATTTCTTCTCCAGACATGTTTTTGTGCTTTTATAAATTACTCCAGAGTTTGAAATTTCCATGGTTTCTTATGGAAAATTTTTTACTCTCTTAATTCCCCGCAATTTCTCTTGCTTCAAAAAATTTAGCTTAAGTCAGTTAGGAGGAGTTGGCAATTTCTTAGTGTCTTCCTTTTGGCTGGTTATAGTTTGGTGCAGGATACATTTACCTGTGAAAATGAACATATAAGTGATATATTGCAGCAAATTTATTGCTACAGGAGAAACCTCCTGACTCAGGGACAGGGATTCACACAAATCCATGTGGGGTAGCAGTGCTCAGATACTCCAGTGAGGGAATAGCAATGACTGGAGGTGAGGGTGGCTATGAGGAGAGCAGCAGAGCTGGATGGGGAGCCCGTGGCTGGCAGAGCATGGATTTGTGCCAGGGCAGGAGGGAGCAGCCATCCCACCCTGCAGGAGCTGCTGCTGGCAAGGGCAGCTGTGACTGCAGCTGAAATGGCAGCTGCTGCAGCTCAGCTGGGAGGTCCATGGAGGGATAAACTGAGACAGAGGCTCTCAGATGTTAATCCACACTCAGGGTAGCATTAATATCTAGAGAAACAGCAGGTATCTCACTTGGCAGAGAAGGATGATTGTGATTTTCCCTGAGCTGGAAGAGGGTTTGCCTCCGTTTCCAAGTGGAGGGCTCTATATTCGGGGCTGCTTCATCTGGCTCACCTGGGGTTTTGCTGCTCAGCCATCAGCACTCAGTAGACACAGACATACAGAGTCCCTCAACCACAAAAATGTGTAATAAATGGTGATGTGGAGGCTACCAGCTCATGGTGGTCATGACAAGAGTCATCACAGAGGGGTCCATGGGCTCTCCTTGCAGTGGCTGTGTGTACTTTTCTCCCCACTTCAGCCCTTCTTGTGGAGGCAGAGAAGAGCTCAAGGCTGACCCTGATAAGAGCAAGAACTGGGCACTGTATTTCTTACAGTCACCTGTTCTTATTTGATTCCCCATAGTCTATCACAACAGTTATATATCACTGAACACCTGTAAATTAAACACATAAAGCCTTTTTTGATAGCTTCCTGTAGACTTGAGCTTGTACTATTGACTTGTTTTATGTTTTACACAGAATTTGGACTCATGTAGCCAAATTTTGCACAACTGACCAGGGATTTGAATCATCCTTCTGAGTATGTGATTCCTGTCCAGCTGGGAGGCTCCTGGGCTCAGTGTTCTGTCCCTCCTGTGCTGGTGGGAATATGCCTGTCCTTTATCCTTCCGAGTTCTGTTGCCATCTGACTGCGCTGGCATCATTGCTCTTACTGGCCATTAAATATTTGTGCTCCTGGACTCAGTGAAACTGGACCACGTGCACAGCTTTGTACTCTTGTGCTCCTGTTCTCTGTGTCCGGGTATTGCTCGTGTGTTGAAGTCAAGTGTTATGATCTGGGGACAAGGAGGGCTCCTCTGAATGTCTGCACATCACCTGGTTTAACGGGGGTTCGTGTCTATTGGACAGACAGTCTGCTGCAGAAATAATTATCTCGCATTTGCTTGGGCCATGAATCTCTTTGCTGTAATTTATGTATCCTAAAAATACTTAGGGGAAATGCCGCCGTCTGATTTGAGGGAAAATTGACATTATCAAATTGTGGACATTCTCTCAAGTGCAGTTTCCTCCTTCCCCATTTCTTGTGGGTTCGTCCACGTTGTTTTAAGGTCCCTTGTCCTCATTCTCTGCCTTAGACAACAGAAAAAAAAAAGCCAAAAAAAACCAGATTGGGTTGGTTTGTTTGGATTTTAAAACCAGTAAGTTTTTTCTTTTTTTGTTTGTTTTCTCCTTGAAAGCTTGTCTAGTTCTATTTGCCTTAAGGGGATAGGGTTTTTTTAATAAGGAAAAATCGCTGTTTCTGTAGTGATTTTAGAACTGCTGAAGATAGCTGAACACTTATATGGAGATCAAGGACAAGAGCATCTTCCACTTATATTTATAGCCTCCTGTATGATGTGCTTGAAAATAAATACCACTGATTTTGCATAGGCCACTGCCTGACCTGGGCATCCTGTGAATGAGCTTTTCAGTGTCCCAGCAGTAGGAAGTTCCCTTTCTTTTTTCCCAAATTCTTCTGTTGCTGATTCCCCTTAGTATTTTTACAGAATTTCTGTCTCTAGCACTTGTTGGGCCAGTAGAGCACAAAGACTGCAGTGGTTCCTTCCTTCATAGCACTAAATTAAATACATTTTTCTTTCTGGATTTGGCTATGGCATGGCCATGTCTCTTAATTTAAAGGTCTTTGATTCCCTAGTGGTGTTTTGATATAGGTTCCCTTGCCCTGAGTACCTTGATGCAGTAAGAGCTGTCAAAATACAATCCCATGCCATGCTGCCTTCTGTGATCCTTTGCTCGCTGAAGGAAAAGGAGTGGGGGGAGAGATTTCTCCTCCTGCATTGATTTTTTGTTTTAAGGGCCCTTGTAGCAAAATTTCTCTCTTTCTTAGGTATCTGGCAAGTAATAAAAATTTTAAACCACGTTGTAATCCCTGGAAAAAAATAGCTGGTTTTCAGTGAAATCACCTGCAAGCTGCCTTTAAGAGTTCTGCTTTTCTAATTTCTTGTTGCTGGTGTAGTTCATGTCCCTTCTCTGTTATGCTGCCTCATCTTGGCTGTCAGCTCTGCCTGAATTTTATTCTTTGTCCAAATAATAGGATTCACATGCTCTCACCCTTCTCTGGTATCAGTAACATCAGTCTCTTATTTATCCTGTTGTTATTAAAGCCTCCCTTTTTTTAAACATTGGCTATTTATTTTTCCTGAAAATGCAACATTTTCCTCCTGTAACACGACAAGCGACTTAAAAATTTTCAAAGGCTCTTTCAAGCAAAGCTGGGAATTAGATTCTCGTGGAGACCTTCATAAAAAATTGAAGACTTCATGTATTAACATACATTGATTTATTCATGGTGTTTCATTACAAATAAGTGAGGCTCCCATAATATCAGGAAAGGTTAGGAGAGCAGCAGAGCACGGTGTATTATATTGACAGCTCTATTGAAACTGAGCTGCCTTTGGATTGAATTTGGAAGGCAGGCAAGGAATTGGCTGGTAAATAAGTCATGAGTTTTGCTTGCAGGTGTCTGTATATCCAGAGGGTTTCCATGGGTAAGAGGATGGAGCTGGAGCAGGATTTCAAAGGTGTGCTTGCAGTGTGGGTTCCTCTCAAGGTGTGCTGGCACCAGCTACAGGTGTATTCCTGACACCTCTCCAGGTCCAGAACCCTCCTGGCTTATTCTCTCAGGTGTAAACCACATGCAAATCTGCACTCCGAGGCTCAGAATGAGGGGAGGGAAAGAATATCAGTGTCTGGCTTAGAGAGAAGAAGAGAAGAGCTTTTGTCCAAAGACTTGGTGATATTTATTTCATTTAAATGTACAATTTCATTTCAGCGTCTTCTCTTAGCACAGGAAAAGACTTTTCAAAGCCTTTGTTGCTGCCATTGTTTTCAGCTGCTTTATGAGAAGATGATTTGCCAAAAGAAAATGTGTAAAGATGACTTTCCAAAGGAAAATGTATCTGTGTTTGCACCAAGGGTTTTCAGATGCTGTGGGGGAAATTCTCACGGTAATGCTGCTGGTCGTGCTGTGTGCTCTGATTTGACTACAGAAGTTCTGAGATTTGGAACAAAAAAGCAATTTGTTGCATCTTTTGTTGTAGATCAGCCCATGCTGAGGTTTGAGTGGAGAGAAAAGATTAGTTTTTCCCTAAGTAAAATTGCTGCATTGGGCTGCAAACACAGAGGCGCTCACTGGAGATACTGAAATAATCCCCGTCCTTGTGTTTTCAGTGCCTAATTTCAAGAGATGGCAAACAGGGGAGCAAAAATAAGCCCCTTATCACCTTCCTTTCCTTGTTCTTCGTTTGCAGATTACATACAAGGCCGTTGGGTCCCTGGATCCCAGTGCTGACCTGTCCAGCCAAAGGGGGAAAGTCTTCAAGCTGAGGAATGAGACCCATCACCTGTTCGTAGGGTTATACCCGGGGACCACATATTCCTTCACCATCAAAGCCAGCACAGTCAAGGGCTTTGGGCCACCCATCACCACTCGGATTGCAACTAAAATTTCAGGTACTGCTTTAGAGAAATAAAAAAAAAGACAAACCAAAACCATTTTCCAGTGCTTTGTTCTTTAAATCTAAAGCTGGTGCATAAAACAATAAAAAATATTTGGCTCAGTGTCTCTCCCAGTTTCATAGGGCAGATTTTTAAACATGTGTTTGATCTGGTTACAAATGCAGTGGGTAATTTGTGGGTATCTTAAATAGCCATGAATGTCTTTGTGGAGCATTTTAAATGAGAATCATCATTAGTTGTACAAATGAACTACCTCTGTAATAATTATTGTCAGCATTATCTGCCTGGATGGGGAAGCTCCTTCAGTAATGTGGGTTTTATTTTCAGAATGCACCAAAATGGATGTAATGAAGTAATGGAATTAATAGTGCAAAGAGACTAAAAATAAAGGAGGAAAGCTGTTTTCATTGGGGTTTTTATGAGTAAGAGCAGAGGGAGGGCTTGAGGTAGGCAGACAAGAATATGAAAGGCACTAAAATAGGGAGGCATCACAAAGAGAACATGTGAAAAAGCAAAGAGGAGACTTAGGCTAGTTATCAAAAAAGGGATGGTAGAGGTGATACTGGGCAGATATATGTAGATTTTAATTTTAACATTCAGTTGATAACACTAAAATAGCTTTTCCAATAGAGAGATTCGCTGACATTCTTTTGAACTACTTTAACTGTTTTTTTCAGTAAAGCCAAAATAAACATTTAAGACACTCAGGACACATGGAATGCTTGAAACTAGGGCTAGGTGCTGTAGGAAAGAGGGCACAGCAGTGTGTGGTTTCCACTGCCCTTTTTCAAAATTGGTTGATAAAAGCAAATTGTGAGCAGTGAGTGACAGGGTAAACTTGGAGGAAGTAAAATGCATCCCTTTCTTCTGCTGGCCATCAGCAGGGTTTGAACCCTTAACATTTAGTCCAAAAGCCCTAAACCACTTGAAGTAAAGCCATTAAGTGTCCAGAGAGCTCCATGGACTGTTGGGGTTTGTGCAGCCCTGCTGTGAAGGGACAGCATGGTGTGCACTCTATTCCTTTGTGACCAGGGAAGCAAAATAGCTCAACAATGGTAGTGCTTTTCCCCTCTGATTATGTTTCTTTGAATTTTATTATTCCATGAGTGCTCAAGTTGTATTGGAAGCCTGCATGACTAATACCTTGGTTTCTTGTCTTTTTTTCCTCCCACTTTTGAAATACTTGGTTCACAACAGCTGGGTACAAACACCGTGCAAGCATTAGGAGAGTCTCTGACATGGGATTATATCATTGCATGGTCAAGTTTGTGACATTCGCCTTTTCCAAGTAATTTGGAAATGACTGTTAAACTTGCTCTAAAAGGCAGTCTCAAGGTTGTTAGGGAGAAGAAGGATTTTGGCACTGACTGGGATGTCCTTGTAAGTCTGGGTGTGTTTTAAAATGAAAAGGCATCTGTGCTGTAGCAATGTGTGAGCGTATCTATTGATACAAGTGGACAATTTATGTCTCAATCCTAACTGAATGGCAGAATTCCTCAGGACTTTTCTTTGGGCAGGAAAACAAGCATTCATATGCTGAGCAGGGCTTGCTATTTTGGAGACATCTCTGCCACCTGTTGTTGGACTGAGGTGCCACACACCCATGGGATAGTGGAAGGTGTCTCTGCCCATGGCAGGGGGTTGGAACAAAAGGATCTCTGTGTTCCCTTCCAACCCAAATCAGTCTGTGATCTCCAGCTGATGGTGATCTCTGGTATAGAAGACCACTGGTGATGTGTGTCTTCTTTAAATGTCTCACTGCTTCCCCTTGATGCAGGGCACCTTATTTCAGAGAAATCCTCCTGAAGGACTTGGCATTCGTTCTTCCCTGGCTTATTGACAGGGAAGTCGGTAGCTGAGCTGATAGTAGCAGCCCCATTCTTGACAGTTTTCAGGCATTTAGATTAAAATCCTGATTGTAAACAGGATTACAGTGGAAATCACTATGAGAGGCTTAAATGTGGGATCCCCCACAGTGCAGCTTGCCCTTGTGAGTTACAGGTGAACTATTTGTGTGAATTCTTCTGTTTGCTTTATGCTTTAAAGATATTTGAACCAAACTTGCATCTTTGGAACAAATTTGATGCTGCTCTGACCTAGTGATCTCTTCAGTTCTTACACAGTAAAATTTGTCCCAAATAGATGTCGGGGGAAGGAAAAATATGTTTCCTAAGGAAAACTTCTACTTTCATGGAATGATCCTAAGAGAAGATAACAAAGCAGAAACTAAAATTTGGCTGAGTGTGAATATTTCTTGAGTTTCTGTATTGCTTTGGGAGACATGTCAGGGAAGGGATGGGGATGCCATGGCTGGGAACTGCCCGAGGGCAGCACTGGAGTCTGTGCAGCTGCCTGTTGAGTCAGCATCACTAAAGCAGTGGGGTAAAATGTCATGGGTTTGGGTGCAAAAATAACCTGGCTAATTTGTGCTGCCCTCTTCATCTTTTGTGCTCCATAACACACCCTCCAGCTAATCAAGGGGACACAGCTTAAGTCTGTGTTTTAAGAACTCTTAAGATGTGAGAAGGGTAATGCACTGATCAGAAAAGATTCAGGATTCCTGGGTGCTTTCCTTAGCTCTGCCACTGACTCACTCATCTTGAGTGGGTGTTTTTTATCATGTCCGTGCATTTTCATTTCTTCACCTTTAAAATGGAAGGAATGATCCCACCTCAAAGCATTACTAAGTCTTAAAAATTCAGGCCAGGATTTTCAAAGCAATCTCAAAGATCTGGGGTGGGGTGGGGGGGGGGGGGGGAGGC
>JAWWES010000051.1:3263805-3307069 GCA_035583135.1 Lophotriccus pileatus
CAAATCCAAGACAAACAGTTACTTGTGTTATCATTAGTCCTCAGAGTGAATGCACCTGTTTAATTGATTCAAGGCCATTCACGATTTACTTTTTGTTTGAGATTTCATTTCAGGTAATCTTTCTACTGACAGCTCTGTGTCCAGCAGTAGCATAAAAGGCTATTCACATCATTTTTTAAAGATCACTCCATGCTTGCTGATGTAATAGACCTATAAAACATCATCTTCTTCCATTTTAATTTGAAGAAGAAAAGAACACACAAATATTTAAGCAGTTTTGATAACTCTGGTCATAACACCGGGAAGTATTTTGATATTTCATTTGAGAAATATGAAATGGTCTCCAAGCAATGTTAGCATGAGTAAGGAAGTGGTGTGTAACCAAGGTGTCTCTGCTCTGCTGCAGCTCCGTCGATGCCAGAATACGACACGGACTCGCCCCTGAACGAGACTGACACCACCATCACCGTGATGCTGAAGCCTGCTCAGTCCCGGGGAGCACCTGTCAGGTGGGTGTTTTTTCTTCTCTTTTCACGGTTTCCCCCCTCTCCTTCCTCCCCAGGCTCCCCTGACGCCTCTCTCATTCTCCTCTGATAATGGAGCTGCTGAAAGCCAGCGCTGACTAAAAGGCCAACTCGGCTGTTGATTCTGCCTTTCACAGTCTCCTTTTATAAATGCCTTAACCTCCTTGCCTCCTGCTGTTAACCTCCAGGAAGGATTGCTGCTGGCACTATTCAGGGTTATTACCCTCTCAGCAGCACTCAGCACCTGGAGCACAGCAGGACGTGGAGCTGGGTACTGAGGGAAGGTGGAGGAGGCTCCATGTCTTCATCCTGCCCTCACTTCCATGGTGAACAAGGCCTGCTGGTAACTAGGAATGCCTGAACTGTCTTTAATGCTTGCAGATGCATTTGTGCAGTTTCTGGGTCCAACCTCACTTCTCACATACAAATCCAGCTGTTGCTGCTGGGCTGGTTGTACAACAAAGGAATGAATCTGGTGCAGAAAAAAGGAGTTCTGATTTAGTGAGGCTTTGCTAGTGTAGGCAAGCAGGTCCTGTGACAGAGTAGGGGATTTACAGAATTGCACAAACTTAGAATCATTTAACTTGGGAAAGCTTTGACCACTTTGTAAACTAGAGCAGAGCACTGAGTCGTTCCTTGGACTCCTTCAGGGATAGGGACTCCACCACCTCCCTGGGCAGCCTGTTCCAGTGCTTGACAACCCTTTCCATGAAGAAATTCTTCCTGAGGTCCAACCTGAACCTTCCCTGGTGCAGCTTGAGGCCATTTCTTCCTGTCCTGTCCCTTGTTCCCTGGGAGCAGATCCCAACCCCCCCGTTCCCTCCTCCTGTCAGGGAGTTGTAGGGAGCAAGAAGGTCCCCCCTGAGCCTCCTTTTCTCCAGGCTGAGCCCCCCCAGCTCCCTCAGCTGCTCCTGGTGCTCCAGCTCTTTCCCCAGATCCGTTCCCTTCTCTGGACTCACTCCAGCCCCTCAATGTCTTTCTCACAGTGAGGGGCCCAGACCTGGACACAGCACTCGAGGTGCAGTCTCACCAGTGCCCAGTACAGGGGTGCAATCACTTCCCTGGTCATCTGGGGACAGGGAGCTGCCCAGGAACCTGTGGAATAGAAAAAACATTTCTGACTGACTCTGAACTGGGCCCTGTTCTTAATGGTGAGATGCTGAACTGGGGCACTCCACTGCAGGTCACTCCCCAACTGTGGGAACGTGACTCAGAGGTCTGTGCTTCGTTGCTCTTCCATCGGGGTGAATTTGTACATGGGGAAAGGCACCAGCACAGATGAACAAAGTTCCCTTCTGAGCTGGCATTGCCTTGTCTGTCACTGGCAGAAGTGCCAGTTGGCCATTCATCCTTCCCCTCATCCTGCCACTCCTCCTGCCCCGCTCCTCAGCTGAGAGCAGCAACTAGAGTCACTTAGAAAAGCAGTGGGTCCTGCTTTGCAGTGGTATCCAGCAGGTATCCATTACCTCCCTGTGGGATCTTCAGGCTTTTACCTCCAGTTTTCACAGGAGATCTTTGAAGTTTTTTCCATGCCTGGTGTTTTGAAAACCTCTAGTTCCTTCTTTCCAAGTGACCTGGGCTTCTGTGCCTCACTGACAGGTTCTTAGTGCTTTTGAAGGACGTATTCAGGAGCAAACTGCTCACATGTAAACTGCTGGATTTAATGAAATATCCTACACTGCTTGGTGGTCCAGCCTATGTCACAGCTTTCCCCCTATTGCATTGACAGGCTCAGGAAAAAAGTCTGCTCTTTAAGACTTGCACCATCCATTCTCTAGTTTTTTCTGAGTAATGTATTTCAAAGTTTCCCTTTCAATCTCTGGTACTCCATATGAGCAAATTTAGGAGCCTATTTTCTGAGGCCTTTAGGGATGTTTTTCTGCTGGAAAAGAGCAGTAAAATCACACAGCTCTGTTTTGTTTTATTTCTTTATATGGGGGAACATTCCTGTATCTCGTTTTACCACCTGCTGTCTTAACAGTGTTGCTATTTTGTCTTTTTATTGAAAAGTCTTGTGATTTTTCTCAAAGTCGATTTACTGCACTTTAACTGCATTCAGTGAATAATGCCTTTGCCAGCAAATGCATCTGTATACAAAATTGGTAGAGATTTTTTATAAATTTTCACTCTGGTTTCTTTAATTGCATCGTAGCCTATTATACACGTTTGCAGAGAGGGCAATATTTACATGCCACACTTAAGTGATAAAATTATTTCCTATTGTGAGTCTGTTTCACTGACTTACAGATGTGTGTATGGAAACCAGGAGGGGCAGGGGGAGTAAAGGGGAGGGGGAATTTCAGCTTTTTATTAAATATGACAGCCTGAGAATCTGGGAGTACCTTCCTCTGTGTGACTGTCCAGACTGTTCCTAGTCTGGCCTTCACAAACACAGTTATTCCAACCTTTGATTTTCCCAACCTATTCCCTTTTCTTCGAGTCTGTTCTGCACACTCATATTTGTGAGATTCTCTCAAAATACTGTATCCAGGAGCAGGTAACATTCCCCCAGAGTAGGGAATGTCAGCAGCACCCAGCACATTACAAGAACAACATATTATGAACTGCTTGGGACACTCTTAATTACCCAAGAATGTGGTTTATCCTCTTCAATGTTTTTTATTGTATTCAAGCTGAGCTCAAATACATCTCCTTTGTCTTTGTCTCGTCAGTTGTTCTACCTTTTGGTTGTACATGGTTTATTTCTCTTTCATAAGCGTGGTATTTTCCAGTCACGTCTATTAAACGTGATTAAAAAAAAGAAGTGCTTTCAAAGTCTGATACAAACTTAAGTGGCTTAAAACCCCTTAAGGATGTGATGCCATCATGTGTTCAGATACTGAAGGCATTAAAACAAACAGAGATTTAGGACAATGAGCACTCTCTGTTGTGGGGATGGTGAGTTGGAGTGATGTAGGGGTGTGACTCTAAGGTAGTATCTGTACATGACACTTAAGTAACTTGAGTTATTTTCTTCTGCTGTAGCACAGAGATGGAGGGGATGGTCTGCAGGAACATTTCTAGAGCAAGACTGTAGGATATTTAAAATAAGATTCATTGTATTTTTCATTCATCTGAAATGCAGGCACACCAACTCCAAAGTCACTTTCAGCATTAAGATATTTGTGATGTTCCCCAGTGCTCACGATAAATAATTTAAATGTGGTTGTTTATAAAAGTAACGACCATGAACTCGGCATTGTTAATGATCTATGGATAACAGTGAAGACACTTTCATATGAACTAATAGGATTAATATAAAGTTGGATATTCTTTGATCTATTTTGTCCTGTTGCCAGAAGAGAGGTGAAGCCTCAGCAAGCAGAAATGTTCTCCCTTGTGGCACTGGAGTTTTATTGGTGCTCTTATTTTTTGTGGTTATAACCTGCAAAGCTTGACTCTACATTGCCCTTTAAAAATAACTTTTAGGTGTTCTTATATCAATCTAAACCCCGTGAATGGTGCTGTGATTGATTTGCTGAAGGCTGACATTCATCTATAATGCATTCACAAGAGGAAGGAAGAACGCAAGTGTTCTCAATCTTTCCTCCTCAACTCTTTCCTGAAAATCTCCAATGTGATTTTGAGGATATTTCTGCCTTTGAATGTGTTATTGTCAGGAGGGCTGAGGCAGTCCTTCATAGATTATTCACATATGACATCTTTAGACCTCCATTTGAGGCTTTATATCCCACTGACTGCTTGGAAATACCACTGTGAGGGGTTTTATCCACACGACTCGTCCACTGGGCTGGTTTTCGGGTGTCGGATATTTGCAAGTCCATCTGGTTTATGAACACACAGTTGCTTCTATCAATCTACCTATACTACTATTATGGAGAAAATCAAATTTCCAGAGCAGGTATTAGTTTTGAGGATTTCAGAGCTGGAATAAATGCTTCCCATAGGTGTGATTGCCTTGTCATGCCCTGCTCTGCGTGTTGAAGCTGTAGGACTCTGTAGAAGGACAGCCTGCAATTATATTTTGGGGGGGGTTCAAACAACAGAGAACTTTTTTTGTTGGAAAAAAATGGGTTTAATCTCCTTATCTTCCTGGAGTTCTCAGAGTTGTATCAGTAAATAATCTGTGGTGTTCTCTTGTGTGCTGCCAGCACACAGGTACAGGACAGTCTTTAGGCACCTGATCCCTGCACTGTGTTAAAGAGACATAATATAATTAGAACAATTTTATTTGACCTTTGCTCTTGCCCTTTTGCAGATACATGTTTTTGGGGTTGGGGAGAATGTATATATTTGATATCTATACATATATATTTGCAGTGTAAGTGATCCTGGAGAAATACCTTCAGGTAAGATCATTTATTGTGAGTGCATGCAATGGTCAGACATTTGTAATCATTTTTGTGAGGAAAGGTGGGTTATTTAATTAATGTACATCTGAAACTAAATCTAAATAAGAGAATGGAGATTAAATATTTAAAATAGAAGTACTGGGCAAAGGTACAATAAATATTTTCATATCAACTCTCAGCCAGGAAGAGAAATGAATTTATATGGACTGAGCCCCATGTATTCTTTAAGTATCAACATCTGAGTCTTGGTCTTCTAAGCATGAAATAAAGGTAATTTTTGGTGCCCATGATGCTAAACATATTAAGAGAAAACATCTGTAGTGTTATTTTACAGAGCACCTAAGAACAATGTTTTTTTCTGGTTTTATGCTCAAGCTATTCTCCTAGGAAACAATCTTGAAGGATGTAATTGTACCTAAGTATTCCTATACTCAGTAACAAATGAAAACTTCCTTTGATGGAGGGCAGTGGTTTTGTTTCCCTTTTATGTTGGAGAACTGAGATTTTGACTAGCTGACACTTGCCTTTCATTTCTATCTGCAACAAAGCAGAAATTGAGAACGTGTGGAGCCACAGGCTATAAATTTAATCTCCAGATAATTCCTTCTTTTTTTTTTTTTTAATGATTTTGGGCATCATCTTTTCGTCCTCAGTTACTTCTCCTGCATCCCTCTCACTGGCATCCTTAGTCTGATTTTGCTTTTACTGCACATTACTTCTTCCCATCCTTACAAAGGGGTGGTTTGCAGTCCTAGTGACCTCGATTCCGTGGGGAGAATCTCTAAATTCACAATATTTGCTGAGGTTTCTGTTTTGTTTTGGAGCTGGTGGCTTTGGTGTAGAGATCTCCGTCTCTATACAGGGAGCAGTGCTGTTCAGCTCACTGCTTTGCAGCCTCTCAGTGGCATCACATGAGCTTGCTTCAGGCATTTGTGCTGATAATTAATTCATTAATGCCAAGAAAGGGTGGCAATTGCTTGTTCGTAAAACTCCCACACAGCGTACCTTGTGTTCGAAAATAAAGGCTGGAGTCAAGAAGCAGCAAAACAAAAAAAGGGGGTTTAATGCTGAAATTATCCTGCCTGGTTCTGAAAGTTGGATTGCCTCGATAGGCATCTTCTTAGTACCTGGAAAATCAAATTCCTGGCCTGCCTTTTCTGAGCTCGTATTCAAATGGCTGCATCACATGAGTGGGTTGATTGAATACAGGGCAAAATAGTCATCACATTAGATCTTTTAATTTTGTAGTATTTAATGAGGAATGAGATTATCAATCTAGGCTTCTGATATTATAAGCCTAATTATGTGTATTAATTAACATCTCCTATAATATACCTCAGGGATATTGTTCTGAAATCATTCAAGCTGGGTTTCTCTTGCCTGGCATTCTGCCTTCAATTTAGCTCAGGGTTTGAAGGTAAATGAGAGAGTTTCTTTCTTCTTAAGAGATAAACCAGATCTGCTTTTTCTTTAACTGTGCAAATGTGAAGGAGAAAGAAGGAAAATGAGAATTTGGGTGGAGTAATGGCAGCTGTAAGGATCAGCATGATGTTTGTTACACCAAAAAAGAACAGAATAGGGTTGCACAGGAAGCACTCACAGGTTTGACCTCACTGATGTGTCCCAGCTCTGGTGAGTTTGGCCAGAGCCCTGCAGTCCTGAGCCTCCCCTTCCATTTCAGCTGGAGTTGTCAATTTATGGTATTAAATGGAGTCCTAGAATGGTTTGGGTTGGAAGGGACCTTAAACACCATCTAATTTCAACCCCCTGCCAGTGGTAGGGACACCTCCCACTAGGCCAGGTTGCTCCAAGCCCCGTCCACCCTGGCCCTGGACACTTCCAGGGATGATCCATGATGACTTCAGTGGGACTTGAAACTATTCTGAATATTAGAAGTGCTTTGCCTGTTGTGTCACGAGATACAGGGATGCATCAGGATGCAGGATGACAACCATAAGTTTCAGAAAGGAATATTTATAGTCTTTCATGTACCACAGCATAATTTATTGAATGGGGGTTCCAAGGTTTTCTTAGTTCCCCCAAAGAGCCAGGTGTCAGTCCTAAAAAGTGAGGATAAAGGGCATTTGGGGTCAGTTGTTGCATCTGGTACAGGAAATGGATTTTCTTACTGGAACAGAAAACTATTCAGCTGAGAACTGTGTCCCTTAAGAAGTAACAGAAATGCCTTTGGCCATTTATCAGCCATCAGAACCACAGATGATCTTGGAGCCTGGGTGACCTGCTGTGTCTGTGACCATTCCACAGAGAGCTTTGGCAGTGGACAGAAATGGGAGAGGAAAGCTATAGAATTTGAGTATGTTTTCCTGATAATATTTTAACAATCAAATTACGCATGCAGCCAATTCTTCTGTGTCAAGCAGCATTTATTAGTACTACAGTGAGGCTTTTTGCTAACACTTTTTATGTATGGCTGGAGGATACCGAGTGGGGGAAGGAATATTTTTGCGTTAATCTTTTGTGCTGACCATATAAACTGTCAGATTTAATTCCAGCAATCAAAAGGTTAATGAAGTCTGAACTTTAAGCTGAGATTCACAAATTGATGGCCATTTTCTCACATCAGGCTGTCAACCAGTAAGATGAGGGAGCAGGAGAAAATACCCACAGTTGCCCGTTTGAGGTGTTGTTTTTTCCCTGAGACATTTCTTTACTCCACAGCTCCCAGAGCCAACACACCCCTTCCTTGCTGTCACTGAAGGGAAGGATAATAACAAACAGTGTGAAAAATTTTAAAAATGAGAAACTCGGAATTTTGTGAGGTGCAGTGCCAAGCCTGTGAGAACCTTTGGATTGAGACCTTTCAGTGGGACCAGCTGAGCCTGGCCACAGCTGCTTGGGGTTGGACCAGCCCACAGGAAGCACCATGGCTCTCCTGGTGGAGCACCAAGGATGAGTTACCTAATTGAAGCTGGTCCTTAAGGGACTTAAAATGAGATGGGATGAGCCTGAGCACAAGTCCCTGGCAAATGGCCACCCCTCAGGAGCAGAGCACAGGCTTTACCCAGCCAGCAGTCGCTCCACCAGGAGTGAGGATGATTAGTTCAGAGGACAAGTGGGCTCTTCTCTGCTGCATGTGGTGATCTTTACACTCCCAGGTGCCCTTTGATGTGTCTATAATAACACAGAAAATCAACAGAAGGGAAGATGACTCAGCTCTGCTTTGTTGTTGCAGACTAAGGCATTTCAGGATTTAATTATACTACAGGTATATAAATTCCGGAAACATGTTAATGCTCCCGTGATTAAAATTATAGAGGGGCTAATTGAAAAAGCATAAACTGAATTGAAGAATTCCTAATTATAGTTTGCTTTGAGGTGTTAATTTCCTCCATAATGAATGCATAATTTCTTGGAACTAGGAAAGGGGGTTGCTGCACCAGGGTGTGGGCTGCAGATGGAATGAAGGGATTATCATAAATGCAGCCAGACAATCCTCAGGAATGAACCTCTGCAGCCATGATGTTATCCTGCCTCTCTGTAACTTCAGTTTTCCTTGCACAGTGCTTTTCCAAAGCAAGAGGCAGACCCAGGAATGGGGAAGGATTTACTTCCTGTGCAAAAGGAAGGGAAATACTGGTGTCATTAAAAGTAGTCATGGTGCAAAAGAGGGAGGCGAGGAGAGGGGCAGAACGTGGAGCGTTTCTGGTGGGAAGGTCAAACAGCAGCACAGAAGAGGAGCCAGTGCTGACTTTCCTTTTCACCCACCGTGACAGATCTCTAAGAAACTGCAGGAGCTGATTTGATGCAGGTTGAGGGTTTTTTTCTGCCAAAGCATACATCCTATGTGTAATGTTTTCTCTTAAAAGATCTGCTTAGTTTTGAAGGGACTTGGTGAACTGCAGGATCATCAGATACGATCTCCCAGTGTTTAAATCTGACCCATTCCTATTCTGGTGGGGCTAAGAGGTGTGTTTGGATGATGACAGGTCAGCTGTGAATTGCTGCAGAGAATCCTTGTCCTTGGGACTTTCCCATTCCCCTTTCTCCATCCTCAGTTTTCCTTGGTGTTTGTAGTGAAGGTGCCATTTCTGAGCTCTGTCTGGTGTCAGAAGCATGATCACTTTGCACTTTCTGAAAAAGTGCCCAGAAAAGGTGGAAAGCAGCTGGTGGACACTCCTGCAGCTTCAGGTGCTGCAGGTCTGTGTCACCCTTCCCCAGGAGAGCTCATCATCACTGCACATTGATGACAGCACTGTAAGTGCCGACTGTATGGGCCTTGTCTGGTAATGAAGTTTATCTGAAGGTTGGAAACAGAGCAGGTTCCCTCTTTCTTTCTTGTGTGTTTCTTAGCTTTTTAATTAAAAAAAAAAAAATCAAACAGACATGACATCAACAAAAAGATTTTTCAGGTGTTCTCTCTTAAGAAAGGCATCATGTTCTTCTGTGTGGATTTTCCCTGCACAGTCTTGTAGCTGGGGTTGTGGAAAAGGCAGAGGAAGCTTCAAATTCCCAGCTAGATTATCTCTGCATCCAAATGGACCTAATTTCATGGAAGCCCTTGGAAATACCCAAATTAATTCAGACAGGGAATATATGCAAATGCACCCATGCTCTTGTCCAAGACACTGCTTTTATGAAGGAACATGGCCAAAGATGCTGGACAGTCCCAGGAAGGGTCTGTTCTTCTCATACTGCAGGTTGTTCAAGAACCACTTTGGCTCTTCTTGTCCTTGAAACATCCTCCTGGTGTCAAGCCAGCACTCGCTGAGGATGAGGCAAGTCCTCAGTCAGCGATGCCTGTTTAATGTGAAGGAACATCAACAAAAAAGAGGTTGGGTCATTTTTTTTTTCTTGTAGATTAAACAGATGGCAGGTGGCTCAGGAGGGAAAAAACACCTCCAAAGCCACTAACATTAGCTCCTGTTGCAGAGAAAGCTGTATCTGTCTGCACTCATTGTCTTTAATCTGCCAGCACGAAATAGCATTGAACTGGAGAGACAGAGACTGGGCCAGTTCCACTGGGGAACAGCTATTATGTCTAATCTGGGTTGCAAGCCAGGTCAGGCTTATGGACATGGTGGAGATAATGGAACACAGAGCTTTCAAATGCCCTCTGGTTCTTTATAATTTTTTTCCTGATTTTTATTTCCCAGAAGATTAAATAGAGAATTTAAAGCATTTAAGAGAATGATGCATGTCTACTAAGAGCGAACAGATGCAGTAGCACTGGTTGTGGTGGGGTGGGGTGGAGAGGAGGTAATTTTGTGAGTATGGACAGCATCTTTTATTAGGCCAAATGACACAGCTGGGAAAAATGGCCATTTAAGTACACAAATCCTTCTTTATGTTCAGTGAATACTGACTGAACACAGTTGTCTCTCTGACAACTGCTTAGGTTTTTGTGTGTGTTGCCACATTTCTGTTGGCTGTGGACAGGTGCTGTGGTGATAGTCTGTGGGAATATTTACATTTTTAGTTATCTTTCCATAGCTGTCCTTCCTTGGAAAGACATGGCCTCTTCGCTCAGGGAAGAGTCACAGTGGGTGGAACATTTTGAGGTTGGAAGCACTGATTTAGCAGATGTATTTATGTCTAAGTGCACATGTATGTGCACACACAGATGTTTAGATGCACACCTACAGAATCACAGAATGGTTTGGGTTGGAAGACACCTTAAAGTTCATCTCATTCTAACCCCCTTCCATGGGCAGGGACACCTTCCAGTAGCCTAGGTTGCTCAGAGCTCCATTATTTAAACTGTAATTATACCTCCTTACTGGCACAGCGTTGTTACTGGTTCATGGGAGTTTGGCAATCTTGCATCTTTTGTGTGGTGCAGTTTTATGCCAGAGTAGGTCTCCAGAGCTCCTCTTTCCCAGCACTGTCTGCTCCTCCCTCATCGCTGCAGGTCACATCTCAAGTGACACCCAGGAGTGACATTTATCTCTTATTTTTCCCTTTTCTGAAAGACTTTGTAGGAGTCACACGAGCTCAGCCTGGATACTCCAGACTCCATTAGACAGGACATATTGGCTGGTGGGTGGATGTAGGAATACTGGACAAGAAGGTGGAGATTTGTTTGCATGTAACTGATGTTGTGATACCAGGCAAGTCACTCATTGCACATTCTCTGTGCCAGTATTTGTGTATCTGGAATGGTGGGATAATGATGTATTGGACCTCAGGGGTCTGTCAGAATATAAGGCTACTCACCCAGGGCCTGAGGCCATGGGACACTACAATTGACATTACACTGTCACTTCTTTACCAAAAAAAAAAAAAAATCATCCAACCACCACCACCAAAGAAACCCAAAACCAAAACAAAATCCCCAAACAATCCACAAACAAAGAAAAAAAACCCCAGTACCTTCTAACATAGCTCTTGTTTTTTAGCCAGCAGTGGGAATTGTATGTGGTGCTGCATTAAGACTGCAAAGAATTCAAACAAAGTGTTCTGGCCAAAGATAGCATTTGATATAGTGACATGGGCAGGATGCTTTGCTGCAAATACAAATATTTTGTTTGGTTTCACCAGGGGTTTTTTTAAGCTTGGCAGTGCACAGCATGTTCAGTAGATGCCACTGCCTGTCCCACAGATAGAGCTCATCACAGTCACTGGGCCTGGCTGGGCAGGACACAGCACCAGCTCTCTCTTCTGCACAGGGAGCACACAGTCATTAAACTCCCTTACCTTTTCTAGGGCCTGTTGCAATCACTGTAGAAATTTCACAAAGCTTGAAGTTTCAGTGTTACAAGAATGCCCCTGTGAGAACTCTGGCTCCAAACAGTGCTGCCTAAGTGTGAAATCGCGACCTTTTGTTTCTTGGGTTTACTTGGGCTTAAATCCGGAGTATTGAGCTGAACATGAGAGTGGAAGAAAATGTGAAGAGACTCTTCTTGATTATTAAATGGATTTCATTATTATTGGCTCTATCTCAGCAGCTTTTTTCACAGCAATGGCAGTAATTACCATCTCTTCTTTCTGTGCCATTTTTTACAAATTTGGCTGAGTATTTTTTTGGTATTCTTCAAGTTCAGTGAATGCAGTGTAAGAGTTGTTTAATTTAAATGATTGTTATAATAACACGCAAAAATAACTTCAAAATGAAGGCTCTGGTTGTGAATAACTTTGCAGTATGAGAGACTATTTCCTCAAGTAGCATCACTATTAGAGGCTTTATTTTTGTGAATGCTTTGCAGATGTGAGCAAGCTGATTGATAACACTGCAGCCCAGTATTCATAATGGGCAAGTTTTTGAGTCTTTGAAGTAGCCAAGCATGTTCTAGAAGATGACATCATAGAACAATCTCCTCTTTTGTGCCTCTTCTCAGCATAAAACTGTTCACTGAAAGCAAACCTTCACTTCAGCATGTTGTATTCTGCATGAAGCTGTTCCAGAGTGAAATGGAAATAGTGGCAATCTTTAATTGCTTTTAGTGGGTTTGGAATCAGTTCTTAAATAGAGAAAAACAGTGCACTGGGTCCTGTCTGTACATCCTGGGTGGCTGTGAAATGCAGTTCATTATGTTTTGTAGATTAGTGTTCAGAGCTTGTGATTAAAGGTGATCTTGGAGGTACTAAGGGTGACATTTTTGAACATGTGAAGTCAGTAACTCAGTTCTCAGGAATATACTGGCACCTGTTTGAACCCAGAAAACTTTATGAACTTGGAAGCTGCCTGTGGAGTCATTTCTTGATGCCTGAATGTTTGATTACAGGATGACAGGAGATGCCTGGCCAGGAAATACTCACCCTTGTAGCCAAAGGAAAGCAGTGCTGCAGTGTGTGCTCAGAGCAGTGAGTCTCAGCATCAGGCTTTATGGCAGTTATCCTTTTAGCTCTTGTAAACTTTAGTAGAATTTGTATTATGTAAAGCTTTCTTAGACTTCAGTGGGTTTTGGTTGAATTTTTCCCAAAATCCTCTGTATGCAGGTTCATGGGAGGGCTGGAGGTACATTGTGAGAAGGATCTCACTTAAAATTTAATTTACAGTTTTTTAGGGTAAGCTGTATAGAGCAATAGGACTTGAGGGAATGGCTGGAGCTGTGTCAGGAGAGGGCCCGGTTGGATGTCAGGAAAAGGTTGTTCCCCCAGAGGGTGGTTGGCATTCTTCTTAAAAATATTTGTGTTGTTAATAAGGGAAAAGGAGCTGAATTGGTTGTTGGGCCCTCCACTTGTTGTACCTTTGCCCCTGTTCATATGCACCTGATGCCTTTTCTTCATCTCTGTACAACATTGATGCTTGTGGGTTAATCAGACAGGATTTGGGATTGATTCATAATTTTGGATAGTCTCTTTGGACATGGTGGATCTGTTAACTCCAAAGAATAGGTGCAAGAGTGGAAATTCAGTGCCTAGCTCCCTGTCAGCTGCTACATCCCACATGCCTTCAGATGGCACAGCTATGGAAAGGTGCAAGTCTTTTCTACCCTTACTTCATTTGCTCCTTTTTGCCCTTCATTCTCTGAATTAAAATAGCTATTAACAAGAAAAACACTACCCTTTGGTACTGTGTTATTTGCTGTAGCCTGTCAACCAGTTATTCTGCAAGTGATGTGTTCATTTGAATGAGAAGTTCTAGTTCTCTGTAGGGTGAACAACAAAACCTGCTCACAGTGGTCTGCTGAAAAATGCACTGCAGGATCAAGCTGTACTGATTGCCACTGCTGCTTGTTCCCTGGGAGAAAATATTATGGAAATAATGAATGGCTGATAATAAATTTATGTGTTAAATGAAAATATATTAAATCTTTATATGATATGGAAGTTTAGTAACAAGATTGGTCCAGAGGGAGTACTAAGCTGCTGAAACATTGTGTCTTTTAATCTTTAATAATTCAGGTGAGTGGATCACCGTGAGGTTACAAAGAAATCATATTCCTTTTATATATCCCACCATTGTCAGGGGTGTAGTGAAGGTTTCACCTTGTTGATGAGTACCATGTCAGGACACCAAAGTGCACCAGCCAGATGGTGGATGCTTCACGGAGAGCTCTGACTCAGCTCTCCCTCCCCACATACATGCACATCCCAATCCAGAACCTGAGACTGGTCTAAATCCTTGTCTAGATTTGCTGCCTCAGTCCATCCTCAAAAACAAACCAAGAGTAGGGGGCAGGAGAAGCCTGAGGCGAACAGAGAGATCTCCATCACAGAAACGGGCCGAGACGTGGAAAGTTGATTTTCCACGCTGAATAGAGAACTCATAATTTAAAAGATTACCTTGCAGATGGTGATAAGGGCACCTTTTCTTCCTCTGCAGACAACATTTGTGCATTGGCCCATTATGGTGGGTGCTTTTATCAGTGATTTACAACAGAGCTGTCAAAAACTTTAAAAAGCTTCTATTAAACTGATGTGGATTTATCTATCTAAGACCTTTGAAATTTATAGAGGAACTGACTTTTGGCCTCCTTTTCTAATCAGAGTGTGCAGCTGCACACGGGGCAGTCAGCTCCCCAGCCTTCTAGGAAGGCAGGCATTTGGTTTGTGGCCCAGATTTGCGAATCCCTGGATAGGTCTCTGGAGAGCTTGTGGTTGTTTGGAAGCCAGTCCCCTCGTGTCATTTTTGGGGTAGCCTGGAACTGGTGCACAGCCTCCTGCTTCTACTGCCCTGCAGCACATACATGTGTGGATTTGACTGCAGAGTTTCCAAATGTGGCCAAATATTAAAAGCTGAAGTGTAGTAAAAACTGTACCATCTTTCATTTCGTTGGCACTGAAGTTGTTATCTCCTGTGGGAGTTTCAATGCTCTGCTTTTGTTATCTCTTAATATAATTTCTCTGTATGAAACTGAAACTTTTTGGAACCCAGCTGGGCATTTGCAGCTAATGTATTGATTCCTGCCAGGAAAGCCATGTTAGCTGAAATGGGCTGGAAGCAGCAGCTTTGAAGCTTGAGATGGGGAGAGCCCCAGGAGATCTGTGTTACTGCCTACCAGGTAGCCAGAATAAAAGCCATTAAAATAGTTTGGACATTTCCTCCCTATTTCCATTGCCCACTTGGCTTTTTATCCTTCCCTCTAGCACCACTTTTTGGATAATTGCTCCTCCTCTCCCTTGGCTGTAATCACATTGCTGTGGTACAAAATTGTCCATTGTGGCAAGTTGCAAATGGTTGGCCCTGCTCAGCCCTGACCCAGAGATGTGATTGGAGCTGAGATGCTCTTTCAGAGCAAAAGGGCAGATCCTACTCACTGAGCTTACTCTTTGTGCCCAACCCCAATCTTAGGAGTTGTGCAAGTTCCTTCTGAGCAAAGCTGGATCAGTTTTACTCTTTCAAGGCTTGTTGTAGTAATGCAGGTGATTTGATTAAATTTTAGGGTGGGTAATTGGACATTTGCTACTCAGAATTCCCACAGCAATTCTGTTTGGATGTAGGATTGGTGGGTTTTTTCTCTGGTGAAAAGGCAAACAGTTACAAGAGCAGCTCAGTGCAGGAGTGGAAGTACTTGCTGTGCTTTGCAGCACTTCACTGGTTAAAGAAGGGAAGTTGAGGTCTGAAAATGCCCTAAAGGCAGGCAGGAAAATTCTGCTCTTTGGCAGAAACAAAACATGAGACAAAGAGCATAACCTACAAAACAAAGCCAGAAAAAAGAAAATTAGTTCCCCCCAGCTAGCACACACCAGTCTGTGTGCTTAGCTGGGGGGAACTGGGAATGCTGCCCTTCTGGAGCATCTAGACAGGTCAAAATACTGGCACGAGAACAACAGAAAGTGAGACCAGAGCAATCATTTGCTAAGGGAACGTGTGCTCAGAGTGATAATCTTCAGTCCAAAGTAATCTTTGAACTCAGGTAGACTCTGGGCCGCTTGGCCACTTCCTTTGGGAGTGGACTCTTGACCAGTACCAGACTCAGAAAAGAGTGAGGCTGAAGGGTGATGGTCTCCAAGCCAGGCAGGTAAAGCACACAGAGATAAATGTGCTGTGTCAGTCAGTGTGAGCTGGGGCATCAAAGAGAAAAATGACATAAAAGCAGTCAGTTACCCATCCTAAGTGTCACCAGAGCAGGCTTTTTAACCAGAGGAAGCAATGACAGCAGTGCTCAGATACTGCTTCCAGAGAAAAGGAGGCAGCATTTGAGCAGGAGATGAATGAGGTTTTAGCTTGAACACACACGGGACAACTGTTACATCTCAGCTGAATGCGCACGAATGTACTGTTGTGCTTCCAGAGACACCTCGATTCATTTCAAAAGAATAAACATTAAAAGTAAAATTTCAGGTCACTGCAAGAGCAAGTTATCCCTGTGAAAGGAAGAAGTGTGTTAATGGCTAAGTGGGAAAGAGAACATGTGAAAGAACAGAGGCAAAAGAGTATCTGTGACTAGGTTCGGTTTGAAAAGTATCCGTGAGTTGGCTCTGTGTCAAAACTCTTGCTCATGATAAAAAAGTGCCTGTACTGGTGGAGCAGGTACTGGAATTGTCAAGGGGGAAACTGAGAATATCTGCAGTGGTGTAAGTGCCCTAATGGTTAGGGAAGGAGCTCAGTTACCTGGCAGTTCATGTCCCTGGGAGCTTCCCCTTCTCCAAAGACGTGGCTTGCAAGTGGGATAACCAAGAGAATGAATGTGACCCTTAGGGAACCCAAGGGAGCTCTTGACCTCCAAAAGGAGGTTAATATATTTTTATACCTATATATTCATGTATATGCCTAAAGGTTTTCTATAACCAGAAAACACAAGTGTTCAGGATTGGATAAAGAAGAAACCAAGTGGTTTTAGGTTAGAAGGTGTGTGGCAAATGCCCATAAAAATGTCAGCTACAGTTTTGCCCATTGCTGGCAAACAAAATTACAAACTTTCTCAGTAGTGTGGATCATTATTGCCAGAGAGAAGGGTCACAGTAAGAAGATACACTGTTAGTAAACAGTGTCCAAACCAGCAAGCCAAGAGTTGCTATTGGTAAACTGAAGAGAGGGTCTGTGTTAAACAGGATGGTGCTTACAACTCCCACTGCACCCTCAATGATAACACCTGAAGTGTTGCTTGGAAAACTGCTTATTTATTTTAAAATAAATATCAGAGGAGGCCTAAAATACTTTATTAAAGGCTCTAATGAACTGTAGGATGAGGAGAGTTTTCCAAAACGCTGACAGGACATCATTAAGCCTGCAGCCCATGTGGCTGCCACTCCTGCTACATTAGTAAATGCCAAGAGCAGCAGCCGTGTAAGGGCAGTTCAGTACTGAGTCATTCATAAATTGGTTGTACTTGTACAGATTAGTTGGTTTTGTGTCTCGCAGTGGGAGCCAAATGGTTTCCAAGCGTTTCCCTGAGCTCCTCGTTGGCAGCAGGGCGTGTGCCAGATCCCTGCAGACACGAGGGGCTGGTGATTCAAAAGCAAAGCTGGGGGTTGTTCCACTCCTGCTCCTTGGAGGTGCCAGAACTCTGCTTCCCACAGGAGCACTGATGAGCTCTTGCTATGCTAGAAATTTTCCAGAGCAGTCTTTCTGCAACAATGAGCCTGAGAATGATCCACTGCTGGCTGTTCCAAATCTTTTAATCGATCTCCCCTGTCTGAGTGAACAAAAGCCCAGCCTGACACAGACAGGTGAGGGCAGCACATCTGAATAGCCTGACACCAAGTAAAATGACTGCAGCCCTATCTCTCTTTGTCAAATGGGTGAGTGGTGTTAGACAGTAAACCTGCCTGGGCTGTGGCAGCATTGAACTCCAGGGCTTTGTGAGCTGCCTGAGGAGGGAAAAAATAATTAAAGCAGATGCATTTGAATGCCTTGCAGGCTCTTTGAGGCTGAAATAGTAAGCTAGAAATAACAAGATTGCTATTATATATCATAATGGCCAAAAGCCTAGCAGGAATCGAAAAGGAGTAACATTTCAGAGAGTTGGAAAGAATATGAAGAGTTATTGGTGTTTCTTAAAACAAAAGTGGAGTGAAAGAGCTGTAAAGCCACCTGCTCAGTATATAAACCAGCCTTCTGGGGGGGGAGGGTAGGAGGAGACTTGTCATTGGGAAGGGAACTCTATATCCCAGCATATCCCAAAAGTAGATCATAGAATGGTTTGGGTTGGAAGGGACCTTAAAGCCCATCTCATTTCAACCCCCTGCCATGGGCAGGGACATCTTCCACCAGCCCAGGTTGCTCCAAACCCCATCCATCCTGGCCTTGGACAATTCCAGGGATCCAGAGGCAGCCACAGCTTCCCTGGGCAACCTGTGCCAGGGCCTGACCACCCAGATATGGGAGAGGGCCCATATGTGGACGAGGAGATATGAGGAAGGGCCAAAAAAGGTGATGTTCTTAGAAGATGTGGGAGTCTTTTTGATCTAAACTGTTTCTCACACCCTGAGACTGTTTCCAAAGGGATCTGACACCACTAATGCTCTCCTCTACTTCAGTCAGCCATGAACTGTTTGTTCATGTTTCAGCTTGGTGGCTGAAGGAGAAAGTATCTGCTTTCCAGTATTCAGCACACTAAAAACTCCTTCTAGACTGGATATTTTAGAAGTTACTCCTTTTCCTAAAGAGTGACATGATTGACATCTACTCTGACTTTCACCAGGGTGTATCTTGATTAACTCTGCTGAATCAACACAGCATATGAGCAGCACCTTGCCCACGCTGACGTTCAGTGGGCACTGTTGCTGCAGTGCCAAGAGCTGTGTTTGCTGAGATGCCTTAGCTCTGTGTTTCTTACTTTGCTTCACTCTTTTCCTTTCAATTGTTAGAAACGTTCTCGCTATTTAAGGCTCTTGGGGCTCTAATCTCACCTTCTTCTCTCCCCTCCAGTGTTTATCAACTTGTTGTCAAGGAGGAGAAGCTGCAGAAGGCACGGAGAGCTGCAGACATCATTGAGTGCTTCTCTGTGCCAGTGAGCTACAAGAATGCCTCCAGCCTGGACTCTCCACACTACTTTGCAGCTGAACTGAAGCCCATCAACCTTCCTGTCACACAGCCCTTCACTGTGGGTGACAACAAGACCTACAATGGCTATTGGAATGCTCCACTTTCTCCCCTGAAAAGCTACAGCATATACTTCCAGGCCCTTAGCAAGGCCAATGGAGTAAGTGCAGAGAAAACTGAATTGGGTCTGTGTGTGTAACCACCTCTGTCCTGCTCATCATTCTCCTTCCTTCTCGATTAGATGCCAATTTAACTTTTCCTTCTTACTACCTTCTTACAGAAATCTGATGAAAATCAAGCAGGCCATTACTTGTCCTTCACTCAATATCCTCTCTGATGCTTAGATCCAGTGAGAAATCTGCTGAGGAGCCTGACTCTGTAAATTGCCACGTGATTTACTGAATGAGTTGCTCAGAATTTGGATCCTTTTTTTTATCTTTCCATAAGCGTGAATCTCAGAGTAGGGGCCATTGTGCTTTTAAAAGACATACCTGCAATATTTTGATAGTCTCCAGTTCACAGTGCTTGTGATTTTGGAGGAGATGTTATGAATTTGTTACCTTTTAGCTTGCATTTATGATATGAGTCATAATGCAACTTGTGGTTGGGAGTTTCAGCTCTGTTAAGTCGTAGTGCAGTGGGGACCATATGTATGTCTGTCTGACTCCTTCTGAATATCCTGGGCTTCATTTCTGCTTATATTTACCCTGTGACACTTGGTTTAAAATGAATACTGCCCAGGAAATGTCTGTCCTGTTCTCAGAATCAAATGACATGCACATAAAGCCACAACAGATCACATTCCACCACAGGAAAAGGAGAGGCTTCTTTTTGCTCTTCCAGTCAAGGATAGGAACCCTCTAACCTTCTAACCATCCTGTTTCAGGTCAGTTCAGCTACCAGTGTACAGACCAGATGCCTCCTAAGCAGTCATCCACCTTCCTCCCCTTTGCCTCCCCTGATTGTTTTTCGCCATCACATAACATGATACAATTTGCCACTCTGGCCTCGTGAAAAGTCTTGGAGCATTATCATGGCATCATGAATTTGGGTGGCAGAGTGTGTTGTTAGCGTGTTTTCCGATGCTTTCAGGAGCCTTGCTTTAACACAGATAAATTCTCTAAGACACCACCTATGAAAGAGCAAAATTAGGAAAAAATAATCAAAGGAGAATAGGATGGGCTTTGGTCTCCACTTGGGGCAGTGTCTTTTACACCCAGAACACAGCACCCATCACAGTGCCAGTCACTGCTCACAGCACATCTTAGTGCTTTGTTGCCTTTGGTGCCATTTATCACCATTCCCCTGCACAGCCTGAGCTGTGTGGCTGGCAAGTACAAAATCTCTCCAGCACTCACTGTGCTGATTTTCACCTTGGTTTCCTTTGTAGTCAACACAGTTTCCTTCCAGCGCTCCTCAATTAATTCAATTTTGGATTTGCCTTTCTAAAGGAAACGGTGAAATGTACGTCTGTGTCTGTTCCTGGTTAGTTCCCCCATGTGTGATAGTTAATTGCCAGGGAATGGATCCCCAGGGAAGAAGAAACTTTTATTTGCTTAAGTACAATGTACCATTCCGTAACTGGGTGTATGAATGGAAGTGTAGGCTTCCCTTGGCATTCTGGATTTAGGCAGCACTAATGGGGGATTCCTGCTTTTCCTGCCTCTCTGTAGCTGGCAGGTTACAGCACACTCTACATATCAGGTGCTAAAGACTCCAGAAAGGATGATAACAGGAACGGGACTGTAAAGGGCTTTTTTAAGCATAAGTTAATCAAAAGAGTCTTTATGCAACAACACACAGCTTGTGACAGGATAAGAGGTATCCTGCCAACCACACTAAATTCCTATTTGAGAAAGGCAATTTCCTCCAGTATTAATAATTTATATTTCTACATTATGTGCTTATATATCCTCAAAGGGTAGTGCTATGGCTAAAAGTATAGAGATATTTGCAAGGCTGGAATCTGGATCTTCAGAGGAGCAGCTGTGATCCTTTTTGTTTCTTGGTAAAATCATGAAACTCCACATTTCAGACATTAGGGTCAATTTGCATCCAGATTTTTGCAGCTGTAAATAGTAAGTTTTGTTTCCTTCCCAGGATTTTTTATCTGTGTCATCTGTGTGTTTAAGAGTTCTGGGTTTTCACTTATGTCTATAACCTCAGCAGCTTTGACTGGTCTTCAAAAAGTCTCCCGAGAATTATGGCTGCAATGTGGCATTTCCATCCCTGGAAGTGTTCAAGGGAAGGTTGAATGGGGCTTGGAGAACCTGGTCTAGTGGAAGGTGTCCCTGTCTATGGCAGGAGGTTGCAATGAGATGGGCTTTAAGGTCCCTTCCAACCCAAACTGTCCTTTGATTTTTGATAATGCACATCTGGGAAAAATCTGAAACAATAACAATTCAGCACAGTTAAAACAGAGCCTTATGTTCCCTTACACATGAAAAAAGTAGCAGAACGTTGCCACTCATTTTTTTTAATTAGGATATTCTATAGTTTCATTAATCACTGACAGTTGTGGAACGATGAAATTTCTTCCCACACCTGGAATCTGCAATGAGAAGCCTTCGTGCAGTGAACCAGAACATCTTCCTTTGGAATTGTAGGACTCTGGAGAGAGCTTAATTTGAAGAAACAGTCTGTATTTGGTCAAAAAGCTTGATTAGGAGGAGGTTAGGAGTGTTACAGGAGTTCTGCATTGTTCCAGCTCCTCTGTACATGGAGGGCTGTGCTCGTTTCGTGTTCCCGTCTGCTCTGCAGCCATTAGCTGGGATTGTTACAGTGAAAGCACTATAATTAACAGCTGGATGCAAAACAAGTGTGGCAGATTGCTGCAGAAGCAGATCACGAGCTTTTCTGCCTTCTCTTGTGCGATGTTTTGCTTGTTTGGGAGTTCGAATGAAGTAGCTGTCACTGGTGGATAGTTGGGTGCAGTTTGGTCAGTGGTGCTGCCTCCAGACCAGGGACTGAACAGAACACGTGTGAGACAGAATGGTTGTCAGCTTTGTTGTACAGAACACTTCCAAACTGTGTGAACCTCCCTCCTAGAGAATGTTGAAAGCCAGGCGCTGAGCTAAAATCTGTCAGAGTTAGAAGTAAAAGCAGGGGAAAAAGAGAAAAGGGCCAGAGAAACTGCAGGCTGTGGAGCTGTGGGGGTGAGAAGCACCGTTAGGGGAGAGCATGAGGGGTGGCACAGGAGGAAAGATGTACACAAGGCTGGGCTCTGCTCTGGCAGGCTCTCCACACACACTGTGTGCCATCCAGGTAGTTATCTGGTGTTTGCTGGTTGTCCCAGTGCCACCTGCCACAGATGGCTGCCTGACAGAGCATGAAGGGTTCCTCCTCTGAAAAGCCTCCCTGAGCTCAGCCCCTTTGAAACACCAGCCCTGTCAGTGTTTATCCCTCTGAAAGGTGAGGCCAGGTTGACAACACTGTGTTATTCCTTATCCTTTCTTCTCCTTATATTGGCTTAATAATCCAAGTGAGATGTTCCAGGTTTTATTGTCCCCAGGTTCTTTATCTGGGTCACTGCAGGTGACAGTCTCTGGCTACTGATCCAGCAACACACTCAGATGGGGAGAATTTTTGGCTGCTGTGTGAAACCTGCTTGAATTTTTGAGCAGCTCAGAAACCAGAGCTCCCTAAAAAATCCTTCCTGGAGCTTCATTTCAGCCCGCTGAGTTAAAATGAAATCTGTAACAGCCCAGTTGCAATCAATAACTCTTGGCCATTTCTCCTCTAACTGGGAGGGGAGCAGGAGCCCTTGGAGCACAGCTGGGATGAGGTGGGGGTGCTGCCAGCTGCTGCTTCAGCCTGGTTGTCCAACAGGTGACTGATGTTTCAGCCCGGAATTGTGAAAAGTAGCACTGCAGGAATCAATGAGAATATTATTTTTTGAGGGAATGATGGACTCCACGGAGATTCTGATTGATTTTTTGCCTCTCTAATGACTTGTACTACATGCACAGCCGGGCAGCTCATTATTGTCAGGGGACTTCAGGCTGGATTTCTAGATGCTGACAGGTCTACTCACAGTACACAACATTCTTCTTCTGGGACGTTTTGGAGGCGTGGATAGAGCTGCCAGCAGAGAGGTGTCATTTATCCCTGTGGAGATGGCCAGGGAGAAAACAGGGAGATACTTCAGTTCAGCACAAGCTCTGCTCTGAAAAATGAAGTGGCACCAAGGCTGCCTGCATTGCTTCTGTGAGCTATTAACCAGCTCTGGGGAGCTCTATGATCAGTAGATTTTGGGTGTACAGTTTGTCCACTTACCTTTACTCCTTTTTAATCTCACGTTGGAGCTGCTGGGGCAGGAATAGAGCAGCTGTGGAATCACTTTAATCCCTGTTTCCACATCTGGTTGGCCAGAGTATGTAGACCTGAGTGTTTTCTGGATATAAATAAAATCCTCCAACCCTACCTCACCTTTGAGAAATTGAGAGGAGTGGGATATTCAAGATTAACTATAGATCATCGAAATAACTTCCTGTTGGAAGCACTTAAAATTGCCTGTCCCCAGTTTGAGCTGCCTGATGTAACTGTGCCTGTTGTAGGGCAGCCCCAGTGGTGCTTCTGGGGAAGCAGGTCCCACTGGTGCTGGCAGGTGGCTCTTCACTGTTTAACTCATGTAAAGTCATAATAATAGTAAAGGAAAGGAAAAATGGTGGGTGTGAAAACAGATGGATGAAAAGGCTTTGCTGCTTTTATTGTTGTTCGTAGTCTGTAAACAGCAAGCTGTCAGTTTGAAAGAGAAGGGGGGGGGGAATCCTGTGCCCTTTTAGGTTGTGAAGACACAGCTGTCACATAAACATATGTCCTGCTGCCCTCAGAGCCCTTTCCTGCAGAAAATTGTTCCCATCCAAGCACTGAAGAGACAGAGACAGAACTTGTCTTGTTACCATCCCTTTCACTTCAGTGAAATGTGCATTTAAGAACCTCAGTAATTAGTAGACAGCAGCAGCTCCTTTGCTTCTAAAAAGGAAGAGACAAGCTATATTAAAAGAAGGTTTAAAAAAGCCCTGAAAATCCAGGGGCGTGCTAAAACAGGCTCATGGTGTGCAGCTTCAAGGCTGTGTTGGCAGAGAGGGCTTACCCAGCTCCCCAGCACAGCCTGTCTTCTCTCCAGAGGGTTCCCAGGTCATGCTGGTGGCAGGTCCAGGTCTTCCCTCCAGGAACAGGCTCAAAAACACAGACTCCAAAACTCAGGCCTCATATTGTGTGGACTTAAAAATATAGCCAGGGTTCAGCCTTGAGCAAGGCTACACCATAATCATCTTTTATTCATATGGGAGGAGGGTCCAGAAAACAAATGGACACAAATATGTTCCAGTAAACAAGTGGATGGGCTTATTACACACTAAGCTTTCTGGATATGGAGCATGTTGGAAAATGAAGGTTGGATCAAAGAGCTGTAGGTTGTATTCATGAAGTGTTTTCCTATTGCAGAATCTCAGTTAAGATATGCCTGCACTGTTCTCCTGCTGTTTGGATATAAAATCTCTGCCTTAACCTGGCAGAGATATAGAGCCAAAGTAGTAGTGCTACTGGCATCTTAATTTAAATTATTGCCGTGACTTCAGCCGTAATATGAAATGGATAAGCTGAATATGCAGAGTCTCAGGTCATCTCTAATATTGTTGTAGACATATAAGGCCTTGTAAAACTTCAATGATATCATAAAATGGGAATTAAGTATCACAGCATTGGAAAGAATGTTCAGAAACAACACAGAGACTGAAATCTTTGGGAAATTGTTTTTGTTTTTCTAAATTTTCTGTTATTATCCCTTTATTTAATTATTTTTCTGGTCATTGCTTTAAGCAGTCTGGATAGCTTATTGAGAATTACCTGCATTGTTTATTCCTGTTTTGCTAGTGGCTAAAGAGGAGCATCTTACTTTACTGTGTACAGGAAAGCACCTTGTCTGAAGCAGAAGTAATATTTTTCAGAAAACAAACATGACTGTGGGACAGTGGTTTTACTGCTTTTTTGGGGAGGGGGGAAGTGTATTTATTTAGTTTCCTGGTAGAAAAGCTCATGCAAACTTACAATTCTCAGCACCAATCAAAGAAAAATAGAGTAAACTTAAAGTGGTTTTATTTTTATGAGACACCAAAGAGGTAAGCAGTGAGGTGATCAATGAAAGGGTTAATGGCAATCAATGGAATAATCAGCCCTAATCAGGAATATGGACTAAGTTCAAGTTTTTAACCTTTAGCACCCCAGGAACTGAGTGCCTGATGTCTGTGCAGGTTCTTTTATATTTTCCTACCCAGGAGATGCAATTTGAAATGGAGCCCTCAAGTCCAGGTGTCTGGACTGCTCCTCCAGTGACTGCTTGCCCTTGCTTTTAGCAGTGCCGGGTCGTGGTCTCCTGATAACTGTGGTTGTCTGTGCCAAACTCGGCCAGGGGTGGATGTAGCTGCAAACAGCCCAGCCTGTCATCCCACATCACCCCATGGGAGGTGTCCTGCAGGAATACACACATTCCCAAACAAGAGCAGTTCCAGCACCATTTACAGGACCTTGGTTTTTTGTTTTCTCCACTCTTCATTTCTCAGCATTGACCAACTTCTCCACCTTCTATGTTACACTTTGAAGCTGGCAGAAGGCAACACATACACAAGGAAATTTTCCTCAGCAAAACGTGAGCAAGTGCCCACCTACTTGTAGACTGCAAAAACACTGTCTGGATATTTCGTGTTTTACTTTTCATCACTGATTTTCCAGGTCACCTTGCTGTAGATCAGAAGCTACCTCAGGATCGCTGTGTCCTACAGTTCCCAGCATTATGTGTGGAGACTGTGCTCTGAAAACAAAGCTGTGTTTTTCCTGCTTCACAGATCACCACTTGCAATAAAGACTGTGGATTTCCAGAATGAATGGCCATTCAAACTGATTGTACAGGAGGCAGAGAGAAATAGGGAGCTCTGTGTAAAGCTCTGGTGACTTTGCAGTACCAATAGTTGAGTTGGGAAGTTGATTTTTGAGGGTTTAGTTCACAAAAGAGAGATGTCTCTGGCTTACTGGGATAACAGGGGATTAAGTCCCACTCTGGACCCAGCTGTATGGCTGGGAAAGGATGTCCTTAATAGAAAAGCATTGTCCTTGGGGATCCAGGAATTCCCGAAGAGAGAGTCCGAGGGCAAGGTCGAAGGGAGATCTTGTTGTTTCTAGACTACACACAACTTATATCCAGAGAGTGTGGCTGGCTGGTATCTTGAGGCATCATAGAAAGGGATCGGAGGGAATTGCTCTTGTGATTCCCACTGTTTCCCAGCACGGATCCTGCAACCCCCTTCCTCTGTGCAATGTAAGTGTGAGGAGAAAGGCACGATGGGGCTGTGTGTGTGTCTGCTCTGGCCGTGGAGAATCTATCACAGATGGAACAGATTTTCTCCAAGAGCCAATTCAGACTTTCCCAGGGTTTGTGCAGTTGTTTGAGGATGGAAGGAGGTGCTCAGCAGTGCATTGCTGGGCTGTTGTTTCCAGAGGACACACGGCATCCATATTAATGCAGCTTTGTTACCCACAGTAATTTATGCAGCATTTGTTACACCTGAGACTTGTACAAGAGTGTGTGCAGGCAGAAAGTGCTCCAAAACCCCTGCAACTGCCAGCTCTTTAACCAAAGCAACACATTCCCATTTGGATGGACAACAGCAGCCGCTGCCAAGAAGGGCTGTGGAATGGGGAGCTGGGGATACCAGAAAGGATGTGTTTGCAGTGGAGGTGACCTCTTTGAGCTGGTAGTGAAGCCAAATACAACATCGCTTTTCCCGTCCAAACTCCTGTTCCTGCAGCCCTGCAGAGTCCAAGCTGGACTGAACACAAAGGGTTGGGTTTTATCCCAGCTCTGCAAGGAAGAGCTGCAGTGGAGAGGGTTGTTAGACCAGCTCCTTTGGCAGAGGCAGCTGTACAGTAGCGCTGGGCTTCACATCCACAGAGCTGGAGTATTCAAACGAGTCCTTTGGTGTCTGTTTGCCATGTGTTTAAATAAATACCCAATTTGCGAAATTTGCAGTAATGGTGCATGAAAATTAGCTGTACAGTTGCATGTACTTTTGACCCAGAGCTTGTCAGTCTATTACGCAGCAGGTCATTTGGCTGGTACATTCTATTAGCTAATCAGGCAGTTACATGGGCCCATCACTCACCCCCTGAGCGTGGAGAAACGTGTTGTCACTCTCAGCTTCTAAACATTTAGAGAACCAGCTGTGGGCAAGTCCAATAGGGTGGAGTGTTTTTTTCAATCAAAACTCGGTGTTTTTTGGGGTTTTTTTCAGAGATGAAGTGTAAGAAAAAAATACCTCTTTTTTTTAGTACCTTTTTAAAGGAATGTGTGTTTACTGTAGATGGGCAAATTGCACACCTTGATGTTTTCCTATATGTTTTTTTTTTCTGCTTTTATTTTTCAGGAAACAAAAATCAACTGTGTCCGGCTGGCAACAAAAGGTATGTGGGTCTCTCTTTCCTGCAAAGCACAATGCCAATAATGTTAAAACTGCAGTGGTGGCACAACTCAATTACAGTTACTATCCAAAGAACCAGCCTCTTTATTTCTTCTTTTATTTTTTTTTCCTTTTAAGGAAGATTGCAAAGGCAGAACAACAATTTCCAGAACCACTCCACTGTATTTGTGACCTCTGTCACTTTTTTAACACAAGGTATCTTTTTCTGTGGTTCCTCCTTTCCCTTGTTCTGTCGGCAGCTTTTCTGTCCTCAGGACTGTTCTTGCTGTTGGCAGAACATCACTGGAAAAGTGACATTAACTTCCTGTTAAATTCATTCTCTCTGCAACTGTACAAAGCAGATAAGAGGAGATCTCTCATAAGCCTCACCTTGAACACACCAGGGCACAATTCTTACATCACACCATTTTCATGGTATAATTCAACAGACTAGTAGAGTGCATTGCTTGTTTTCATTGTTGGCTCAGAATAGCCCAAACTGGCCCAGACAGACCAAACCCAAGATGAATAGCCCCAGGATGGTTCACAAGGTGTAGCTCTTGAGGGAGCAATGATGACAATGTCTGAGCTCCTTCCTGGAGTTCACAGTTGCTTTTAACAACTCTTGTGAAGATTTCAAAATCACCCCAGGGGCTACTTTGCCAGAAAATATGTCAGAAACCAATTTACTCGTAACACGGAGGAATAGCTGTAAAAAGATCTCCCCCAACACATGTTGTAGTCTCAAAATGAGCTGTAAGGAGATGCTGGGGTCATTGCCATGGGCTGTGCTACAAGTGACTCTCCAGTTCCAAAACTTAAGGTTGCCAGCTTGTGCTCTTGCTGCCTTGCTGGAACGTGAAACACCTGCACTGCTGCCGGTGGAGGCCTTTGACAGTTCACCCGAATTGGCAGGAACCCAGAAATCCTTTGAGGCACTATCCCGTTTTTTTCCATTCCTTTCGCTCCTTGCTGACTTGTGACACAAGTTGATGACTTCAAGGCATTTGCTGCTGATCCCTTCTGCCCCTGCACTTGCAGAGGAGCTGGGAGGTCTCAGAGAAGCCCCATCTATCATTTTGTTGGACAGCAGAAAAGGGCTTTTTCCATCTTCCTATGGAGACATGCCAGGCTGTCCCAGAAAGCTGTGCCCTGGGATGGCAGGTGCGGCAGCTCTTTTCACTGCTGAGACCCGATACCCAAACTGGTGGGGCTGTAAGAAGTTGTGTCACCACTGAAACACAAGGAGGATGAGCCATTTAGTCCCCTTTCTCCTTCTCGTCTGTGGCTCTGGTGTTCCCCATATCCTCTTGTTCCTTTCCTTTCTAAAAGTTCCCTATAAAATCTTTATTTCATTCATTCTCTGGGTTACAAACATTCCGTGTGTCTCAGTCTATATGTCTCCTTCCTCTCAGCTTTTCCAGCTGGTAGTGATGTGACCATTTCAAATACCTAATTTTGGCTTTCTGGTGGTAGAAAGGGCAAGAGCAGGACCGAGTAAGACAAGAAGAGGTGAAATGTGGCTCCACAAGGTTTTCCAAAAGCATGACTAAAAGTCTCCTCCTGAGATCAGAGATACTGGATTAATTAATTTTTGGAAACCTGTAGTTCTTCCTGTTTCACTCATTTATTTTTCTGGAGCTGGTGGAAAAATGTTGTCATGCTGTCAGGAAAGATATTTGCTCTGTGACTATTCAAAGGGAAATAAAAACTTACATAGCCTGGAAAATCCCATTCTGGGTTTTTGGTTTGCACTGCCTGATTTGGGTACCTCAGAAAAGGGTCCCAAAAGTGTTTGACCTTCCATTGACTTCTGCAAACTGATTTAATTTTCATTAACCTGTTAGGGCACCAGGAAGAGTCAATAAGCCATCCCCATTCTGTTGGTTCTGAATGCTGTATCTTTTTTTAAAAATGATCTCTTGCTAATATTAATTTAATAAGAGAAAAAAAGAGATGGGTAGAGCCTGAGGATGTCTAGAGCCACTGCTTTTTGATCATATTATTCTTGAGGATTTTTCTTTGTTGACATGAATGGAAAAGGACAAGAAATGATGGTGGTTCTAGTGTTTATTGTCACTGTCTCAATTCATATCACTTTTGATTTATGGGCAGATATCTCATTCCTGTACATGAAGTGCAGAAATCTCTGTGGAAATTCCTTTTCTTTTCCTCCTGTCCTCACTCTGAATTTGCAAGGCTGTAATTCTCAGAGCCTGACCATTGGCATGGACACTGGAATCTCCAGCTGGGGCTGATTTTATGCAGTTTGAGCTCTTCAGAGGTGCAGTGCTGGTTGCAGCTCCCAAGCACGGCAGCATCACGAGTGAATTTGTGGTGTTGGTAACGCAACAGTCCCTGCCATTGCTGGCACCTGGGCAGGGTCAGCAGCTGAGCAATAGCTGAGCAATGTGGTTCAGAACTTCCCCATAGTTTCAGATTTCCCTGTGTTATGAGGCTGAAATCCCACCAGACAGTAACTCCCTAAGGACAGAAGGACTCAGGCACTGCCCATCCTGGCCCCTGAAAGAGGAGGGGGTCGTATCTGCCCTCTCTCTGCTGGGTGGCAATGCACAGAGACACCCACAAAACTGTAATTACCTTGTGTCCTGATCAAAGTCTGGCATCTGGGATGTTCTAGATGCCCTACCATGTCTGTGCTGTCTTCTGTCTGCTCATTATATTGATTATCCTTAATGGCATTGCCCTGTATTCACCTTCGTTTGCATTGCTGTCTTGCTGAGGATACGATGAGCAAACCAATAGAGCTGCTAGTGAGGATACCACTGGGGTGTCTTTGTAGGAATCTGGGAAAAAAAACACCTTTTTTGGAGTCAGGATTAATCATGGCATTGACAGCTCTTAAAAGCTCTGCTTTGAGTTGCTACCAGAGAAAAAAAACATATTTTGTTTTGATGCAAGAAAATAAATACATACTACTGGTGCCAGACTTAATGTTCATTTGGGATCTAGGCCTAATTTTTCCATTCCTAGACTTTTGACACTGTAGCAGCTCCATTAACACTAGTGAAATGAGTTCTGATTTACACCAGTGACAGGAAGATTAGGATCGAGACGTGTTTAAGCAAGGCAAGTATTCTCTTGAAGTGCTGGATTAACAAGGGCACTAAACGTGAGTGTGGGAGTAATTAGGCAGTGAAATGTGCTAGGCATGTGTTACTGGGGGATTATAACACATCTTGGGTGTTGCTGCAAGGCACCTGTTCAGAAGCTGAGTTGCTTTAATTACTGGAGAGACACACACGAGGCTGTTCCGCTGCTGCTCCTCCAGCAGCCTGGGAGCCAATTTGCTTTGTATGTCCCATTGCTTCAGCTCCAAGGAAATGAAAGCAGAGAACTCTTTAAAAAAAGAGTTTTAGTCCATTACAGAAAGTTTTGGAGGTTTCCCAGTTCTCTTTGCTCTTTTAGCAAGAAATAGGCTGTTCAGCTCGACCCCTTTCCAGTTCGGCCCAGCTCCAGCAGGAGCTGCTTCCCAGCTCTCTGGGCCTTCACCTTCTGCACGGTTCCCTGTGTGCTGGTTCTGGTTAGATGAATGTGGTTCTTGTGGTAGCAAGGAAAAGCTCTCAAATCTTTCTCTTTGGGGTCAGGAGGTGGGGGCAGTGTCAGCGTTTCAGAGCATCCTTCCAGGCAGAGCTGGTAGATCCTCAGCTGGGTCAGGACGTGTTTAATAGATGTGGGGCAGCACATCTGTGAGCTCATTTCCTTCCACCCAGTGCTTCCATATAGGAGTTGGCTGATGCCTGTGAAGGGCTGGTGGCAGGGACTCCTGTGCTGTGGTGCTATTTGACAATCCATCAGAAAGCTCCCTGCGTTTGTCCAGTCTGTGCAGCCCATCCCACACTTTGCCAGCATGTTTGAAATCCACAAGCATTATTAACCTTTTGTATCTACGTATGTATTTATTTTCAGATTCATTGCTCTCGGATTTCTTGCCACTTCTCTCCTCACATGGGCTACTCCTCTTTTTTTAAATTACTGGAGTAATGTCATTTTTCACAGCATTAGTCACTTGGATGCATCCCATTAGCATAAAACATTCTTTAAAAATAAGTTTCTAATTAAACCCCAATTTACCAGCTCTCTGCCATACAGTTTTCATTCAGACAGTTTATTTATTGGTTTTGCCATTTGGTGTCCTTGATAGCATTTGTTTTAATATGTCCCATTCTTTCTGAATTAACTGACTTGTTCTCCCTGTCTTAATGCAACATATTTATATTGACACTTTATTAGAGAAAATTGCAACCTCTTACCAAGAGAGAGCGATTACCTCTTATATTCTTAAAGTGCATTAAATTAATTTCACAGTGTAATTGAAACCAAGGCAGAGGGCTCATTAATGGTTCCTTATCTCCTGATAACTCATTTCTTCTTTCTTTAAAATGTGAGTTCTTGCAAATGAAAGAATGGAACTATAATAATCATTATGAGGTACATTTTTATTTTTTTCCTTTTTTTTTTTTTTTCTGTGCATGCTGCCTGGGAACCATTTGGCTTGTTTTTAGCAGTAATAGGTAGACAAGAGGTGACCACGCGAAACCCGCCCAGCCTCTTGAGCACAGGTGATTATCAGTTCAGGAGAAGGAAAACTGGTCAACCTTCCAGAGGTCTGAGCAGCTTCATGACTTCTTGTTTCATATTTGTTTTGCATGGGAAAATACTTTTATAATTGCTCCAATGCAGTATAAAAGGGGACAGTCCTTATATGTCGCTCCTTCAGCTCTAAGGTGGATGTTGGCTTGTGCTGAGGGTCAGTTGGGGGGCTCAAACCACCTAAACCTTCACAGGAGCACTTGGGTGTGGTGGAAGAGCCCCACAGATCCACCTCTGCAGAGGTTGAATATCTCCTTGGGCGTGCATGGAGCTGACCTGCATCTTCAATTAAAGTAGCTCCAGAATTTGATGGGGCTGATTCCACTTATTCTGAGACAGCTGAGTGCTGCTGTTGAAGAAATATGGCAGGAAAATGAAAGCTTGGTTCTGTAAGCCCTCTGTGTAGAAACTGCTGCAGGATTGAGCCTCAGCAGCACCACGTCAAGTTGCTCATGGATCACAAGTGGGGACATTTGGAGCTTCTCAAGGGTTTTGTGGTTCCATCAGATTGAACCTGGAGGTCTGGTGTGTCATCAGCTTGCCCCATCATGTGTAACACTGGGACCAGTACCATTAAATTTGAATATGTAGAGAAAATTTAAATATATAGAGAGGAAATCCCATCAGCTTGTGGAATTAGTTTTTTCTACTTTGGCCTGATGTGCACAGAGTGACCGACTGGGATGTGGCAGCGTTACATGTGATTAATGGGACAGGGAGGGGAAAAGAGGAGTTGGCTTTTCAGTTTTGAGAGAGATTACATTTCTGTAGGAGTGTTCCCGTTCCTCTTCCAGTGCTGCATGATTATTCCTGTCTAGTTATGATGTCCTCACCCAACAGTTTTTTCAACTACACTTCAGGACAGCTGTGATGATACAGGGGCAAAAAAGTGCTGAGATCACTGTGAAGCTCAAATGGTTTTAAGATGGAAAAAAAAGGTCCTGCTTTTTGGAAGAAGGAAACTTCCTGGAACAGTCTTGAGACCTCATTTAAGAATTTGGGTCTAAAATGTCCAGGAAAATATTGGAGGGGGGGAGGGGGGGCAGAGGGAAACTGCAAGAAATCAGTGGAAAATGAGGAGGAGAAATGTTCCTACTGTTCACAAATGGTTTTGCTACATGTGAAAACTGTTCATTTAATAGCTCCTGCTCCCTCAAATTCATTGAAGAGGCTTCTTTTGTTTTCTGAAATACAGTCTGGGTTTGTAGACAGATAATGTATTTTTTAAACAGGTCTAATCCCACTTCAAATCTGTTTGTTATTGCATTTTGTCTTCTAATACACTGGAATGTTATTCCTTTGACAGGTTTATTCTGTTTTGTGCTATTTATTTCAGAGGGGTTTATCACACTTTTTAAGCTGAATGCATGAAAATGTTCAGTTGTTTCTTTCCCCTGAACGAATCTCTGCCTTCTAAAAGTTATTTTTTTAGCACAAGTTTTGTGTATCACCATACACAGCTGTTAATAAAAGACAAACTTATGTTGCTCTTACTGAAAAATATAGTTCACTGGGAGATAAACCAAACTCCCTGGCATGTGGATACAAAATTAACCCAGTGAGCATCTTTATTTTCACCAAATTTGGTAGCAAGACTTACTTAGACGGATTTAAAATGCCACCTTTAGGGGCTTCCTTTTCCTAAGGAGGTTTAAATTAGTGCAGAGCCTGGTCTAGAGCTGGATGAGGCCACAGTGAACTGAATTTGGTTAAGTCCAGCCCAGTTTCTAGAGAACATTTTCTACTCCAAAGCTCTGCTGCGCTGCCAGACCCTAATCTTGGTCTCCTCAATTAAAATAAGCAGCTGGAGAGAAGGGGAGAAGAGGCAGAGTGTTTAAGGTAAAATTTGAGATAGTTTAGCAACAGGAGACTGTGCAAACATCAGCTCTGTAATTCAAAACATCCGCTCCTGGGACACACTGGATACCTTCAGAGAAAGAAAGATTTTTTGAAAATCAGAATAAAATGTATTATTGCTGTGTGAACCAAGTCCTCCAGGAATCAAAGCAGGCAAGGATTTACTTGGAGAAACATGGAGATTCTTGTCCCATTTCAGCACTCACCTGGTGGGAAAGGGTGGTGTTGGCCATGTGGCTGAGGCTGGTTGGCTCTACACTTGTTTTTGCTTCCAAATAAACTGGTAGCCAGGCAAAGAGGGGGAAATGGGAAAAAAAAATAGATGTGGTAGTTGGACATTAAAGCCACAAGTGAAGGTAAATCAGAAAGGATTTGGGGCTTGTTCATTTAGTTTTAATGCAGGGAGAAACAGATGTTTATTCTCTGGAGATCCTTTCTAAGGTGTATCAGCCACTGGTCAGGTACTGTGGATCACTTTAAAAGGTTTTCATAAACAGATTATCACTGTCAGTGTCCTTTAACAGCACTTGCAAAGGCATCACAAACCCAAGGTTATTACAAATACATTATACCTGTGTTTCCTTAAATAGATTTCCAAACAAGCCAGTGTTCAGAAACAGGGTTAATGTTAATGAGCTTCTAAACTTCTTCCAGGAACTGGACATTTAAAAGCTCCATGGTAATATTAGGATCTGTGATAACATCACGGGAGAGGCAGGTGTGACAGGGAGTGCTTTGTAGTATTATTGTAGAGGAAAAGAAAAATCCTCATTCCAGGCATGCCTGAAAGTGCTGCTTCCACTTGGCAGGGTGCAGGAGGCTGCTGGTGTTTCATGCAGCACACGTAGAGCGTGTGTACAGACTCCCTGACACACTGCCCAGCTGACTCCTGCTTGCTGGGAGAGGCTCAGAGTCCTCCTTTGCATGCTGCTCACTCAGCCTGGGGGTGAAGCCTCACCAGGCATGTTTTTTGTAGGTTTTTGTAGGTTTTTGTATGCCACTGTGGTACTTGGAGCACCTTTGACCAGTCAGGCTCCGAAGGTGATTTTATTTCAGTATTTGTTTCCTACCCACACCCCTTGACTTTGCTCACTGGTTTTGCAGCTTCTGCAGCTGGTGTGGGTGTGGATTTTGAATTATAATCATGATGAAATCAGGGGAACTTCTTGGAGGGGACTGACTGATGCAAAGGTTAATTAGTTTTTATTAATAGGGTGTGATGAGTGTGTTATATGCCCACAACATGGTTGTGCCCCGTGAACTTTTCACGTGTATCAGTCAAAAGATTGATCTCCTTGTGTCTGTTTTGGACCACACCAAAATTAAGTCACATCTGTCAATTTGAACCTCTGATAATGGGAATTTTGCTTGCTTTCCATTTTTATAATATTGAGCTAGTTTCTAAATAACTCTGCAAAAGTGAGGAGTTAAAATGGGAACCTGCCTTCACCCCCGAACCATCCCATCACTTGTTGCCATCACAGCATCTGCTCTTTAGCTGAGCTCTTCTTTCAAGCAAATAACCTTTCTCATTCTTGGGGACCATATATCTGCCTTTAGCACAAATTAAGTGCTTCTGTTCTGAACATAGAGGAGGAAAAACAGGAGGAGAAAAGAAAAGCCTTTGTGGTGGATTTGCCTGGAATCTCCAGAATCAATTATTCTCTTAGTGCTATTTTTTAATTCTCATCCAGTTCAGTAATGCTGATCTTGGTTCCTCACTGTGTACTTACCTTCATCCTCTCACAGATTCAACCTGTGAGCTTGAAAATCCCTCGTCCAAATTCTGGTCTGTTTTTCTCTCCTGGACTGTTTTGTTTTGCTGCTCTCTCTGCTTAGAATATGGTTGAAAGCTTTTGCCTCTCATCATTCTTTCCACTCTTTTCGAGCTTTGCTGAAGAAATGAGTATGTCTCATTGTCTCATTGTAGTCTTAAGCCTGTGCTGTTTGCAGTCTTCAATAACTGGAGGAGGCAAATTGGTGTAGTGATGTTTCATGCAGTGATACTCTTTGTGGTGTTCATTTCTTCAATGAGTTACAACAAAGAAGTAACCAAAGTGGAATGTGACTTTCAGGTTTGATGAGCTGTTTCATTGTTGGCTTGTGATTCACAGAACCATTGGCTTTGTGCACGGGTTTTTAGCCCCAGTATGATGCTGGAAGTTTTATACTGGTCAGCTGATGCCTGGGGCTGGTGCTTGGTATTCCAGATTAGGATATAAAATGGTGCTTCCCCACCTTTATCCCAGTGTTATCATTCTTGGAGGTACCTGTCTGGCCTCGTGTCTGCCTGTCAGACTGTGCTCCACAGGTACAGATATTATCAGGCTCTGGAAACACGAGGGAAAACATTTCTACGAGCAGAGATGCTCGAATCATTTGTAGGCCGCTCACACAGAAAGCACCATAAAAAAATAAATAAAGGAAATCATGTTTACAAGTGATTTGAGAATAGCTGTCTTTTGAATATAAGCCTCTAGGTGTATTAGGAGATTTTACATTCAGTGTGCAGCCTGGCCAATATGCGCTGCAAGGAAATCATTCTGATTGAACAGTTCATTTTAATGACTGTGAACCCAATATTTTTCATTAATTTTTTTCTGGGTTAAAGAATGCTTTGAAGTAATTTTTTTGTGGTTGGTTTTTGTTCCACAAGTGGATTTCTGTCTCAAGAGGCTGTGTACTTAGGTGTCACAAATTTGAAACCAAACCTCATCTGTGCCACACTTGTCCCCTTGCTGGGTCTTTCCTGGACCTGGAGGCTGAACCAATGCTGATGTTGCTTCTCTCACTTTGTCCCTCCCTCCTGTGCACTTTCACTGCCTTTTTCTTGACCCTGCTGTCCTTGGAGCCATTTTATTTGCTTTCTCTTCTGTCCTTCTTAGGGATGCTCCTCTCTCCTACACAGGGCCAGAGCTACCAGTGGCTGTGGCACGACTTCCATCGCAGGACCTTGTTCTCTGTGCCTCATCACCTGGAAATCTTACACAAATACCTGACTTTTCCTCCTGTCTCTGGCTCTTCTGAATCCTTTTTCCTGACAGTTACATTTTTCTAAAATGCAGTTTTGTAATTGCTGCTTAAAAGGGCGTTTGAAATTGCAGTTTGTGAAATAGGTTTTACAGAAGAAACTTGTATTATCAGTCCTGCTTAGCTACACACGCTCAATAATCACTCTTTCCTGGGTGTTTTTCGGAGTGCCACCTCCTCAGAGACGGTGGCTTTATATCTGGTGACTTCTTTTCAAATAATATATCCGTGCATAAATTTCTGAGAGAAAGATTGCCGAGGTGTCTTTCCCTCGGCTGTTCTTCCCCCAGAGGGTGGTTGTCACTGACCAGGCTCCCCAGGGCAGTCGGCACAGCACCAAGGCTGCCAGAGCTCCAGGAGGGTTTGGACAACACCCTCAGGCACGTGATGGGATTCTTGGCATGTCCTGTGCAAGACCAGTAGTTGGGCTTGATGATCCTGGTCGGTCCCTTCCATCTCAGCATATTCTGTGATTCTGTGAATCTACAGCAGCAAGGCCAGATTAGACTTTAATCAAAACCTTAATTAAACCATCAGTGCTTGATGATCCATAAACCTGACTTCTCCTGGGCTGATGAGCTGGATGACTCTGGGAAATAAACCATTTTCCTCTGCTATGCCCTCTTTGCTTCTCTGCAGCATCACCAGAACAGCATCTCCCATAAATGTGCTGCTTGTAACGTCTTCTGTCTCACTGCAGGCTGCTGGATCTGGGAACTTGGAAGAGACAAAGTGAATTGGGTTGGTAGGAATGGACTAAAATGTTGAAATAGCTCTGGATGACAAATGGAGAGCTGGGTGAATGCTGATGGCTGGAAAGTCAGATTGGTGCTGCTGGACAGGCTTCTGGAACAGCACATTTTGTACAGTACAGAAATGTGTGTCTCTGAAAGTAGTAGCCTGGTGTAGTAGATAAGCACAGATAGGGAGTCAGGGGACCTACAGTCTTCACTTCTCTGGCACTGTCTTCTATCATTTGCCTTCCTTATTAAGAAAGCAAGCTTAGGGCACAAAATTGTCCTACTTCATGTTGGTGCAGTATAATGGGGTCCTGACCTCAGCGGGGGCTCTGGGTGCCACTGAAACACACATACTAATAACAGTGCTGACCTGTTCTGTATCCTATTATTACAGTATCCAGCTTCTGTTACAAGGAACAATTTATTCCAGGAGATGTAGTGGAAGTAACGACTAGAAAATATGGTTATCGTTTATTTTCCTTGTTTTAATGTTGGCAGTACATAAACATTGTTTTTCATAAAGAAGAGGGTGGCCCCTCAAGTACAGCAGTGCAGAGCTTTCCAAGTGTATTTAAAAGATATTTGTATGAAATGGCCATCTGAGCAGTTTTTATGGGCTGCTGTGCTCAGAGGATTTCAGATCCTGCCTCTCTACAAAGGAGAGAAAGAAAACTGAACTCTAAAGCAGCATTTCTGTCAGGAGCAACAGAAGTCATCTTCTGCAAGGACAGGAACAGCCCACAGATGTCCTCCTGCCAGGATAGAAATGTTCTTACCTACGGCTAGTAGTTGGGAGTACGAGCCGCCAGAGGAGACTGAGGCATCTGCAGGGAAAATATCCCAGAATGGGAAAAAAACTATGGACTTTTGCAGCAGTTTCAATGCAAGGCTTTAAGGATCCCAGACCCAGCAATTTGCTGACACTGTCATGTCTTCAATTCCTAGGCACTATTAGCTGAGACAACTTACAAATGGTTGGACTAGTAGCCTAAAGGAATTGTTGGCCTTTGCCAAGACAGATAGAAAGAGTTGCACAGAAGATTCGAGTGAATCAGTCACCGCAGTGCGGAGGTGTCAGGACGGATAATGAGCCTTTATCCTCCTTCCAGGGCTGCAGGAGCCTACAGAGGGATGAGAAATACCAGATAAAAATACACTGACCACACATTGCCTGTAGTAACAAGCAACAGCCTGGCAAAATCAAACCGATCCAGTGGATTAGAGGATGGAGTTGACAGCACATCCTTGGTTTTTATTTAACATGGCTCACACCTCACTAGGGTATTCAGATGGTACAAAAATGAGGGGGGGGGGGGGTCTGACTGCTCTTTGTGGTAGAAAACCATTCTTCAACACCTGTTATTTAGGGTCATAGGAGTAGCTGCAACTCAAGTGAAGGACAATTTGGAGTAGTTCTGACTTTCACTTCAAATGGATAGAGGTTTAGCCATTTTCAGGGAGAAATTGTACCTTTATCGTTGACTTTGTGTGTGATGGTGTCAGGATCGCTTGTCTGATGGTATATAGCTCACCTCTTGGATAGATTTGCTCCAGGACTGTAAGAGATGTTGTCAAATAAAGGTGGTAATATGCAACTGATAGGTTATTTTTTTTTTCCAGCTCAGGACTCCCATTAGGGCATTTCAGACACATGAGCACAGAAGTTACCAGTGAACACGTAACTCAAGGGGCAAATTGGTGAAGGCAGCAGAGCAGTAGAGTTGTCAGGGACAAAAAGCTGTGTGTTTCCAAGAGCCAGCATTTTTTTTGCTTGGTAAATATTGGGTTTTGCTCTGGCAGAACAGATTACCAGCTTAGCTGTAGGAGAAAGGGAATCATTCTTCTATTGCTGCATGTGGTGAGTTTTCTTAATTTTGCATTTCTGGTGTCAGTGTGCTGTGTGTGCTCCTCGGGGTACTATGGGAGGAGAATATAACAGTTTGTTGAAGATAAGATCCTCATCCCTGGAAGTTCATCAGCTAAGGCCCTATTCAGAACATACCAGAAAGCCCTATATTGGTATTTTATGATTCTGTATCATATTCTATATCATCTGTATCATATCAGAATCATAGAATGGTTTAGGGTGGGAGGGACCTTAAAGATCATCTCATTCCAACCCCCCGATTTGATTGTGGTGACCATTGGGATTCATCCTTGCAAATGGAGATCTTTTAAAGCCTGTGCAGTTTAATGTGTGCCAAGCAGGCAGTAGAATAACCCAGTGAGGCTTTGTGCTGTCTCACCAACCTATGAGTTTGGTTGAATATTATCTCCCTCAACAACTTCAGGAACAGAAAGGATTCAGATTTTCCTGAAGGTCAGCAACACAGAATTATTAAAAGAGCAAAACATTATGGTCTTCAGATGTCAGCCCTCTGTTTTCACCTTTGATGCCCTTTCCCTACTGCATTTAAGCTGCAGAAGAAGACTTGGCTGACTCCCCCAGCAAAGGTGAAGCCCAAGATAAGAGTGTGATCTCCTATAACATGAATTCATTTAATTTCCTTAACTGCAATGGTGATATTTTTAGGAGTAGTTAAGTATATCAAGAATATAATGAAGATAGGCTTATTTAGGCTTTAGAGTAGCCATGACTCAAATCTTGTGGGGCTTCCTAAATCAAGCTTGGTGGCTTAAGCTGTATCTGGAAAAATTCTGTGCAGCAAGTAGTGAAGTCAGGAGGGCCAAGGTGTGTAATGAGCACTCTGGAAGCAGCAACAGGGGAGAGGGCAACGTTCTGTAAGGTGCTTTTAGTGCAGGGAGAAAAGACTCTCAAAATCAGATCACAACGAGGAAGGAAAGGCGGAAATGCTGTGCAAATAACGTTCCTAAATATGTTTTATTTTTAGGTGTGTAGGCTTCACTCTTAAAAGAAAAAAAAACAAAATTCAAACAGAAATTAGGTTGTGTTGTCTGGGCTGCAGGAGAAGTCACACCTGGAAGTGATGTGTGAGGGTGGGGAGGCCCTGGCACAGGCTGCCCAGAGAAGCTGTGGCTGCCCCATCCCGGAAAATGTCCAAGGCCAGGTTGGATGGAGCTCTGAACAACCTGGGACAGGGGAAGGTGTCCCTGCCCACAGCAGGGAGTTTGAAATGAGATGATCTTGAAGGTCCCTTCCAACCCAGACCATTCTAGGATTCTGTGTTTATTCTAGGATTATGTGGAGGGTGCTCTGTGTGTTGGGATTAATGCTTGTTACATGTGGAATTGTAAATTTATGATCACCAAGAAATGGGCCTCCAGTACAGTGAGACAGAGAGATGTGTGCTGATTTTAGAGGGGAAAAAAGTGTCTACAGGTATTGTTATTGTATGTTACTGCAAACTTGTGCGTTCTTTATTTTGATAAGCAAGGACTGCACCTCCACTTAAGGTACTTGAGATTAAAATTACAGCTGCTACTCTCTTGTTTCTGGGTGTATGCTGAGTACTTCAAAAGAGTAAATTCCCCATTACAGTCTCATACAGTAAAATATTAGAATCATTCGCATTACACTGGGATTTTACACCTGATTACTGCTCTGAATTATCTATCATTAGCCTTCATTAAAGGCAGATTTGATTAGATGGACAATTGCCTATTGCAGTTTGACTGCAAATACGTTGTTAGGCTTTCAAATGAATATTTAAAGTGGATCATTGCACGATTTCCCTACAAACTAATTTTTTTTTTTTATCTTCTCCTTCCCCTCCCTCCATCTTTTAAGGAGCTTCCACCCAGAATTCCAATGCAGTGGAACCAGAAAAACAAGTTGACAGCACAGTAAAAATGGCTGGAGTTATAGCTGGTCTCCTGATGTTTGTGATTATCCTCTTGGGAGCAATGCTTACCATCAAGAGAAGGTAAGTTTCTGCTTTGCTTCCATCTTGGACATTTTGGCTATAGTGTTGTTGTTTCAAAAAAGAAGAATAAATAAAGGGAGATCAAACATTCCTTTTGTGTTACAGAAGGCAGCAGTTAATACTTATTTATGCAACATGAACACTTAGGAGGTTGTAGTCCCAGAGGAAATGCTCGTTCTGGGAGAGTAACAAAGGAATGGTTGTTACTGCAAAGAGTTAATGATAATTAATTGATAATTAACAATAATAAAGCATGTAGAAGTACAAAGTGATAAATGGAGCACCTCTGCTAACAGGAAAGGTTGAGAGAATTGGGGTTGTTGAGCCTGGAGAAGAGAAAGCTTTGGGGTGACCTAATTGTGGCCTTGCAGTACCTGAAGGGAGCTACAGGAAAGATGAAAAAAGACTATTTACAAGAGCCTGGAGTGACAGGACAAGGGGGGACAGCTTCAGACTGACAGGGTTGGGTTAGATTCAATATTAAAAGAAAGGAGGTGAGCGGGTGTATTAGAAACCTAAATTCTCCGTTTTTGATTTCCAGAGCTGAAAAATCACATTTTCCTGTGTTGTTTCCGCCCCCTCCAGTGCAAGCAGGCAAAATCCCTGCAGTCTGTATCTCTCTTTGCCAGTTTGCTGTCCTTTGCAAGGTTACCCACTGGAATCCACACTAAGAAATAAACTGCTCACTGACTTTAAAATCTTTTCCCATTTAGAAGCTCTAACAGTGCAGGAGGAGGTTTTGAAGGCTGTATCACACCTCCAGCACCACTCCCAGACCTGCTGAGCCCACAGGTTCTGGGGCTCCCCTGGATGGGCACCAGCAGTCACATCCAGTTGAGGCTTGGAGCTGCATATGGACAGGTGTTCCCTGAAGATGAACTTAAGCCTGTCAGGCTCATTTAATTTGTAAACTAATGTGGATTGGGACCACCTTTTATAAAAGGAGAAGCTGATTTGGACCACAAATTGATTGGAACTTTTGGAGGTGCAGAGCTGAAAGTTTGTGCTCTTCTGAGAGAAGAGTTTAACAACAAAGTTCTATTTCTATTTTGCAAAGAGAAGCACTGGGGGCTTAAGCTCTTGCATTCCACTTTTGCATTAACGTCACTTCTAAAAGAGTTCCCTTCTCAGTGCACTAAGACCAATTCCTAGCTGCACAAGCTGTGTGGTTTTACAAGGCAACAATGCAGAAAAATAATTTGGTTAGATAAACTTGGGATGCTGGAAAATATCACAGTGACATTTGTTCACGATCCAGGGCATTGCAGTTCATTGGGAACGGGCACAATGGTGGATTTCCTCAGTGAAGCACTTTGTCAACCCCTGCAAACAATAAAGGAGGGAGAGGGATTAGACGAGACAGAAGCACTCAGAGAAGGAAGACACTGGTTTGAGATGAGCACTGGCATTGTCAGAAGCTTCATTTTGTTCTTGTGAAACACCAAATCAGCAACACACTGGTTTGAACCTTTCAGGTGCCAGGCATGAGCAAGTCCAATTGCTCATCGTTTCAGCAGACCATGTTGCAAAAATTCCTGCAACTCACAAATTTCTGGGGGCTGACAAATTTTTATAGGGTTTAGTCAGATATGTGAAGTTAATTAAACCAGTCAGAAATGTTTATGCAGTGGAAAATTTGGGTTTGACTTTATGTTTATTATCTAAAAGTTTCAGTTGAAACCTTAAAGTCTGCTACAGATTATGCATGAGTGTGTGTAAAACTTGTGTGTGTATATATATATATATATATATTTTAAATATGACTGTCTTACAGTATCTAAAAACAAAATCAATTACAAAATCTGTTTTCTTGCTTTTGGGAACCCAGTAACTCTATGATTTACATCACAGTATCATCATCATATGTGCATGACACAAATTGCTGCCACATAAGGGAGAGAAACTATTTACAAGGACATGTAGTGACAGGACAAAGGGAAATGGCTTCAAACTGAAAGAAAGTGGGTTTAGGTTGGCTATTAGGAAGAAATCCTTCCCTGGGAGGGTGGGGAGGCCCTGGCACAGGCTGCCCAGAGAAGCTGTGGCTGCCCCATCCC
>JAWWES010000051.1:3308459-3378740 GCA_035583135.1 Lophotriccus pileatus
CATCCCTGCAAGTGTCCAAGGCCAGGTTGGACGGGGCTTGGAGCAACCTGGGATAGTGGAAGGTGTCCCTGCCCATGACAGGGGGTTTGAAATGAGATGATCTTTAAGGTCCATTCCAATCCAAACCATTCTATGATAATTTAGCCTGTTAATTTATAGTTGGTGATCGGTGCCCACTTGAGTGTATTTGCCCATAGAAGGCAGTACTGCTTGCTTTCATTCATAGATACATATCTTGAAGTTCCTCATGTTAATTGTATCAAAACAATTCCAGTCCTCTAAGGAGCTCGTTTCTTTTTCCTTAATGTTAGTTAAATATATTTGTGTAACAGAGAATACAGGATTGATTAGTAAAAACAAACTGAAACAAGGCATTTGTAAACTTCTTCTCAGGAGAAAATACCCTTTGACTTTGCCCCCCAAAAGGATTTGATTTTGGTCAGTTGTGATTTCATCTGGACAATTTTAATTCCGGTGTAATTGTGACTTGCATTTCCCTGGAGTGAAGAATGTGACACTTCTCAGGCTTGTGTGTTTGAGCAGACAAAGCCTCCACTGACCCCTTAAATATAAGGCTGAATAAATAGGATCAGACAGCCTGTCATGGGTGCACTGTAAATAAGTTCTTTAAACTGCTGTCAGTAGCAAAAAAGGAGATTTGGGGCTATGGAGGGTCTAGGATTATTTCCTTCTATGAAAATTCAGCTCCTTATTCTGGATTAGGATTTAGGTTGTTACCTTAAACTAGTTAAATAAAACCCCCAAGCCTCTTGGGCAGAACATACTAAAGCTGTAAGATAGAATCAGCAAAAGGGTTATTTGCACATTTGTTGCTCCATATCCCTTCTGTGTCCATATTTAAGGTGGGACACAGACAGGGGGTTTTGGGTTGTTTTCATACATTCTAGGACCAGGTCATGTTTTTACTGAACCATAACTCAGACCAGTTTTCACAGTTAGATTTGAAATATTGCTTAGGAAGTCCTTACTTTAGGCTGCGTATTTCAGGAGAATTTGAGCCAAAAGGGACTGTGCAATTCCCAAACATAACCCTCCTTTTGTTGGCCTTTATTTTCTATCCTCATGGAGCAAATCTTTCTGAGCTTTCCTCTGCAGCCTGGAGGGATGTGCAGCTTTTAATGACAGCTGAAGGTCTGGTGTGATCACAGATGTCTCCTGGCCGAGACAGGAGAGCAGCAGAAAGAACAGCAAGATGCTGAAGGGAACAGTTGCAGTGGATAGTGCTGTGTGAAACCTGGCCTGGCCTCTCGGGGGGGGGGATTGCTTTAAGGGAGTGATTTTGAGGGTGTAGGAGGTTCATCTTTGTGGGCTCCCATTTTACAAATTCTGGTTTGGAGGTTATTTGGAACTTGGAATTTCACAGTGAAACTCAGGGGCAGTCACTGCACCTTTCTGGTGCATTCTGTGGCACATGGGGTTTTCTGGGTTTCATGAGATAATAGAACTGTGTTAAAATACCTTCAGGTGTGCCTTGGAATCCATGCCATTCCAATAGCTTGGAATATAACAGGAGTCTGGCCAAAATTTCAGGTTTATAGCAAGGGCCATCTGCAGGAAAACCAAGTCATTTGGGTTTAATCCTCATGAAGTGTCCTCTGCCCCGTGTGTGCACAGCCAAGAGGGTGACTTTGGACAGAGTGACTATGCCAACTCTGGTTCCCACACGTGCTTATGGAATTTGTGTTCAGAGCCACCATGAAGGTGAACACCTGCAGCTGTATTTCTAAGCAATTCCTAGTGTTGGTGGAGTCTTCAAGGACTGGATTTAAAGTTGTGCAGTAGATTGAAGTTTGTGTTTCGCTGTTTTTCCCCTGTCTTGACCATTGCTGCTGCTTTTGAGACTCCTTGTGCCTGGCGGTAAATCTGTAACACCCTGGGCCACATCTGCTCTGAAACAGCTTTTCAGAGGAGCCCTTTTCCAGGTATGAAGGGGAAAACATCACCTCTTAAGTTCTAACTGACTGCCAAGGCTCGGTTTGTGGTGCTGCTCAAACACATACCCAAATGTTCTGGAGAGGATTGTTGAAAAACTGTGGTAGAAAATGCTTAATCACAGTGACGCAGAAAGCTCATACATACCCCCAGTGCTCAGCTCTAAATGTGGAGTGATGCTTGAATTGGTAATGAACTATTTGCATTTCAGAGTTTGATGAAGCGTGATTTATCATTAGACAATTTGCTCATTGTCTAAATATTCCAAAATTGTGGTGTTCTCACGTTGTCGCTTCTCTATTTATTGTTATTTATATTAATAGCTCTGACATCTTTCTTTCCATTTCAAAAATGTCAAAGCACTTAACGGGCAAAAATGAGTCTCATTATCCATGTTACTGCTGTGGCAAAGTGAGGGAAGAAAGAGGTGAGGGTATTTATACATGGTGACACAAGTCAGTAGCAAAAGTGAAACACAACCTGTCTCCAGCTCAGTGTTTATTACTCACCACCCTATACAGCTCCTGAAAAAATTGTAGGCAAATGGTAGCTCAGTACAAAAAACCAGCAGAAATGCTTTTGTATATTGAAAAAGAATTCCACAGTTCTTATAAATCTAATCATGTGCTTTTCTTTTTTTTTCTCCTTTTGGATATTTTCTTCATCTGATTGGCCATCAATATTTAGAAGAAATGCCTATTCCTACTCCTATTACTTGTAAGTACTTGGCTGGGGATGATGTTTCTTGAGCATACTCACCCTGTGGTGGTTCTGTGCTTTGTGGTATTCTTTTACCACTTTGTTTTTACCATTCTGTTTATCCTTGTCTTTCCAGCAGCTTGTGTTTAATTTTCTCGGTTGCACACTGTTAATGTTCTCCCTGTTCTCCCATTGCACCTGTAATTGTGCCTGCAAACACATTAATGTCCACACATATGTCAGTTGTGGTTTATAGCTCTTCAGATTGAATATTCTTCTTTAGGTTGTATATTAGGAACAATTTCTTCACCAAAAGAGCTGTCTAGCACTGGCAAAAGCTGCCCAGGGCAGTGGTGGAGTCACCATCCTGGGGACATTTAAAAGACATGTAGATGTGGCTGGGTTAACAGTTGGACTCGATGATCTTTGAGGTCTTTTCCAACATAAATTATTCCATGATTCTATAAATGCTCATGGACAGTGTCCCCAGTGCACCTTTTAGTATTCCATTGTACGTAGCCAGACTTAAAGGAAATTCACACCTGAAAGATATTGTTGGGAAGCCATGAATATAAGCTTTTTAAAAATTCTAAGGTTTCTGACAACTACAGCTTGACATCATCTCTGCAAACATCCATGTTCCTGGAGTTGCCAGGTTCCCAGGGCTGGTTTAGGTGGCTGGATTATGAAGTGGTTCAAATGTTCAGATGTAAATCACCTGTCCAGTCCTAACGACAATGCTGCATAATTAAGGCAGTTGTTAAGGCACATGAAAATGCTTCACACATCGGTATTTCCAGAGCCATCTGTTGTCTAAAGACTGAGGGGCTGGAAAGTAATCAGGGCCAAGCTGTTTCTGCTGGGATAATAGTTGTCTGAGGATCAGGAGGAGGAGAGGACTAGATCAATGATCTGAGGAAAGAGTCCTGGAGAACTGAGTTGGATGCCTTGCTGCCCTCAGAGAGTTGGGAGGGATGGAAAGGCAGCTGTTACTGCTGAGAGGAACAGCTCTGCCCTCTCCATCTCTCAGAAGCAGCAGCCATATCACTGACATCCACCTTTTCCCGGGAGCAGCAACCTGCCAGACTTGTCAGGGCTCTGAAATCCACAAAGTTGTCAAAAGGGCCCTGTCTGCTCTGCCAGTTCCTCCTGCTCTGCTGCTCCAGCAACCACATCCTCTGCCTGTTCTTACAGTTCCTCTTTGTCTTGGTCCTGAGGGGGGGACCAACTGTCTTGGTCCTGGGATTTTGCCCTGGGGACAGACCTGGAGGGTGTTGAGCAGGTTGGCAAAATGAGTGTGTTACTGTGCTGCCACTGGAGTTCTCCACTTGAGTGTTCCAAAGAACAGGGACAGGAGTTAAGTCTGAGGATCCCTATGTACCACAGTCGGAGGGATCTTACTTTTCAATGCCCTATCGGGAAATTATTGAAAGAGGCACCTTCCCCACTCTCTGGAGCACTGACTTTGCCCAGTGATGTCACTGTAAATGCAGAGTAACTCCATTTCCTCTACACCTCACTCTACTTCTCTAAGAATGGAATTTGACCTTAAGTAGTCAGATTAAAGAGAAGTTTAACTAACTAGGGGATGCTTTTAACACTCAGGTGCTGCTGGCTGCTTGAATTTCCCGGTACAACCTCTTCCCTTCTGCACACTTCTCATATTTTACTGCTCTGGTTTCCTACAACCAGAAGCACCATTGCCTGAAAAATTCAGTCCCAGGTTTTCCATTATAATTTTGTCTTCTTCCAGCAGACACCATGTGATCAGAACATTCCCTGCATTACTATATTTTGAGATTTATGTATTTAAAAAGATGAATCAACTTGTGAGCCCTCTGTGACCTATTTTGCAGTGGCACCACATTGTTTTAAGCAGTCAGCTGAGGATTGCTCTGCTGGAGCAACCACAGGGATCATCCATGAGGGGTCTATTTGCTCTCTTGTGATGGCTTCTGGGGATCAGTTTGCTAGAACTTTTCTCAGGGAACAGTACAGTGATCCAGGAAAAGCGAAGAGAGAAACCTCTGGAGGTCACCCAAGCCTGAGGTTGCAGTGAGCTTCAGCAGAGGTTTAGTGAGGCAGATGTCCACCATGCACCAGGTCATAATAGAGAAAAGCCGGAGCTATCATCAGGCAAGCTTAGTGTTCATAGCACCCAGTGGAGATTGGAACTCAGGATGCAGAAACCACAGAGCTTCACCTCCCTGGGACTGCCCCTGACATTTTTTGCAGAGCCCCTTCTTAGCTCTGTGCTTCTGACCTACCAAGCAGGAGCTCTGCCATCTGGAGCACAATGATAGCAGAGGTAGAACATCAGTAACCATCACACAACCAACATTTCCATCACCAGGCTTTGTGTGTCAGTATTTGCCCTTTTCCTTGCTCTGGCAAAACCAGAGTTGTATTTTTTTCTTCCTGAGCAACAGTCAGGGCACAAGGAATATTCCAGTAGTGAGGGAAGAGATCAGGAGAATCCATGAAGGAGCAAACAGTGAAGTTTTGTTGAGTTTCATGTTTCAATAAAATAGGGTGTTTCATTGTGACTGCAGATGAAAATCTGAAGTTGCTAAGGACTGTGTAATTCTTAGCAAAGCTGATAGAAATTGCTACAGCCTCACATAAGCAGAGGTTTGATTCAAGTTTATTTGAAATGTTGTGAAAATAAGAGCAGCAATATGTACATATATATATGTATATTAACTAAAATTGGTTTACATGCTATGACTTTGTATGAATGTTTTAGTTCTGAGGCAGAATTTAGTTGAATGAGTTAGCAGCACTGAAAAGCAGGTTCTCAAATAGATCTGCTGGCAGACCTTTAAATGTGACCATATGGACTACATCACTTTATTTTTGGTTTCAGTTTCTGGACTTCAAAGTTGTGTTTCTTAGAGCAATTCTTGTCTACTTTCAGATAATTCCTCTCAACCCGTTGTCCATCTGCTATGCTGGCATTTTTTCCTGTTAGGAACCAAAATCTTCTTGTTAAGCAGGCCAAAATCCCCAACCCTAACTCTTCTAAACAGTTCTCAGTGATAATTCTGTTAAAGTCACAGAGAGTTATAAGTAACTGGTTTTTACAGATACAGGCCACAGCGTTGTGGTAACTGGAGTTCTGCCTTCAGCCAGTCTTGTGTTCTGCTGCAATCCAGACCCTAAAATCTGGTTCTGTAAGATGGTTGAGCACCTTCAGCTCTGGTGAAACCAGTCAAAAATACTCATTTATAAGAGCAGCTCTCTGAGTTATTTTTGGTTCCCACAACATGTAGGAAAGGGTGAAGGAGAAGGCCATAAAGGTCTTTAATATGCTCTAAGTGGAAATACAAACCCAGGAGGCCTCAATTCCCAACTTGTAACTCGTCATGCAGGATTGACATCATATAGTGTCCTTCAGTGTGCCCACCATCAAAAGCTGGTTCCTTGTGATTTGAGGTCCTGGAACAGAACATGTGTTAGTGCTGGGAAGAGGGAGCTGTGGAATTTGGGGTTCCTGTCCTGGTGCACTCCTTGCATCCTTTTGCCCAGGGTGATGCCTGAGCCTTTTCAGAGGAGTTACTCTGCATTTTACACCAATACAAATGGTGTCTAAGGTTGGGACAGAATTGCTGGCTGTCCCTTTGCACTTAAATTTAATGAGCAGTGCAAGATATCAACCCATCCACGTATGAAAGCTTTTGGAGTTTTTTTTCCTGGCCGAAGCTGTAAAACACAGACAGCAATTCATCATTTTACAGGAGGGTTTGCATTTCATGACAGACATCTCGTTTGCAACAGGATTTTCAACTGCAGCAACTCATATCATGATTTTATTGTTTCCTCACCAGGAAAAGGAATGGAAATGTTTTCTGTGTGTGGGTTGTTTGTTTTGCTTTGTTTCTTTCTCCTGGGCTGGGTAATGGCTGCAGAATGAAATTTAATCAGGAGTGATATCAGACCAGGGAAGTGTTTCTGGAAATATAGAGATTCATGTATGTTTTACAAGCACTCAGTTTAATGTTATTTATAAGAGAAGGGCACTCAGTGGCCAAGATGTTGTTTTCCTTTTCCCCTGAACTGTCCAGAACTCCATGGACATTATTACAACATAGGAAGCCCCTTCAACTCCCATTGCAATTTCATACCAGTTTTAATTGTTGGGTGGTTTCAACTGGGAGAAATTGTCAAAGGTTATTAAGCTAAATTTATGCTTCCTTTTTTTATTATTATTTTTTAATTATTGTGCTGAATTTATTTCCACTGTCTGTGGGATATTTGAAAAGAAAAAAAAAGCTGTTATTTTATTTATAGGCATACCTCTGTATAACCACATTAATACAGAAATATCTCCATGTATTTCCATGGATGGTGGGATCTGCCTGTACAGGTCAGCTTGCTAAATCAGGATTTGGGAAGGAACATTCTTGTAAGATGCTTTTCTCATTAGATGCTGGAAAAACAGAGTCGTTAATCAGTGGCTATGCAGTCTAATGAAGGCACATTAAAAAAAAAAAAAAAAATAAAATGCAGAAAGTAGGTGAGATTTTATTTAGAACGTGTCTGTATGGTAATTGCAAGCCTAAATTTTGCAGGGGGCAGGGTTTCTGGCTGTCAGTACCAGCACAGGCTTATATATATCAGATGGCTCTGACTTGTGTAAAGTTTCTGGGGTTGTAAGTAAATGTCCCCACAAAAAGTGATTAATTTGATCAGGTGAAGCTTGGATCATATTTCTCAAGACCCTCTGTTTGTATGCACTCAGTACAAAATACTCACAGCATATATTGACTTATCTCTGCATTACTTCACTTTCTCCTGTCAAGTGATGTTTGGTCTCCGAGTAATAATGGTCCTTGCTCTTCACCTTTAGTCCCTGTGTTCCTGCCATAACCTTCCTTAGGCCAGGATGCTCCTCAGCCTGCTGAGGTTGCAGTCAGTGCAGGGGGAGCAGGTGATGAGGTGCAGATTTAAGGAGGACCATCAGAGCACAGAGGAGATTCCCCAAGGATCGGTGTGACAGAAGGCTCTGAACTCTCATTCCAATGGCTCTGTTTACAGATCTTTAGTGACTGGGATTTCACAGCCTGTCTGCCCTGTCAACTTGAGAGACAGGCAGCTTTTCCTGCATGGAGCTGTCCCCAAATTTCAAATGAACTGCCCTTTCCATAGCTGAGCTCTATTACTTATTCCCTTGCCCCTGCAGACAGTGAGAACAGCTCCCCTGTGGTGTCTTTTCATATGTTTCAAGACCTCTCAACCCTATTTGATTTCCTTTTTTCTAGATTAAAGATCCATATTTCCTTTGGCCTTTGCTTGTAGATCATGTTTTCCAGCTTTGCCTTTCTTGTCCTCCTTTGTGTGTGCCCCTTTGGCACAAGTCTTATTTTGAAGTGCAGTATTGCAGCAGAGCCCCCTCTGATCCTCCCTCACAGCAGAAGCATCACCCAGGCCTTGCAGATTACAGTGCCACGTATAATCCCTCCCTTATTTTTTGCACCAGCATGAAACTGTTCTTCCAGATTGAATTTGTGATCTACTGCAGGTTTAGGGGATGGAGATCCTGCTCAACAGATCTTCTGTTTAACCAGAGCTCCCTGCTATTTGTATGGCTCATCATGGCCTGCCTTAAATTGCTGCCGATTTCATCATAAATAATGTGTGTGCTCCCAGCAGTTTACTGTGCACAGTACTGCAAAAGGAATTTTATTTTGTGGCTTTTTGAAACTGATTATTGAAAAGGAGGGCAATGTGCAATTCGTGTCTGTGGGAGGAAATTTCACCTTTAAGTTACATGATCTATACTTAATGTTTGAAGTACCTGTGCATGCAAATCTACATTATAGTGCATATAATCCATCCCTGGGAAACATCTAAAATTAAATCTGTCAATGTAAACATATGAAGAGTTCTGGAGGAGTGGCAGTTACAGCTTTAACATTCATGTAGAATTGATAGAAAAAGTTAAAGAAGAGTTTGAAGCTGTTTTTAAAAAATAATCCCTAACGTTTATCCAAACCTCTGCAAAACAGGAATCTCATCCTGCAGATACTTCCAACAAAAAATATTGCTCGAGCTCTCTGATTAATGCCCATGGCATTAAATGGCTTGTGCTCGATACCAAGTTTGCATTCCTTGAGTGTTTAAATGGAACTCCAGCAATTTTAATGTAGTGCTTCAGATTTTATGTCTAGTCTCTGATAGGAGTAGAAGTTTCAAAAATAACTGAATCAAATCTGCCTTTTTTTTTTTTTGTCAAAACCCACGCTAAGTCAAGCTTCACTGTTGATAGTTTTATCCTTGCTTTAGTGGAGTCACCACCAACTGCCTGATTATATAGCTGATTCCATTTTTTTTTTACTCACCTTTGAGCATCTTTCTGTCTTGTCCCTCCCATGTGTGTGCAGTGCTTCTAAACATCACCCCTTCATTTACAAGCCCTGCGAAGGGCAACCCACTAAACTCCATCCGTGGACTTCTGTTTTCTTCTCCACACTTTCCCCTCACCCTTCAATGTAACCCAGCCATTAATATCACCTTATTCCCGTGCTGACATTTCAGTCTCTTTGCCCTGTGTTGATTGTAGCACTCTTCTTTCCAATATCTGCCTGGGCCTTTGTTTCCTCCCCTTTCCAGCTGCATAATGCATGAGTGGGGAAGTGTCTGCTCGGTGCCTGGTGTCAGGCTGTGCTGGGGACACTGCCCACCCGTGATTGACACTGATGCTCCTGTAGCAGCTTCGTTGGGGCGTTGCAGGGCTGTGTTCAGGGGAGGCTGGTCAGTGGGGAGAGCAGGAGCCCTGTCACTGATGTGGCTTGTCAGTGATTCACAGAGATCTCTATTTTTGGAAACAGCATTTCTAGATGAATGCTTTTCCAATTCCTAAGGCACTTTTGACACGCTGGGAAATAAACCTCTACCTAGCTGCGGGTTTAAAGTCACATCCCTAACATTCTGGAAAGTGCTAGTCATTTGATTTTATAATCCTTTCTATGAATTATAATGATGGCAAGGACCAAATAGGCTTAGTCCTGTGCTGCCACTCTATCCAGACACGGAATGGTGGCAGAAAAGGCACGTTCAGAAACGGAGAGCCCCTTGATGTGCCTGGCAAGCTTAGCTCTGAAATCCTCAAAAGAGATCTGTCTTCCTTTTCCCTCTAAATTTAGATGGAGAAGTTTTACATTCTTGGCATAGAGAGGGAGAAAGGTGGAAAACTGATAAAGAAAATTGTGGCGTTTTCAGGTGCAGAACCGTTTTGTGTTTTCTGGTCCCCCTGTGAGCTCCTGCACAGGGGCGGCCAGTTTGCATGTGCGAGTTAGGTTGGGACCTTTAAACTCATGTCACCTTTTCTTTTTAGGCATTCAAGCCAATGTTTTAGGGGCCTCTCTGTCTTCTACAGGACCAGGTAGAACTACTTTGCATAGGGCTGTTGTAAGCAGGCCTTTGGGGACTAATGGGCTTGGGTTTGGGGTTATTTTTTCCTGCCTAGGACATGCAGAAATGTTGTTGCTCAAAGAGAAAACACGTTTGCGAGTTCCAGCTCTTTGTAGCCTGTTGGCATTTCTGGAAAAAAAAAAAATACCAGGCCATGGGGACTTACAGATAATAATTGCCACAAATAATTGCATTTGGATTTAAAAAGGAAGTCGCCCTTTTTGACTCACCATTTTTAAACATCAGTAGTGGTCGTCTGTAGGGGCTCACCCCAGCAGTCCAGAGTGCTTGTTATTAAGGACTTCTGCATTTTGGATTAGTGTTTCCCACTGAGAGATTTTAATTCCTGTTGCCAAAAGAATTCACACAGGCATGTGCTATTAGCAAATCTGAAGGATTATGGAACCACATGGCAGAGTTAATACACTTCAAGACTATTGTAGTTACCGCAGGTACCACAGCACAAAAAATAGGAGCTCCCATGGCTGCAGCTTTGTGCTAACATTGCCCAACACTGGAAGCAAAGCTTTTAACATCATTAAACACCAGCTTTTTGCTTCATTACTCAAGGGCCGTTCCCCTTTGTATCTTCAGCTGCTGAAGTGGGTACACCATGGGGGGGTGGGGAGATCTAAATGTGCCCCCTGTTGTTACGGACTCAATTTGAACAGCTCTGGCCTTGGATTGGAACCACTAATTGTAAAAGGCTGAACCCCAGCTGGAGGAGCAGATCAAACAGATGTATTTGTTCTAAAGTTTGCAGCAAACATTTGAGTTTTCTCTATAAATATGTGCTCTCCTGATCTGGATTATCCACTTGCTTTAAAAAAGTCTTTTCCCCCTAGACATAGGCATAGGTTTTAGATGTCTTTGACCCTTCACTGCAAACGAGTGTAACTGGCCAAGCTGCCCATCTCCTGAAGGCTGGGGCTCAGCTATGTGCTTGAACTTGCTTGGAAATGCCACTCTGACATGTTCTGTGGATAAATAAAGCCTGTTAGACTGTGCTGCAAGGAGTATCTTTTTTAAGAAGCCAATGAAGTTTAAAAGACAAGTAGCACTTACCATAAACCTGTAGTTTTAGAGAAGAAAAACCTCTTTGCACAATGATTTAGTCATTAGGATTTTATTTTTTTTCTTCTTTGAGTCGGAGGAAAGAGAGAAATCTAAAGCTCCTTCTTACAGTAATCTGTTTTTCTCCCTTGTGTTTTGTTTTATTTTCTTATCTAGGGAAGCCGTGTAAGCAAAGTTCTTTGCAGGTGCCAGGGATTTGTGTGATATTTTTTCAAGGTGTGGATTGTAGAATGTCACACATTCATTTTTAAAGGGTTTCACTCTCTGATACAAATGAAGCACGGTGCAGTCAAACGTCAGTGGAAGCTTAGCTGCTCACTTTTCCTGCTTCTCTCCATTTTCTTATTATTAGCTGTGTTTGCAGAAGAGGAGCCTCTTATGTCCTCAGCTCTGTTAGTGTTTTCAGAGCAGGTGGCGTTTCTGCTTTGGCCAAAGTTTTTGCTGCCTCCTCAAAATAAGAAAATACTTTTTTTTCCTGGAGCACAGGCATCTGTGGGCATTTCTAAAACAGCTTCAGCCTTCAATTTGCCCCGCCCCTCACTGGCTGTGGATCCTCAGTGCAGTTTGGGCGCATTTCAGAATTTTGGAGGCCGCCGCTGCCCTCATTGCTGTGATGGGGACAGGACAAAACTCTGCTCCAGCTCTCAGGACGTGCAGAAACAGGTCCCCTGGAGCACTCCAAGAAAACCCCTGGTGCAGACACCCCACGGGATGGATGCAGATGTCCCATCACCTCCGAGTGAGTGGTGCTGATCACTGCCCCCATCCTGAGCCCTCTGCTCTTCCTGGAGTGGTTTCCCCCCCTCCAGGGGCTGCACCTATGCCACCCTCCCCAAGCACGAGGTAGCACTCCCACTGCTGGGGTGATGCAGGTTTGTGCAACATAAGTGACTGGGAGGGCCAGCTGAGCTCAAAGACTGGCAGCACAATGTTTATTGTGTTCCACAACAGTTACACTGAGAAGTTGTGGGGTCTCCTCTCGTGCAGCTTGTCAAATGCCCTGCATGTCTGACTGAGTGGGATAACTGTGGTTTGTTCAAAATATTTTGTCATTGCTTCGTTTTTAACGAGGGAAAACTGACCTTGGTTTCTCCCCTCTCCAAACTACCCCAAAGGAAGCTGGCCAAGAAGCAGAAGGAGACTCAGACCAGCACACAGAGGGAGATGGGTCCCGTGGCTACTTCTGACAAGACCTCCACCAAACTCAGTGCTGTGCACAATGAAGAAGCTTTTTCTTCCAGCTGCCAAGATGTTAATGGATTCAGTAAGTTTAACTTGCTTGCAATGGATATGACCCCCTTGGAGAGCTCTGGGTTCTTAAAAGGACCTATTCCTATGGGCACAGTGTTGAGGCGTTAGGAATGGCAGTGATAGAGATCACTGCAAAAGCTCCATAGAAATCTGGAATGTCTCTGACACTGCCCCTGCTTTAACTGTTAGACAGGTGGAGAACATTCCTGCTGGCTCTAAATCTACTGAGAATAATTTATAGTCTGTTCTGATAACTCCATCAGACAGTCAAAGAGGCACATGTTTATTTGTTCCTTAGATATATCTTTTCCTTTGTGAGTAGAAGAGTCAAATCAAATCACTTAGCTGACTTGTAGGATGAAATAACATTTTCTGTATGAAATTGTTACGAAAGAAGGCATGGTCTCCTGGCTAGAGAACTGGAATGGAAAGACAGCATTTCTTCTTTTGTCTGTGTCCTCGCTTTATTCTTCACACGGGTTCAGTAAAGCTGATCTTAGTTAACACTTGTAAACCACTCAGACCTCTGTTGCTCAAAGAGTTTTGTGGGTAAAGCAGCACAAAGTCATCCTTTAGCCTCTCCAGATCCAGGTTGAGTGCATGGTGGATTGCATGGTGGATTTGTAAATGTTTTTTCATATTAAATAAATATAAACTTAGACACTCTGGGCATGTCACTCCTTCTTTTGACACTGAGCCTGCTAGTCTGGACAGGGAACAGCTCTGAAACTCAAGTGTGTACTAAAACTCTTGCCTTTATTAAGCATCTTCAGTGAACTGTTTTTTTTCCCCTGATTACTAACATGGATGTGCTCATGGTACCAAATGTGTTTCATCACTGACACTGACTCCTTGTAATCTCAGATTGAGTGGGACAGGCTGAGTGAATTCTTCCTTTGCCTCTATCTGTAGGTCATGTCAAATTCCATCTGCATGTGTTGCTGCTGCCACTCTGGGTAACACACCCTGAGATGGGTAAATAGGTGTTTGGGACCATCAGGGCCAGCAGTGAACCCTTTTCTCTGATATTAAATTGACTTCAGTCAAGATCTAATTTGCTCAGGCTCTGAGTAGCTGTATCTCCCGAGGAGCCAGCAAGAGTTGTCTGGGGTTCATATCTTTGAGAGACAGGATAGCAGCAGACAGTGCTGTGGCAGCCACCCCAGAACGACCAAGGCAGCTTGGCTGAAATGGCCAGGGAAAATGAAGTGTTTAACACTTCCCTCAGAATCTGGATTTTCAAAAGTCTGGGGATTCTTCTTCCAACCAGAGACAGGCTTGAAATGTGACCTCATTTCTTTCCCTTGGTATTTTGATAGACTAATTAAAACAGCTGAGTCATTTACTTGAAATGGCAGCTACAGAATATATGCTGTGTCAAATTTTGTGAGAAAGCATCCCTCCAGGTTTTCTCTTTTTTAAGTCAGTTAGACCTTTGCTTGTCTGACATCACTGCAGGTTTTACCAGTGTCCCCCTGTAACACAGCCTGAATCAATCACGGGCTGCCTCTTTTTGGATTTTTCCCTCTTTTTGTCCATGAGAGAGAATTATTAATAAACCTTCATAATTTCTCTGAATTTTTGACTGCCAAGTCCAGGATGCTGAGGTGTTGGAGGTAAGTTCTGTGCAGTAGTGTGCACATGCTGATACAGGAATTTTACAGTTAAAAACCTTTCTTAAAAGAAAAAAATAAAATTACATAATAAAGTTTAATACTTGAGGATTTCTATACAGGCCTACTTTGGAATACCATAATAAGATTAATTCTTAACCTTCCTGCTAACTAGTAGAGTTTTACTGGGAGTTATCCATCCTAGCTGGTGAATCAACTGTCTTAAGCAGCAAAATCCTTCTTAAATTTTCTCTTTGCCTCCCAATGGTAAATAGAATTTGCAGGTATCTCCTGATGGGGAGTCACCCTCTCCATGCTGCCCCTCAGCTCTGGGAGCCTGACTTGGCTGCAGCACTGACACGGAAATACCCCTCTCCTTCTTGAAGAAAAGTCCACCGAGAGAAGCAAAGTGTTTTCAGTCCCAGGATCACCTTGGGAGCTCACAAAAGCAATCAAATAGAACAAGACAACTTGCTAAGTAGGATCTCTCACAGTTATTGACTGACTTGCAGACAGGTTTATCTCCAGAGTATGTGTCTTTGCAGGGCTTGTGTCCTTCCCTCCAGTTTTTACTTTCTGTCACAATAATTTTGATCATTTTTGCAGACAGAAGAAATTCAGTGAGTCCCTATGGAAGCTTTTTTTTTCCCATCGTCCCTCCAGCTTGACCAGGGCACTGCTCCCGTGGCAGGAGGACTTCTGCTCTTTTGCTCTCCTTGTCCATTCTCCTGCTGTAGCTTCCCTGTCTCCCTGCCCTATCACCTCCAGCAGCTCTCAAAGGTGCTGCCGGGTGCTCTACATCATGAATGAGATAAAAAATAAGCAGCTGCCCTTCTGCTTCTCAGCCCTCCCTTCTCTGAGGAGACATCAAGACCTCAGGTCTTGCTGAAAGTGGTAGAAAATTGGGCATTTATCTTTCCTGGCCTGAAGCAAAGCCCCTTATCCCTCTTTCCATTCTGCAGTGTTAGTTGTTATCCAGGCAGGATTCTTATTGATACATACAGGGGTCTAAATTAAAGAGATTTTTTGGACTCAGCCTCTGACCCCCTATGGAATCAGAGAAGGTGTTTGCTGAAACATAAATTATTCCGTGGCTGTTCCAGCTTGTCTGATTTTACTCAGGGATGATGTGGAGGTGAAGCAGGCTCATCACAGTTCATGTCCTCAAGTACCTTGCTTTTTAAAAAAGAAAAATACATCCTGAATCCCTTCGAGGTAGATGAAGGTCCTTGGGTGTTGGAGTGTGCTGGAATATCTGCAAAGCAGCACAGTCACACGTAGACATTGGTCTGTGCAGGGTTAGTATGAAACAAGATGGCAAATTGGAGGCAAGATGGGCCTAAACTGTTCCCCAGTATCTGCAGTGACCAGAAGGGTGCGCAGGGGGTTGTCACCACGCAGAACTCCTGTGCAGTTTGGCAGGGATGGGAGAAGCAGCAGCCCGTGAGCTCGGCGATGGTGCTCTGCCGGTGTGTTCTGCACGAAGGAACCACTCCTCTGGCTTTGCAGTGCTAAAATGCCACGGACCAGGCTTGCCCAGGAGAATTCCATGTCCCCAGCAGAGCCATCTTGACATCCTGGCAGGGGTTCTGGCAGGAACTGTTTGATTCTGAGGATTTAATCCCTTAAAATGCAGCCAGTTTTGCTAGAAACTGATTCATGAAGGTGTACTTAACTTCAGTAACATCTCACTTTGGGAGGAGACCCCTTTCCAGATACCCTTCAGGAGTGAGACTGATACAGAGAGGTCTGTGGCTTTAATGTTCCAGCATTTTGGAAGTGGGGGAGCTGAGTTTTGCAGTAGCAGGCACTATTACAGAGTTACCAAGTTACTCTGCTTTTATTTAGGAGAACAAGATGAGGGCAAGTGGTACTCAGGGTGTTAAGGATCCCTTTGAACCAAGAAACATACAAACTCACACCTTTCCATATCCTGCGTGTTTTTGTGATGAGTGACATGCAAAAGTCTTTAGATGTGCTCTGAGTCACAAAAGACAAATACAGCAAGATATGGTTCTTGCTCCTACCCCACAGACAATTTTCACTCGTAATCTGGTCACCTGCTAAATGCAGTCCAAGGACTTGTAGAGTCATGAACGTGAGGTATTTTCTTTAGTAAAAAAAATTAAATTAAAAAATAAACCCACATTTCATTAAAGGCATAAAAGGAAAATATACTGAATTCCCTTTTACTGGTTTGCAGGGAATTTTTGTGGGGTTCTCTAGCACAAAAAAAATCTCATAAAAATTGAAGAAGAATAATTTTCAGTATAGGAAGAAGCCTCTACCACTCTGCATGACTAGAGGGATCTGTGTGGCCTCACGTGCCACTCCAGGGAATACAAAGAGAATTTTTAATGCAGTCTTAATCTCTACCCTGATGTGAAATCCTCTCTGGATGTGTTCCCTTTGATTACAAAGCCGAGTGCTTGTAAGAACCTCTGGTTAGGAAGCAGCACTGTGTACACATTTCATTATACAAGCCACTACCTGACTGATTTGGGGAATAAGTTCTCCAAAGTATTGTGAAACTTTTGTTGTTGTTGTGTTGTTTTCTTTGTGAGTTTTTTTTTTTTTTTTTTTTGGGGGGGGGTATTGTTTTAGGGTTTGTTTGTTTGCTTGGGTTTGGGTTTTTTTGTTCATTTCATAAACCTCAGTTGATAACATTTTTAATCTAACTCACTGAAGGGAGGTGTTTATCTTCAGCTGCCTCAGTAAATCATCCTTAGCAGTTCTGGAAAGGCAGTAAGGCCCTATGAGTTCTTTACACTCCCAAATTCCAGGAAACCTTCAGTCCTGCTCCAAGCCCTGACCACTGACTTGCTCTATGGTGCGGGGCAAAGCCACTCCTCTGTTTAGATCTTATTTTATGTATCTGCCACAGTGACCCCGTTCTGAGTGTGGTCAGAGAAGGGCTGACAGACACAGAGCAAGAGGCCCCAAAGGAGAGAAGCCTTCTGACTTGGGGCAGCTGGGGCGGAGCTCCAGCAGATTAAACTATGGAAAATTTGATCGTTTTAATGTGTTTTCAAGTGGTGTAAGTCTGAAAATATGCTGGGAGAATTCAGAGTGAGAGAAAGTTCATTTACTAGATGATTATAAACTGCTCAGGAGGTAATTCTGCTGACTGTATGGAACTCCCTAGACCAGGGACTTCTTTGGTTTTCCCCACAGAATAACTGGAAGGTTTTAAGCGGTGTTTGCTCTAGAGGTACAAAAATTGCTTCTGAAATTACTTTGATGTACACTGAGTTTTATCTACTTCCACTGGGGTGTGGAATAGTTTTTCCTGTGTTATCTGCTGTCATCTTTCTGATGTACTGAGATTTGTATTAGCTTGTTTCCCAACATTCTGAGGAGGAGATAAATAAATGCCTGTAACTCTGAGAGTGAATGCAGAGTGATAACAAAAGGATATGCCTTCAAAAATGATGGATTACCATAAGAATGTACATGTTTGCTATTGTAGGTATAACCCAACCTCATAAATTTACTATCAAGACAAGAATCTACCGTGAAGATGTTGAGCCTTTCCTGCTTTCCAAAACTGTTTGATTAATATGGAAATATTTGATTTGATTAATGTGGAAATGTGTGGATTCTTGTCCTGAGAAATCTGTTGCTTTAATGGGAAAAGGCAGGGATGCTTGTCCTGCTGAAAGAACCCAACTCACAGGGGAAAGGATTATAGGATTTGCTATGAACAGTCCTGGGTTGAAGAACAAGTCCCTTGTAATCTTGTGCTGTTTTAACTGAAAAATTACTCCCCTGCCTGTGTGTTTTTGTGGTTTATTTTACTGTTAATACTGACTCTGTGTAGTTTGTATTTTGGGGGTCATTTTTAAGAACATTTCTGCTAGAGATAAAACCGTAAGTTTGCTTCTTTCGTTAAAAAAATTGATATTTAGACTAGAGACCTGTGAATGTGGCTGTATGTGTATCCTGTGTAGGAACATATTGATTTACAGTAACTATAATACTATATTTGGGGTGTGGAGTGCTTATATTAAAGAAAATCCATCATGATGACAATGTAATAAATGTAATATGCATGTCGAGATGAAAAATATAATTCATTTTGATAAGCCTTATATATCCCATAGTACTGTGTTCTTTGAGGAACATTCTCCCTGTTCTCTTTTTCTCTCTTAATATATGTCTAAAGTCTTTTCCTTATGTCTTTCCTACCTAGCATCACCCTCTCCTTGTTCATTTTCTGTCCAAAGCAAAACCCTTCAGAGCAAATCTATGTTGAATTCCTACTACTCAGGTACTAGTGCCAGACTTTTCTTTCACTTCTAAATTTCCTTTGCTTTTTTTTATGTTTCCCAATATGACCTGTAGACTGAGGCTTCTGAGTGTGAGATACAGCTAACCTTGTTTTCATTTTCTGTAACTTTTTTTCCCCGTTGATCTTCTGTTGGTTTCCATTGATCCGTGTCGTGTGGGTGAACGGAATTCCATCTCAAAGTATCATCAGACACTGTCCCATCGACCACGCTGTTAGGTAAGAAGACAGGTATGGTGTATGGGCCCTGGAGAGCAAACATACTCATTGTATCCTGAAAAAATAACTTGGAGAGAGCACTGCAAAGTGTTTGGGTTCCAAACCCATAATTAATTCTGTGCTCATGTGTTATTTTGAAAGCTTTTGTTTCATTTGTGGTTTATTATCATTATTGATTTTTTTTTTTTTAAAGGAGAGAACAGTTCAGAAATTAAGGTTTAGGAGTTGTAACAAGTATTTGGTTTTTCGTATGTGAACGGGATTTGGGTTTTGGGCCAAATTCCCACACACAGCCTTGCCTTCAGCTTAGATTTGACTCATGGAGATGGTTGTACTTGTGCAGCCAGCACAGAATCACAGAACTGTTTGGTTTGGAAGGTTGTTTTCTTTTTATGGAGACAGGCTGGAAGAGCTGGGGGTGTTCAGAGAAGGCTTCAGGGAGACCTTAAAACCCCTCTCAGCACCTAAAGGGGTTCCAAGAGAGCTGGAGAGGGACTTGGGACAAGGGTGTGCCTGGAGTCACAGGACAAGGAGGAATGGCTTTAAACTGAAAGAGAGCAGGTTTGGATTGGACATTAAAAAAGAAATCCTTCCCTGTGAAGGTGGGGAGGCCCTGGCACAGGTTGCCCAGAGAAGCTGTGGCTGCCCCATCCCTGCAAGTGTCCAAGGCCAGGTTGGACGGGGCTTGGAGAAACCTGGGATAGTGGAAGGGGACTTGGAACTTAGATGGTCTTTAGGTTCCCTTCCACCCCAAATCATTCTGATTCTCTGATTTATGAATTCCTCTGCTATGAAGCAGAAAGATGATTTGTGGTTGATCAGAATCTAAACAGTGGTGTTTATCACACCTGTCATTTTGGATTATCTGCAGTAAATGCTCCCTTCCAGACACAGCAATCTACAGGGACTGCCTTGAACATCACTCAGAACACGCTGAAGGGCCACAGCTAGACCAAGATGGAATTACAACCAGTGGCTGTTCCTTGGCTGACAGACTGACAGCCTGGGCACAGAGGCTTGGAGGGGCTGCCACAACACACACATCCATCCTGGTGTCTGTCAGAAGCTGACAGCAACGAATGAGGCCTCTTGGAATGAGAAGGGCAGGGAAAGGAGCCCATTTTCCAGAAGGTTTGTTCTCGTTTCCCAGAGACTCCATAAAAAAGTCTAAAGCCAGGTTTATCTTTTGGCTGCACCTCAGAGACAGGGCCCTGACCTGCAGTTTGCTGGAAGATGTCAAACTTCTCTGTCTTGCACTCAGCATCTGGGAAAACCTGACCATCGTTTGGGGGAGATGTTTTCCCTCCCTGTCCTGACAGAATTATGGTATGAATGGCACATTTTTCTTCTTAAGCTCAAGGAGCAATGAACAGGTTCAGTCTTCTCATGGCAAAGCAAAAAAGCCCCCAAAACCTTTAAAATCCCAAATTTTAGAGGGGAAAAAGCGGAAATAGGAATTTAACTTAGGTATTCAGAATTCTTTCAAACTTTTGCTAACCACTATATCTGAGTAAGGAATGATTTCCCTGCTTTACACATGGGATGTGAAGTATAGAGCACTTTTAAGACATGAATTATACTGACTGGTCACCACCCCCGTTCCACCTGAATTTAACAGGCTGTGAAACATTCCTTGGCACTGGAGGTATTTCCATCTTGTGACTTGAAGACAAATTAAAACCTTGGTGTTCTGGCTTCTCAGGAAGATTCATCGGACGTTGGATGTTGCTGTATGAGCAAAATAAGTTTAATTTTTGATGTTTGTTAATATTCATTCCCAGGAAAGAGAAAGATATCTTAAAAGGGACATCAGTCATCCCACTACCAATATCCGTCTCTGGGCTCTGCCTGCAGTTCAGTACTGTTTGTTCCCATCTGTTGTACATTCTGCTCATAAATGTTCTGTATCTGCAGTAGTAGATGACTCCCTAGGCTTGGCTTGGACAAGATTTGTTGATAGTCAGATCCATGGGATTTTGGTTTTGCCTCTACCCTGTGCCATGCTTGATTAATCCTTTTTTATGTAATGCATGTTTCTAGTGATGCCATTTTGTCTTCCAGTCTTAGACAACTCTGGATTTTAAATGTTTCACACAAACACCTTTGCTAGAGAACTGAATATCTGACACTGAGAAATAAAAGAGGTAGATGTCCACCTGAAGAGGAGGGAGCACAACCTGAGAGGTTGTTTTGTGGAGGAAAGCGTTCATGGCCGGTAGCTCTTGGGGATGTTCAGGAGATCTGATCAGTGCAGTCTCTCCAAGGGAACCAGCAGGGCTTTCCCTTGCATCCATTGTCACCTCCCAGCAGGATGTGAGGACATTTAGCCTTGTTCTCATTTCAGCTGCTCATGAGGATCCTCACAACAGGAGTCACTGCCCTTCAGAGAGGATGGGGGCTGCAGTGCCCTGGAGCTCCCTGCAGATGGGCAGAACAAGCAGAGAGAGCTGGTTTGTCCTGAAGTCTCACATTAAAACTGGCCTGTGCTTGGAAAGGCAGAGAAATTTTCCCTGGATTTCACTCTTCTGTAGCTTGGATGGGCTTTGTCCATTCTTAACCAGCCTTCAACCTGGTTTGAAGAACTGTTAGGAAGCCAATATTGCTGCTGTAGCAGCATTACTGGTTCTTTTAATTGTGGGATGAGTTATTTTCATGCAATGGAAGCTCAAAAACCAACAGCCTGACCTGTTCAGTTGTATCTGCAGCCTCCCAGGCCGTGTCAGCCTCTAGCAAGGAGCTGTGGGAGAGCCTTTCCCATCATTTCACTGTGCTAAGGTTGGCAGCAGAAGGAGCGATGGAGGAGCAGACCCTTGTAGGGACCCTTGAGCTGAACTTCTCTTACATTTCTTTCTGCCTGCAGAACATCAAGTGGTTTGGAAAACTCTCTTTTCCAGCCATTAATGGCTTCTAGTTCCATGTGGTGTTTTGAAGCTGCCAGCAGTTTTTCAGCTGTAACTAATGAATTGCTCTGAAAGGCGGGCAGGTCTGGCGCCTTCTTCTCACCGAGGAGGCAGAGATTTGAATTGGCAAGGCCCACGCAGCTGAAGAGCTGCAGTTACCCTTGTACCCAAATCTTTGCCCACCTCACCAAAGCAATTCTGTGTCTTTAACAGGATTTTTTTTCTAAGCTAACTGATGAAGAAAATGTATGGAATAGTTTTTAAACAATTAGAATGCTCTTGCATAAGGTGTTAACCAAGCAATTCTTAAAAATCTCCAGGACCTGGAGAAAATTGCTTACTTTTTAAAAAAAATGGATGGATATGTGGCTTCTTCATAGCCTTTGAAATGGAAGGTGCACCCTCTGTTCTCTGTCAAGCCTGCTGTCAGAAGGCTTTTTGTTAAGGCTTTTCGTAGCTGAGTTGATATCATTTGATAAGTGATGTTTTGACTCTGGTTGGTGTTGTAGATAGTACATTATAGCTGGATATTTATCACATAACAAAGCCTTGATGCACACAAAAAGGCAAATTATTTTTTCCAGCTTGCACCATGTCCCTGGTGTAAGGGAGGAGGTATCAGCCATGCTGGAGTCATCCTCAGGAGATGTCAAGATGACAACCCTTACTCCAGTGCAGAGAGACTGGCTCTGTGTATAATTAAATCCATCACAAACACCACTCAAAACATAATTTATTTTGTGCAAAGGATGCCTTACCACATCTTATCACTTGCCAAGGCTAAGAGAATAAAAATATAAGCAGAGATGATAGGCCTGTCATTTCAGACACAGAAGGAATTTGTGGTTATTAAAGCAGAAGTTTTGAAAGAAACTTCTCCATGCATAGAAGATGACACATCAGTTCAGCTTTGCCTTTAGTTGTCTGAGGCATAGGTTGGTTTTCTGGTCAGGAGGCAACATCATGTTCTGTGTCCAGATATCCATTTCTCTAACTGTGTTTGCAAAACAAGATGATATCTACAAAAGCATCTGAAGCTTTAATCCCCAAAGGTGCTCTGGAGGAGCAGGTCTCCTCCCAGCAGCCTTACTGGGATGTTGCACAGGGCTGTGATCACACAGAGTCATTTTGAGACTGGGAATCTAATTTCTCAGCTGCTCTTCATCTTATCTGTGACATCTGTGGAGAAGTTTATCAGTTTTTCTGTGGAGGGAAACCTATTTATTTCCCTTGTCTGGGCAGCACAAAAGTATATAATACAAGATGGTGTAGCAGCCATAGGCAGGCAATAGTATCTCACCCTCAGGGTTACTCAGCAAATGGGGAAAGATTCCACCTCACTGACCTCTGCTCCAGCTCCCCTCTGCAGGCTGGACTCTTTTCTGTTTCTTTTGGCAAAATAAGACCTCAGAGTTGAGTTCAGCAAGTTCCTGATTATTTTCTCCAGCAAAGAGAGTCGCAAAAAGCACCATTTCATAAGCAGGGAGAGTTTACAAATGTGTGAAGTCAACACTGTTAAATCATCTGCACTTACACAGTAAACACGTGAGCTGAGGTGCCTGAAAAGTCTCCCAATCAGACTAGTTATGTGAGAGCCAGTGAATCATTAATTTAATGACTTCTACAAAAGTTCAGGGTGTTCTGTGAACTCTTAGGCTGGTCACAGAATGGTTTGGGCTGGAAGGAACCTTAAGAGATCATCTCATTCCACCCCCTGCCATGGGCAGGGACACCTTCCACTAGCCCAGGTTGCTCCAAATCCCAATTAGCCTGGCCTTGGACACTTCCAGGTTTGGGGAATCATGAAAGTGCCAGCTTCTAGAAATCAAAACATCTTAATGTGGGGAGTAAGAGTATTGCATTGAAAAGGGTTAACAAACAAAGGTAACAGACCTTGCTATCACAAGCTGCTGATATTAGGAATGATCCTCTCATAATGAGTGTGTTTCTAGCAACATGCAGAAAACACCTGTCTCATTTACAGCTGCACACAAAGGAACTGTGGAAAATGGGAAATGGTTCTAGGAAGGAACCAGGACCCTGAGCAGCCAGCCCTAATGAGACTTCAGAAGCTCTCAGTTGATTTACTTTATCAAAGAGGATCTGAAGAAGTGATTTGATCAGTGCCTGCCTGGGTCAGGATTTCAAATGCTCAGAGGGCTCTTTAATCTAACAGAAGGTATAATAAGATTCAGTGCCTGCAATCGAAGCTAAGCAAAATCAAACTGCAATTAGGAAATGTTTAGACAGCAAGGGTAATTAACCATTGCCACAACTTTTGGGGTCAGAATGGAATCACCACATCTTGAAATGTTTTAATTTGGATTGTTTTTTGCAACTGTACTCCATCTTTGGTGTGCAATGAAATATGATGGTGTGTGTTCCTGTCACAAATATGAGGACACGTCACTAGAAATAAGAGGTGCATGTGAAGTATAATCCAAACAACCCTGATACACAATTCTGCGTGTTTAGTAATTTCTGAGCATTAGAGTGAATTATTCCATGCAACTTTCCCACAAAAAAAAAAAAAAAAAAAAAAAAAAAAAAAAAAAAAAAAAAAAAAAAAAAAAAAAAAAAAAAAAAAAGCTGTTTTCTTGCTTTTCTGACTGAAAACTCGTGGAAGGCACACGTGCTTTAGAGGCACTGCCTGCCAAAAATTTAGTGAAAAGTCTTGGTCAATTTGTCCTGCAAAGTCATCCTCTTCTGCAAAGGACTGGAGATGTGTTTGTGAGAAGCACAGAGAAAAGGGACTGTGGAAAATTGCTTTGACTTGCCTTCAGTGCAACAATTAAAGTACAAGCCTGACTTTGCTGGTATCTATTGTTGTCTTTTCCAGTAATAATTGTGCCAAAAGGAATGAGATGTGGTTTGGAGCTGCAGCCTGCAGGAAAAGCAGAGCCCGTTTGCCAGCCCTCTAAAGGCTCTTTGGGTTGATTGTCCTAGTGAGAGATCACTTTGCTGCTCCCTCCCCTCCTACGTGCACTGTGAGTTGCTCCCAGAACTGCTGTAAACAGCCCGTCTTGGAGAGGGTGCCAGTGCCTTGCTGAGCACCTCATTAACCACACTTAGCTCCAGACTCACAGGCTGATGGGATGGAGGAGGAACAAACAATATGTTACTTGCATCAGGCTTTAGTAGCACAGCATGTAAACTCCAGGCTGGCCTCTCACATGGCAGTTTGTCTCCTTAAAAGCACCTCTGCACTTTCCTTGGCCCAGATAAAATGCTGGTGGAAACAACAGGCTGGTTGCAGTTGTTGGGATCGGGTTTTCTCGCAAGTAGCACGGAAGATGTGCACGATGTGCTTGTCATGGAGGTCTGGAGGAGGTGATGATCTGGTTTCAACTGTGTGTCACAGGGCTGAGAGTAGGATGACCCAGGTTGTGTGATACTTTTCTTTAAGCAGAAAACACATGGCTGGGTGAGAGGCACACTGAAGGTGTTATGCCATGGACCACACTTGACATTCTTCCCTGTGAGTGTGGGGAGGCCCTGGCACAGGTTGCCCAGAGAAACTGTGGCTGCCCCATCCCTGGAAGCATTCAAGGATGGGGCTTGGAGCAACCTGGGCTAGTGGAAGGCGTCCCTACCCATGGAAGGGGGGATAGAACAAGATGATCTTTAAGGTCCCTTCCAACTCAAACCATTCTGTGACTCTATGACAATGCTGCAAGAGTTGTTCCTACAGTCAGTGGGGTTTGTACCAATTTTATCTCACTGACCAAAGAGACCAGTTGTCACTATGGACTCAAAGGCCAGAGACAGACCCCTCTTTGCTTCTGAGCACCCTCATCCTGTCCAGACCCATAACACAAGGACCTACTTTGAGAGAAATTATTCTGGAAAGGAGGAGGCACCACCTTCCTGGCTCTCACATCTCCCTGTGATACATCTCTTTGAGAAGAGAGCCAAGTATAGCAGAATTAAAGGAACTGATGAAGAGAGAAATCAGTAATTGTCTGCAAAGGAGTTGGCTGATCTGAGCTACATTTTACAGGTGGCCTGTGCTCTGCTGTGCCCTCCCTGTATTAGCTCCAGAGCCACACATTAGTTTTAAGGCTCCCTCTCGAATAGGGATCTCATAATGTTTTTTAATTGGGGCTGATAAAAATGTGGCGTTACTTGCAGGTTCCTCAGAGAAGCCAATTGTGAGATTGGGTTTGTATTAAACCTAATGATGGAAAATTAAGCATAGTACGTCTGTCGGAAATGGTGCGCGATAAAAATCTTCTCCTTCCCATTACGGGAGGTTAATAGGGAATAGGGGAGGAAAGATGCATTGGGAAAGCGAATCCAACTAGGGGAATTAATAGGCCTTGAAATTCCCTCTGTTCAGAGTTCTCACACTGTCATTAGTCAGAGCATTAGGGATGATTATACAAATGCTTTGGATGTTACTCTTCCTTAAATCCCAAATTTATTCGCGTTTTGTATGTGAGGGTTGCTTTGCTTGGGCCACAGCCCTGTAAATCTCTGAGTGCCCCGGGAATGTGACTGTGTTGATGGGAACCTGGGACCTAGAAATCCTTAAATTCAGGAGTCTAATCTTCAAAGCAGATGATGCCTGTGCTAATTTATTTCAGAAGAGTGGGATGTGATAACTCACCCACCAGATGTTTTCATCTCACTGATGATCAAGCAGCGGTGTCCACTGCTGGCATCCCTGTCGGCTCCTCATAGCCCTCCAACTTCCAAACACAGCATATCCCTGTCTTCATATCTTCCCCCTAATCTAACAATCAGCCAGCTCAAGTGTTATTTGTCATGTTTTGTCACATCACTGGTTCACCAGCTACCAAGGAGGTCTCTCTGCTCCTGCCCACCTTTGCAGGAGGGACACGGGGAGCCCTGACTGCCTCTGATCCAACTCCACAGTGGTTTCTCAAGCAGGGCAGTTTTTACAGTAGCACTCTGACCATATTTCTGCCTCACAAAAATCACCCTGAAATTGCAATTTGATTTATTTATTCTTTATCCCCTCAAAGACACGGCTGCAGTGTTGCTGACAAGGGGGGGTGTTTCAGCTCTTGGTCAGTGAACAAGCTCTGTGTGTGCCACTTGAGGGGGTTTATCAACAATCTGAGGGAGGAGGTTTTTGTTTGCTAAAACTTGGGTATGGGTAAGACCAGAAAGAATTGTATGTGTGGAAGGACCTGAGCACCTCAGATCCCTGTAATCACAGGAAAAAACAATGGTATATTTGGCCAACTCTTTAAATTTGGTCAACGCTGGTAGATAGGAAACTGAATTTTTCATTTAATCTGAGTTCCTGTTGTTAAAAGTTGTTACAGGCAATTGTTTGGTAATTGAAGTTATTATTTAAATTCTTTTCTATTAGTTCACCGGGAAATATCTTGTTGGGTGCATAGTTTTGCTGGAGATACAAGGTTGCAATTCCATCTGCATAGTGATAAATTTCTTTAGATCCATTTCTTTCAGAAAAACACCCTTTTCCTATTAAGTTTACACATCAGAAATTTAAATTTCTGCATGCAGGGTGACTATGTTTTTATGCTGCTTTATTATTTCTGATGATATTCCATCTTTGTAATTGACATATAAAATTTTAGGCCTGAACTAGCAGAGCAGTTTAATTTACCTCTGGCGTCCCGTGTGGCTTATTTGAAATGCTAATAATTTGTTTGCTGCTCACTTGGGCCCCTTTCAGTTATCTCATGCTGAACACCCCAAATGCTGCTTGGATCTCTTGCTCATCTGTATGTATCTCTCAGTTGTGTTCTTTGCAGGTTTGTGAAGACAGGTATGTAATTTTGTTGGAGTTCTGGGGAGCTCTGGGTCCTCAGCAGCCTCACTGGCTGTTCGCTCTGTTCCCATCTCTTTGAGTTTGTCTCCTTGACACAAGAATTTACTCCAGTGTGATTTAGTTTCCAGGCAGCTGAAGGCTGTTTGTTTCTTACTTAATTCTTTACTTACACAGTGTGTTTCTTACTTATTTCTTTGCTTCCTTTCGCCTGCCCCAACCTACGGGGTGGTGGAGAAACAGCTAAAACAGAGGGTGAGCCTGGAAATGACAGAGTGGTGAACAGCTTGTTTTGCCTCCCTTTCAAACAGACAGCAGTCATGGAGAGATGCCCCAGCCCACGCTGACCATCCAGACCCACCCGTACCGCAGCTGTGAGCCCGTGGAGATGTCCTACCCCCGGGGGCAGTTCCAGCCTGCCATCCGAGTGGCAGACCTGCTGCAGCACATCACCCAGATGAAGAGGGGACAGGGCTATGGGTTTAAAGAGGAGTATGAGGTAAGAGGAACCTTCACTCACTGAGTAGAGGTGTGTAAAGGCAGAAGAGCCTTCCAAAAGATTTATCACGAGATCAGGGCTTATTTCACTTAGGGAGACTGTCCTGCCTGGAAGACGCACCTTTCCCAGAGACAGTTTTAGATGTTTTCTCCTCCTGCATTCCAGAGAAACTTTCCCTGGTATGAGAAAACAGTAGGTCCTTGTAGAGATGTTTGAAGGTCCCCACAGAGGGGGGCCAGGGATCATAAAAGCCCTGAGAAGAACAGGGGGTGTGTCTTTCCCCAGGCCCCGTTTTTGAAACTCCATGAAGGTGAATGTTCTTTAAGTCCAGTGTTCTTGACCTTGGAAATAAATTTTCCTACAGTCCTTCCACTGCCTGGCATTTTGGGGGTACCTGCCTGTTATCTTTCTTCACAAGAAGCTGCACTCATGAGGGACAGAACCTTGGAAGGGAGGATGACTGTGTTATAAGAGCTTCTTCTCCTTAATTCACCTCTTAATCCTTTCCTTTCTTATTTTGGTTTACGAGGGCAGGATTGTACAGCACTTTGTACAGCCAGCCTTTGGTGGCCCTCAGGTACAAAGACAAGGTGTTTATTGCAGCAGTAAGTTGGTGACATTTTGCTCATCCCATAGCATGTGTCCTCTCTCCCATAAAGAGCAGACAGTAAATATTTAACAGGTGCTGAACTCAGTGCAGAGCGTGGAGTCCCGCAGTCCCTTCCTTACTGATGTGCTTTCCTTGGGTAGTGTAAACCAAGCTGTAAGAAAAGGAAGAGGTTTTGCCTGATCTTTCAGGGAGCTCCAAAATACTCCCTCACCATTGATCAGATTTAATCACAGCGCCATGACCTGAATGCAGAGTTGTAAAGTCAAAGGCAGGAATTTGTGCAGCTTAAATGAAGGTGGAATTTTCCAGTATGTTCAAACCTCTGGCTTAGAATACACTTCCAAACCTGAGTGGGGAGAGGAGTAAAAGGTTAAGCTGGAAAAATGAAAACAGCCCTCTTCCCCCCCACATCTTCCTCCCCAAAGCTGAACTGACCAGGAATATAATCGTAATGACCAGAAAACACAACACTGGGGAGCAGTTGGAAAAGGAATATACATTTAAAGCAGAACAAACAGAGGAGGGAAATAGCATCAAACATATGTGAGACTCAGCTCTAGCAAGGGATAATTATAATGAATGTAGTAAGCCTGTGGGAAGGCAATAAGCAATTAATATGCACAGTGGCATTAAAACTACTTAAAAATAACATAACAGCTGTGAAAAATAAGTTACTTAATGAAAACAGCTCACTCTCCTGCAGGAGAGAGTCCATGGGGTTTGTACCCTCAGTGCTGGGCTTTGCTGTAATTGAGAGGGAGTCTTTTTCTGGTTGTCACCAGGAGCATTTTTTTAATCAGATGGAATCAAAGACTGTTTCATAGCAAATGTTTCTGGAAACTGTATGTTAACCAGGTCTAGTCACTCTTGCCCCATAATCAAGCGTGCTAATTAAACTATCAATATAAAGAGCTGTGTTTAATATTGAGAAAGGGTAATAATTCCCTTAGGAGATTTACTAAGGCCCCCCCTCGGCCTCCCATTTCCATGAACAGTACCCAAAACTACATTCAGCCCAATTACAGATGCCCTAAGAATCTAGTTCTTGATGCTCAAGAAGAAAACAGGTGCTGGCATATATGTAATTTTCTGGCACTGGCATGGGTAATTATCAAAATAGCACATTAGCATGAATAATGTCAATGCAACTTTCAGCTCCACAAGTCGTGCCTTTCCCACGAAGTGCCATCTACAGACGTCTATAATGACAGTGACATTATATGGATTTGCATAATTCCTTTCTTTCCAAGACGAGAGGAGTCTCCTGGAGAATGCCACGAGCTCACAAACCCGCCTGGGCAACTTTTCCCCCCCCTTCAATCAGCGGTAATTGCCCGCGATAAGGGGTGTTTGCCATGCTGGAATTTGGGCTTTGGAGCACGGGATGCTGGGGAGGATGTCAGGAAGCTCCGGGAAGGTGGGAGGTTCGAGCTGGCTGAGAGTGGGGATCTGCAGAAGGCACAAAGCTGCAAAACTGGCTTGGCAAAAGCGCTTTGCAGCACAGTTGATGAAAATCTTAAAAAAGAATTTGATGTCTCTTTTAAAACGTGTTTTCAGACGCTAATATCAGTGTCGCCTCCAAATATGTTCTTTTTTTTCTTCCAAGGAGCTGATTTTCTACTTACTTTGCAAATTGATAGCATAAATTGCAGCCTGTTTAGTGACATGTTACCAAATAATTTTACTCTCATGAAAAATCACTTTGAAGGGAGCATATCAGTCACACATGACAATCTCTTATCTCTGTATATTCTCATCTCTGCTCGGTAACCTGGAAATTGCATTCCATATTTGTTTAAAGGCTGCCTGCACTTACATGTTGGGGCACAGGCAGCGAGTTTTACTGAGGGCATCCGAGAAAAAAACATCATTTCTGGTAGCTCCACGCTGAGATGAGGAGGATGTGGTTGTATAAGAGGTGTCAGTGCTGGTGTGAAGGGGATGATAACTGGGTGTGAACGTGGGAATCTGTCAGCACTCCCCGGGTGGGGGGTTATTTTGGGCCTTCCTGTGCACCTGAGGGCAAGGTGTGACTTGGACCTTTTTTGGCTGCTGCTTCTGTTCAGCAATGACACAAGTGGAACAGAAGGGGAAAAATTCTTATCAGTGGCTCTGGGTGTAGATGGCACTATCTGGGATTAGGAATAGCCATAAACATTTAAACAGGACTTGTTTAAATGTCTCCAGTTCCTTTTCCAGAACATATCAGCCCTGATTTGTTGTGAGCTGTGGGACCAGTCCCATAGACTTACTGCAAGCACCAATTACTGGCTGAGGAGATAATAAGCTTAATTACCCAAACTCATTTTCCATTATGATTTAGGATGTCACTAAAGCACATTCTCCTGCTGCCTTACTGGGACTGTTTAGTGATTTTGGATTTTGTGGCTCCTTCCTCAAGCATGTTAGTATTGAAATTCTTCAGCTTATGGAAGTCACCTCTGAGTTTTAACCCTTTAATTTCTGCCTACACATCTTCCTGGGCTCAGAAGAACAGATCCAGGTTATGATGTAACACTGCAAAATGAATGGCTGAAATACTTCTTTGCAGGTTGTTGGTTTGTTTTTTTTTTAGCCAAAGCAGTTTTTCATTCTGGCTCTCAGCAGAGTTGTGGGAACAGTTTTTTCCACCACTGTTGAGAAGAGAGTGACTGCAGGGAGAGGGCCAGGGCTCCATGGCACAGTTTGGGATGAACAGGGAGGCTTTTAACTGATGTTGTTGCCTTTGGCAGCAATACTGCAGCATTGAGGTAGATCAGTGCAGATGAAGGATTCAAATTTTTCGTATTTAAATTAAAAACAAACAGCAAACTAACTAAATGCATCCATTGGAAATTTAAATTGGCTTGCAGTAAGCCTCAGTTTAATGAAAACACTTCACTCATGTTTGGGCCGTGGTGCTTAGGAAGCTTGATTGAGATGAATCTGACTTGGAGAGATCTATCCTTGTAATTTCAGCTAAAATTTAGATCAATTTAGTTTAAAAAGCTTCACTGTAACCTAAATTCCACTGGTGGGAAGATATTTCAGTATAAATTTCACAAAACTTCTCTAAAAGGAGTTTAGAAAGTTTTAGAAGTAGAAAAAGCCTGAAAATCAAGTATAGTTTTTTGAACACTGAAACTCTGCTGTTACCAAGTCAAAGAAAGAAGGGGGAGCATTTCCTGTGAAATATGGATTAACTACCAGTGCCTGAGTGATCTGTCCTGATTTAACATTGCTGATAATGCAGCTAAGAAACAGAATTAATAACTCTTTTGCAGTTATGGAGATAGTTATTGTACCAACAAAACCTGAAGGAGCAGAGCATTAGGTAGGTGCCACCCCATTGTAACTGATATTTTTGCCTTTATTTCTAGTGCAGTTTCAATTATTGGTGCTGCACTTTTAGTGATCTCGTAGTAAAATTCTTTCGGCTGTACAACCAGTGCATGTGGAGTTACCCCAAATCTTTGGAGGCTCTATCAGCAAATATAAAAACATCAGTTTCAGTGGAGAATTTCGGGTTCACATCTCATGAAAGGATACAGTTTGTTGAAAAGGGATTTATTGGGCCTGAATGTGTTTTCTCTGGACAAGGTAGCTCAGTGCACGTGGAAGTCATGAGAAAGGGTTTGCTTTTATTTCTTTTTCTTTTCAGATCAGGCTCTGATTAGGTGCCTCATGCCTGCTACCATTCTCTGGTCAACCTGCTGTAATTTGATGTTAGTGGAAAAATAAGACACCTCTTTCCTTGGTCTTTGAAAATGAGCCCTCCTCACCTCTTTTCTTTTACTGGGGGATTTTTTTGTTGTGTGTGAGTTTGTTGGTGGGGTGTTTTTCCTCAGGAGATGAGCTGCTATTTGGAAACAACTGTCTGCAAAGGAAATATATGTGTGATCAAAGCCCTCCCCAATTACAGAGTTATTACTCTTTCTCCTGGGTTTTTGAATGGGAACTGGCTGTCCCTGTCTTTGTCAGCAGTGCTCCTGGCAGTGCTGCAGTGCCTGACATTTGCTGTCCTGGAACCCTTTGGGGGACATTCACAGCGATCTGCTCTGCCAGGGCTTTGCTCATATTAAGTTTAATTGTAATGTCAGTGTTGTAGATCCTAATTGTGTCTCTCTGCTATTGCATTCAGGCACATAATAGACCTGGGTGGCTTGTGAAGATGAATATAAATTCATTTCCTAGCACAGCTGCTAGCTGAGGCAGATGTGATTCTACAATGATTGGGGTATAAGACCCCCGTAATTCCCCAGGGAGCAGAAATAATACCATTTATAATGTTGGTTTTGGTGATGTAGGATCATGTTAGGGAGCACATCTTGGAGGAGGCAGAACTATTGAGGCAGTTCAGGGGGAGCTGTTCTTCACACCCAGGACCATCTCCCAGGACCATCCTGTGGGAAATAAAATAACCGGTTTTATTACAAGCAAAGGAAAACGGACAGAGGGTACTAACAAAAGAACTGGTTTTTTATATTTACTAACTTATAGGCATACCGTGGAGGCTGTAAGGTGAGGAATGCTGTCTGGATCTAAACCAGGGAACCTTTCCAGGCCGGAACAGGGAACAAATTATAAATAAAAATGTATCCCTCTCTGCCACGTGGATACAGAGGGACCTCCCCCCACCGCTTACACAAAGGGGATGATGCAAGACCCCTTCACCAGCCCAGGGGAGGGTATGTTGCAATCAACAAAAAAGTAACAACCCTTCTGAAGCAGAGAAATTACCTTTAAGGTAACCAACCCATAGTAAATGAATATGTAACAGCTTATGTAACCGAAAAGGTACAAAAAGCGCAATTTTCGAACTGCCAGCGTGCTCTTTGGGGTGCAGTGTGACCCAGGGCTGCATCCAGCTCTGGGCACCCAGCGCTGCAATAAACATTCTCTTGCAACCTTTCTTTGTTCTGCAGGTATTTTTTGCCGTCTTCAAAATTTAAGGGAAGAATTCACTTCTAACAGTCCCGTGCCAGCTGCTGCTTTCCAGGCTCTGCCTTAAACTCCTCCCTGGCCGTGTCTCAAGGGGGAAGTGGCTCATTCCAGTGTGTTCAGAACAGTTGTAGGGCCAAGATGCAGGTAGAGTAGCACTGAGTGCTGCCAGTTTCCCCTACCCCATCCTTCCTCAACTGAAAGAGCAGATTTTAGGAAAATGGCAGTTTATTTTCATACAAAAGGCTGAACGTTGCGTATCAGCCATCTGGGTTTTCTTAGGGGTGTACTTCTGTGAGACCTCCACGAGCCTAGTTCTGCAGGGGAAACTGAGGTTAACCTGGGACTGTGCAGCCAGAAACAAATTCCCCTGATCCTTTTAGATGAGAAGTAGCAGGAGGAAAACTATTCTTGCCTGACAGAAGCCAAGAGATGCAAATGGTCTGCACATCTTAGTGGAGATGCTCTTTCCTCAAAGAGCCTTTTGCTTGGTCAGCTGCTGAATTATTCAGTGCCTTTATTTTTGTCCTGCTCAGGCCTCTTCAGCCACCTGAAGGCAGCTCTTTATAAACAGCGCACTATTGTTTGTTTTGCAGGCACTCCCTGAGGGGCAAACGGCGTCCTGGGACACGGCCAAGGAGGACGAAAACCGCAATAAGAACAGATACGGGAACATAATCTCCTGTAGGTGTAAATTCACATTAAACTGGGCTACCTGAGAGATGTTATGGGCATGCTGCGGGAATGAGAGTGTTTGAGGAGCTCACTGCAGTCTGGTTTACAGTGCTGAGTGTTCAGGAGTTCAGTCCATTTGTTACAGGCTAACATGTTTTGGTTTATTTTATGGGGGAGAGTTATAATTATTTTACATAACATCATTGCATGGCTTTGTGGGGTTTTTACTCATCTTATATCAGCCTTGTATTTGTTTGTAATTTAAGGGCTAAATACTTCTGTGAGATTTTCACAGTATGTGATTATGCCCATTTTCTGTCCAGGTTTACTACATATCCCAGAGCTTTCAGTGCCACTGAAGGAACTGCAGGTAGATCAGATTTTTAAATGTGGCTCAGAGATCAGATTTTTCTCCTTCCTCGTGGTCAGGAACCAGTGGAGCAGTCACTGCTTGTCCCCAGAGATGGTTTGATGGGTGGGACAAGCTCAGCTTGTGCCTCAGAAGCACAATAAGGCCACTGAAAATGCACTGAAACTTCTTTGTTTACTTCTTTCAGTGATCAGTTATTGTTGATGTTATTGGAATATTGATACATTGCAGAACTGCAGGGTAGGGAAGGACTCCATAAAACCACTTGGGTCAGCTTTATTCTCTAAATCCGGATTAGATTCACCTCTCCATTTTTTTATCAGATATTTCTGAAGCCTCTTTCCAAAGTTGATCTCCAAGGCTGAGCTTTCCACAGGCTCTCCAGGCAGCTCATCCCAGTGTTTCCTCATTCCTTATGACTGCAGGGAGGAGGTGTGAAAAGTAATTCTTTTCAAGGGCTGCTGAGCAGCATCAAGTTGGAGAAGCCAAGCTTGAGACCATCAGAACAAGAAATAAGAATATAAGTGAATGTGCTATAGATTTTCTTGACTGGATAAATCTATAGAATACTATAAAAGCAAAATTAAGTCATGCTGAGGGATATATTTTGCACTGTGTTTTTTTTCTCGGGTTAAATATATATTTCCTGCAGAACAAATAGACTTTACTAAAGAATTTAAAACCAAACCAAAAAAAAAACCCAAAAACCAAAACCAAACTAAACCTAGATTGCAAAGAAAGATCATCTTCTCTCTTTTAAGACTTGAAAGAAATGTGGTTCTTTCAGGGGGACTGGCATAGAACAGCTCAGTTCAGAGCTCCTGTGACCAAGATGAAGAAATCTGGAAACGAAGATCAGAAGTTTGTGAGCCCTGATCTGATCCCACCTGTGCTGTTGGCTTTGCACCGGTCGTGAGCAGCTCACTGAGTCCATCAGTCTTTTTGTCTCCCTGTGGGAAATGGAAGTGACAGTACTGGAGTATTACAATTAGCATGAAAATTGTCTCCCTTAACTTCAGCTCTCTGAAAGCTCCACCTCGCTGTCAGCTTCCCGTGGCAGAGAGCTCCAGCCAGAGGCTCAGTTTACCTGTCTGTACAATTAGCTGAGATTAAATGAGTCTAAGACAGATGAATCATCCAGCTGTAAACACGGGATTGGAGGTGGAAGTGCCATCGTGTGATATGAGGAAGGAAATGTGAAAGACATTGTTTCTCTGTGTGATTCTGGGGAAGCATTTGGCATAATTTGAAAGTGGAGGTGAAAAGAGGCCAGACTGTGTGTGCAACAACCACAATCCCGTTTAGTGGGAAGGTGGTCACAAAGCAAATGTTGAACTCCAAGTGAAAAGTGTGAAGTTAGGAAGCAAAATCAAGGAAGATGAACGGGGTGTTATCTAAAGGGATGGGAATTGTTGTCTAAGGAAGAGTGATGTGAGCCTTTCAGCTATAAATATAAATACAGGAGCAGAGCAGATAGGAGGTGATGAACTTGAATAAGGGAATGCAAAATGTAATCAGTGCTGAGGAAGAAGTATCTGCACAGGATAAAATATCAGAAAAGAAGCTGAAGTGGGAAGGGCTGTTGGGAAAGATTTCAGAATGGGGTTTAGGGGGTGGAAAGACACAGATAAGGAAGGCAGAGTGAAAGAGGAAGGATGTAGACAAATTGAAGGTGAATAACAAAGCTGAGTGAGTTTTCTTCACTTCAAATATCAAAACAAAGAGTCTGAGGAGGAGACAACAGCTCTTCTAAAATACAGCAAGGAGAATTTAGTAGTGTGCAATAGTGATAAAATGGAGTGAAATCCTCGCTTCTGTTGAGGAGGCCTGGGAGAATGAAGGGAGGATGCCTAAGGAAGCAGCATAACATTCATCATTTTGTAAAACCACTGGGAAATTACAGTGGTGTGGCTGGCTGAGCCAGCAACATCGGGGCAACACTGGGCAATTTCCCTCAGTAAAGGGAGGGACAGGATCCAGAACAAAGGATCAAAAGCAGAGCTCAGAATAGCTGGAAAGGGCTTCCCTCTAGGCATGTCCTGAAAATTAATTGTGCTCTGTTGGGTACAAACTGTGCAAAAACCTGAGCAGAGGTGGGGGGGAACATGGTTACACCCTGAGCTGCTGAGTTGTGCTGGAACTGTAATGGCTGGGGAAACTCAGAGCAGACACTGATTGCTCCTGCCAGTTGATTTGGTAAAAGGCTGCAGATAGCAATTAACATTATTTATTTAACCACCATTGCTGTTTTATCACTCCTGGAACAAGGTATCCCCTGCCTTTTGGCAGAGTGAACTGCAAAGTCAGGTTTTGATCTAACTTCTAGAACTGCTTCAGAGACTTGGGTTAAAGTGGGGGGTTGTAAGCCCTTGCAATAAGTAGCACTGCTCAGTGAATCACAGCAGATTAGATCTTGTCTTCCTGGCCTTCTGGGTAATAGCACAGTTACAGGACTGTTTTACTTGGCTCACTGCTCTCCCAGGGCTGGATTAACATCCTGCCTCTCTGTGAAAACCCACATCCTGCTGTCAGCCCCAACACCTGCTCTTCTTCATTTGCAAACCAATCTCAGAGCTAATCTGCTCATGGAGAGGAGAGGCAAGAGAACTCTAAACTCTGCCATGCTTCAAATCCCAGATTTTCAGGGCTCCCTTCCACAACAGTGGTACGTTTTTGGAAAAGTGGAAAAGCTGAGCAGTGGATCTGGGGTCTGTATGAGCACAGAAATCCACTGTGGCTGGTGGGAAGATGCACTAAGCGGCCCAGACTTACCATGCTGGAGGAAGCTGCCCTGCTCTAAAACCTTTTCTTATATCAACTGAGTTCACGAGCTTTGCTCCTGCACTTGGGGTGTAAAAGCTGTAAACACAAAGACAACTGTGGAGATGCAAGGTTTGTCTTTAGGGGGCAAGGTAGGCTGTGTATCCATCTATGTGCTGAAGCAAAATGATTTAAATCTGCTCTAGGGCCTAGATGTTGAGGCCTTCAAAGAGCATCAGAAAGTGGTTGTTAGTGGAGGGATGTTGAGCTTTTGTGGGTTGAGCTGAATCTATTCCATAGAAGAGAAAATACCCAGAAGCTATATGGGACCTTTGGTACTATTTGATTTCTCCCCATCTTGGTCAGATTTAGAGCCATTACATTATAGGGGAGTAAAAACTCTCAGATGAGAGCTGAGGATGCAAAGACACAGGATTGTGTTTTGCTTCAGTTTATAGGAAAGCACTTTCTTTTCCCCACTGGTTTAAAGTCTTGTGGTGTTCCACTAAAACTATTGAGTTGATGACAAAAAACAGTAGAGAAATTTGCTTTATTTCCTTCATGCTCTGACTGCCATGTGCTATGGGTTAGAAGACTGTAAATTAATCAGAGAATTTTGTGGTGGAAGAGATGAACAAGAGAGAGATTAAAGGAGCTTTCAGCTGACATGCAGGTGCAGTGCACTTAAAACCCTACATAGAATCACAATGTGGTTTGGGTTGAGAGGGAACTTAAAAGTTCATCTCGTTTCACCCCCTGCCATGGGCAGGGACACCTTCCACAAGCCCAGGTTGTTCCAAGCCCCGTCCAACCTGGCCTTGGACACTCCAGGGATGGGGCACCCACAGCTTCTCTGAGCAACCTTTGCCAGGGCCTCACATGTCAGTATTTTGGATTTAGAACAGAAATCTTTCATCTTCCAAGAATTTTTATTCCATGCTTTCTGTTGTAGTGACTAAACTCTTGCGTATCCGTGCAATGTCCATGACTTATGACCCTGAGAGGATGGGATTTATCCCACCCTGCTGTTACCCAGCTCTCCAGGCACAGTCCAGTGGGGGGAAAAACGGGAGGACAGAGTGTTCTTGAGAGGGCAGATCATCCTTTTGTACCAGAAACTGGGTTGAGTCATTTCAAAAGATGTCTGGATTTCAACCTTGACTGTGGGGAACCTTGACAGCCAATTTAGACGAGCTGAGTAATATTTAGATGGCGAAAGTTGTGTGAGATTAATCCAGTGCTGGTGTCAAAATGAGATGGGGAGAAATTGCCATGATATTTCAAGTGATCACTAACGGGAATTTTGACAGAAGTTTAAATGGTGACAATTTTGTGCTAAAATGGGATCGCGGTGCTTTTCACTGAAATTCTTGTCATTTTTGAAATCTGTTTTAAGACCAATTTCTAGTCAAAGCACTCTTCATATAAATTTAGAGTTCTGCTAACTTGCGTACAGACTATAGTAAACAGGGAGAAATAAAATTATTTATACATTTGTTAAAGCCTGTTTGCATTTTTTGTGGTTCCTGAATGCAATGATTTTTTTCTGTTTCTCCCTCCATTTTTAAAGTTTCTTTAGAGTCCATTTGTAGCACTTGGGGATATGATGTCTGATAAATTTAATGAAGAGTTGAGTGACCCTTTTGTTTCAGGGTGACAAATAGGTGGTCACCTTGTCTAGTGTAGTCCAGTGAATAAAGTGCAGAATTAGAAATAAGTTTTAACCATTGGGAGAAGATAAAATGAAGACATTTGCTGTTCTTTAAAAAGGCCTTTAAAGTCTGTAGGCAAAACCCCCTAAGATTTTTACTCCTAAGAGTATGATAATTTGCCTTAAAAAAAAAAAAAAAAAAGAAAAAAGAAAAGCCAAATTCCAAAGTCTTTTGTGGAAAGAAGAGATTTTCAAGTTAAGTTATTTTATGAAGTTTTTTTCCAGACTCTGCTCCTAAACTTCAGAACAAGGTTAAAGACACCATTAAGATATCATTAATATTTTGTGTACTTAGCATATGCACAGATTTTATTTTTTTTCTGCTGTACTGTCACTTGTAAGAGCAATAAATCTCCCTCAGGAACTAATCTCATTTTTGTAAAATATGCAATGAAATATTTTGAATTCCGTCCTCCCAAAGCAAAGTGTTTCTCATTTGGTCCCAAAATATGATTGGACCTGAATGTCTCTTTTTTTCTTTTTTTTTTTGATAAATAGCTTTAATTTTCAATGATTTCTTCATCCTTTATGAGTTTTCCCTTATTTGGCTTAAAAAAATCTCTAACCAACAACACTTTTCTGCACCTGTGGAGCTTCTTTTTTTTATCCATAATTATCTCTAATTGTCTGAAATGCCTAAAGCTTCTCAGTCTGCTTCTCAGGTCTTCCCCACTCAGCTTCCTTCAGAGGTATTCATCCTGCCTGGTTTAAGTTTCTGTCTAGAGAGTAGCTCAAACTTCATTTTGGAGTTTGTCTCTATTAAATGAAGAGAGGCAGATCCTTCCTCGAGGTTATTCGGAGCCCTTGAGCTACGCCCTGTGCATGGACATTGCCTTTGTCCCACTTTAAAAAAACACCTGAGATTCTTTTCACTTGTCATGAGGGGCATTTTTGGTCTCATTTTTAGTTGCAGTAAGCTGACACTTCCATAACGTTGTTCTCTTGTGGCATCAAGTCAGTAAATGTTTCCCCTCCCAGCCATCACCTCCAGGGTTTATTTTTCTTTGCTGTTGTTCCCTGTGACTCTTAACAAGCTCAGTTTGCTGCCCTGAATTGCAAGTGTGAAACTGTCTGCGGGAGTTTTTCTGTATTTCATCCAGATGTCCAGTTTAATCAGCTCTTTGTCTGTCTGTGTGAATTGCTATAAGTATAAATTCTTTTGTTGTCTGTCTTAGCACATGATTTACTGCAGCTCCTCGTGCAGTTGCCTTGAGCGCAGGTAATTGGGAACATCAGCACTCTGAGAAATGTACCCACTTACCCATGTCTACAAAGGTTATATTTATTATTACAAATATAACAGAGCTTCTGATGGATTCACCTGCATAACCTTCTCGGAATGCAAATATGGGATTCCATAAGCACAGCAACGAGGTTGTATTTTTTTAGGTGTGTAAATCTCGCCCGAAGGATGAACAGAGCAGGATCATTCCTTTACACTACCAAATGAATATTTAATATATATCCAAGTCTGGGGTTTCAGAGCTGCCCAAACATCTATCTTCACAATTATTATCTGATTCTACACTTAATTAAGTCATGACCAAAACCCTTTTTGACTGAGTTGCTGCAGAATTACACCTCGTATTTTTATGTTTCATTGCTATGATTCCTTTTAATTGAATGTAAATCGTGCTTGGGCCTGTATTTTTACAAAGTGCTGCTGAACATTAAAGCTTTACTGTCAGAGCTATGGTCTATATAGCTGGTAGGGAGGAAATAAACTTAATGGACTCGATATTATGCTTCTCTTAAAAAATCATTTAGAAATGAGCACAGCATGGCCAGCAGTGACCCCTGTAACCCAGGAGCCTTTGGCAAGCAACTGGCCCTTAGATAGCAGTTCTGCAATTAATTTCATACCAGTGCTGGGATTGCCAGAGCAAATCACATCAGCAGCCTGGCTCAGGAGTATCTCCTGTGACAGAGCCCAGCACCAGCTGTTCCAGGGAAAGATCAAACTATTCCCCTGGTGGAAAATCATGACATAATCTGCCCGCTGGGGTAGTTCCTTCCTGCGTCTGAACTGTGGAGCGTGCTGGGAGATGAAAAGATTGATCTCTGCTGTTTTATTGCCTTATCCTAAGTAACTTTGAGCCTCCTCGAGAAGATGAACATCTCTAATTGTGTTGTTTTTTTTAGCACTGCTTCGATGCCATTTTGCCGCCGTGAGTTCTGGGGGTCACGTAGAGGAACATTGCTCTGATTTCCTTCCATATTTCCCTTCAGGTTTCTGGGGTGCCCCATTTCTTATTTGCAGGGTTTCGTCTGCTATTTTACCCTCCTTAATCTTCTGTACCTCTGTTGTGACCTATTTATTTTTATCCTGGTCTTGCCAGTTTTAGCTCTTGCCTCAGTTTCCATAGATCAGATGAAACCAGGGAGGTCGTAACTTCCTAGTGGGAAAATGGCTTTTGTAATGGAGATACACCCTGCAAAGATCTGTCCCAAGACTCTCACACCAGGCAACATTTGGGACCTGTCTCAAATCTTCATAGGGATTATGGTGACAGCAGTAAATTTAATGAACACAGAGCATAACTGACTCAAGGACCTAAACACTACATCTGAAACACAAAATAAAGGGCTTTTAAGAACAGGGATAAATGTGATGTTATTCCTTTTTTTTATTATTGTAAATACCGAATTACCCAATTACCAGGCAGATGATGGAATTCTTGGGGTTGTCCTGTGCAGGGCCAGGAGCTGGACTTGGATGATCCTTCCAACTTAGGACATTCTGTGTTTCCGTGATGCCTGTTTGCAGGAATCATCACATAAACCACTTAGAAACTCCCATTTATCGTTACTGTCACTTTTTCTCCTTTCCTTTCAGATGATCACTCAAGAGTGAGATTGCAGCTGCTGGATGGGGACCCTCACTCTGACTACATCAATGCCAATTACATCGATGTAAGGCTCCTGGACATCCCCACTGTGACAAACATTCCTGTGACGAGTCTGCTCAGGAATTTGGTGCCTCTGACATAGGGACAGACTGTTGATCTGATATGAGTGACAGCTGAACGTTACACAGACATCGTGTTGTGACAGGGAGAAGGTTCTCAGTCTCCAGTTTATTTTGTCTGACCAATCTGGGCAGATGGAGATTTCCTATGTTTGACAGATCCACCAACATAAGTGGAATGTGGGCTAAATTATAAATGCAGGAGTCAGCATCAGCCCCTCACAGTAGCATTAGTGGGTATCTGAGTGAGACTTGCCAACTACTTACAAAGTTGTGCAGAAGGCATGTAAATAGACTGACTTTTTTTTTAGTGTTATAAAATAGCATTTGAAAGCCAACCTCCCTCTCACATGCAGTGATCAAATGAACATGCACTTCTTGTAGGCAGCTCCTAAATCACAGGCACATGAAATGTTTAGAATAGATTCTTTAAGGGATAAAAAACCACACTTAGGCAGCATTTTCACACAGAGGCAAATTCATACCTTTATTCTTTTCAAACAAGAAGATGCAGTGTTTTGCCTGTCAGCTTTCAGAGTTACCCACAGGTTAATCCCAGGACTTGCATTTCTTTGAAGAAATGCTTAAAAAATGCCCATTCCAATTTTCTCTTCGGCATAATGAAAATCTTATTATTCAACCTGAGCAAGATACCCTCACTTAAAATCTCCCAGGGAAACCTGGTTGCCCCCTTTATTCATTCAGTAACCAGTTACACCCTGTCAGAGTGCAGCAGTTGGTACCTGGAGAGTATCAGATCCATGCAGTGCTTTCCCTGAGCTGTGATCTCACAGGCATTGATGTATTTCCTTTTTTTTCCAGGGGTACCACAGGCCTCGCCATTACATTGCAACTCAAGGCAAGTTCACTCTTGTATGTCTAAATAATGGTGAAACCACTGCTGTTTTAAATTGTTTGAGGGTATATCAATGTTACCTATATAGGGTAACATCACTTGTTTTGGGGAACACCTGAAAACTTGTTGTAGGGGCATAAAAGGGAAGGATGCAGAATGTGTCCTTTGTGCATGAAGTATTGAGATTAAAATTAAAAGGGGCTTTGTGGATCCCGGGTTTACCTTCTGGAGTGAAATTGCTTGAGGTGGGACATGTGAATAAGCCTGTGACTGATGAGCCTTTGGTTACTGGGAACTAGTAGGAAATGCATTTGAACACCACCTTCTGTGAGTTAGTTGATGGGTTTCCTATGTCTTTAGGAAAATAGATAAAAAAACAACCCAATTTAATGCTTAGGACTATCCATGTTAGATTACAAACCTCCCTACTCCCTCCTTACAACAGGGGGCTGTTCTCCTGCATCTCTGGCCCAACTCTTATGCCATGACCACTTCCCCTCTACCACTATTTGTCCTCGTTTTTGTGCATTCTTAACCCAAGTGTGATGTTCATAGAAATTATTTTATTCTTAATTACTGTTCTATGGATTCATTGCTGGCTTGTCCCTGCTGAAAGAGTAAAGAAAGATATTATAACAAAACTGGTATTTGAGGATGTATAGGGATAGGGAATGAGGGAAGGCAGAGAATGTGGAGGATGAAGTATGGGCAGAGTGTGTGAATTGAGTCAGTAGAAGGATTTCACCTCCAATGTGGAAAAGAGGGAGGAAAGAAGGTCAGAGAGAGGCTCTAGTCTGATAAACCTCTTGTCAGCATTGGCTATTTGGCTTTTGGAACCTGAAATTTTTCTGGGGAAACTTAATTTCTGCATGTTTGCTTCCTCCTTCATAACTAATCAACATAAAGTGTGAAATGGAAGAATTTTCCTGGTGCATCATGTGCAAATTTCTATCCAGCCTTACTTACAGGTTCACTATGGGTTGCATCCATGTCCCATGACTCCCACACAATTACTGGAGCCATCTCCACTCTCTAGGATCCCACCATCATCTCTGTTGCCACAATGCTGGAACCTTAAGTATCCACTTAAATACCCTTAAATACCCACTGTGAGGAAGGGTCTGAGCTCTCAGAGAGCTCCAGGCTGTTCCTGTCTGTAACCCTGAATCACAGAGGGAGAGCAGGATCCTGTGGGAACAGGACAATGGCTGGAGAACAGCTGGAAAGAATTGTTGGCATTCACTGCACTGTCTTGAGATGTCGTTTTCTCTTCTCTCCTGCCCCAGGGCCAATGCAAGAGACAGTGAAGGATTTCTGGAGGATGATTTGGCAAGAAAACTCTGCAAGTGTTGTCATGGTCACCAACCTGGTGGAAGTGGGCAGGGTATGAACCACTCTCCAAATGTGTAAAGCCAGAGCTGCACTGGGTTTAACATGATGCTGCTGCTCAGTCAAGCTCAGCAGCAAAATGCCTTTTGCTTCCTATAGTAAGGACATGAATTGGGCCACTCTGAGTTTTCCCTAAAATGCTGGAGTTTCTAATACTTAACTGTTTCCCTTCTAGACTGATAAGGATCATGTTCCTGCTGTAAGTCTGGGCTTTGGCAGCGTTATACAAATTTATGCAGGCTCAGAAGCACTCTCCTTTTTCAGTACAGGAGGAAAAATATGCTTCTGTAATAATTACTCTTTTTCTCATTATTTGAATACTTCTCTAAAAATCTGGAGGGGTGAGGATGTGAGGCTGGTGCTCAGAATATCAAAGGACTTCTTTAAATGACAGTCCAAATCCTAAACTCCTCACCAGTTCTCTCTCAGGTGGACCAGAAGTCCTTGTGTCAGCACAAGGCAATTTCCAAAGCCCACAATGGGAGCAAAACTCAAAAGGTGGAGGTTTGACTTGAGGAGATAAGAAGGCAGCATGTCTGGGGTGGCTGTCCCAAACATATTCTTGCCTCTTTGGTTTAGAGACTTTCTCAGCCAGAAACTGGAGTTCTTAAAATTTTTGTCCCAATATTTGTCCCTTTCCATTGCTTTGTTGCTAAGAAAAAAATTAAATTATAGTTTCCTCACAGCCATTAGTAATTCAAATAGGCTTTCCCTTAGATCTCATGGTTGAATGCCAGCTGCTTCTGTTCATTTATTGTTATTTATTCTATTTTACCTTCTAGTGACACTTCAGTTTGAAATAAATGCCTCTGTGTAAAAAAAAAAAAACCAACAAAACCTCACAACAAGCCGACGTTAATCATATTTAATATTTATAAACCCCTTTCAATTATGACTGGAACTGGAACATGAAACTTGCTTTGCAGCAGCTAATTGCTTCAGCTTTTAGGTGCTGTTCCACTCTTTCATGCTAGAGCATTTAATAACCTGATAGTCTTTGTTAGCCTAAATATCCCTTCTGGAGCTTCACAGCTTTTATTTCTAGTGTGTTAGTTTTGCCCATGGCTTTCAGAACTGGCTGAGCTGGGTTACGTTTACCTGCTCAGGAGATTTCTTTCTTGAGCCTTGGTTGAGGCCTGTCACAGCTGGGGAAAATGCCAAGTTTGTATCCACATCTGATAAAAAAAAGCTCAGAGCCAAACAAATTTAGTGCATCTACAAGTATCCTGCAATCCCCATGAACTGAAACTCTTTGGCTAAACAGAGAGTTCAGAATTACAGAGCAGTAGCACAGATTTTTCTCCAAGGGGGTGGTGGCAGTGACTGCCAGGTACATCTGATCTCTGGACAGGATATGTATGGAAATTCAAGGAAGACTATCTGAAAAAAAGAGCTAAATGCACCCTTTGCATTTTTATTGACAACAGAGCAAATTTAAAAAAAAAAATCCTGCCTTGGCTTCTATATGTGGTAAAGGAATTTTGATCTGATTTATACAGTTAATTTTGACAAGGTCTGTACATCAGAAGAAAGCTCCATTTGCGTTGGCTTCAGCTTGAAAGTGGAGGAAAATGTAGGTCAGCTGTGACTCAAGCTGAGCTGCTTCCTCTCAGTATTGTCTTTTTCTCCCCCAGGTGAAGTGTGTTCGATACTGGCCAGATGACACAGAGGTCTATGGAGATGTTAAAGTCACATTAATTGAGACAGAACCGTTGGCAGAGTATGTCATACGGACATTCACGGTCCAAAAGGTAAGGAAGGCTTCAGGCAGCTGAAATTTTGATGCAGCACTTCATTTGTGTTCAGAAATGGGAACTCTGGGAAACATATCCAGAATGCTCCTGAAGATGGGAGCTGTTACTATTTGGACAGGTTTCACTTCAGAAAACTAAATTTTTGACGGAGATTCCATTTTTGGACAAATGATTTTACAGGAACATCTTGATGTAGCCACAAAAGTAGGATCCACAGTGCATGATGTTTAATGCATCCAAAAGCCAGCAGATAGCTGATGATATGCCAGGAATAATAACTGTCTTGTTTCACACTGGCAAATGGCAGGTGAAAAAAGGTACCAGTTAAACTGGATGCCAGGTAGGGTCCCCTTTGAACAGAAATGAGAATGTAATAAAAGCAAGAGTATAAAAACTATCCCCAAATTGGCACGACTTGGAAGATTTTGTTACTTGTAATTAAAAATTGGAAGCCTAAGTGTCAGAGTATTCCAGGTCTGTCCAAATTACTTTCCAAACACCCAGTAAGTGGTTTGAAACCTTTTCCAAAATTCCTGCTAAATGAACTGAGCCACGCTGGGAATATTGTTTCAGTTTTCTGATACATCAGCTCCATATTTCATTAAATCACTGAAAAAGTTGGTGAGAAGTGCTGATGCCAAAATCTGACAGGGTAAAGGACCTGCTGCTGGATTCTATCCACATTTCCTGAATGGTAAGATGTCACAGTTGACCAACACTTTGGGGTTACCCTTTGCAGGGCATATACAAGAGGTGTCAATGGTCACTTACCAAGAACTTGATCTCACCAGAAAAGCCAAGTGATGGGTGTGGCTACCAGTTTCTGCCCTTTTCCCTGCCAGTAGTATCTTAAATGGAGAATTTGTTGCAGAAAATGTACCACGTCTCGGGGGGTTCATTCCTGAGACTGTTGCTTCAATGCCTCAAACAGGATTTAAGGGTGACTTCTGGGTGGTTTATAATGACACCGAGGGAGGTGGATAAACACAGCCACAGTGTGCTGGGGCTGAGGTTGACCTCAGCCTAATGAGCTAGGTTTGAACTGGGAGCTGCTATCCACCTTCACAGTCCTCACTTCACTGGCACTTGGGAGTTCAGCTCCAAACCTCTTGGAGCGAAAGGCAGGACTGGACGCGTTCCTGTACGCAGAATGTTTGTTATCCCTCTGTGCGAGGGGAAGGGAGCAGGAGATCAGAATATGCTGATTGCAGCCTGATGGAAGAAAAATAGAGGCTGTGTTGTCTCCTCAGAAAGGCTACCATGAGATCCGGGAGATTCGGCAGTTCCACTTCACCAGCTGGCCGGACCACGGCGTCCCCTGCTACGCCACGGGCCTGCTGGGCTTTGTGCGCCAAGTGAAGTTCCTCAACCCCCCCGAAGCAGGACCCATCGTGGTGCACTGCAGGTATGCCAGCCCTCCTCCACCCGAGCCCCTCCTCCTGCAGCTCTTCTTTCATCCCTTTTCTTCTTGCCTGGCAATAACCAACCCGCGCCTTCTTTGTCCGAGGGTGCGATTCGTGGGCCCCCTGAAGTGGCAGCTTTGGAGCCAAGCTGGCGTGAGTTGGAGATGATGGAAGTAGGGCAGAGAGGGCCTTTTAAACGTAGAAGACCCCTGGTGTCCTGTGCTCCCTTAGACGCTCATAGCAGAGCTGGGAAAGTGGTAAATATCTGGGACAGCCGTTCCAGGCTCAACAAACCTCATGTGGCAGAAGGGACAATGCTGATAAAAAGGGAATTGTAAAGCAGCTTTGCTTCTCTGTACCCACATGTGCTGCAGCTCAACTTTGTACCAGAATCAAAGGTCTTCTCTGGTCTAATAAAGGTATCCCTGCCCACAGCAGGGGAGTTGGAACAAGATGATCTTTAAGGTCCCTTCCAACACAAACCATTCTATGATTTTGTGATCTGAAATATTAGTCTGGCTGCCAGCCCTTGGGCACCTTGGCTTCCTGAAAGCCCAGGAAGCTGGAATGGGAATGTCAGGCTAAAAACCTGCCCAGTGCCTTTCAGCTAGTAAGTGAAAGGAGTTAAGTGACTTCAAATGCAAGGACAGACATGGCTATGAAACCAGAGTTTGGGTTTGTAGCAGCAGTTACGTCTGCAGGGCTCAGGGCATGTGTGATCTGAAGAAGACATGGCTGGAGTACAAGCCTGAAGAGCAGGGATGGCTGTCCAAAATCTCACCCCTAATCAATCCACAGGGAATTACCACTAATTCCCACACTATGTCTTGAGAAAGAGAGAGAGCGAGCACATCCCACGACTATTTTAAAAAAGAAAATCAATTAAATCTTGTCTTTTTAAAACAGTTTTGGATGGGGTAGGTGTTTTATTTGGTTGGAGTGTTTTTTTTAGCAAGCAACGAATCAGTTTTATAATCAGATACAGCTAAGCCTGAGGAGCTGGCAGAAGGGACTCATTTAAAGCTTGGGGTCTGAGTTTGCTACATCGGTGCCATGACATGCCTTGGAAGGTGTCTCAACCTGATTCCTTGTCACCAAGAAAGCAAGGAGAGAATTTTCACCCTTCCCATTTTAATGAATAAATGCCATTTCCTCTGTCTTATTTATCTGCTTTTGAATTTTAGTGACTTGCTTTAAGTGGTAATTACCAAGTTCTCCCTACTGATGCCTGGCTGGATAATATCACTGTTCGATTTTTATGAAGTGCCAGGATCCTCTAAATATAGAAATGTTATAACTATTTGTTAAAATTCTGAAAAGGCGAGAGATAAAGGGAGAGGAAATGCCACTTATTCATTAAAATTCTGCAAATGAAAAATATCTTCTCTCTATTCAGCAGTTGATTAATCTGGTCCATTAATTTATGGTCATTCATATCTCCTTGCTTTCGGCTCTGCTGGAGTTTTCAGGCAGCTGAAGTTTCCCTGATTTGAGCAGAGTTTTGCTCCTTGCTTGGGAGTAATGTGAAGAGGCGTTCTCCTCTCTCTACCCTTCACACCTAAGCAGCTTGGATGATTTCCCGGGAGGGAAGGAGGACACGATGACAACACAGTTCTGCAGGAGGTGGCCCAATTCTCACAAGCAGCGGGGAGCTCTGAACTGGAGGGTTTGAGTAGCCTTGAGCCCCTTTCTCTGTGATTTTACAATCTGTTACTTGAAATCACCCTCCTCAGGACCCAAACCCCTCCGGATTAAAAAGGGAAAAGGAATGTTTGAGCTGTTTTCAACCCGGAGGCTGCTCTCCCACAGCCTGTGTGATGAGAGGGGTGCAAGTGAACAGACCTGTAAAATCGTAATGATTATTTACACAATTTTTTGTTGCTGTTGAGTAACACAAAGCTTTTCTTTCTGCTACCTTGGTCCATTTCCCTTTCAACAAGCTTTATTTCACCTCATTCTCCTGAATCCTAAGCTGATTTAGCTACACAGAGAAATGAACCCATCGGGGAGCGGGAGCGGCTCCCAGGAGAAGACAGCTCCGTGTGTGCTGCTGTTGTTTTCTCCTCCACAGAGCCCTGCCTCTCCATGCTCCCTTGGTCACCTAGACCCTCCTGCTTTTCTCTTTTCCAGTGCTGGGGCAGGGAGAACAGGCTGCTTTATTGCCATTGACATCATGCTCGACATGGCAGAGAACGAAGGCGTGGTGGACATTTTTAACTGTGTGCGAGAGCTGCGGTCCCAGAGGGTCAATTTGGTGCAGACAGAGGTGGGTCCCAGCAGCTCTTCCTTCACAAGGTGCTGCTTTTCTGTCAGCTTCTCTGCTCCACAGCAGCCCAGCAATTCATTAAGCCAGCACTTGCTCTGTGCTGTGATTATGCAGAACTTTTGGTGGCTGAACATGCCCCCAGATGTGCACGGAATCACATTCACTGGCAGCCACTCAGGGCCTCCCAGACAGCAGGCCAAACCTTAAAGTTTAGGTCTGTGCATTGCTGATGAATTTTATTCTCATAGTAGGAAAAAAAGGTGTTTAATCCTCTCATGACTCATTCATAGGCACACTGCAGACTCCAGTAGTACCTCGTGTACATCAGTTGGAGCTAAACAAACAAAACATCCTTGATTCAAGCTCTGGGTGCTGATTAAGGAAGCTCTGCTCCATCATGTAGTGTCTGGCAGCTGCACAGAGTCTGTGGAACTGTGCTCCTGCTGCAGAAGTTTTATGTGTGTCCTTTAATGCCTTCCCCTCCTGAAGGACAGGATGATAGCCTGGAACAGAGAAGGGCTGGTAACTTTGTTGGAGTTTCCATATTTACTTCAGGGCAAGAGCTTTACCCAGAATACCAAGAGTCCAGGATTCTGAAGACATAAATGGAGGTGACCTGTTAGCACAGATGTTTCTGTACTGTTGTGCCAGGGGAGGTTTAGATGGAAAATTTCTTCACCAAAGGATTGTCAATCCCTGGAACAGGCTGTCCAGGCACAGATGTGGTGGAGTCCCCATCCCTGGAAGGATTTAACAGACAGGGAGATGTGGTACTTGGGGACATGATTTGTGGCTTGGCAGTGCGGGGTAATGGTTGGACTTGATGATCTTAGAGGTCTTCTCCAACCTAAACAATTCTATGATTCTCTGATGTTATCAGAAGCCCATTCCTGACCACTGCCTCACACTTATGAACAGAAAGGCTTTACACCCTGATTTCCTCCTCAGCCCACCCCCATTTTGTCCCGACGTTCCTGAGAGTGGCAACTTCCCATTTTACTTGTAAATTTGAAGTGAATACATGAGACCTCACATCCAGTGATGGATGAAATATGCTCACAAAGCTGTCACATAGCACACTGTGTAATTTGTCTCCACGTGAAACAGAGCCAAATATGCATATTGGGCATGATTTAAGGGGGAAAAATGTGTGATATTTCATGATCTGTATTCTAAATATGATTTTAACATCTCATCCCCTCTCCTGTGCAGGAGCAGTATGTGTTTGTCCATGATGCCATTTTGGAGGCATGTCTCTGTGGCAACACGGCCATTCCAGTTTGTGAGTTCAGATCCATATATTACAACATCAGCAGACTGGATCCACAGACCAATTCCAGCCAGATAAAAGATGAGTTTCAGGTAATTTCCTATGTCTTGGTCACTGCAGTTGGTGTATAGAAGGTGTTTTATCTGTTTCTGTGTGTTATTTTACGATTTCCAGCAGAGCAGAGAAGAGGGACACTGAGCCAAGATCTGATTTCAGATGATTTTTGTTATTACTCCTGGATCAGACAGAGGTTTGCTTTTGAACATGGATTTTTCACCCTTTGGCAAAGAAAAAAATTTTCCCTGTGACTTCAGCAGAGCAAGGGTACTGATTCTCACACATAATGTTGCACTTCTCATTTCAACAAATATTCTGTTGTTCATTTTCTTCCATAATTTATGCAGAAACATTTATGCCTCGAGGTTGCTTATTATCCCTTCTTGTGGCTCATATGCTGCTTCCAAGTCTTGACAATCAACTTGTTGACAACCTTTCACACAGTGGAGAGAGGGAGCTCAGCGAGCATTATTTTGGCTATTATTAGTTTTCAGTGAACTGAATCTCTCAGTTCACTGCAGGTGTTTTGCCAAGTACCTGGTGATGAGACCCAAAATGATGAATTAGTGGAAATGGGGACCCCTCCACCATTTGCTGTCACTGTTGCTTATCCCACCCTGATAAATTGGGACACTCGAGCCATGAGCCCTGTGCAGTTGTACCTCTCATACAGTGGAGAATTCACCCTGCAGAACACTGAACTAAGTTTTCCAGTCTTATTCCCCATCCCTGGGAGGGCGGTGAGGCCCTGACATAGGCTGAACCAAGAAGTTATGGATGCTCCATCCCTGGAAGTGTTTAAGGCCAGACTGGGGCTTGGTGCAACCTGGTCTAGTGGAAGGTGTCCTTGCTCATGACTTTAGGATGACCCAATCCAAATCATTCTGAGATTTTATGGTTTTCAGCAAACACCAAGGTATGGGAAAAAGAATTGTGGGAAATATTTGTGGGAATTTGGGGGCAAAAATTTGTGGGAGAGGTAGTGGGAAATTTGGGTCAAGGTGAATTTGATGGTAAGGAGAGAGACCTCTACTATTTGTTAAAGCCACTTGCAGTCAGCCATAAAAAGATGAAGATTCCTTTAATTGTAGTAAATTCCCACCCCCTTTCCCAGGAAAGTATCTTTTACAGCAAGAGAATGTCTTCTGGGAGCCCCAATGTGAGTCAGAGGCCTCTTTTCCTCCCTCTCTATGCAGAGGGAGAATGTGTGTTTTTTATCTGAAGCCTTGCAGGGAATCATCAGGGTTGGTGTAGTGAGATAAAGAAAGCGGATCCCAACTGATGACAGTTCAATTAAAAAAAGGGTCTGGTTTTATCAAGGCACAGCAGATCTATAAAAGTGTTTCCGGTTCTGAATGCTTGGCATGAAGGAGCCAAAGCCGAACTTCATCAAATGCTGTTATGCCACTGAAAAAAAAAAATAGTCCTCACTTGCTGGGTGTATTTTGTCATGATATGAGACGAGATTTGTCACCTCTGCACTTGTTCCTTTGAACTGCCAGGGACTGGCAGCTCCTGTGGGAAGGAAATGCTCTTTGCAAATGTACTTTGCATAAGAGGTTCGGTGTCTGTCTGGTTGTAGGATCTATTTTTACAGGATTTTGGCTCAGAGCGTTCTTCAGCCCTAATTGTCTGGATTTAATGCAAAAGCTGGTATCTTCGCTGCAATCTCTGCGAACCAGCTGATCTAACTGTAGATCTGGGGATGCAGTTTGTATTGTTTAGGTCCCACTGGCCCTCAGGTAAGGCAGGATATATTTCTCATGCACTACGTGTTGTCTCAACACACAAAAGCTCGTTCTGGAGAGCTTTTGTAATCTGAGTCAGTACAGAAACAAGGGAGAGAGGGGAAGGGTGGAAAATAGACAGGAGTAAATCTCTTAACAAGCTCACCTGACTGATTATCTGCACTGTCAGAGATCTGAGATTTCACGTTTTTTCCCCATCCAATCTGCCTTCCACCTCCAGACAAGGGCCTTTCTGTAGAACCTGCATAATTTATAGCAACTGGATAGTTTCAAATCTTACACTTTGACACGTTCCTTTATCTTGGATTGTCTGACCCTCCTCTTTTCTCCACCCATAACCTCTCTGTGGCAGAAGTCAAGCCCTTTGTAAGAGGTTTTTTTTTTGGCCCCTAAATATTTTGTGTTCCTCTGGTTGCAAAGAGTTCACTGTATTACTCCATGGGCTTTGCTCAGGAAGAGAACAGGTAACAAAAGAAAGCAGAATGACATCAGATAGCTACTGATCTACCACCATTTATGTGCTGGTGTTAAGATGTGTTTGCTTTGATTTGCTGTTTTTGATCCCTGCTGACCAACCTGGACTGGTTTGTCAGGAGGCCTCCACAACAGAAAACACAAAAGAAAAATATATTTAAAGAAATACAGTTTGTCAAGCTGTGCAAAAGACAGATAACAGTAAAAGACTTGACAGCAAGACCCCAGAGATTAGGTATGACTATGTAAGTGAAGCATCCTCTGTCACTCCAAAAGGAAAGTAGCAATCTAAATAATGTATGAAACAAATAGGCTTTCCTGTTAAAAAGAAAAAATTTATATATTTTCTCTTGGATTTTTGTATGCATTGTTAAGATAAATCAGTAGTTTGGCTGAGGAATCATGGGAGGATTTGAACCTAGTCTGACCTGCTGGGTGAGTCAATACTCAGGGTACACAGGACCCTCTTGCAGAGGGAGAAGGATGAGAGCTTCCAGCCTAGGGATGGGAGAAACAGGAGGAGTGAGGAGCTCAAAGCTGCAACTTGCACCTGTGACAGCTATTTCCAGCTTCTGGGAAAGAACAGGAATGTTGTCTGACCGCTCTGGGGTTTTAGACCTGGAAATGGTTGGGAGGTGTGTGGTTCCCTCAATTATTGCCGACGTACAAAAGCAACAAGCTCCTCAGTGCTCCCTTGTTTTCCTTCTCTGGGATCCCTGGGATCTGTGGGTGGAAGTGCATTTAAAATAATCATGTTTTGCGTAAGGCATCCTTTTTGGAAGGAAATGCCAAGGCACTCATCCTGTTTCTACCCTTTCTGCCCGGGCCCTGGCAGACCCTGAACATCGTGACGCCGCGGGTGCGGCCGGAGGATTGCAGCATCGGGCTCCTGCCCCGGAACCACGACAAGAACCGCTGCATGGACGTGCTGCCCCTGGACCGCTGCCTGCCCTTCCTCATCTCCGTGGATGGGGAATCCAGCAACTACATCAATGCTGCGCTCATGGATGTAAGCACCGCCCTGTCCCCCCCAACCCCGGGCTCTGACTTCACTGCTTCTTGGGGTAATTTTCGGGGGGAAAGGGATCGGAAGCAAAAAACCTTATTTACCTGTAGTTTCTGGGTCTGGCGTCTCCAAACGTGAATTTGCTCTTCTTCCCAGAAATGGGGGTGTTTAAGAAGAGGTTGGATGTGGTGCCACGGTCTGGTAGACGAGGTGGTGTTGGGTCAGAGGTTGGACTCGATGATCTCAGAGGTCTTTCCCAACCTGGTTGATTCTGTGATTCTGTATAATCTAGACTGTGATGATCACACACACTCATTCTGCATCACAATGGTAGAAATGTTTTTGCAGAGGAGCTCCTCAGCTTGCAATGTGAGGTTGGATCATAGAAAGGCACAAAGAAGTGGTGGCACAGCTCTTCCCATAGACTGGGTTTTTGCACACATTGGGAAGGGAAATGTTTGCCAGCTCAGCTCTTTGAAAAGAATAATTTGCAGTATGGAGCATTGATTAGATTAGATGGATTGATTAGAGCTTGTACAGTTAAGAATGTGGGACTGCAGGGATCAGATGTGCAAAATGTTTTCAGGCTGAAGGGCATGAGCTGAGCTGATGTAACTCTGTCTGAAGGCATTTTCCCTTGCCTTGTTTATAGGCTCGAATCTCCCAGCACAGGTCATCTGTGGAGGGTGAATTATGTTGATGATTTCTTTTTGCTGTGGTGCCTTTGGACAGAGATGTCTTTAAAGCCACTAATTATTGCAGTTGGAGTATGGGTAAATATGATCCAGGGTGAAATGTCATCATTTTTTTCCCCAGCAATGTCAGGATCAGTCTTTTTTAATGTTCTCTGCTCTTCAGGCTTTGGGAAACAGTGATACTACTGCATTTAAGAGGTTCAGCCCAATGGCCACCGAATTTATTTCAGATTTTTTCAGAAAGACTGTGATGTTTTCATTACAAACATGCCTAAGGAAACTTTTTTTTTAAAAAGGGTGTTTTGTGCTTTTGCAACTCTGAAGAAACACAGTCTATTCTTCTCTGGAGTCTTAGGGCCTGGGAATGTCTGCACATTTCAGCCCTCATAACTTCCAATCACTTTGCTAAGATTTGTATTCTTCCCCCCAAAATTTGTATGAATTTTTTTTTTTTTTTTTTACTACAAAGGAATTTTTCACCTGTCATAGAAATTCAGCCACTAGGATGTTCTCTGGCTCTCCTTTATCCTTCCAAAGAGGAATCAGCAGATTTTGAGGCTCCTGACCTTTCCTCTTCATGTCCTCTGTCCCCTTCCAGTGAACAGACCTTAGGATCTTTCCTTTGAGAATCACTGGAAAGCCAGGTTTGCATCTGCAAAATGGTTTTTTAAGAAGAAAGGAGCAATACTGTCCCTCACCTTCCCCTAAAAGAAGCTGGGGCAAAGTGTGCACAGCACCTTCTCCCCCTCCCAGAAAGGTCTGCTCAGCACTTCCACCCACATCTGACTCACATGGAGGAGGAAAGGCAACCCTCTCCCCCCCACAATGTCCAGTTTAATACTTCAGGATTTTATTTGTTTCTTTGCTCTAAGTCCAACATTTTATCCTGTGGGCTTTTTGATTTTTTTTAGGTTTTTTTTTTTTTCTTTTTCTGCAGAATTAGTGTGCCTTTTGATTCAACTCTGCTTCACAGACGTACAGCACAAAGGCCTGGGCAGTTTCTAGGCTCATTTAAGCATTGCCTGCCGTGGTTGGAAAGCGATAAAGTTTTCAGCTTGTTCCCTTTCATCTCAGGGAGCCTCAGAAACACTCACTAACACGGCCCCACAGAGGTCAGGAACGCAGTTCCACCCCTCTGTGGTTAGGAGACTGAGGTCAGGGGGCCTTTTGGAGGGGAAACAATAGCATCAGAAATGAAATGCCAGTGTCACAGCCTCTCAGTATTGTCTCACAAGCTCCTAAAGGATGGCTGGGATCCAAATGTGCCACCTCTGTCACACTCCATCCCCAGGCAGCAATAACAGACAGGGCTAATCCCTTCTGGATTTCCTCGAGGCCATCGCAGCAGAAAGGGAGAGCATTTGCTTCCAGCTGTTTTCTTTCCAATTATTAATATTACTGATAGTAGTAGTAGTGGTAATAGTAGAATTAGTATTATTTGCTGAGTCTCAAAATATAAATAATTGATTTGGGTAATCTCTGCTCTTGTGACACTTCTTTAATGAAATGTCTTCATTGGGAGCAAAAGAATCCCATTATGAGCTGCTCATTCATTGCAGTGAGATAACAAGGAGAGGGATATGTGATTTGTATAATCTGGTTAAATGGCTCAGATTGCCTTGCCAGAGCCTCCTGGGTATAATATTCCTTTGAATAAAAGTTGATTGAATTTTTTTTTTTAACTAATCTTATTCTTTTGTTAGAGCCACAAGCAACCTGCTGCCTTTATTGTAACCCAACACCCTTTGCCCAACACTATCGCAGACTTCTGGAGGTTGGTGTTTGATTACAACTGCTCCTCTGTGGTGATGCTGAACGAGATGGATGCAGCACAGGTGAGTGATTCTTCATCATGTCTGTCATGTAACTCCCTTCTCAAGTCCAGGTGGCCTTCAGAGAGTTTCTGCTGCCATTTTCTTGTGCCCTGTCTCCCCATCCCAGTAAAAGAGGGGGAACTGGAAAGTAATAGGTAATGTTTTGGGGTATAATGAAGAGTAAGCCCACATGCTTGGCTCCTCCTAAGGCAGCTAATTCTTACTGCATAACATCATAAAATCGTAGAAGGATTTGGGTTGGAAGGGACTTTAAAGACCATCTTGTTCCACCCCCTGCCATGGGCAGGGACACCTTCCACTAGCCCAGGTTGCTCCAAGCCCCATCCAACCTGGCCTTGGACACTTCCAGGGCTGGGGCAGCTTCTCGGGGCAACTTGTGCCAGGGCCTCTCTACCCTCACAGGGAAGAATTTCTTCCTAATATCTAATCTAAACCTACTCTTTATCATCTTGAAGCCCTTCCTCCTTGTCCTATCACTCCATACCCTTCTGAAAAGTCTCTCTCCAGCATTCTTGTCAGCTCCTTTTACATACTGAAAGGCTCCTATAAGGTCTCCCCAAAGTCTTGTCTTCTCCAAGCTGACACATAAATACATATTAGATAAATACTTTCATATAAATGTATGACAGAGTTTCATATCTATAAAAATATTTTAAAAATTTATATATTTAAAAGTATGAGGATGTTTTATATAAGTATTTTATATATTACATAAATGCTTTGTGGGTTTGGGCCAAAATTTTCCTCCCAAACTCACTTCCTTCCCTTTCCTATTCCCTTTCATATTTTTTTCTGCCTTTGGTTCAGAGAAGTGTTCCCTGCCACATTCCCAGTGGCAGTTCACGTGGCATTTCCAGGAAGAATGAAACCAAGAGAGCTGAAACAATTTGAAGGATCCTTCCCCTGAGATTTCCAGTGCAATCCTGCAATACTTAGAAGTGTGTTTTGCACAGACTCTCTAGAAGATCACAGTGCTTTGCATTTGTTTCTTCATTCTAATTCCACGTGTAAGTTGGTTTTCGGCTCCTAAACACGCCATCATTTCCAGGATTGGAGCCTGCTGGGGAGGAGCTGCTGCCATTCTTCCTGTGCTGGTGTCTCCAGCCACCTTGCTCATGAGTGGCAGAAGATAACAGCTTTCAAAAAGGCATAATCATGCAATTTGTGTGAAGAGTACATTTGGCATGGCTAATTCAACCATTACAGCACTTGTTAACATGAGAGGAGAGGAACCCTCAAGTAGCTGGCACTTCATGGATTAATTTTTGATTTGTCTCTTCTCTGTCTTACCACACTTAAAGGCAGTGAAATTATTGGTCTCTTTTTTTTGATGGTGATAGAGAAACCAATCACCCCTTTCCTTGAGGGGATCTCCCATCAGGGTGGGCGCTGTGGGATTCCATTACCAGCCACGGGGAGAGCTCTGCTCAGTGGTGGGTTCTCTTGGTGACCTCCAGAGTCCTACCACCCTATGAGGAGCTTGAGATCCTCTGCATTTGCTGCCTCCTCTCCAATCTGCCCTCCTTGATTCTGCATCTTGGCATTGAATCCAGAGGCAAATTTCATCTTTTCCTCTTTTTTTTTTTTTTCCCCTGATGCTTCAAAGGAAAACACAGCTTTTTCTGGAAATGACACACTCTCTCACTTGGTTCTTGGAAAACACAAACCTATCAGCCTCAGCCAGTGCTGTTCTCGTGACTATCTTTTCTGCACAAGGCTTTACCTGCTTTGTTTTTTGCTAGCAAAGTTTTGTTTCTCTGATGTATTCTGTAGGCACAGAAAGGGGGATTTGGCAGTGCAGAAAGTCATTTTGCCAGTTCCTGTAGCACAGGGTCACCAGCTGGAGACTGCAGCCAGTGCTGAAACACCCAGGTGGCACTGGGAGTTAAGGATGATTTTTAATTGGTATTTTATGAGCTATCAGGGCAAGGTGTGACAGTTTGATATCATAGAATCATTGAAGGTGGAAAAGACTGCTAAGACCACTGAGTCCAACTGTTCCCCCAGCACTGCCGAGGCCACCACTGAACCATGTCCCCAAAGTGCCACATCTGCACAGCTTTTAAATCCCTCCTGGGATGGGGACTCCACCACTGCCCTGGGCAGCCTGTTCCAATGTTTAAACACCCTTTCTGTGAAGAAATTCTGTTCCCTCATATCCAATCTAAACCTCCCCTGGCACAGATTGAGGCCATTTCCTCTCCTCCTGTCCCTTGTTCCCTGGGAGCAGAGCCTGACCCCCTCTGGCTCCCCCCTCCTGTCAGGGAGTTGCAGAGAGAGAGAAGGTTCCCTCCAGTCTGAGCCCCCCCAGCTCCCTCAGCCGCTCCTGGTGCTCCAGACCCTTCCCCAGCTCCGTTCCCTTCTCTGGACACACTCCAGCCCCTCAATGTCTTTCTTGAAGTGTGGCCATTCACAGACCTGCTCTAGGAAAACTAGATTTTTAATATTAAGGAGATCTTTAATCTTTTTCTGCTTTCTGCTGCACCTTGAGATTGTTTCCTGGAGCTCCTGCTCAGCTCACATCTCCCGTCTATTGGACAGATGCTTTGAGAGGAGATCACTAAGCAGCTTGAAAGTCTGAATGAAGAGTAAAGACACCCTTCAAAGGACTTGCTTGTGTGGTCTTGGTTGGCTTGCTTAATCTTGAAAAACTAACAAGGGCAAAGATGCCTAAGATTGTGTGAATGTCCCACCCAATTTCAATCCTATATGATCAAAGGAGTGCAGAATTAATGCAGTAGCATTCACACACTTGACGTTGTTTCTGGCAGTGATTGAACTTGAAAAGCTCAAGATCAAGTTCAAATGAGCATCTGGGGGTTTCAAAACTTCTGAAAAATTACACTTAAAAATAGGAAGAAAGAAAGAAAGAAACACAATCTCAGCAGAAACTGCTAATGAGATATCATGCAAAATATTTTTTCTCCATAATCTATTTCCAGATGGATTTTAAATACTTACATTGTAATTTGTGTGCAAAGGATCTTTTTTGTCCTTTCAGTTCTGTAATGTCAGCACAAGAAAAAGACTCCCAACCTGCTTCACAAACTCCAGAGATTCAGTCGTGGTTCACCCTGAAACCAGAGTTGCTCTTCTTGCTCTCAGAACAAACTAATTCTCCCTGCCCTGCTCACTGGTAGAGTCACAAAGCTGGAAAGTTCATCCCACAGCAAAAAGAAATTCCAGTTTGTTTGAATTAAGATTAATTTTCATTGTGCCTGTACTGTTTCCTCATTAACACCAAACCTCTGTGGTTCTTAATAAATTTATCTACAGACACTAATCTTTTAGTGTTCATTTTAAATCTCTACCCCTACAGCAGCTTCATTTGTCAGCCACCTTTTCTGCACCTTCAGACTCCAGAATTCAATCAGTTCCAAATTGTGTGCATACAAAAATAAAGGTTCTAAAATATACCTTTTAGTTTCATATTCATGGTATAAAAAGTTTTTACAGCTAGAATGAGATCTCCTGTGAACAAAGACATGTAAGACAAGATTGGTGATGGATTTTGAGCTGGTTAGAAATCAAAAAAAAAAAAAAAGGACTGTGCATTTCCTTGTTAATAATTAAGATGCTTATTTCCTTGTTAATAATTAAGATGCTTTCTGTTTCTTGTCCTGTTTTCTCCAGCTCTGCATGCAGTACTGGCCAGAGAAGACATCATGTTGTTATGGCCCCATTCAGGTGGAGTTTGTCTCAGCAGATATTGATGAAGACATCATCAACCGAATATTCCGGATTTGCAACATGGCCAGGGTAAGATCCCTGAAACACCACATTCCCCAGTTAGTCCCAAAAGTATATTTTCTCAGGAGGAAGAGGCATAGCCAAGCCTTGTGATTTAGAGGTGCTGAATCTCTCACCTAGGAACGAAATTCCACTGCAGCTGCTTCCTTTAATTAACATTTAATCAGTCTGTATTGCTAAAGGACTCTTGGCTGAAAGTAGAAAGTGGATGATATGAGCTGAAAATCTGTATTTAAATGGTGACTATTTTTCTGTGTGTATTTGAGAACAATTCATCACTTAGTGGCCAATATAGGAGCATCAGTATTGTAGGAAATAAACTGAGGCAAGTGTCAGCAGCTCTCCATCTGTCAGCTACTCGGCAGCGTCTCTGAAGACAGATGCAATGTTTACTGGCTAGACTGGGATTCCCAATTGCCACTGTTTTCCCTATAAATAAGCAACTGCCATTTCTGTAAGCAACTCTTTGTCTGGATCCCTCAGCCCCAGGACAGCTGAAATGATAGAAACAAAGTTTATCTGTGTACTGGGCCCTGGCAATCCAACTTCGGGGCTGCAGGAAAGAGCTTCAGTACAGGATTTTTCTCTCATTAGTTGTTTTCCCAGATTGATTATGTCTCCTTTGCTGTTCCTTTTTCATTTTTTTCTAATCAGAAATGGAAGCAGGCTCCACAAATTACATTTCCAAGCAGTTTAACACATCAGTGTCTGTGTGGTCAGAGCTTGTACACTCGTTCAATGGTGGCACTGAAGAGGGAACCTTGTGTCCAGCTACACAAATTGATTAATCAGTTAGCTATTAGACATTGTCCTGTATCCCAGGCCAACCCCCTCTGAACCAGGGAGAGCCTTGGAGTCATAAAGCTGGTCAGAGTGAGTCTCTGTGACTCTCAGGATGGAGCTGGTCCATGCCATGGCTGGCAGGGTGGGTGCTGTGAACTCACAGCCCTCTGCACCCATCTGTGTTCAGCACCACTGGCCACTGCCAACATCTCTATGAGGATTCTTTCCCTCCACAGTGCTCAGAGAATTTCTGAGAGCTGCCTTTACTTCTTATGGCATAACTTATTTCCAGCACAGGAAAGAGACATTTGGTCTATTTAATCTGTTCATACAGTCTAAAGAAACTTTATTCTGGAAACCAAACAAGGGATCCTGCCTGGGTCTGTAATATCTGAAGTCATAATTTTTACCCAGAGAATGGAAAAGCCCTTGTTTCCAGACTGTATCAGGTGCCCAGGCTGGAGGATGTTAACAGGGGTGATAGGAGCTCCAGAGGGGAAGATGGCAGAAATACAGAATTAACTAGGCTGGAAAAGACCTCAGAGATCATTGAGACCAACCTTTGATCCAACACCACCTTGTCAACCAGACCATGGCACTGATGCCACATCCAGTCTCTTCTTAAACATCTCCAGGAATGGTGACTCCACCCCATCCCTGGGCAGCCCATTCCAGGGTCTGACCACTCTCTGTAAAGAATTTCTTCCTAATGTCCAACCTAAACCTCTCGTGGCACAGCTCAAGGCTCTGCCCTCCTGTCCTGGGAGGTTGGTTCCTGGGAGAAGAGACCAACCCCCACCCGGCTGGTGGGGGTTTGTCTCTTCTCAAGTATTGGTCTCTACAACTCCTGTCAGGGAGTTGTAGAGAGTGATGAGGTCTCCCCTGAGCCTCCTCCTCTCCAGGCTGAACAACCCCAGCTCCCTCAGCCTCTCCTCACAGCACTTGTGCTCCAGTTTCTTCCCCAGCCTCGTTGCCCTTCTTTAGACACACTCCAGCACCTCAATGTCCTTCCTGAACTGAGGGACCCAGAGCTGGACAGAGCACTTGAGGACATGAAACCAGTGCTCCCTGCTTTGCCTCGTCCCTGTCCCTTCTGCCCTGGTCCATTTAGTGTGTGAAAAGTGCCCTCTGTTGCAGCCCCAGGACGGCTATCGCATCGTGCAGCACCTGCAGTACATCGGCTGGCCGGCCTACAGGGACACCCCTCCCTCCAAACGCTCCCTGCTCAAGGTGGTCAGGAGGCTGGAGAAGTGGCAGGAGCAGTACGATGGCAGAGATGGCCGGACTGTTGTCCACTGCCTGTAAGTAGGACTGCAAAGTGTCTGTAAGCTGACACGGGGCTCTCCGAAGAGCGCTGATTATGGATCTGGAATTCTGGTGGCTTGCCAGGCTTCAGCTCGGGAAAGTGAAGTGGAATTAAGTTTGTAATGCACTTCAAGTTGAATTTATGTGCTGTGTTATAGTGTCCTGGCCCAGAGGTTTTGCTGGTTGTGGTGAGGAATAGCTCAGTATGGGGGTGGGTCTCATGACTGGAGCCCAGGCAGAACTGAAGCAGCACTGCCACGTGCCCAGCTCTGCCCGCAGAGCTGCTGTGAGCCCAGAGCACTGAGGAGCAGCACTGCAGTCCCTGGGCCTCCCTGTCCACCACTGCCAAGAATCCCTCAGCCCTTCCATCCCTGTCTCCTGCCCTGAAGGTCTCCACTTTCATAGAATCATGAAACAGTTGGAAAGCACTGTGAAGACCACATCACTCCAGCCCCTGCCATGGGCAGGGACACCTTCCACTAGCCCAGGTTGCTCAGAGCCCCGTCCAACCTGGCCTTGGACATTTCCAGGGATGGGGCAGACACAGCCTTCTCTGGACAACCTCTGCCAGGGCCTCCCCACCCTCACAGGGAAGAATTCCTTTCCCAGTATCCCATCTAACCCTGCCCTCTGGCAATGGGAAGCCATTCCCCCTTGTCCTGTCACTTCATGCCCTTGTCCAAAGTCCCTCTCCTAGCTCTCTTGGAGCCCCTTTAGGAACACACAAACCCTTGCATGTCCATGACTAGTTACAGACCTCAGTGTCCGTGGGGGAGCTGTTGTCTCTGTCCCTCAGCCTTACCAGTTTCCCCTTCACCTCTCCTCTCTGCTCCCAGGAACGGCGGGGGACGTAGTGGCACCTTCTGTGCCATCTGCAGTGTGTGTGAGATGATCCAGCAGCAGAACATCATCGATGTGTTCCACATAGTGAAGACGCTACGGAATAACAAATCCAACATGGTGGAGTCACTGGTAAGCTTTTTTTTCCTGTGTGTTTCCCCTCCCAGTGCGTTCCAGGGCCTTTAGGATAGGTAAAAAATTGTCATGGCTTAGTTCAGGGTGAATCAAAGTGAATGAGAACACGAGGCCATCAGAGTGATAATTGCTCCTGTTTTAGCATGTGCAATGAATCCTCCTGCTTCCCTCTTTGAGCAGAAAGGATGCCCTGGCACAATGATTAACACTGTCTCCCGTGCCCAGCTGGCTCCAGACCCCAAGGAGCTGGCACCACAGCTGTGGGAAGGGGTGGGGTTTGCCCTCCTATCCATGCATACAGCCTGTGGTGCTGGATGCTGTGACATGCCTTGAAACCAGGGAGGGAGAGCAGCCCAAACCCCAGGCCTTGCTCCCTGCAGCCCAGGAGATTAAACTGTCCTGCGTTCAATCATCTCCATCGATCACACTGAGTTCGTGCCTCCAAAGCAACGCATGGAGGTGAATAATGAATAGTCCATACTGGGGCTGTCTCTTTGAGTGCATTTCTCTTCCACTGATGATACCATCTCCTAGCAGTGCTTGTTCAGGATCACATAGAAAGGCAATGTTTGCCTGGTCCTGCCAACGGGAATAAGAAAGAGAGAAGGAGGTATTTTTGCTTGTAGAACAAGGCTGTGAAGAATTCACCCATATCCTAATGCCATTTCTTTCTGTTCTCTCTTGCAGGAACAGTATAAATTTGTATATGAGGTTGCACTGGAATACTTGAGTTCCTTTTAGCCCAGAGGAGGGAGGGGACCCTCAGATGTGCCAGACCCCAATCTCTGGCAGGAGCTTCTCCCCTCTCCCACACTGGAAGGCAGTAAAAGTGTGGGAAGGAAAACCTCTCCTTCCTGGAGCAAGAGACTGAGGTTGCACAGACCTCTCTGGAAGGAGGAGACGATGCCTGTGTGTGCTGCTGCCTGCTTTCTATTGGAACATCTACTGCTTCTTAAATAACCTACTGTAAAAATTAGCAAAATGGGAGACAGGCTGAAAGACTGGACTTTCTAATTCCCTCTGACTTCTTCTCTCCTCTTTTGGATTGTATTTTTGCTCTGCTTGCTGCAGAGTGGGGAAGGAATGAAACCCTTAGGAAATTCTCTTTTAAATGTCTGCTTTTTAATTTATAATTTTGTTCTCAAATCCCAGTCCTTTAATTTTTTAATTTCATGCAGCAGTCATTTGGGAAAAATGAGATAGCCATAGGGGATACATGAAATATTCCATTACGGTTTGTCTACCTTATCTCTTTCCTTTTGTTTGTTTTTCCAAATGAAAAGGCCAACACAGAAGAAAAACAATGCTGGAATTCTCTTCCCACGTGTAGTCCCTTTAAGCATGAAAATAGATGGTGGAGATGAGAAGCTGTTCATGGATTCACTGCCTCCGCCCAAATGTTTCCTCCCAGTTTCTGCTCCACTCCCAGGGCTGTGCATGAACTGGTTACATCTCTCTGGTCTCTGTTCCTTTGGGTGCTGGTGAAGCAATGCCATTAATAACTTTCCCAGCCACTTGAACCTTAAGGTTAAATATTTGCATCAAACAGATTGCATTTTGTCTTGCAACTTTGGTAACTTTGTTACCACATTTTTCAAGTATTTGCTGGGGTGCAGTGTGTCTTTGAAAAGAAAAAAAAACAGGGTATAAAGTAGGTATTATTGCTCATATACTATGTATTACTATTTTTTATTTATTATTATTGCTGTAGAACATAGGACCCCTAGTCACGACAGGACCCTGCTAAACTAGGCACTGTGCAAACAGAGAGCAAAGAAGGTTCCTGCTCAAGGGTTTAAAAGCTGAAAGTTCTTAAAATTGGGTTTTGGCAAGATTTCCTCGCTATTTCCAGGCCCTACAAGCTTCAGTCCATTGGAGCTGTAGGAAAGGTGATGTACATACACAGAAACCTGTTCTGACACATGTAAAGAGACGTGTTAGCCCAGCACAGCAACTTCTCTTCTTCAGCAAAACAGCTTTTGTTTCGTCCTGCAAAAATGCCTGTGCAACTCTGCTCTTCCCAAACAAACTCCAGATGTGTTCTGCCATGGCTCTGGATCTTGCTCTGATTTCGTAGCAGCTAAGAAATTGCTTTTCTGAAAGAGTGTGTTTAAGTAGTTAATTACTAAGGTCTGCAGGGTAATCTCAGAGAAAAAAAAATAATTGAAAGAACAAGGCCTTACTATAATTAGTATTTGAATTTAGCCATTTATTTATCTGGAGGGTGCCGGTTATGAGGTTGCTCTCTGTGTAAATTAGATTCTGGGATGTAGGTTTCTTCAAATTCAGACTTTCTAAAAGATAGACTGAAGGTAAGAGTTTAAGGAAACTCCACTTTCTTACCACCCTGTAGTTTTCCACTCTCAGGTAAATACTCAGAGGCTGAGCTGGAAGCTCTGTGCTCTCCACAGGTGACAAGTTCAACACATTTTGCCAGTTCTGTCTGTAAGTTCAAAAGGCTTCACTTTGTGATCATTCCTTCTTCAGTACATAAACCTTTGCCTTGGCAATGAAGGATGAAAGTGAGAGCTGACAGAAGCAGCTCTCAGCTCGTACAGGTAGCTCACCTCATAGTTCCCATCCACCAGGAGCTGCACCCGTCCAGGGAAGGGTGCTTGGAACTGTAATAATCCTCTTCCTGATAAGCAGATGAAGGGTTTCACAGGATGCTGAACCTCCTAGCCTGGATTCTTTCCAAGGAGGTTTGGAATCTTGGCTTTAATGGTCTTAAATGAGCGTGAACCACATTCTCCCTGATGTGCTGTAAAGTGTTGGTGAGAACTCCCTCACAGGAGCCTCTGCTCTGGTTCTAGTTGGTCCTTTCTGTTGCCTGCAGGAAATCATGAAATCCCCTTTAGTTCCAAATGGGGCTGTAGGTGGGTGTCTGGCATCTCCTGGGACAGGCCACTGGTTTGAATTGTTGTTTTTTTCTTTATGCAACAAGGCAACACAAATAATTCTGCAGGGGGAAAAAGAATAAGAGGCAAAGCAAAACTACGAGATAAAAATGGCATTATGTCGGTGTTTTCATTACAGGTGGCTGGATGGAACAGTGTAGGTCAGGAGTTGGGAGCTATTAGTAAAGATGAGGGAATTCTGATCCCAGAATGGGATTTTTGAACAACTGCCCATGTAGGAAGAAGCTACAAGTCAGCAAAGTGTTTGTGACTCTGCTGACTCCAGAAAGCCAGAGGGAATCACTCCCCGTGGATACTATGGAAATATTCATTAGTATTTAGCATCCTGTTAACTTCACATGGAAACTAGCAGAGGGATAGGTCTCCTTCATGATACAGGAGAGGGAAAGACGGGTGGAAGCACTGAGAGTGACAGCCAGGATAAAAGGAAGAGAATGGAAAAGAAATAGGATGAGATGTGAAGTATGGGAGCTAATTCAGGCTTAACAGTAGCAGGAAGGAAAGTAGATTAAAAGAATGGAATTAAGCCCAGAGGAGGGATGTGTGCATGGAGAGAAGGAGCTGTGGGATGAGCAGAGCAGAATAGCACTTGCAGTGGAATTGTTTAAGGTCCTGAGGTAGGATTGAATGTGTTTTATAGTATGACAAAATGCTGCCAAAGGGTCAGAAGTACCTGTATCGGGCTGGTCCACAGCAAGTCATATGTGCTTTTGGCCCTCTGCAAACGCCAGGTGATGTTGGCATAAAGTGCAGGGGAAGATGTTAAAGCTAAATTTTACATTTTATAGGAGTTAAATGCAAATGTTGGTTGCCACAGCCCAACTATTAATCACAGCTTGTTCTGTGGCCACTCAACTGCGTGTCTTGACCTTCCTGTCCATGTATGGGAGGATGCTCATCAGACACTGAAGATTTTGTTGCCAAACTGATATAAATTCCTGCAGTTAAGGTGCTTTTGGGGGACCAACCCAGCTCCAGTGTGTGTTGTCTCTGGGATATTCCTGCTGTTCCTTGCTGCACAGTGCTGAGTGTGAATTAATGATGAGGGGAATTGTGTGGAAAGAGAAGACAAGCTGGCTTTAAATAACTTTAATACCTTGAAGTTGTTTAAACCCAAGAGAAGAGCTCATAGCAGAGGAGGTAATGTGTTTGAAGCAAGATTAGGGGTGATGGGTTTGTTTTTGCAGGGAAAGGGAGAAAATATGAGATGAGATGAGATAAAAAAGGTTTTCTCACTCCTGGAAGGATTAATAGTCAGAGTGAGCTTTCCAGCCTAAGCATCCCCTGCAGTGGATGGAAAGCATTAATGTGCAGTAGAAAAGGTGAATTCCTCAGTGATTGAATTTTAAGCTGGAAAAATATCATATTGCCCATTCAAATATCCACATTTGAATGGACATAATGAAGATAAACTTATTCAGTCATCCTTCAGGGGTGAGGGAGCAGTTTATGATAGCACAGGACTGGTGTTAGGTTTGATCTGAAATACAAGGAACTAGAATACGTAAAGAAGGCTGGGTCAGGGGTGACTGTCTCGTAACACCTTAAATTAGGATGGGACGTAACTGAAGCAGTGAATTCCAGAGCCGTCTACACTGGCTGCTGGAGAAGGAAGACTCTGAGTTTTCTACATGGGAGATAGACCAAAACCCCTAAAAGATACAGTAGGACTTAACAATCTTCTTTTTTTTCAGTTTTAGGTTTGCTTGGTGGTGGGGTTTGGGTCTGTATCTTTATTTTAATTAAGATCTGATGTCCTATGCTGGCTCTTTTGTTTTGGTTTGGATTTTTTTCTTCTTTGAAGGTAAGGTAAAAGGTGTTTGAACTGCTGTAAATAGACTTCAGGTACTTGTTTATTAATGTAAAGAAGAGGGAGTACCGTAGCCATGTGGAGGTAACTGAATCAGGACCTCTGATAGCAAGCAGGCAGATGGGGATGTGGTGGGTTGTGTAAGTTTGCAGATTGAAATAACATGTGTTCTCTGAGCAGGGAAGTTCCTGGGCTAGGTATGTCTGCCTTTGCCATGCAACGGTGGGTCCCTCTTAATTTATTCACATTTTAGCCATTTCTGTGAGCTGGAGTTGCCCATTTTGATCCAGCAGCAACAAGCAGTTGACTAACACTGAAAGGTTTTTACATGCACTGAAAAGATGTGACTTTGTGTGGCCTTTACCCCTGAGATAACCTGCAATTTCTGTGCCCTTGTCTTGTGCACCTGCAGACATATCTGAAGAATATCTAGAGAACTCCTAAAAGGCAGGCAGAGATTTTGGGAGATGCCTGTGACTTCAAATCATTCCGGTCCATGCAGCTCCATAGGGCAGAGGAGGGAATCCCAAAGAACAGCTGTTCCCTACAGGGAACAGGCCTGTATTTGTGTATCAGTAGTTTCCAACCTTTTATTCTGGAGCTGTAAACACCCTGGGAAAAAAAAAAAGGCCAGTGGCAACATAGACCCCACAGTGGTAGATTTGAGCCTGTAGGTGCTAGACTGGCTTTTCCATTTACTTTTCACAGGCCTTTTGGCAGCAGTTTGTGGGATTTCCTTTGGGAATCTCAAGCCAGGGATTGCTGGTCACTGCTCTTGTTGTGCTGTAGAGTCAGAGAAGGAGAGAGGCTCCTGCAGCAGGTGGTTCAGAAGACACTTAAACCAGTTGCCATCTGGGAGAGAAGGAGAGGAGGGGAAATCTCCTTTGAGAGAAACCCAACTTTGGAGGAGAAGGCGGATTAAATGGATCCTGAAACAGGCAGGAAGTTTGCACCTTGCTCTCTCTCTCATTCTTGCACAGCTGCTCTTTATCTTTCTTACTCTTCTGAGTTCCTGCCAAGATCATAAAGAAACGGTAATGCCACATTCCGTGCTGTGGAGATGGAGCACTTGGAGTGTGACAGAGAGAATAAATCCTGAGGGACAGAGATAGAAGGAGAATCACTTGAGAGAGGAATCTTCAAATACGAGGTGCCTCTGCCCGCCACACTTGCAGAATTTTTAGTGAGTCGTCAGGGAGCAGTGCACAGTCCTGGCACGGTCCTGGGTGTGCAGTGTGGTGGCAAAGTTCCACTTGGAAAACTTCATTGTCCTGTAATAAATGTGAACAGTCAACTCCATGATGTTGGTAGCCCAGTTAATTTCTGTGATCTCTCCAGCCGGTGCAAGGGGCACCTCAAGAACTTGGTGTGAAACTGCTGTGTTTTCATTTGAGGGGTTTTCATTTGTCTTAAGTGTTAAAAAAGTCAGTCAGCCCCAGTTTTTGAAGAAAATGAAGGGGAGCCATGCAGTAAAAGTGGCAAAAGTTACTCAACACGACTGCCTTTGAGTAAAAAATTCCATGTCCCTGCTGTGTGAGGGTAGGACAAACCACTGCAGCTTCCCTGCCCAGACATTTACTGGAGCAGAAATGGGGAGAGGCAGGGAATTAAAGTCAGAGAGACAGGCATGAGTAATGAGGATTCTGTTAACCCTCCTGTGCTCCTGTTTATTTAGATTGCAGTCTTCTATAGCCATACATACATAATATACAATTTAAATGCAAGTGCTCTTTCTTTCCCTGTTCCCAAAAATACCTACAGCTCTTCTTTCCTCCAGGGTGAGCCAACAGCATAGCGAGCAAAGCCCAATTTCTGCAGTTTTGGCAAGGACCACTAGGAAAATCCATCATGTATTATCTGCTCATTGACTTGGAAAAGATATCAGTCATCTCTCTCATATACATACTTGAAGAATGTACAATTTGCTCAAACTGTCAAGCAGAATCATATGTTTTCATACACCAAGACCAAATTCTGGTGGTACAGAGTGTGATGGAAAGAAAAAAAAAATTACAAAAACTTGCTGACTTCCAGTGACCTCTGGTCTATAATCTCTATCTGCTGTGTTAAAATATTTTAAAAGTTCCCGCCTGTAAAAAATGACCTCAGAATATCCCTACAGGTTGATGTTGGATTAGCAGAATTGTGAAAAGCTGGCAGCTTTTTCAGTTTATAGAAACATGAGAGGTCTAAATTAGTCTTTCCATCCTCACCCCAGTGCATGCAGCAGATTTTTCACCACTATTGTGTTTTCAACCTGAATATCAAAAAAAACCCCCAATGCAGCAGACTGAATGCCA